>JAODKF010000068.1:20081089-20103623 GCA_026779585.1 Mormyrus proboscirostris
GGCAGATTAGCCCGCCCCCCCCCCCCCCCCCCAAATCGCTCAGCACTGGAAAAAGATCAATCTCCCGGGCATTGCTATGCTGCGGCCCCTCCTCCTGGCTCATCCATCCACAGGGGGACCTTGGCGTCGAGGCCCAGACAAGTAGCCGCCGTGTTTATGGGTATCGGTTAAAGACAAACGGTCCCTGGCCCGACGCCCTGCCAGAAAGCGCCGCGATCGTCATCCTTCTTCCCCAGGGAGGGGTCTCCAGCCTGTCTCGCGCTCACCTGCCACCCTCTGTCAGGTCCGTCATGAAACAAGACGGAGGGGTTTGTTTTTGAGATTTTGGTTAGTGTGCATCTGTCCATCAGGTAGCTACTCGGCAGATAGTGTCAAAGGGGCGATAGGAGCCATTTAAAATGTCGGCACAGCGTTTCAGCTGAAATGCAGAATGTTCCGGTGGAATCTGACTGCCGTAGATGTCTAAAGGGACGAGATGTAACAAGGCTCTCCTGGAAATATTCGGAATGGTACATTTGTACAGAAGAAAATTCATTTGACCTATTCAGATAAAATGCTAATCAAATTGGGTATAAGGACTCAGTGTCAGTGTTTACCACTCAAACCACGCATGTGCATGTTGGAAACAAACAGTTCTACTTTTGGGGGAGCTAAAAAGGGCCCCAAAGAGGCTTTTTTAATGGGGCACCAAGAACAATGAAACCCCCTCTGCAAGAACCCAGATACCAAAGTGGTCATTCATCTCATGGTGCCACAGGATAAAGAATTGGACATTTGCCCAAAAGATGGCATGTGTCTGTCCTCGTGGTGCCACCAAGACCTCGCCACTTAAGAGAAGCTCTGCTGTCATGTTAAAAAACTACTAAACACATCTAAATTTCCATGCTACTCTTCATCCTGAGCTTAAAAAAAGAAGAGGCATAGTCTTTCAATCCATCCATCCATCTTCCAACCAATTATCTAGTCCAGGGTCGTGGTTCTTTCAATTCATCAAGTTGGAATATCTGTCATCCCTCACAGCAGTCACAGCATATGTACATGTAATTAATGGGCAGGTAACTTTCGGCAGAAGGGACAGGAATGGAATCTTCCCCATATGGTTTGCAAACACCAGATTACAAAATAGGGGTCAAGAATGTTTAATCTGTCTTCTGTTAATTGAACGCACACATGGCGTGTAGCATACCGGGACTGTACAAATGCTCTGTCTACATTCCTGTACCAAGATGTCTAGTCATCCTGTTTTCCTTGTAGGCCTTCAGCAATGGATCTGTCTCACATTAGCTTTGTTTCCCTCCAGTCGGCGTAGCACAGGGAGACAAAAGGAAGCCCTCGTCTCGTTAGGACCTGGCAGGTCCACCAAGCTTCTGGGTGGCTTTCTCAGCTTGCGGGTACAAGTGCCCGGCTTCCAAAATGCTCTCATCCGTGGCCGGGGGGGGAGTGGCTCGACAGAAGAGCTGGAGTCCCTCCCGCCTCCACTTTGAGCTGGGGCTGTAATGATGTGGGGTGCCTGCAGATGGGTGCAGTTTGGACACCTCTCAGACCAGGGATTCCCTTTTTGAGTGTGATTCCAAATGTCAAAAACCACTTTTTAACTGTAAAAAAAACAACCAAGTATAATGTCACACATCTGTGTTTGTGCATATGTGCAATATCAGTGTTTATGCTATTGACCATTTAAATTAAAAGAATGAACCAGTAACTGCTAACCTTAGAATTGTTTACCCATAATCCTTTGGGAGGTTAAACTACATAACATTTTAATTTTTATTGTCCTCCAGCTGTTCTGCTGCTCTTGTTGTTTTTTTGAACCATGCTTACTAAAGGAAGATGAAGAGATGGGGTTATTAGATTTAGCCTGGTCACAGCTTCCCATGCCAGCCAGTTAAATGTTTGCTGTTGTTGGCAATAGCCTCTTGAAAATCAAGACTAGGCTCTTTAATTAAAACACTAAAACATTATTACAAAGGGCAGTTTTAGCAAGAGCAAATGTTCAGATATAGTGTGGTTATGGTGAAGAACCTTCTATAAAGGTTGTTAGTGGGAGCACAAATGGTGAGTCAGGGCTTCTGGGGAGGGGGAGGCGGTGCAGAGAAGTAGCTGCAGACACTGACCTTTTGACGGGCGAAGGACAGAAAGCAGAGACTGGGAGCTCACTCAGATCTGCCGAGCTCCGAAATCTCCCCCAACATGCCGAAACATCCACCCGACTTACATTATAAGGGAGCTTAGACCAACAGTCAGTCATAGCTGACGTATGTTTCATTTTAATTATTTACCAGATGCTTTTATCTGAAGTGATGAAGAATTAAGAGAGCAGGGTCAGCTGGTACCTGGATTTAAAGGCCTTGCTCAAGAGCTCAATGATGAAATCCTTCTGTCAACTCTGGCATTTGAACTGGTGACCTTCTGATCACTGACACAGTGTCCTCGATACGCTAACATTTTGGTTGATTGTTTTTTTATTGTAATTATGGTCCGTTCTTAAATTATTACAATTCCTTTCCCATTTCACGTTGCTACTGTTGCCCAACCAACGTTTCTGTTTACAATTAATTTATTCTTTAGTTAGAAATGATTAATACCAAGGGCGCCACTTACACTGTGTCCCTTATGGGGCAACACTGACCATGACCAAGGCTTCAAAGACATGCAAGTCAATGTAAAAATAGCAAATGGCTTCATGGGTGGAGATGCTTGATGCTGTGATTGGTGGATGTTCTCCTGAGGAGCTCCTCCGCGTGCCGGAATGAATGTGCAGTGATCTCATTCCTGAGCGACCTCCTTTCCCGAGTCTCTCAGCGCCGCTCCCTGCTGGACGCTCGAATGGCTCGCCAACGTCACACGGTCCAGTCCCATCATGCCTTTCTCAGACACCCCTGTGACCACATGCCCGAGTTTGGCGCCAGCGAGAGGTTCGGCTCTCCTCACGTGACGTCGCGCTTTTCATTCCTAGGAGGACCTGCTGGAGAGCGACAGAAATTTTGAATGAAGAGCAATAAAGAAGGCAGTTATATGTCAGCCATGGCAGAAATCTGTCAGAGCATTTAAATGTTAATTATTCATTTTGCCTCCTTCATAAACCTTTATTGCCAGCCTTTGTGATTAATATAAAATATCTTCAGAAGAGTATCCTTTGGGAGCTGACATCGTCTAAGCTTCATAAAGAATGTAAAATAATGGCCAGACTTGTATGAAAGTCCCCAGAGGACCTGACTATTGTTCCATTTTTCACTCCTTACATCCACCAAAAATGCCGTTATTGTTCCTTCAAAGGCTCTCTAGCATTCGTGGCATCATTTAGAAGCTGTTGCAGTTCAATAAAGCACAATTCAAGTATCATTGCCCAATGTTCAAAATGTGCACTTCATATATCAAACAATCTCCATCAGGTTAAGTTTATTAATTGCCAGGACTTTTCTTACAAATGGTAACTTGGCAATTCCTGATGACCTCTGTATTGAAAGTGTTAGAGGGATAATATGGAACATAATACTGAAAATACCGAAACCTTGTGAATATGGGAATATGTTGCAAATACTGGGTCATGATGCAAAATAGTATTGGGGCACATGACCAGACCGAGGAGGAGCAGGATTGGCTGTCGTCAGTGTGACGCATGAAGGATTACAGCTTGGTTAAACATCGTACAGATAGTTGCATCCTATGACCCTTTTGCTTCTGGCAGTGTGTCCATCACCCTATGCCACAAGGTGTCATAATCTCAGCAGTTGTCCCCCGGATAAAATTAACCACATCAACTGAGTCACTGCTCACAGAGGGATTCTTTCTGTCCCTTTACAGCTGACTTTTGTTCAAAAGAATTTCAGTTCACTACCAAAGACAAACCGCATAAATATAAATGAGCAACACCGGTTAAACGACACAGATACTGGACAGAAAACAACTGCAAAAAAACATAGAGTGATTATTGTGAGCCAGGATGAAAAGGGTTCTGTTCCACAAATGGAAAATAACTAATGATTTCAAAATAAAGCAGGAGTATCTAAGTCTACAGGTAGAGTTAAAAAATAACATTAGACTCGCCAAGAGGAATGTAGAAAGGAAGACTGCATTGGAGGCTAAGGATGACATTAAAAGTTTCTTCCAATATTTTAACTCCAAAAGAGCTCTAAAAGCTGAAATGATAGTAAGATAGTAAGAGCTTTATAATTGAAAATGAAATTGATATAGGAAATGAGTTTAATGATTATTTTACACAGGTGTTCACAGTAGAGAACATGAATAACTTGCCACCATTTAGTACGAATACAGCAACGTCTTTGACCAGTGTATGTATAACTGAGGCTGATGTGGTACAAAGCCTAGCTAAGCTCAAAATAAATAAATCACAGGGCCCTGATGGCATCTTATCTATAGTTTTAAAAGAGATGAGGGATATTATTAGCCAACCTTTAACTTTACTATTTCAGAAATCGTTATCTGCTGGTGTGGTACCTTCTGATTGGAAGCATGCTAATATAACGCCCATATTCAAAAAAGTGGATAGAAGTAATCTAGCAATCTATAGACCAATCAGTTTAATTTACATAACTGGAAAAGTAATGGAAGCTATAATCCAAGTGAAAATGGTAGATTACCTGGATTCAAATAACATTCTAAGGGATAGCCAACATGGATTTAGGAGAGGTAGATCCTCTTTAATAGGGGTGTAACAATATACTCAGCCCACGAACTAGATGAAACGATATTTTAACAATATTTTAAGGAAAACATCAAAGAGGAAATATATTACTGGAAAGGAGCCTTTTATTTGATTAATTTTAAAAATGCTAAATAATGCAGATATACGTATGGTGAAATGTGTTAAATAATCACCATCATCATATGCAGTAAAGAACAGAACAAATATCTAGCACCATAAAATATTTCACCACAAGCTCAAATGACAGGCTTCTCTCCTATTTGACTTCTCAATTGAACATAAAATAGAATATAAATAAAACAATACAAATAACAAACATAAAACTTTTTAAAATTGTTTTCTTCACCGGTGCAGTGGATTTAAGTAAAGAGCTATGATGGTGCTGGAAATGGCTGTGCATAGTCGTAGCGTTAGCTGTGTACAGGATTATTTTCCTACAATTATAACAGATGGTTCGTGTTTTGTCTGTCACCCTTTTGCTGTTTATATTTTCTACTGGGTACCCAAAAGGCTGCCAGACAAAAGATTTGAAAGTGTCTGGGGCATCTGCTATGGTAATTTCATCAGACACTGACATGCTTACAGCAGCTGATTTGCAGCGCCTTCACAAGACCACTTTTCACTCCGATGACAAATCTCGTCATGTTGTAATATCGCGAGATCTCCGGACACAAGATCTCGTAACACCCTTATTGTTAGACTGATTTACTTGAGTTATTTGTGGAAGCTACAAGAGAAATTGATCACAAAAAGGCCTACAATGTGATCAACTTAGATTTCCAGAAACCCTTGGATGTTGTCCCCCACAAACAGCTCTCGCTTAAACCCAAAGCTGCTGGGATTTTACGAACTGTAGCAGCTTGGATCAAAAACTGGTTATCTGACCGGAAGCAGTGAGCAGTTATTATAGGCACAATGTCACAGTGGGCCTGCGTTCATAGTGGGGTACCGCAAGGTTCAATTTTAGGACCATTATTATTTCTAACTGATATTAACATTAATATATACAGTAAACTGGTTAAATTTGCAGACGACACCAAGGTGGGTGGAGTAGCAGATACTGATCTAGCAGTGGAGAGGCTACAACAGGATCTTGATTTAATTAGCGACTGGGCTGATACTTGGCAGATGAAATTTAACATAGATAAATGTAAGGTAATCCATGCAAGGAGCGGAGTACAGATATTTTATGGGTTCCACTGAAATAAAGGTAGCTGATTATGAGAAAAATCTTGGTGTGTATGTTGATGCTTCCATGTTCCACTCTCGCCAGCATGGGGAAGCAATAAAAAAGGACAATAGGATGTTGGGTTACATCTCTAGGTATGTGGAGTTTAACTCAAGGCAGGTGATGCTACGATTATATAATTCCTTGGTAAGACCCCACCTAGAATACAGTATTGTGTGCAGGTTTGATCAGCACACCTTAAGAAAGACATTGCTGCCTTGGAAAAGGTGCAACGTAGGGCAACTAGTAAAATGATTCCTGGTTTTAGAGGAATGTCTTATGAGGAGAGGTTAGCTGAGCTGAATCTGTTTAACCTTGAGCAAAGGAGACTAAGGGGGGACATGATCCAGGTATATAAGATTCTTACAGGTCTGGTTGTTGTTCAGCCAAATTGCTATTTCAATATTAGTTTAAATAGTAGAACTCGTGGCCATAAGTGGAAATTAGCGGGAGAACATTTTAAAATAAATTTGAGGAAGCACTTTTTTACACAACATGTAGTTAGAGTATGGAATAGTCTTCCTGATAGTGTAGCACAAGCTAAAACCCTGGGTTCCTTTAAATCAGAGCTAGATAAAATTTTAACTACTAACAGCTATTAGTTAAGTTGTCCCCAAATGACCTTGAAGGGTCGAATGGCCTCCTCTCATTTGTAAACTTCTTACGTTCTTATGATATAGCCAGCTTATCCATTACAGTGTCATGGTGATATCATGCATGTGTCTTTAATTTTCATCTAGCCTGGGCATGTGCATGATTATTCATGTGTATCTGTATCTATTAAATCTGATAAATACATTTTGCTGCTACCTTTCTCTTCATTTCTAAACATATTTAGGTGTCATATGGGCATTCCCCTCTCCATAGAGAAGTATCAGTATTTCACTGTTTCCAGAATGTTCCACGAGAGGTATACAGGCTGCAATTTCAGCAGATTGGCACAGAAGCTGTTTCGGAGTGGCAGTGTACATGTCAGTTAGGCGATGCACTGGAGACCAGGATTTCTCCTGTCCTCTTTCTGGTTACTGAGCCTCTGTGTGGACTGTTTCTGTGCAGAAAGAGCCGGTATTATATTGACATTCACTCTGTGTTACAGTAAGCATTTGCCAACCCTTTGGCTGCGTGGACTTTTTGGAATGATTTCTCTTGCTGTGCTTTTATTGTTGTGAAACAACAGCTGGTCACTTGGCATCGAGAGGTGCATTTTGGTCCAACTGGTAGCCGGTGATACAGTCAACGTGACGTGATAATGTAGGAAAGGCGGCCTGTAGGAAGAAGGATATCAAGGAGTAAATCATGTTTGTTCTTTCAAAAAGAATGTAACATTTTAATCAACCAAACTCACTTTTCAGAGCTTAACACTCACTAATCTTGTGAAACTCCTTGCCTGCGATGGCCAGCCTCAAGTCTGATTAGAATTATCTGAGAAAAAGAACAGATTTGCCACAAAAACCACAAAGGCTAGCATTAAAATCCCTCTTTTTCAACATAATCAGATAGTTTAGTCACGTCCGTGGTGTTTTCTTTAAGATGAATGTATTTAAGGTCTTTTGAATTATACATTCTCCCGGGTGGACTGACTGTTTTGTGTGTGGTAATGTGTGGAAAATCACATACTCAAGGATTCCTCAATGCCACCAAATTCTATACGGACATCACTGGCCATTTCAGCAGTTCTGTACATTTTCATATCTTTATTTTATTAAAATACTCTTACTTGTGCCTGGCCTATTCCTGAACCCTGCGTCCTCTAGGATCTTTGATTATGCTGCAGACAGTTCACAAGGACTTGAATGCCGATGGAGGTTCCTTTGATGCGCAAAGTACTGCAGAAGACACAACGTGGAGTTTCAAGGTTTTTTTTGAAAACTTCATTGGGGGGTACATGGGGGGGAGGGCTTTACTTCTTTGACTTTAAGTTAAGGTCCTTTCAAAAGAAGGGATTTTATGATGACATGATGGATGGGTGTCAGGGTCGGCTCCTGTTGTCCCAGTCTGTGTCCTTTTCCCCGTTGTCCTAGTCTGTAGTGTTTCCCCTGCTCCATTGAGCTGCATGGCCCAATGAGCTTAGTGTGCAGCTATCAGTTAACCTCTCTGTTGTCGTGTTTAAATCCCACCTCTTCTCTTTTTGTATTTTGTTTCCTAGTGTTTCATTGTATGAGTTTTTCTAGTTCCTGTGTCTTGTGATTTGTATTTGGTTTTGGTTAAATTCTTTGTGCCCGAGCTTGTGTTTCTATCTGCCTGTTATTCCCCTAGTGTAGATTCTGTTACCTTCTTTCTTCTCCTCTACCAGTTCCCTGAGTGAATTAGTTTCACCTGTTTTATATTTACATACCAAGGTTTCGGGTTCCAGGGTTAATTCCATCAGGTTCCATAGTTTCAGCAAATAGGATAAGCATTTTTGCTCACAACACAACACCCAATGTTTCATTCATGTTTGATTTCTTGCTTCAGTTTCTTTTTATTAGTAT
Organism: Mormyrus proboscirostris; assembly: GCA_026779585.1. Lineage (NCBI taxonomy): Eukaryota > Metazoa > Chordata > Actinopteri > Osteoglossiformes > Mormyridae > Mormyrus > Mormyrus proboscirostris. Next base: position 20,089,455 of record JAODKF010000068.1, read on the forward strand.
TTGTACAACTTCAAACTGTTTTTCCTGTTCATATTAATGTACGGCTCAGCTCTAATCCACCACCTGCACCATTGCCATATTCTGAATACTAATAGCTGCAATTCATTCCTGTGGTTACCCAGTGCTATTAAACCAATCTAACCAGACTACCCAGTGCAAAGAATTGACTTATTTGTGATTTCTGAGCATTCTATTATCTCTACTTTCCGAGTGCCTAATTACTTCTGTGTGCTTGCAATCCCCAATTCCCTGCCTGGTGAGTTTGTTTCCTGACCGCTCTCTCAATATGAAATATGTCTTATGCCTGCGCCTCAAATACGTACTTTTGGGTTTACCAATCCCATCTTGTATCACCAACTTCTCATTTGCTTTGCATCCCATTGTTTCTGTATCACTGAATTCATCTCCATCAATGGATCCATCAGAGGATCGTAGCATGTAGGTGTGCCTGGAGCTACACCATGAAGATGTGTCCTCACCACGAGCAACAAGATTAGCGCCAACTTTACTGTCCACAGCTGCTGCAGTCAGTCTCAACTCCTGAACCATTGCCCGTCTTCCTCAATCTCCAAATTGTATGACAGCTCACTGTAACACTGACGGGGCCTCCTCATACAGTGTGACCTGTTTAGCCATAACAACCCTGCCCAGTTACTCTTGGAATTTGACTAAGTTGTCTTTGTGATTTCCTTCCTCATTGGAAGAGCTTGAAAGTGGGTTACCGCTCTCTACCATCAGCGCAGCCCAGTCCTTCACTTCTTCAGTGCTCTACTTCAATATTTCAAGGAGGGATACAGGGCAGGGATGTGGGAATATTTCCAGGGCAGGAATGTGGGAAACCAGCTGTTGTAACTCAACCAGAAATCCTGTTCTGCTTCTGTGTTTGCCATTGAGTTCCAGACCCTTGAAGTTGCCAGTAACTAGAGTGAACCAGCACTGTTCACCATGTACCATCAAAGCGTTCACCCTGATCTCTGAAGCAAGATGTACCATGAGAATGATCTAGGATTCAACTAATATATCCAGTTGTCTATTCACTTAGATAATCTGCTTTGGCTCCATCCACTCAGGTCCATCTTACCTCGCTTACCTGTAACTTTGCTTCCAGCACTTCCAGTGACATAAAACGCATACAACTCGGATGAGGCCCCCTCACTCAGACAGCGCCAGAAGCTTATCACCAATCAGCTTTGCTTGTACTGCGGGGAACCCAGTCACATACTTTCTGTCATGTTCACCTCTTCCCTGGGAGCACATTCAAACTGCTGAGGTCAGATCATTGATAATTCTCAATATTACTCATAAGCAGCTTGCCATGACAGTTTTCATCTATGATGACACCAGAGTCCATGTGTCTCCTGCCCATTGATTCTGGGGCTGCAGGGAGCTTCAAAGAAACCATCTGGGCTTGCCACCTGAATCTATCCCTACAACAGGTGGAACGCCTACTGCTCATTCGCACTTTGGATGTGTCACCAATGGGAATCGGCCTCATTACTCACTGCACCAATACCATTCTTCTTCTGCTTGCAATATTTCACTAAAAAGAGATTCAGTTGTATTGGGACACCCATGGCTGCGCAGACATGACCCCTAAATTTATTGGCATGAAGGAAAGCTCACATCTTCGAATCCACCCTGCTTTTCCACCTGTCTCCAACTACCCATCTTTTACATCACCAAGGAATGCAGTGACTTTTAGGATATGTTCGGTAAAGTCAACGCAACAAAATTGAAGTAATGTGTTGAAGCCCTACAATCAGGATTCATCTGGCAATTCAACACCCCAGTTGTCTCTGGAGTTTTCTTTGTTAAGAAGAAGGATGGGGGCCTACATCTCTTTATCAATTGCATATCCCTCAAAAAAGTGACATCTGAGTTTAGCTGCCCTCTGCTGCTGATCCTTGTCAAACTGGTTCAGTCAACCCGGTATTTCACCAAATTAGACCTACTATGCACACATAATCTGATCCGAATACAGGAAGGTCATGAGTGGAAGACCACGTTCATCACAACCTATAGTCATTACGAGTACCCAATTATGCCTTTTGGACTTCCCCTTGCCTTGTGGTCATCTAGTACTTTTTAAATACCTTATGGCACAATCCTGATTGATCACTCACCAAACATCTATTGTTGACCTGCTCATTTATTCAAAGACACTTGCACAACATGTCTCTCATGTTCACCAGGTGCTGAAGTGACTCCATGACAACTCAATATTTATTAAAGCCGAGAATTATGAATTTCATGTCCAGTACTTTACCTTCCTTAATTACATCCTTTCCCCAGTCCAATTCAGATAGACCTGGAGAATACAACAATGATGACTGACTGGCCATAACGTAAAACAAAGAATACGAATGAGTGCAAGATTCTATTGGAGGTTCATTTGGAACTTCAGTACCATTCTGGCTCCCCTCATAGTCCTAACCTGCACCAAGCACAAGCTGATCAAGCCAAAGCACCCTTCCTTAAATTAAAGCAGTTGTTTGTCCAGGTTCTCATTCTACAACACTTCAACTCGACCAACCCTTCATAGTAAAGAAAGATACTTTGGATGATGTCAAGCTGAAGAAGGAGTCCTATCAAGCCTTTTTAACCTGTGGGACTCCAGAGGCAGCTGACAGCTACTGGCAGGCTAAGCGGGCTGTGGCTTTGGTGGTCGCTGAGGTAAAAACTTGGGTGTGGGAGGAGTTTGGTGAGGCTTTGGAAAATGACTTCTGGACGGCTTTGAGGCGGTTCTGGTCCACCAACCGGCGGCTCCGGGCGGAAAAGTGGTGCAACATCAACACTGTTTATGGTGTGGATGGGGTGCTGCTGACCTCAACTCGGGATGTTTCGGGTCGGTGGAGGGAGTACTTCTAAGACCTCCTCAATCCCACCAACACGCCTTCCAATGTGGAAGCGGAGTATGGGGACTTTGGTGTGGATTCCCCTATCTCTGGGGCGGAGGTCGCTGAGGTGGTTAAAAAGTTCCTCAGTGGCCGGACCTCAGGGGTGTCCTGGTTAACACGCATCTGCAGCATTGCGTGGACATTGGGGGCAGTGCCTCTGGACTGGCAGACCGGGGTGGTGGTCCGTCTCTTTAAGAAGGGGGACCAGAGGGTGGTCTATTCAGGGGTTCTGGAGAGGAGGGTCTGCCGGATTGTCAAACCTCGGATTCAGGAGGAGCAGTGTGGTTTTCACCCTGGTCGTAGAACAGTGGACCTGCTCTATACTCTCCGCAGGGTTTTGGAGGGTTCATGGGAGTCTACATGTGTTTTGTGGACTTGGAGAAGGCATTTGACCGTGCCCCTCGGGGAGTCCTGTGGGGGCTGTTCGGTCCCTATACTGTATGACCGGTGCCAGAGTCTGGTCCGCATGGGCGGCAATAAGTTGGACTCGTTTCCGGTGAGGGTTGGACTATGTCAGGGCTGCCCTTTGTTATTTATTCTGTTCATAGTTTATATGGACAGAATTTCTAGGCGCAGCCTAGTCTCCTCTGCAGGGTGGCTGGGCTCTCCCTTAGAGATAGGGTGAGGAGCTCGGTCATTTGGGAGGAACTCAGAGTAGAGCCGCATTGAGAGGAGTCAGATGAGGTGGCTTGGGCATCTGATAAGGATGCCTCCTGGACGCCTCCCTGGTGAGGTGTTACGGGCATGTCCCACTGGGAGGAGGCCCCAGGGAAGACCCAGGACACGCTGGAGGGACTATGTCTCTCAGCTGGCCTGGGAACGCCTCGGGATTCCCCCAGAGGAGCTGGATGAAGTAGCTGGGAAGAGGAGAGTTTGGGTTTCCCTGCTGAGACAGCTGCCCCCGCGACCCGACTTCGGATAAGCGGGAGATGATGGATGGATATATATATATATATATACATCCATTCATCCATTTTCCAAACTGCTTATCCTTATGGGTAGCTCCAATTAGCCTCAGCATGTCTTTGGACACAGACAAACACACACACACACACACACACACACACACACACACACACACACTGGCTAAATCATAACACTGTTTCTCTTTGATTATTCTGGTTTGAGAAAGTGGACTGACAAGAGAGGTGCTTTCAACTTTGACCTTTGATAGACTTTTGATGTTCTAATGTTCTTTGTAGATTACTGCTCTTCAATATTATTGAAGTTAATGACCGAGAATCAGCAAAGAAGTATTCAGACCATCTGCAAGTATGACCCTTACAGGCTTTCAAGGTAATTAAAGACTTACAACACTTCAGGCTTCGTGAAGCTCCTCACAGTTTCCCCAACTATACCCCGAAGCCTCCTAAACACTAAGTGTACTCTTTTGTAGTAAACATATTTAACAACAGCCACACAGACCTTGATCCTTCTTGAGTTTATTATTTATATAATCCACTACTTTAGAGCAATGTCAAGGAGCTCGATTATTTTTTTTTATCTCCATTGCATTGATCACTGGTCTCGTGCCAAAAAATATGCAGCAGCAATGAAATGGAGTTGACGCTTATTAGGCTTCTGGTAGGCTGGTGTTTGAAAAGGTATAGGTGAGTGTTTCTGAAAGGGATTGTGTGGTGTTTGCTGTAAATTGCTCTGGTGAAAGATGGGACTGAATTAGCCAGACAGGTTTAGTTGGTTAGATGTTTTGGTTTATAGCAGGGTCAGGAAACCCTTATACTGCAGTGCCAGTATCCAGCAGGTTTTCTATTGTACCTGGGTGGTATTTCAGAAAAGTAGGATTTCCCAGTTAGCTGGATAACTTAATTCAAACATGAAAACTGTCCATTAGGAAATCACTTCACAGGTGAAGTGAATAAAGTTTAACAGTGAAAAATCACAGATATTTTTTCCTGTCTGCAACAGTCTATCTGGCATGCTGTTTGCTGGCTGGCTATGTATAAAGTAAACTTGTCAGATTTAAGGTACTTTGAGCCAAATGAACTAAGATAAAATCCATTTAAACTGGGGTTTGTAACCTACATGACAATAACTTCATATAAATTACTGAATAAATATTTCAATAAATAGAAATAAATATGTTGAACCAGAATTCATTATTTCAAAATTCATGTTATTAAAAAAAAAGTAGCGATTAAATTAGCCACATAGGAATTAAATCACATTTTCAGTTTTGCTATTAAAGTAGTCTAGGCATTAAAATAAGCCCTATTGCTTTAAGCTGTCGGAGTTGTCAGCCAATCGTAATATCTTCTGTCGAAAAAAAAGGACTTGAGGGGAATGTGATGGAGAAAGAGAGTTGAGATATAGGCTAGCGAGGTTCGACTAGTGAGTGAACAAAAAGGAGAAGAAAATAAGTGTTTTTTTATTTTATTTTTTTGTGTTACCTTTCTGTCTATAGTGATAGGTTGTGCTTATGTTGGACATTATTTCTTAAGTTGAGTAAGCGCTGCTCGAACGGTGAAGTCCTTGGAGGCCCTGCTAAACGCATGGACTCAGATCGACTGTGATGGCGAGCCACCCGTATTGAAAGTACCTGGATCATCACATCGCACCGACAGGGATTTTCAGCACTTTGGATGAGACAGATTATCATTAAGCGAAGCTGGGAATTGGTCGACTACCGCCTTTTGTCATCTTTGATTGAAGTGGATTTGCGGCGCGTTAAGAGAGGATCCATTATAAACTGCGCCATTTTTGCTTTGGATTGCATGGACTCTGAGTGGACTCTGGTAAAGATAATTTTGTACTTGTTGTTGGAAACGCTAGAAACTGGATTTATATCCAAAACGCTTGATGCTGTAATTCAATGCATTGTATAAATTGTAACGGTCGAACTGTTGAATTTTGAAGGTTATACCGGATTGAAGGCTGGTTGTTACTTTCTGTTCATATCGCGGCATCCTGAACTGGTAATCGACTGATATTGCAAACGGTAAACTCGGTAAATCACTGGTGTAGGGTTGTTTATAGTACTACCAGGAATGTGATGATTGACTTTTGATCCTAAAATAGACCTACAATAAGTTAAAACCAATTAATCTATCATAGTACTAACATAAGAACTATAGACTAAGAAGAAAAAAAAATTAAACCTAAAATTTAAATGGAGCTCGAATTAGATTTTGAAACCAACTAGGTTACGGAAAATTAATAACTTTTTTTTCCTTATCCAACAGAGAAAGGGGTAAAACCTGAGTTACTTACAATTGAATGTAAATGTCTACATATGTCATATTAAATGTTTATGTGAATGCCTATCCTTGTACTAATCTTATATTCTCATTGCTTTAGTTTTTTTGGTTGTCCCTCATTCCCCTTATAAATAAGTCGGCAGTTTAAAGCTAACTCTTGGGTTGTGGTGTATTTTTATTTTACTAACTATAACTGCACCCCGAACCTAGGGACTGGAAAGGGACCTCACAGGGTGTGAGGAGGCAGACGAAGGGACAGGCGGAGCAGCTGAGGAGAGAGTCAGAGGGGACACCAAGGGAGGCGAGGCAGAGGCAGGAGGGAACCTCAGTGCAGGCGAGGAGGGAGGCACTGCCGCAGCAAGTGACAACACAGCCAGGAAAGGTATAACCAACCACTGACTCAGGACCAGCAGGGGACGCAGCAGGCTGGTGTGCTGTGGGCACAGCCAGAATGGGCGGCAACATGGCAGGGGCCTCCAAGGGCACAGCGACCGGGTCTGGCCGGTCAGGCCCTTCCAGCATGACCCGGGCAGGCAGAATGGTACAGACGGGTGCTGGTGGGGCAGGGATTGGGACGAGCAGAGCCTATGGCAATGCAGTAGTTACCTCGGAGGGCGGCAACGCAGCTGCGGGCGGAGCAGTGTGCTCGGAGGGTGGCGGAGCAGGGAGTTCGTCAGCTTCGGGCTCAGGTGAAGCAGAAACAGGCGGGTCGGGAACATCAAAACATCAAGACCAGCTTGGGGTGGTGTCTCAAGTGCAGGCGTTGCCCCTTTAAGAAAGTTGGGGACCCGCGATACAGCATTGGACCTGGTCCCTTTAAAAGCCAGGTGGGATACCCGATGGTGATAGACTGCTAGCAGCGGCGGTGTCTCAACTACTACGCGAGCCAGGGGTACTTGCATGTGTACTGTACAGGAGGGGCTCCTCCTGATCTTCGGCGAGAAGAGGCACCAGCAAGTGAGACGGCCCCGAGGAAGATAGTCGGCTCCTCCCTCAGCCTCGGCTCTCGTCGTCTCCAGTTCTTTCTCCTGGTTGAGGCTGGTGACGGAGGTTCAGCCACTGTGGGAAGTGCTAGCAGTTCGAAGCACTGTTTGCTATGAAACGACTTCAGCGGGAGCCTTATCCCCGTTACTATCTCCACAAGCTTCCGAAGGTTATCGCGCACCTCAGTCAAAAGGTGCACGTCATCAGACAGGGACATCCCTGCAGGAGAGTCCCGCTGTGGCTGGTTAATTATTGTTCTGGACCTCGGGCTGGTTTAGCCAGTAAGCAGACCGAGGTGCTGATCCTTGGTCCGCTGGAGCACTTCTTCTGCAAGATCCGTCATTCTGTTATGACCTGAGTTCGCCGAGCAGGCAGGGCGAAGCACGAATCAGACAGGCGGAGATGCAGGATACAGGGTTTATTTGGGGCAGACAGACCACAAATAAGGACAAAATGACAATGATGGATCTGGGGAAAACGGACTCAGGCGTGGACTAAATACACAAGATTGACGACATCAATCTGGAAACAGCCGGTTAACAGGTGGGATTCCGATGAGGGTAACGAGGTAGGCGTGGCACACGAGAGGGCTGGACGGAGGGATGTGACAGTATGGGCCAGTTGCAAAATACAACTTCCCTAACAAAAACACTCACCTAATGTATAGAGTGGGTAAATTGCCGCTGAATATTATTCGCTTTTGACCAAAGCAGTAACTATCAAGGAGCTATTCTCCCTGATACACTGAAGGATCTTGACAATCATCCAATATACACACCATTTGAAACGCTTATCTGCCGAATACTGTACACATAAATGTAACTTAAATGGTGTGAAACCTTTTTTCTGCATTTTGCTGTGATGTAGTAACTGTGTTGACTTTCTAATATGGACAAATAAAATATAGTTCAAACCCAGCCTCGACATGTCTGTGAATCCCTGAGCAAGGCCCTTAGCCCCAGCTCCCTGGACACTGCTACAGGTAGCTGCCCTTCATGGATAACTTACTCTATAAAGAGCAAGTTGAGGGAGGTGTAAAGACAATTTCCCCACAGGGATCAATAAAGTATCAGTTTTTATTATTATTAATAATATTGACATGCACTTCTAATTATGATCACACCAATCGGCGGCGCTCATAAGTAAGGCAGGGCCATGGTTGACTAGAGTTCCTGAGTGAACATTGCTCTGTTTATATTTGTGATCTAATCTTGTTTATATTGACTAAACCTGGGGGGTATTCCATGAAGCAGGATTAAGGGAAAGTCTGACTTATTTCGACAAGCCTGGTTCATTTAAGTGGGAATTCTGTTCTAACAACGTGTCTTAAATGATTCCCTGCTGAGTTATCGTGGAAACTTATGCAAGTGAACAAGTCTGCCCTGGATCAGGTTATCTGTCTCGGTTAGGTAAACGTTGTCTCAAAGAACGTCTGACGTGTGGGAGCAGATTCCCAAAAGATCCTTCCGTCTGACGAAATTCTGCCCTCTCACCACTCATGTCACGGAATAAATATAACAAAGCCATGCACACCAGGATCATGGGTTGCCTATTTATGGTTTAATAACCTTAATTAAAATAAAAAAAGTTTTTCGCTGTGTTATTTATGTAGTGCCACATTTAGGTCAGACGTTAGATTTTTAACCAAGTGACTTATAGGAAAGAAATAATTTGATCATTCCCTACTGTTTGACAAATTGGCCATTTAATAGTCTTACACTTTACCTGTTTATACAACCAGGTTTTTTTAAAAAAATAAATTGTTGTTAAGTGCCATACTCAAGACTCAAAGCTGTAACAGCATGGAGCTCTTTTAATTACAAGTGGTTGTCCTTAACCCGACACGTCGTATGTTTAATTAGCTCAGCGACGAACACTGCCTGATAGTCGGTCAGTTCCCGTTTAACATGAAGCCAAACAGGCAGTTGTGGGACTCCGGGGAAATGGGCGCACACACGCATGACGTTTATAAGAAAATTTAGTGGAAACAGATGGAAGCGGAATGTTGTCACACTGCTGGGTCTGAAGTGCCAGGCGTCGTGTGAACCAGCTGTCTGTTCTGCTTGCTGCATGTAAGCAGTGATAGCAGGTAGCAGAGGGACCCACATCATATACATACAGTATGTCTGATTGATTTCATACAGCATCTCATTTGGATTTTACAAAGGCTCCTTTATCATAGGTCATATACAGACAGGCTGTGTTCAGCCGATTCTTTTGGGCCCAACCCAACATGAGTTTGTAATTGGCTATATTAGTTACCACGTACCAAGTTGAAAATTGATTATACTGATTAAATATCAAGTTACCCCATTTTACTTTTGTAATTCATTATGCATCACTGATTCCTTTGTTAATTAGATATGCTGTTTTACATTTCCCATTAACTTCCCACGTTTAAGATATTTTTAGCAATAAGACTTAAAATATACGTGCTATTACATGATATATATTTTATCATTTCACATTTGTGCAGTGCAATCTGTCTGACATTACTTACTGCTGAAAGATTATGTAAAGGTTACGTGTTGGTATAATGAGCTGAAGCTGGGGAATGGTGTCAGATTTTCTGAGCGCTGGGAGTGCGTGAGAGAGAATATTCTGGAGCTTTATCACTGATCATTCAAAGCGGGGGGTTTCCAGAGGTAGATTCGGCACTAAACATGATGCATGAACGAGCAGCTAAGGGCAACTTATGAGATGTTCTGGGATTTTCACTCAACTCGCAAAGTTTTTGAAGTCTCTTGTTATACTGGCAGGGGTTACAATATCCTTGTGCCGCTGACAGTCATCCAGTGTGTTTTTCTTCCCTACTGCTCCATTTGACAATACTGTAATTGGCTAATTCTCCTGTGAGTGGTGTCACATTACAAGGGAAATCCGTTAGATGGTTTATTTGTCCGAAGACGGGACAGAGACAAAGAAAGGAGGCAGGTGTGTTGCCCCCACTGTCTGTGATGACCACACAGGCCTTCTCTGTTTCTTAGGTCACGCACACACATACGGGGCACTCACAAACTGTGACATTCATCCAGGAACATTACCGACAGCTTTTGGTGCAAAAATGTGTGTCTGCTCTACCTACAATGAATACAATGAACTGCACACACTATTCTTAGCAATAGATGCTTCGGGTCCCTCAGCAATGTCCCTTGTGGGATTGAACCTGCACTCCACCCTCCGACTTACACACACTCTGTCAGAATCTTGACCAGGGAAGCAGGAGCCGGGAGACGTACCATCGGGGAAAAGCGGGATTTATTAGAATGACAACGTGGAACAAACAGCAAACGCAGAGCGACAATACAATGACCGGACTGGGGAAGCGTGGACTAAATACATTGGACTAATGATAGCAACAAGAAACAGCTGATCACACAGGGATTTCACACGAGGTTAACGAGGGGGTGTGGCACACGGAAGGAGCGGACGATTGGGGCAGGACACACTCATTCACACATCTGTAGATGTGAAATAGATGGAACTTAATAAAGTGGTACAACTCCATTCTTTTTGGAGTTCTAATTAATTGCTTGATAAGGTACGTTATGATGAAGTGGCATCACTAGGATGCCATGGTCACAGAAGAGCGATACGTTACATCTGATATTAACTTTTAACTGAAATGTAAGATTCTGGGTACAAACAGCTTCAAACGATACTATAAATATGAGCTCCATGGTGCGGTATCTATACTCACAGGACCGTCTGACAGGACCAAACTACAGCACTTAAGTACAGGATTGATGACAGCCCTGCTTTTTTGGTAGTTTCTCTTCCTGTTTTGGCTTTCCGTGATGGTCTGACATTTGGCACACAGCAAGTTAGTACCAGTGGTTTTTGGAATGGACACTGCCATGCTGGTTTGGGAACCTGGATGGGTTTATAAAGTGTTCAGGTAATCTTCCACCATCTTGGGCCAGGTGAGCAGGATTTAGCTATGAGGAATTCATGGTTCCCACAATTACCTGCTCCGGTTATTGCAGGTGCAAAGGCTGAGGCCTTAACTTTGGTACCTCTGTCAATGTAAATGAGAGGACCCAAAGCCCCTGGATATAAATACAGCAGTTACTTGTGTAATAACTCTCTCATTGCAAGTTCAGTTCATTCTTGGCCAAAAGAATTTGTCATTACAACATGCTAAGTTGCCTGAGATGTGTTAAAAAAAAAAACAAAACAAACAGATTAAATCAATTATTTTTTAAAAAATCACTCAACCTCAAGAATACTTTTGAAAGTTATGCAATGAGGATGGTAATGAACATCTTGGACAGAATTCAGGCCGTTGTCAAAGACAAAATGCTGTTGCATGTGTGATTAAGAGCAATGTGACAATATGCATGAGTGACAGGCAGCAAATGCATTTTACTAACAAATTGGATTTAAACATTACAGAAACTACATTTTTGGGTAGATAATTCCCTTCCCCTCCCGCTCCATGACATTGACATAATGCTATCACAGCCCTGACACACCTACCATAGCTTTTTGGGCATGATATATTGGGGTGAATAACATTCAATAATATACATAATTTATTTTCAAAATTCACCAAAACACCATGGCAGATTTATGAAAGGTGATCAATGAGAACATCAATAACTGGATTTTAAGTTGAAGAAAACATTCATTATGTCGCCATTAGGATGAGTCAGTGTAATTCATAGTTCTCTTAGCATTTCAGTATCTTCGTCACATCGCTTAGGTCACAGTTTCCATTATATCCAAAATGACAGCCCCCCCCTCCCCCAATCTGGCCAGACTTAGTAGCCTAGTTATTTTTTTTCCTCAAGACTCCCATCTGTTAATAACATTATTCATCTGGCAGCATCTGTACCTCAAACGCACATTCTCTAGCAGCCATGGTAACCGTAGATGCTTCATACAGTACCATGATGCATGGCTGCCTTTGTCCAGTGTTGAGTGTGTGCAGTGAAGGGACTGTTCTGGTCAGAGTAATACATGGCAATAGGGGATCCAGCTGTGTCCCTTTCATTATGGAAAAGCCTGTCTGTCTAATGTCTGTCTGTCTGTCTGTCTAATGTCTGTCTGTCTAATGTCTGTCTAATGTCTGTCTTTCTGTCTAATGTTTGTCTGTCTGTCTAATGCCTGTCTGTCTGAATTATCAGATGCTTGTTGGATTACAACCAGATGTTCCTCTCGAATGGCTCCTTCATCACCTGGTGTTCGTTAAGCCAGTATAATTAGCCTGCTGTGTAATCCCCATCACCCAGGGGAAATCATCTTCCTAAAAATAAATAAATAAACCTCAGCTCAAGTATAAAACACAGAGACTGATATTACTGGACAGCATACCAGGATCTCTCTGCATATTCAATCTCTGACAGATAACTCATGTGAAGGCCTGGTATGATTACTGTGTATACAGCTGTGTAAATCCCTTGCTAAGCAGTGCTAACAGTTTAAACCCACTAGCCAGCTTTGGAAGTGAGAGGTGCATAATTCTTGCAAAAAAACATGGAAACATTTTTTAAACAGAGCAGATGTATGACAGTTTATATTCCTGCAAACGGGCACACAGCAGAGTAAGACAGTCATGATGTGAAAATACAGTATGCTGGGAAATCACCGAGCCTTTATCAGAGACCACCCAGCTAAAAACCCAGGTTATGCTTGATCCTAATTACTGTGTGGAATAATCCAAGCATGCCTGGATATTTTAGCTAACAGCAGATGTTAGGATGCTAGCTCATAAACCTGCAGGACCTGTTTCGCTAAAATACGAGTAAATGGCCAACTGTGGCTTCATTCATAGTTACTTTTTTATGGATTGTTAAAAACTGGGAAAAGGCGGCTGAGAACATGTTGATTTGCATGTCCGTTCAATGGTTTTGCTACTGCTTGTTATTTGTGCCATTTAATTATAGTGGACATGAAGTAAAAATTAGGCATTACAGCTTTTCATAGGAAATGAAAACACCCATTTTTAAAAATGTGTCGCAGAATAATATGTGCATGTGCGTATGTAACAAAATCACATATTTAAGTGAAAATGAAAGGTAATTGATGGAGCTGAGCACAGTAAAGCTAAATACATGAGGCAGGGCAGTGATGCTGCTTTTCCCTTTGTGAGACCTGCGTTTTCGTTTGATTTGTGCTACCATGCTCTGTGTGGCGCAGAGGTCATCCATCCTCCATGCTACAGTCCTCTCTCTCTTTCTTTTTCAGGAGGGTGGGGGACTGTTGATAATCCTCCTCCATCTCAGTTCTTGTACCCGCAAAATTTTGGTAATCTAGCATCTTGTAAGAGGAGGAGGGGGAAGAGGCACACTCTGCTTACTTATTCAGCAACACATAACTTTCCAAGGCTCTCTCTCTGTGTAGCTGTTAGAACAGCAGTCAGCCATAAATTAATTATGGATTCCTGCTCTGATAGGGACTGCAGCTGAACAGATGACAGGAGTACGTGTTTTTCTTACAAGTGGCCGCTCTCCTGCAGGAAGTCTCCCACTCCGATGCGGATTCCTTGGGAATGTTAATTAGGAGGAAGCTTCAAGCAGTTGGAGAAGCATCACCCGCCGGCCGAATGAGCTGGAAAGCAGCTAGCAGGACGCGCAATGGGGAAACCCAACTCCTCCTTAAAAAGACACAAAATCCAACATACAAAGGGGACTTGTCTGTAAGGAAGGCAAATGTGTGATCCTCCCCACACACAGCTCATCCCAAAATCATCTGTCATTCGATGTCTTATTTTATGGTCGATTTCCTGAGTGTAATATTTGAGTTCTACACCACCCTGTACCAGATAAGGGGCTACAGGATGCCTGGATGGATGGATGGATGGATGGATGGATGTGTGTTTTCCCTGGCAGGTCACGCCTCCTTTTGAGTCACATGTGACTTAGATTTGAGTCCAGGGTTCCTGCTATTTTCATGTTTCCTCCAAAACCACTTTAGGCAGAATGCACTTATGAACTCTGTAAAGTCGACATACTGTAGACGCTTATACTGTTTTTCCCCCAGTCCGGTCATTTGACTGATGACGCCATTTCACACACCATTCATACCACCCTGGCTCACCTGGACAATAAGAACTGCTATGCCAGACTGTT
>JAODKF010000068.1:20103723-20118871 GCA_026779585.1 Mormyrus proboscirostris
CACAGACAAGCATCAGTCTAGTCCTGCATCATACGCCGCTGGCCACAGACCCGCCTGATCCTGCTGGGGGTATGAAGACGCACGCATACGCACACACGCACACACACACACACACACGCACACGCACACACACACACACAAAGTACTTTTTTCTCCTATCCATTTGCAGTCCCGTGTTAAATGTGAATGTTGAAGTTACTTGCTAGAACAACATGAAGGAGAAAAATGAATAATGATAATTTAAATACATTAATGAAACAACATGCATACTTGGGCTGCTTTTACATATCATTTCCACATTTCACATCTCTACAGCTACACTTTTTAAAAACCAGTTTAAAATATTTTATAATTCAAGCGTATTTTCTTTTATATCTCTCTTGGATGTAATAATTAACTATGGCACACAGTTCAAATTCAAGACTTGGACATGCAGTAACTGGCTATACATAGTTAACTACCCGACCCGCCAAAGAGCAAACGAGTCTGTCATCAGTTGGCTGCTTTTTCCCCTCGAATGAAACATCTGCCTGACACCGTGGAGGGGAGGGGGAGGAATATGAATCTTTCTGTTGACACTGGGAGTACTGCTGAGCCGAATCGATACCCCCTGCTGACAATACTCCATTACAGAGGCGAACGAAACGTCCATGGCGTGTGATCAAAGGGAAAAGGTAACAGTGACAGAAAGGGGTGTTAAATGCGAGGTTTCTGCCCCGTTTTGCTTCTCGTGAACCTGTCCAGTCGTCTCTCGGGCAGCAGATGTTGCTTCTCTCACGTCACCACACTTCTCAAACTCTGCTGAAGTGCCAAAACCAAGCGTCAAAGTCTTCAGTCGCACAGATAAAAGGAAGCGATGCTTCAGGTCAACACGTGTCTCTCCTTGATGTTTTTACTCACACAGATTTCGCCGGACAAACATCGACTTGAATCTGTGACATACGCTCAGCAACAACAGATGCTCCTTACTTAACCCTGCAAATCGCTGGCTGATGCCATCATGCCTCTTAATTCTTTTTTGTGCACTTTTTGGGTGTAAAGATTCATGATTCATTTAGCCACTACAGTAAAATAACGCGTGTGAAAAATGCACTCCCTCACGTATCACAATATCTGACAGCATTATTAATATTTACAACAATGTCGAATAAAATATAGCTACTTTGATGTTGCATGATTGCTGGTCTGGGCCTGAGTGATTGCAATCAAAATCCACAGAGAAACCAGATGTAAAATGCATCACTCAAATTCTACAACATATATGTATGTCCGTAGTCTTCATTTTGCAGTCCTTATGTGATAGCCACACCCAGGACTGAAAAAATGTACTTGAGTCTTAGTAAAATTAACATTATAGTGAATTTCAATAATATGTATATGAGAGAGTGAGAAGGGGGGGTGTGTGGTTAGTGGTTTTGGAATTCTCATTAAATTAAGAAAGAGAGAATCCGTACTCAATCAGCAAAGCATTAGTCCCTGATAATCTCTGGTGGATTTATTTTCCTCTTGCATGCTAAGCAAGCTCCCGGTTGAGTCCGTCCACTAGGAGGTGTAAAACACTGGATTCCGTTAGCATTGGTGAGATACCTGCAGAATGCAAGAACAGAGCGGACAACATTAATACAGACCGCAAATATGACTAATGGTTTAATTTGCGGGAAAGCCCAAAATCTCCAAATGCACCCACCAACCCGAGAAAAAAAGTCATTTCAGTGTTTGTGTTAAGGTGGATCAGTAACAAACCAACATATTTGAAAGAAGCATTTCACATGATTAAAAAAATACACCATTTAATCACCCTCTTAAAGCAAAACACATTATGAAATGAAAATGCATACTTTGTGAATTAATTGTGCTATTGTTATACATGATTATTTTTACCTTCCTGTGTGTTTTATTCATGTTTTGGTTGCTGGCACACATTGTAAGTGCCTTTATTTTTACACTGGGTTGTTCGCTGCATCAGACATTAAATTATGATTTGTCATTGTGTGCCTGTTTGTGTAGCAGATGATTTTGCAGAAACTGACATATTAACCATAGTCGATGAATTTTGTTTTCTTTCATATCTGTATTTGTTTCTTATTCCTCCATTATCCATGCCAATTCTGAATGCAATTATCATAAACTAATTTATGAAACTATTAAAAATGCTTTGCCCATAACCATCATCATCATCATCACCACCATCATAACCGCCACAATCATGAATCATCACAGTCATTGGACTTCAGCTCTGCATTCAATGCAGTTATCCCCTCCAAGCTGATCCAGAAGCTGTGGGCGCTGTGTAACTGGGTTCTAGCCTTTCTCACTAACAGACCACAGCATGTGAGGATCGGAAAAAGCACCTCCACCGCAATGATCCTCAACACCGGCACGCCGCAGGGAAGCGTTCTGAGCCCAACGCTGTACTCCCCGTTTACACACGACTGTGTGTCCAGACACAGCTCCAACACCGTCATCAAGTCTGCTGATGATACCGCCGTTGTGGGCCTGATCAGAAACAACGACGAGACGGCCTACAGAGAGGAGGTGAGACTCTTGGCAGAGTGGTGCCAGGAGGACAACCTCTCTCTCAACGTCAGCAAAACCAATGAGATGGTTTTGGATTTTAGAAGACAGGATGCTGCTCATCCCCCTATCTACATCGGAGGGGGTGCTGTGGAGAGGGTCAGCAGCTTCAGGCTTCTTGGGGTCACCCTCAGTGCCAACCTCAAGTCCTCAGAACATACAGTAGCGGTCACCAAAAAAGCCCACCAACGACTTCACTTCCTTAGACGACTAAAGAAGGCTGGGGTGTCCACCTCTGTCCTCACCAGCTTTTACAGGTGCGCTGTGGAGTCCATCCTCACGGGAAGTGCTGTGTCTTGGTACGGCAGCTGCACTGCTCAGGACAAGAAAGCTCTACAGAGGGTGGTGAAAACAGCTCAAAGAATCACAGGCACACCACTCCCTGCAATAATGGACATTTACAGCACAAGCTGTCTCAGGAAAACTAAGAGCATCCTGAAAGACCCCAGCCACCCAGCACTGTCACTTTTTACTATCCTGCCATCAGGCAAGAGACTCAGGACAATTCACACACTGACAACACGATTCAGGAACAGTTTTTACCCCAGTGCCATCAGGCTATTCAATGCACAGTAACTGTGGTTCTCTCTCTGTGCGGTAATACTGGAAAACTATGCAACTTACTTCCCCTTATGCACTGACACTTTACTTTATGCACATTCACATTATGCCTGTGACTATTATTTATTGCTGCTGCACTTTGTCTCTGTGTCTCTTGTGTATCATGTCTTATGTTCTGCCTGTGAGGGAGGGGTTTTCAAGTAAGAATTTCATTGTGCTCTGTATGCCGTACTTTGTACATATGACAATAAACTTCAACTTCAAACAAAATACAAGACTTTTGGCATTTTTAGTTTTTTGATTGCAGCCAAAAATTGTGTTTCCCCTTGTGGGAAGCAAAAAAACAGTCCCCACAATAACAAAATAACAGGTTCTTATCACATTGTGGGGACATTTGGCACACGCACACACACACACACACACACACACAAACACATCTTAACCCACAATCCAACATTCTGTCCCCTTAACCACAGTGCCGAGATTGTATGAAACTATTATATGAGTAAATAAATGCAGCTATAATCTTAATCCAAGAAATGTACAAATGGGTGCTGAATTGTCACATGATAATAAAACTGCATCCACAGCTAAATGAACAGCTAGACCCTCATGTTTGCAAGTGCAATGTTCAGGACCCCGTGACACACTTCCACTTTTTATGGTAACTTACAGGCAAAGCTGAGAGAAAATGAAAACACCAGGCAAGTAGGAAAATGGATGGATAGATGGAAATATAGATTTGTAGTACTGATTGGGAAATGATTGGCTCAGATGGCATTCGGATTTTTAAACACAAAAACAGACAGACATCGTTGCCCAGAAAATTGAAATGTGGGTTCAGCCATGTGAGGTCCTGCATGACCAGGTTCTCTGAATTTAGGCTACAGTGTGCCCCCTCCCCTTGTCTAACAGTGTTTTTGACACTGAACTCAATTGCATCCCACTCTAATACCACTTGTCTGGTGATGGAAACTGGAATAGGCCACTCAAAAATCCCCCTTTTCATAGACACTAGACACCTACACCGACTCCACAAACACGTCTTTCACACTAAATGAAGAACCAACTTTCTCCTAAATCACATTCTGCATAATGGGAACACAAACAGGCAGGAATCACATTTCCATAAACGTCCTGTCACCTGCCAGGGGAAAGCAGTACTTCTGCACGTCTTTACGATATGTTTTATTTAACCCAATTAACTGACATCGCAAAGGCAGCCAGCGGCACTGCTGACACATTGCAGTTAAAGGATTACTAATTTAAGAAATTAGAGTCTTCGGTGTGAGCTGAGACTGAGCTCATTGGAGAAAGGTGAAGGGCCACCGGCGCGCTGTCAGGAATTTGAAAGCAGACCGGCAATCCCAGCATGCACCCTGAATGAAACGTGCCCTATTAGTGGCCACGTCATCCAACTCTTTGGATAACGAACAGCAGCGTAACACACCTTGGCTCTCTGCTCACGTCCGCCGCCTGTGCTCTCCCCATATGTGGCTGCCTTGCAGTGCACCAGTAAACCTGAGTAATCCTGGGCAGGTTTGCTGCGGCGCTGGCACATGACCGGCGACGTGCTCTGAGCTTCACGCCTGCTGCTTTCCAGCCCCTAAACCTTCAGGCTTCCGCATGAAATTCATACCGAATTTATTGGGACATTTTATGCATAAGGTCTTGTGAAAAATAGATAATGCGTGGATGGAGGTTTACAGAGTTCTCTGTAGCCATCGACACTGAGTGTTCAGAATAGTTTATGGTGTTGTTAAATCATGGGAGTTCTTTCGTCGGCCTGCACCCTACAATGAATGAAAATAAGTGATTCTCCAAAGTGACCAAATTCCCGGCATAAAAATTCCAAACGATTGACACCATGTGATTAATAATGACATTGCTTTACCCATGTGATCCATAGGCTGTATTACTTACTGTATTGCATTTCTGTACTGGTGTGACTGTGAGCTAAATGAACAAACACCTACATGTTACCCAGAAATGGTGCATTGTCAAATGAATAATTGACATACAGTACTTATCTACCATGGACACACTTCAGAGCTATGTGCCTGTCGTCATGTGAAATCTTCCTTGAGGTTATACTACTTATAAATCCTATTATATCTAAGTGTCTCCATGTCTGGATAACAGGACTCCGGTGCAGACAAGTGGGGATCTGTAGGCTGTAGGTTTGAATGCCTCCTCCAGTTTATATGTCTGCAGTGTGCATGTTGTCATTGTGCTATGCAGGTTTTCTTAAAAGACTCTATTTTCCTCCTGCAATCCAGGAACATGCAACCTTTGGCATCTTTAAATTTCCCTAAGTGTGTGGTGGTGTTTGTGTGCCCTGTGGGAGACTGGATCCCCATCCATGGTGTACTCCTGCGCTGTGGGGGACTGAAACCCATCCATGGTGTACCTCTGCCCTGTGGGGGACTGAAACCCATCCATGGTGTACCCCTGCCCTGTGGGGGACTGAAACCCATCCATGGTGTACCCCTACCCTGTGTGGGACTGAAACCCATCCATGGTGTGCCCCTGCCCTGTGGGAGATTGGAACCCCATTCATGGTGTACTCCTGCGCTGTGGGGGACTGAACCCCCATCCATGGTGTACCCCTGCCCTGTGGGGGACTGAAACCCATCCATGGTGTACCCCTGCCCTGTGCTTTGAGGGTTAGGCTCCAGAGTCTCTTGTGATCCTGACCAGCAGAAAAAGTTGTAAGATGGATGAATGATAGAGATAATGAAAAGCTGACTTGACGATGCAGTCCTCAGTGGCCCATTTCAGGTCATGCATACAGTGTGGTTTTTCCTGCATTAGGCAGCAATTTTTACAAACTGGAAACAATACAAGCAAATAGCAGAACAGGTTCATTCTCCACAGGCTACTATAACATGCATATTTTCTCACTTAAAAGAATGCTCCTCCCCCCCCTCCCCCCACATAACCATATTTTTTCTCTGAGATGCTCTGGATTAGAAACAGGGTTTGTGTTCCTTCCCTGCAAAGAAAACATAATCAGTGCATGAGGAAAACAGACTTGAATAATGGGAGGGAACCTTGATATGTGATTTCATTTCATTGTTACTGTTTTATCATTTTATATTGTTTTATGTTGAGGCAGCAGGGTTAGTGTACTTCTCAAGTTTGAATTCAGCTTCATAAAATAAAATGTCTCATTCTTTCACGATTTCAGAGTTAAGAAATATTCCTTACTCTAATGGAAATATGTATCATTTACTTCCTTGGCAAGCACTGGTGCGATGAAAAACACATTATTTATATAGTTTGTGGCCAAAGGCATGAACTTGATTGATTGATTGATTGATTATATATTGTTTTGCTTACTTGGCATGAGGATACTGTTTTTGAAGAAAAATATGGCTGTTTGGGAGATATGCCTGAAATATTTGTAATAGAAGGTCTCTTCACATATATACCTACTGCATTATTTTTATAAGTTCAAATACTTCTGGGAATGTAGGCAGACCTACCTTTGGGGATATGGAGCTCTTCCTTAAAAGCCCATTAACCACAAGTCAGGATACCATGGGTTAACTCCTCTCTGATAATGAATTGCCAAATACAGCATGTAGCAGAACAGGCGGCAAAACTGCCTGCATTAATGCTATTGAAAGTCAATTAAATAACAGAAATATGCCATGGATAAGGACCCATATACAGTGGGCAAAGTGACAGCTGCATCTGTATATAAATGTTGCAACTCAATTATATCATGGTGGCTGTAAGTGTTAATAAGCTGCTGACCTCTGTGGGACCTGTGGGAGCTACATAGTAAAAGTGATTTATTATTTTTCTAATAGTAATAATATCACACATATAAATGCTGGAATCTATCCTAATATGCTAATAAGTTATGATTGTAGAATATAATATTCAGGAGTAGGATCTAGCTTCGCAATAAGATGACGGAATTTGTTACAGTTTTGACCACATAATATCCTGCAAATTTTTCATTTTAAGTGTTGCTGTACAGCTGACTGATATTATTGAACCCATTATTGAAGGCATGGTTAAGTCTTGCGACCTACATTGTCTAATAGAGGTGGTATATTGACTTACACAGTCCAAAGAGAGCTTTCTGTTTGACTCATACTCAACAGATTACTTTCCTGAATGGTTGAGAATCCAAAAATGGATCTCCAAGCAGGTTTTATGTAATGGGTACTGACAAAAACATTGCTTTTTGGATTTGAAAGCTCATTACTTAATTAAGAGTTGTCTTTTACTTTTTAACAGGCTCTCACCATGTTCCAGTGGTACAACAGATGTTGTCCCGAGGTTCTTGAATCAACTACAGATAAACACAGTACTCTGGTCACAATACTAAACTGTCTTGTGAGTACAATAGTTTGAAAATTGGCATTACTTTTGTTTAACTGAAATCAACAGTAGGGGGCACAAATAATGAAGTAGAGTAGTTCACTCTTAATTATTGCATTAATTAACCAGCAACTAAGTCTTAGGTATGCACCAATCCCATGTTCATTCATCATTAATCAATCATGACAGTTCATGTATTTCATGCAGGAACTATACCAGTTAATGATTTGTTCTTGAGTAGTAACTGAGTAAGTGATCTGTGCCCTCCAAAGTAAAGTGTTTCAAACATCATTGATTTTGAAACATGATTGATTTTGAGGAACCAACAAACAAAATTGGCCTGCAGGGCCCTCCGGGTCACAGAAGAGAAGAAGACAGTCCTGCAAATAAACAAAGGACCGGGAAGGTCTGGTGGGAACTTGGGAGCAAAGGTAAGTAAAGGCAGGATGCAAGACATGGAGAAAGTGCTAGTATGCTTCATCACACAAGACAATACCTCGCACTGAGTGCTTGGGCTGGCAAGGCTAAATAAGCAGCAGCAGGTGATTTAATTAATTAGGGCCTCGTGTGCAGGCAGGACGTGACAGATTTTTAAAATAGGGGAAACACAGTGTTAACAGTGGTAGTATATCCAAACGAAGCTTATGTTAGCTGGTCAGCTAATTTATAAATTTATAATCCAAAATAGTATATTTTATTATTCTGAATGACCTGTGGAGGAAATTGTTTGTAGTTACCGACTGCTTAGTACACAGATACACGAGTGGTAAAAGCAGAATTGCTCTTGTTCTTTGTAAGAAATGATCTGTTACCTTGCCGTACCATTATGGTTCAACAAGCAGTTTGGCCATTTTGAACACACACACAGCTTAGTTAGCAAGCAACAACCAAACCAATCCACTAAAAATTAGTGAGGTTTCATAGAAAATTAAACAAATGATTAACCTCAAAACTCAATGATAATGACTTTATCATACATTATTTACAAATGCCAATGATAAGAGATGTCATTCAAAACAATAAACTGTCATTCTGGATTTCAACGAAGAGCTTCTGTGCCCCTACATCTGACAGGCCTTGAATACTGCAAGCCAGCACTGGACATCATGTGAAACTTGTTATTCATGAGCATTAATGCTATTGGTAGTTTATACTGTCTTGCTGAGATATCTCCCAATATGTGATGCTGAGAAGCCTGACTTCCAGGTGGGTCTAAAATACATGACTACAAGTTTGGGCCCTGTTTTTCACAGAGTGATGCAAAGTGGTTGTTTCATACCAGCACATTCTTCATTTTCAGGCCAATCGTGCATGTTTTCAAAATAGCAAATGATAGGCTATTTGACCACTCTACACACATGGGTATATAAAAATACCTGGTGGGTATTTCTTGCTTAACTGGATAACTTGTCTGATTTAAGGTAGTCTGGGCCATATGGACTTTATCTTCATCCACTTAAATGTAGCTCAGACTACCTTAAATCTGACAAGCTATCCAGTTAAGCAAGAAATCCTGTTTTGTGCAATACCCCCCAGGTTGAGCAGAAAGCTTCTGCTTTCCCTGTCTTCTGACATCATTATACCATTTTCGGAGTGGATGATCTGGTGATACCAGAAAACGAGGACACACTGGCTGCTACCTCATCCCGCGCCTGCTTCACATCGAAAGGCTTAAGGGGAACAATGGTGCTCCTGTAAAATGCACCAGCTCATCCATTTCCTCAGCCGATCTGGGTTTGCCAGAAAAACACACCGTTATAATAGCAATTCACCGTCGCTCATGCATCCCTGTCTTTTAAAGGTGAGGTGATGTGCCATTCTGATTGGTATGTTGATATTTCATCAAAAACAGACTTCTCAATAATTAAAGGGTAACTTTTTTTGCAGTCTTCGCTGGCACAAAATTTGTTTTTTCCTCTATAAAATAATTGCAAAATAGATTTGGACAGGCCCATAATGTTAGTTGCACCTTGCGCTTTACACTCTGCTTTGGATCGTCAGAATAGTCCTCAATCTGTCAAATCAAATGTATGAAGCTCTCATAGACTCCCAGTGAAATATAACGTCTGGGTGGACTCTGAATACACACAATCAGAAAATATTCACCAATAAGCTTTCATTTATTCTCCAATTAGACAAAGCGTACTATACATGAATCTTGCATAGATTTCCATTGAAGTTCAGCATCAATGGGAGTCTATGGGGTATGTTTAACCTGGTTTCAAAGAGAACATTAATGTAAATGTTGTCAAAAACAATTTCCGTGAAGTGATCAGCCCTGTGATTCAAACAGTAAGGTAGATAATACTTTTAATCACAGATAAAATTAATTTACACTGATACATTGACTAATTCATTTGGCAGTTTTACTGAGGGAAGCCATGCTTCCCATGTGGACTTACAGCAATCGCTAACAGGAAAAATCGGTCTGCCGTCCTTACAATCACAAGCACAGTATCCCAGGCTGCTTACACACTGCGTCACAAATCAGGTAGACCTCTCCAAAACACAGAACTCTGGCAACAATTTCCAGTTGATTAATTTGCCTAGTAATTGTTGTGGTCATCACTTGTTGAAGTGATATCTACACCCCTCCCTGGCGTTTGTCTGTGTATACAAAAATGTATGACATCCATCCATTTTCCAAACCGCTTATCCTTCTGGGTCGCGCGGGATCCAAAGCCTATCGTGGAAGCAACAAGCACGAGGCAGGGAGCAACCCAAGATGGGGGGCTAGCCCATCGCTAACATGCCATTCACTCACACACGCGCACCAATGGGCAATCTCGTATCTCCAATTAGCCTCAGCATGTCTTTGGTCTGTGGGGGGAAACCGGAGTACAGAGAGCAAACCCCATGATGAGATAAGGAGAACATGCAAACTCCACACACCTGTAACTCTGGTGGAGACACGAACCCTGGTCCCAGAGGTGTGAGGCAACAGTGCAAACATATGACATGAATATTAAACACAACCTGAAACTTCTCTGAAATGTTTTCAGATTTCAGAAAACTGCTGCCATGGCCTCAAAACCATGAGCATTTATAAAAGAGGAGGTATACAGTTGTGTCGTTTGTAATGGACATTTGAGCTCCGACTGAATACTGATCGATTAATGCCGGTGTACTTTGGGTGTCAGCTGGAATTGGACTCCTAGATACTGAGCCACTTGTAAACAAATCTCTACCTGCACCAGTTACCGATTTTTATATTTTCCACTTGGCAGAAATGGACAGATTGTCCTACATGTAACTGTTAATGGGCTCTTTAAATTTCTTATGCAACCTCCCCATACGCCTGCAGTTTGCTGATCCTCCCCCTGCCTCCAAATGCCTCCTTAAGTTAGGTTCCACAATAATGCTTGCTTTTCAGTATTTTTGGTAACAGTTTGCTTAAAGCCGTCATCTAAAATGCATTATAGCTACCTTCATAATGCATTACAGTGCTTGGTGTAAGAATTAATAAAGCATTACAGCGTCTTCTATTCACAGTCATAACGGATTATAGTGTTAATTATACTTCATAAGCTCCAGTGGAGCTCTCATCTATAATGCATCATAATGGCTATATTTAACCTGATTTCAAAGGGAAAATGAATGGATAAGTTGTCAAAAACAAGTTCTTTGACATGATTGTCAGTGTGGTTCAATTAGTAAGATAGATAGCACTTTAAATCACCGACAAAGTGAACTTACACTGATACATTGATTAACTCAATACTTTTGCCAATCTGGGGGATGCTGTGCTTCCAGAGTGGACTTAAAGCAATTGCTTGCAGGTGAAGCTGCTCTGCTGTCCTTACAATCATAAGCACAGCATCCCAACCCGCTGACTTACACACTCCATGTTTTCAGTGACCCTTTACTTAAAGCTGTCATTTACAATGCATTGTAGATACCTTTGAATGCATTATAATGTGCTATGAATGTGTTCATAGGTACTTCTAGACTTGACTTTCATAAAAAGTGTTACCATGTTTCTTATGTGTGAATTCAGCCAAATTGCTGCATGGCCTATAACATGAAGTGTACTGAATCGAAATAAAGTGATGTTAATTTGTTCACTTCAGGCTTCAGCCAAGAGTAGATGTCCCTATCGGAAACACCACCTAGGACACGTTAAGCTAAAGTCATATCCGGGAACCTTCTGCAAGAGGCCTTCAGTAAGTCTCACCAAGATCATTTTGTTCCTAAATGATGTGGCTGCTACCATTTAATGAGTAATATGCAAAATACTGGAGCGTGTGAAGGCATTGTGCTTGTTTATCATTATCAATTATCAAATTCAGTAGGCCTTGACGTCCAGGCTCTTTTGCGCTCAACACAGTTCCCGTGTTGGGCGCCGGCTCGCGGTGCCGAGTCTGGCTCCATCTCTTGGCTCTGTTAGCACTCGTGTTCCTGGACCCGAATTGAAAGTGTCAGCGTGACGGTGGCTACAGGGACACTTGGTAGCGTTGCTGAGCTGTCAAGATTCTCCTCCTCCTCCAGGCAGAAGATTCAGCAAAAAAAAATATGTAATGCAGAGAGGAAAAAGCACATAGGCACACACACACAGACACACACAACTCACTTCAACAAGTTTGTCTCACAGCTACCGATCCAGATTTTCTTTGTTGAAGTCAGAAAGTCCGAAGACCAAAGCAGGAGATGTATGGGACCACCTCAAGGATGTCTAAAAATAATGAGGTATTCATTAAACAATAAGCGAGTCCGGAATACTTCGTTGTTAAAAGTGGTTCAGCCTGCCGACATTTTTCATCCGGCTTCAAATAAATTATTAAGAGGATAAATATTATGTTTCAATTTTGACATTTATCTTGATATTTTATTCATGTGTCATTTAATAACTACACTGGAAATATGCAAATGTGGAATTTTGCTGCATTACCAATTAAATGTGTGTCAAAGCTAATTTTTTATATGTGTATTATAAATAATATTTAATATGTCATATGCACTCAGTGGTGAGTTTATTAGGTACGATGTCTTTTTAATCCAAACAACAAATGGCGCGACTACAAGTGAATGCACACAGTACATAGACAGGGTCAAGAGGCTGAGTTACTGTGCAACTAAGCTTTAGAGAGACAAAATCGCACCAGGATCGTTGCTGCCAGACTTAGTGGTTCCTGCATCTGAGAAACAGTCGCCCTCCTGGGATTTTCACACTACAGAGTTTACAGTGAATGGTGTGATAAACAAAATGCATCCAGTCGGTGGTGTTTCTGTGGTTGAAAACCCTTTCCTAATGAAAGCGGACCAGAGATAAATGCCCAGCCTCGTTTAAGCCAACGGGAAGGCCACAGCAGCAAAAATTACAGGGCAGAACACAGTGATGGGCAGAAAGGCTTCTTTGAATGCACAGCCTCTCTTCCTTTGAAGTGGCCCCAGAGGGAAAAGCGGGTCCTACCCAGTGCTACTTTGGGGACCCTAACAAAATGGCTACTAAGTGTGTGTGTGTATATATATGCACTTTGTACAAAATATGCAATACTGTGCAATAGTCTTAGACAGTTAAAGAAAATGATGTTTAAATGATATCCATGCTGATGAAAAACTATGGTATTATGTCTGTCCAAGTGTGCTTAATCATTTCAAAACTTCTCCTAATGTCACCCCAGTGTTTGCTGCAACTGTCCAATACACCCATGTATTTACTGACTTGGCCAGTATGCCATTATATTTGACTCATTGAGTTATGTAACTAATTAAGTTTATTACAGCGGGGGAAAATAAGTATTTGACACATCAGCATTTTTATCAGTAAGGGGATTTCTAAGTGGGCTATTGACATAAAATTTCCACCAGATATTACCATCAAGCTAAATATTGAATTCATACAAAGAAATCAGAACATTTAAAGTATACCAGTTGAGTCATAATAAATAAAGTGAAATGACACAGGGAATAAGTATTGAACACACTTTAATACTTAATACTTGTTGGTGATCAACAAGCTTCTAGACGCCTCTTGTATGGAGAGACCAGTCATCTGCATTGCTCAGGAGTGATTCTGGCACATTCTTCCACTCAAACTGGCTTTAAATCTTGAAGGTTCCTTGGGCCACTTTTATGAACTTTGATCTTCAGTTCTCTCCATAGATTTTCTATGGGATTCAGGCCAGGTGATTGACTGGGCCATTCAAGCAACTTGATTTTCTTTCTTTGAAACCAATTCATCGTTTCCTTGGCCTTGTGTTTGGGATCATTGTCTTGCTGAAATGTCCACCCTCTTTTCATTTTCAGCTTTCTGGTAGATGGCAGCAGATTTTTATCCAGAATGTCCCGGTACATTTCTCCATTCATCCTGCCTTCAATAATATGAAGTCTGCCAATACCCCTTGCTGAAAAGCAGCCCCAAACCATGATGCTTCCACCCCCAAACTTAACTCTTGGTATGGTGTTCTTGGGGTGATGGGCAGTGCCATTTCTTCTCCAAACATGGTGTGCGGAATGACAGCCAAAAAGTTCAATTTTGCTTTCATCTGACCATACTATAGTATCCCAGTAATCCACAGGCTGCTCCAAATGCTGTATTGCAAACTTTATCCAAGCCTCAACATGCTTTTTGTTCCACAATGGAGTCTTTTGTGGTGAGCGTGCATGGATGCCATGGCAGTTCAGTGCATTGCTTATAGTTTTCCTTGAAACAACAGTACCTGCTGATGGACAGTCTTCCTGAAGTTCTGCCCGAGTGGTTCTTGGCTCTTGGAGAACTCTCCTGCTTTTTCTCCTCGGACAGGGATCTTACGTGGAGCACCTGATCATGGCTGGTTTATGGTGAACTGATGCTCTTTCCATTTCCAGATAATGGCCCACACAGTGCTCACAGGAGCATTAAGCATTCTGGAAACATGCCTATAACCATTCCCATCAGAATGCTTTTCAACGATAAGATTACGACGATCTTGGGAGAGTTCTTTGCTCTTACCCATCATGAAGTCTTACCCATCATGAAGTCTTTCCTATCATGAAGTCTTTCCTGTGTGGCTCCTGGGTAACGAGAAGCCTTTATAGGCCATCAATTAGGACTAAAGCAGCTGATATCAATTAGTACTGATAGGGGGCAGGGTTTCTCTCTCAATACTGACAGATTTCAGGTGATCTCCCGGCTTTCTATGCCATTTTGCACCTTGTTATCTTCATGCCTTCAATACTTATTCCCTGTGTCATTTCACTTTATTTATTATGACTCAACTTGTATACTTAAATGTTCTGATTTCTTTGTATGAATTCAATATTTGGCTTGATGGCAACATCTGGTGGAAGTTTTGTGTCAATAGCCCACTTAGAAATCCCCTTATTGATAATACTTATTTTCCCCGCTGTATATAATTCAGCTATGGTGAAATTTAACAAATGCATGAAATGGCTTTAATTTTAATTTGCATATATTTCAATGTTAAATTGTGTTTTTGTCAGGGTCAGCCCCTGTTGTCTCACTCTGTGTCCTTTCCCCGTTTGACCAGCAAGTGTTACTGGTCATCCCGTCCTTCATGTGAGTCTTTGTTTTCCCTCTGTTGGTCTTATGGCTCAACATGTTGAGCAGCCAGTTGTCTGTGTATCCTTCTGTCCTGTGTTTGAATCCCACCTCTTTCGTTTTTGTATTTTGCTCCCTAGTGTTTCAGTTCAATTTCTCTAGTTCTTATGTCTGATTTTGTAGTTGGTTTTTATT
>JAODKF010000068.1:20145248-20160890 GCA_026779585.1 Mormyrus proboscirostris
AATATATATATTTTTATATATAAGGTATGAATTACAAAAGAAGGTACCACTTTAGGATAAGCCTCCATTTTGCTAATTATAAAAGGTAGCAACTCATTAACAAAAAAATGTTATATTATATGGTTTATTATTGTCCATTAATGATTTACAAAGTATTACAACCTAACCTGATTATAAATGATTTATAAAGCCTTTACAGGGGTTATCTTATTCTACAATGGCAACCAAATGAATGACACATATCATCCTGTACTTCATCATTCCAGGTTAAAGGCACCGGTTTTGGGGCAAATGTTAACTCAATCTATAATCTTTTCTTTAAAAAACAAAAGTAGACCAAGGAGCCAAAGGTAGAGGAGTGTTTCAGGTGCAACATTTAGAGAAATGAGTGCATTTCCATCAATGAGAACAGGAAGCAAATTATATGTAAATTGCAACAAACTTTGGATTTCATTTAGAGGCTTGCTTGAAGGCATGAGCCATGATGCATCGTCAACCAAGGCATCCTGAAATTTCAGAGGTAGTGCCCTCCTCACACCTGGCTTTGGGGATCTGCAAGATGCATCACAGTCCAAACTTCAGCCTACCTCAGGAACATAATCAGTTATCTAAAATGCCGAAGCTGATGTGACATGGTTGAGCTTAATGACCGCTAACGTGTCGCAGTCCTCTGCTATTGATCTCACAGACCACATGAGGATCGTTCAGCCCCCAGTGAGGTTTCTCTGTGAATATACCAGAGAAATCGCTTTATTCAGAGAGATGGTATCTGATAAGGGAAATAAGCATTGTTTGACACACCAGATCTATTTCAGGCTCAAAAGCATGTTACGCATCTGAATATCATACCAGACAAAGTGTTAAACGCAGGGTAAATTCAACTGTGCGCATCCTACACAGCTTGTTCAAGGACTGATGTACAGCCTCCAGTGATGTGGTCCTTTACAATCCACTTTTAAGTTTATGACCCAGTGAAATCAGATTTACCGTTTTCCATTACACATATGTGTCAGTGCCACTTTCCCTCCCAGCTGTCAAAATCACTCCTTCAGTGACTTGCTAGAAGGCTATGACTTAACCTCTGCGTAGTCAAAACCTGGTAATCGGATTAATATTTGAAAACGATTACCTCACTGTGTATGCAGGTCTGCTCTAAGTTCCTACATATTTAAGTAGTAAGTAGCAGGGCTAAGCAACCCTGATCCTGGAGTGCTGGCATCCAGCAGGTTTTCCATCCTACCTGGTCTGTGATGAACCACACCTGATCTCAGGCAGACGGTAACTCATCAGGTAGGATAGAAAGCCTGTCAGATAGCCGAACTCTAGGATCTGGTTGTCTACCCCTGCTACTGTATATATCAATAAGTCCAATTCCATTAACTCTCCCAGAACTGCATAATCTACAGTTCATCTTTATTACTTTTAATGTATGCAGGTCAAAACAATATTTCTAAGGTACCGTTACAGTAATTTAGACCAGATGTCTCAGTGCTAAACGCTGGTGTTACTGATTATTTGTGCCGACTACAAATGTATTCTGTTTTTATGTTGAATACGAGTTAAATGAAATGTGTCTTGGGGGGGGCGGGGGGGGGGAATGACTGGCTGGAAGCACAAACAGGCATATTGGTTTATAACTTAATAAGCTATCGCCTAGCAACCGCAGTCAGCTTTATCCTTGATTGAGGAGTGCTTGAAAGGATTGGTTCTACCAGAGATCCCCAGCTCGAGGGAATCATTGGTGCCTGTATTCAAGACTAAGCTGGCAACATAAGATGCAATAAAGAAAGCACATGCCACTTAATAATGCATATTATTTTGTCACCAGAAACACATTCACTTCAACATAGTCTGATGAAAGTGCATCAATTTATTTATTACAATTATTTGATCCATTCCCTGTTTTTTTTGGCACCAAGAGTAATAGATGAGAACATGTTCTGATCTGCACCAGAATGGTTTGAAAAATAGCCCAGCAAATATTGCATTATATTTTTTTCAGGAAAGTTCCACAGGACATTTAGCCAGCAACACAGAGACAGTTTATAGGTCAGTAATGTGTAGGAGTTATATATATTTTTTGCAGAACATTGTAGAGATGCAGTGTCTCTGCTGCCACTGATGCTGTCTTAGTCTTTGAAGGTAAATGACCAAACAGAATACATAAACAAAACATCAGTCTGGATATAAAGTACTCTATCACAAATAAAATGAAAGTTGACAGGTCTTTCTAGAAGATTCTCAAGACGGTCTAAGAAGAACTCAAGCGATGACAAAACAAATCATGAGACATGTGCATGGGGGGGCTCATCCAGCTGTGATCACGATATACTGTAGGTGCAGCGATTAACATAAAACCCCTGGTCACCTGACTTTTCTCCCCAATGACCTTGCTGTGCCATGCCATGATGCCCCGCCCACACTAGCTGAGAAATCTAATTGGTCGGGGAACATGATGGTGAGATTCAGTCGTCTAAAGATAGAATAGTAATGTAGAAAACCAAGAGAGTGCATTGGCTTATTCGGAGGTGATAAAACCATGGAGAACAGAAAAACACAAGCAGAACTGCAGAAAGAGAGCATGATGCCGACGTTTCCTCCCACTCCACGGGAACAGGAGAAGGGATTGATTTGACATGCAATAAACAAGGACACAAAAAGAAAAGGACATGGTGAGAAAATGGTGAGAATTAAAGGGCTGAAGGAAAAAAAAAAACAAATTAAGAAAAATATTATCCATACATTACAAACTGGCTGACTTTTAGTCTCTGCTTTCAGGAACATGCGTCTTGTACATAAAGTATTATCACAAACTGCTGTGTATCAGGAAATAACGATGATGAAATGAATCCCCAGGAATTGGTTCATTCTTTCATAAAAGCCATAAAAGCAACTATGGGCAAAGGGATACATTGGTACAGGTGAGCAAGAGCAAATGTTATCAGTCACATTGGGGTTCACCTTGTCACACATTTACTGTCCATTACATAGTAGAGTGGAGATGGCCAGGTCCCTATGGTCTGGTCTGGTTTAGAAGCCAGATTCATACAATGGCATTCAAGGACCTGAAAATGAACACATTTCTCACTTAAGGAAAGACGACGGAAGACATGGATTTTGTTTTAGTCTGGGGTGTAACCTTTGTCATTGCACATTTAAATTAGCAGTGTGGGCAGATAAGCTCAGTTATCGCACCGTTAAAATTAATTAAATTTAATGTTCCCCTTTAATCTCACGGTTGCACTTAAATGTACGCGCTGTGTCCCTCAGAGTGGAATGCATAATTAAACTGAAGGGGAGTTAATGGCAAAAAGTATTTATTTAAAAATAACTAGGGGGGAAATGAACTGATCTTTTTAGGGGAAAATAATGAGAATGAGTCATTACTTGTAGTATACGTAATATTTGAAAAGCATGTCTTCTATCACAACATATAGTATGAAGTTTGCATTGCGGCGAAACAAAAGGGGGTTTATTGAACTCAATGAACAGAGACTGGAAACACACAGGATCACGGGGATCAAAACAGCAGAACTGGAACAAGGGAGGGCACAGGCAGCAAGAAGGTTTGGCGTCAATTGACCAGACTCTGGATGATGAGACAAACAGATACAAAGTACAAAGACTAACAAGGGGCTCAGAAGAGGCAACTGGGACTGA
Source organism: Mormyrus proboscirostris (assembly GCA_026779585.1). Taxonomy (NCBI): domain Eukaryota; kingdom Metazoa; phylum Chordata; class Actinopteri; order Osteoglossiformes; family Mormyridae; genus Mormyrus; species Mormyrus proboscirostris. Next base: position 20,148,909 of record JAODKF010000068.1, read on the forward strand.
CCTCCACAAGAGGGTTAGGAGCGGGAGGCAAGAGGGATGCATGAGTAACAGACGTGGCTTGTTAGAGTTGTGACAGGGAGGAGATGGGCAGGGATTTGACATCTTCTAAATGTTTTTCTTTTTTTAGGGCTATGTGTTAAACCATGAAAAGTTCTTGTGGGAAACCCACAGTAGGATTGGAGGAGCTTTTGAATGGGATGGTCAGGTTTTGGGATTTAGGAGTGAGGCCTTTACCACAGCCACACTCGTATATGGACTCGTAGGCAGATGCAAGCCCTTATAAAAGTGTTCATTTGAATATGGATTTCTCTCTGCCTCTCCGGCAGCCTGCCTGCTTATTATGCGACACAAACTTAACCCCTGCGCACCTGAGAATGCACTAATGACAGCTGCAGGTGCAGGTGATTAGGAGCTTTTCTCCTGCACTTCAGTGAGTGGAAGTGAGGGGGCGTAGCTCACGTGCCACGTATGCTTACTGTGCTGCCGGTGCTGTGCAAGGACCAAACAGAGCCGCTTTTCTGGCAAAGAGGGGATTTCCTTTTTTTTGGTTTGTTTAAAACGGTAATTAACAGATTAAAATCGCTCACTCTTAGAAGGAAGCCCTGCGTGTCTGAGCTCTTCGGAATTACAGAACCTGGAAGGTGGTGCATGAGGAAGAGCAGGCTTGCTGTACTGTTTTGGCCCCACTTTTATTCCAGCCATTTAGGCCCTGGTCGTTATTCTGCTGGTGTCGCCGCTTTTAACGGCTCCCCCCACGGGCCTATGAGTTCAAGGATGACTTGTTTCATGCTGGCCGCTGCACACACGCAGTAACATGTCTTTGTCAGGTACACAGCTTAGCCGAGATTATTAAATAGACTTGCTGCTATTTTCCAGGGGGTTTATTGTTTATAAAGATCACCTTTAAATGAATTATTTATTTAACATGACAGCATAAGCCGTACCTCTACCTAAACTGATTGGAATTTCACTTGTTTTATACAGCTGGATGTTTTACTGGAGTGCAAGTCAAGTTGGATTCCTGCATCTTAGGAACGACAATGGTGCCTCCTCCTGGAGCTTGATCCAGTCACCCTGCGGCTACAGATCAGTGCCATTAGCCTCGATGCTTCCACCTTTAGCAAGTGTTTAACGTGGCCCCCCATGATGAGGTGAGGGGAGTAGCCCCACAGACGGAGAGCAGAGAGGTGAGGCACCTAATCTTACTCAGCAGCAGGAGTGTATATAGGAGTGGCGGTGAAAGTTAATTGGCCCAGGGAGTGCCCTGCCCATGTCACTCACTGATTCAAACCATATCATTGGCTAATGATAAGGTTGGCCCTCCTATCTATGTATTATCATCCGTCTTATGCACCCACCTTAAAGCATACTTACTGTCCTTTTGTTTACTAATCTCATCCAGGGGCTGGAGGAGAAGAAACTAGTGAATGTATGAGGCTTAAATCCTCTTGCCTGTAGTGAGACAGTTTTGCTCGAGAGTTCCAGGATGCTTAATCCCAATGCTTAAACATCCTCAGCAAAAGCACAAGGCTGCTGGGGAAATAGCCATCAAAGACCTTAAAGCATAACAGTGTTTTTTTTTGTTTTGTTTTTTTTTAGTTCAGTGGGGCATTAGTAAAGATGGCAATAAAGACTCCATGAAAGCAATAACATATACACAGAGTGTAAAATAGTGGTATTCCCTTTGGTGCCAGACACACATCATGTTGGCTCGGGTGAAATGGTCATCTTAAATTTCTGTGTTTCTTTCCTGTGCCTCGCACCTTAAACTGCTCCCTGTGGAAACAGTTATATAGTTTTCACAGTTACCGTTATCCATGTTAGACCTGGACAATTTAAGGTCCCACCACGACTCGGTAAACGGAAACTCAAACAGTCTTTGGCGCAATTTCTTGTTTTTGCTTTCTGGCTTAGGCGGTGCCGAGTGGGGTCATTGAAGTGAAATTTGCGCTTCCATTAATACCTTCAGTCTGAGAAGTGCCAGTACAATGTGTTAACTTTACATAATGCAGTCTTGTCATGTGACTTCCTCAGCCTACTGTTCCTTTTAACATTTACCGACTCACTCCTAATGGTCTCTGCAGAGAAAAAAAAAAAACATCAGTTGTCGGACACTTCTTACCACGAGTGCCCCCAATATTCCAGTGAGCAGGCTGACAAGGCCATTCCTTAGCTTTGGCCGTATTTGGTCATCATTATCCAGCACATTGGAAATAGCACAATAAGGTTTCAGGGTTCTTCATCGTGCCTCAGAAATGAGTCTGAACATTTGTGTAATCAACGGCCCTCCACCCACTGATGGCCTTCCTCTCTTACGTAAGCCCCCCATCCCCTCGCCCCCTGCTGGTCATGTGTCATTCTTTTAATGTGCTCCCACTTCAGGCTTTGACTAAGTAATATAAAGTTATAGAAAAAAGTGCAGGAACAGCAGCCTGAGGGTTCAAACATAAACACACACATGCACAAACCTTCTCCTCCTTCCCTCTCCCATTATATGAGTCGCTAGCGCAGCCATGGAAAGATAAACTACCAAAACGAGACACCGGGGGGCAGAGGTGAGCAGCTCTGTTGTCATGGAAACCAGGCATGCGTCAACCCAAGTGCTTAATGAAGGCAGGGTGAAGAAATGCCTTCTCCATAGGTAGAGGAAAAGGCAAACTGACTTCTTTTGTATATTACAAAGATTAATTGAAGAGCAAATTTCCAAAACTCACTCAGTCATGGAAGCTGCAGGTACAAGCCATGGAATGACCCAGGATGGGGCACCAACCCATTGTAGTCATGTAATCCAAGCAAGTACTCGCAGAAAATCATTTGAAAATTTATTCTATGTACTATGTGAGTTTTGGACCTTTTGGTAGCACTTTACTTGAAGTTATCATCTACACTGCTTTGTAGATACCTTTATAATGCATTATAATGGCCGGTAAAAGAATTAATGTTTATTAATATTTTAGTATTACAGCATCTTCTATTGACAGTCATATCGCATGATAGTGTTGTATAATTCATTAGTGCATAGATATCTTCATCATGCATTATAATGGTTGTTATAAGAATTAAAGATGCTTTGTACTCCATTATGAAGGTATGTGTAGCGCATTATAGATGAGACCTTCATTAATCATTCAAAATGCATAATAAACATGACTTTAATGTGTTATGCCTTTTCATAATATTTATAGTCATGTTTATAATGCTTTATAAATGCATTTTAACGCATTATGAATATCTTCATAGATTCTTATAGACATGACGTTCATAGAAAGTGTTAGTGTTAGTTTTCTCTTCAATTGTGACAAAGCACCTTAGAGTATTATATCTGACAAACTGCATTTTTTTGAAAAAACAGCAAAAATTCAAAGGCAAAGAAACTAAACTGTAAAACGTGCTTCAGATTGTCTATGCAGATTGTCTTGCTTCAGATTGTCTAAGCAGAAATATAAGTGATCATTATAAAGGCGATGTTCAGGCCATAGGGAGCTGTATCATTTGTGCTGTAACTGCAGAGAGATACAGAGTCTGATATGGCTTCTAATTCACCATTTGAACTTCCCATCTTCTCCGCTGCCGTGACAGATTACCGCCTGCGTGTGAGCTGACTCTGTGACATTATCAGGCCGCAGAGTGCGACGGCCCCGACACGGCGGCGAACCCGGATGTTTGCTGTCGCATTTCCAGCAGCAACTCTGGGCATAGATAACGCGCTTAATAAAGCCGCACTCTGGAGCAGAACTTGCCTGGTCACCTCCACAGGGCCGCCACTGCATTTAAATTACTGATAACACTAATTTAAACAGACTGCCGCTGCTACTGCCGCTGAAAATAACCAATTAACCCCTCCGGAGTGTCCTGGCGATATGCTTAGAACTCAAACATCGCAATAAACATTTCCCCCCGAACTGGCCGCGTGGTAATATATAGCTGTGTTTGCCTGTTACGCTCTTCTGTATGGGTCTGAGTGTATTCCTCATTGGCTGTGACAGACTCAGCCATGGTAGGATGAAACCGTAGCTGGTCGCCTAATCTTGGGCTCCCTCCTTTTTCAGCTATTCCAGGCTCCTCTGCCCTCTTTCTTCCTTTTCTAGCTCTGCTGTTATTTTTAAGCTTTCTTTGTGTTGTGATTCAATTTTATTCCATTCCGTTTCATTCTCTTTCTCATCGCCAGCAACACATTTAAAAAAATTTCCCCCGGGAGGGATGAATGAAGTTCTGTCTCAACTAAAGACCTCTGTGCATAATCTACATTTACTTACAGTAAAAAGAGGATGCTAATGGCATTTTTCTACAAGGAAGTTGAACTCCAGGTAGATGCTTTCACTACTACCCACACAACAGCTCCATGTCCCTGTCCACACCAGGCTGACAGAGGTGCTCTTGAATGCGAGACAGGGAGTCAGAGAGTCGGCAGGTAGTCCAGACTCTCATGCCCCAGGAGGCCTCAGGCATGAACACTAGCCTTGATTTTTTTTTATATGTTAACAGGGATCAGGCACAATGTTCAGTAGGAAATTCAGTAGAACGCCGCTGGCGAGCCAAATGACTCAAAGCAGGTGTCAGGGATTTGGCATATTCAAACTGACCATAAACAAAACCAACGTTGCATTTACAGTACCGCGGGAAAACGAATGCCGTGGGTTACCTCAGAACATTGCAGAGCATGCGGTATAAGCTGAGCGCACACCTATCTGATTTGTGGGAGGATTTGGAGAAGCAAAGACCTCAGAATCATTGTAGCGTTTCACCACGTTCTACAGACATCATAGACATTCAGAAGGAACAAAACAAATGCCTTGGGGTAAGAGAGGCAATTTGGGATTAAGAGTAAGTAGGATATGCAGTCTTGTTATGCACAAGCTGAAGTCAACAGCCATCCTAGAAGCAGTAAAATCTTGTGGCACAGTCACGTTAGGCAGCCTGTAGCTGTTTCCTTTCCCTTCACTTTAGGTGCAAAGATTCTGCTGAAGGAACCAGTTGCTTTATTTTTGTCTGACCTGTATCATGGTTCTTTCTAGAAACTTCTTGTTTTGGCACCTTCCTGTTGACAATCCACAGCAGCTCGCAGGCGTTCAGGCGCTCTCAGGAGTCATCCGTATCCCCCCTCCACACGGCACCACAGTCCCTTCTGAACGGATTTCAACATCATCTCGTTCCAGGAACAGATTATCGCTGCCCCCCCCCCAACAGGAGAGGAACTGACCCCTCTGAAAGGAAGACAAGAACTGGGGTTTCAATTACCCCCCAGTGGAATGGCTGCCGATTCTGCAGTTCATCTCCATCCCCGATGACTGTATTTAAACAAACAAAAAAAAAACAAAACAAAACAAAATGAATACCACACAGAGCCCTAATTACAGCGCTTCTCTTCCTGCTTCCTTGGGAATCTGAAATCCTAATTTATCATCATTGTCACACAAAGCGAGCGGCTGGGAGGCAACAGGACCCACGCAAGGCGCAGATGGAGGGGGCACAGCTGTGTCCAATGCCACCCAATCTTGCACTAGAAGTAATTTGTCTTGAGGTTCACCCAGCATTCTATAGGACAGTGTAGCTTAGCAACACGCTAATTCCTGTTGTGTAGATTCCGCCATAAATTGGGGGCACTTTCCGGGAGCGATTATGTGTGGGTGATCATTAGGCGGCGGTGAGAGGCCGCCAGTCAAACGACAAGGTCTTGCCCAACCCCATGCCTTTCAGGATTACCTCCGGTCGCCGGGCTGGGGGGGAGGGGGTGGGCTTCAGCTGGAAAGCGCAGGATTCGGATGTCATTGGCCAGGCAGGGAGAAGATTTAGTTGCAGTGGCCGGTAGAGTAATTAGTTCCTTATTGAATTACGCATCGGCTGAGGTGCGTAGAATGCTTTGTCCATTGAGCTGGGCCACAATTGTGGAGCTGGAACACAAATGTGACGATGCTTTTGGGGAGGGGCGGGGGGTTTGGCGGGAAACAATATAGTAGATCTCTGAAACCATGGGGCGAAAGGAGGGTGGAGGGGGAACTCAGTTCCCTCCACAGTAATATACAGAGAAAATACTCCAACCTGCCATGTGACTGCATGATCCCCCCCCCACCATTTAGCATTTATGCAAATACTAATGTCCCACATTTTCATTTAAATAAATGCATCATTTTAATAACTTCTGGCATTTCCATGACACTTTTCATGCAGACCTCCTTTTTTTCCGCTGCTGACCGCATATCTTTAGCATCCAGCTTAGCAAACAGAAACCATTGAGCAAAGTAAAGATATTTGAGCTATGGGGTGAAGGATTGTTCATCCAATTGAGGGAGGAGTCCAAGGCCTTGAGACGGCAACCAGGTATCCAAACCAGCCAACCACCCCAAGCCATCCAGCACCCCCATGTCCAAATTCTACATGGTTTAATTTGTGAGCAATTAATTCCTCTCCCCCCCCGCACCCCATTTTGCGGAGATGGACCCCAGAGGTTTCTGTGACATTTCCTCAGAAAATTGCAATACCAGATCAGTGTGCCACAGGTTAAAGCATCCTCATAATGAAGGAGCGGAAGGTGGCTGGCCATTTTTGGGGGGCTGAGGGGTGCCGTGCTTCACCACATGCTAACTGTTTCATTAATGTTTGCTTCATGGTTGGCAGGTGACAGACGTGGGCCTCCAGTGCCAATTAAAGGGCAGAATGTAACTCCGCTTGAAAGGTCAACCAATAAAAATGGGAGGTGAAAGCATGCAAGAGGCTCGATGGTAAAAGCCCCTTGCTTCACGCCTTAAAAACCCTGAAAAGGTCAAGGAATCGGCAAGTTCAGCTCGCCCCCCCAACCCCCCACATTGTGTCATGCTCCCTGCGGGCGTCCTGGAGGGAGCCCCATAGAGGCAGAGCAGTAGGAGAACATCACCATCTGCTGTGCTCCTGTTGCAGCCTCAGACACACTCTCTCTGGCCTCATGCTACGATCAGCCAAGAGGAGACCTACATGGGTGGACTTCGTCCGCCAAACATGGACTTGGTGTAACAGTCAGATTTTCATTGGGCATGCAATGCTGCTGGTTACTGAAGATAAATACAGTTGTCCCTCGCCACTTCGTGCTTCAACTTTCACAGCTTCACTATCGCAGTTTTTTTGTATATTCAATAAAAATTTGATCGAGACAGTGAAAATGATACATTGTTGAGCATCGGAAGCATCTTTGCTTTTCGTAATTAGATGTACAATAATAATAATATGTTATATGTTATGTAATATTTGTAACATCTAATATGTCTTATTTTCTCTTATTTTGTCTAATATATCGGTTAATACGAGTGTAATTGTCATGACCTGCCAGTACAATCCTCTTGTGTACCACGCCCCTTATTAACCTCGTGTGCAACCCCGATTGTGACCAGCTGTTTTCTGTCAGTTTGATTTGTCCTGTGTATTTAAGTCCACGTCAGAGTCTGTAACCCCTGGGGGGTATTCCATGAAGCCGGTTTAAGGGAAAGTCTGACTTATTTCGACAAGTCTGGCTCATTTAAGTAGGAATTCCGTTCCATCAACGTGTCTTAAATGAATCCTCGTTGAGCTACCATGGTATCAATATAGTAAAGCCTATAAAATCAAGTTTTAACATTCCAATTAAATCCAAAATAATTACAGTAAAATCCCGTTATAGTGAACTCACTTATAACGGAATATTGTCTACAACGGACAAGGTCCGCTGGTCCTCGGATATACAGTAGCGGACTCGCATATAACAGAATTTTGTTTATAACGGACAAACAATTTGGTCCCCAAGGCTGCTTTTAGTTGTAGTTCTGTTCCGCTAACGGACATGCCGGTGATATCCAAAGCAAATACGTAGTTGGGATTATTAATAGTCACGCATCTGGTCAGGTAAAGGTGGATTACTATATGTACAATATAATAATCTATACCACAAGTGTGTCTGCTGAGGTGTGGCATGAGTAATCCTGTTGTTGTGTTCTGGGCATACAGTAACAGGATATAACAGACTGTGTTGCCAGGTCCCTTGAAGTCCGTTATAATGGGATTTTACTGTAAAATAAAAGTGAATGCATATTACAATGGTCAAACATGAAATGCAATGACTGAAATTGAAAAAAAAAAAACGTTAAAATAATATGAACAGGAAGATATTTTTATATTTTGTTTAGTCACTGTCTACTTTGAAAGTTTATTAGTAAAATAGCAAAGACAAGAGACGGTTATTTTTGCAGAACATTTCAAACGTATGCGATTTTAAGTACTTTACGGAGATCAAATAATACAGTAAGAATGACACATGAACTCAACCCAGATGGTTCCCCATCAGCTATGGGGATCATACCAGCAAGTTACCTGGTGTAAAGCAACACCCACTTGGTCTGTCATTGACGTTTTGATGTCAGATGTTCCTGTGTCCTGCATTTGGAGTGATTCCAAATTAACCCTTCAATCCTGATTCCTCGTCTCTAAAGGGTATTATTTCATGTCTAGGGGGCTCTAATAATGTTACACCGTATTTAGAAGGTCGTAAACAGGTTTTCTATGCTCTAACTACAGAAATATTCGATTTATATATAAATGAAAAATCCTACTTCGTGGAAATTCACTTATCGCGGTATAGTCTGTAACTGATTAACCGCGATAAACGAGAGCCGACTGTACACTGAAATTCACCACTGTATAGCTAATGCCACTGCTCCAATAACAACAACAATAATAATAACAATAGCAACAATAATAACAGCAACAACAATTATAACAACAACAACAATAATAATAGCAACGATAAAAATAACTATAGTAGTAAAAGTAATAATAGTAGTAGTAGTACTAGGGAACACAAGTGACATGACTGATGATGGATTTTTTTTTTTTTTGAGTCAGACTGACACAAATCAGTTTTATTTCCTCATCTAGTTCATAATAAATTCAGCATGAATATTGATGGGTATCTATCAAATTAGGGTCACATGGTGGCTCATGCTGGCTGGCTCTGTGGGCTCACATCTCTATGTTTGGGGGTTAACTTCCACTCCCTGTGTGAGTGTGTGGAGTTTGCATGCTCTCTCCATGTTTGTGTGGGTTTCATCTAGGTACGCCGGTTTCCTCCCACTGTCCAGATGCTTGCAGTTAGGCAAACTGGTGCTACTAAAATGCCCCTAGCGTGTCAGAACATTAGTGCAGGTCTTGCCTGTGTTTTGCGGAATAGGCTCCAGGCTTTCCGCGACCCTGTACTGGTGAAGCGATTATAGAAGATGGATGGATGAATGAATGATATGAATATTGATGTCAAAGGTTGCTATGCAGGCTCGTTTCCCAACATTTAATGACATACTTAAACTGTTATATGGCCTTTTCTTTAGGGTAATAAAACATTTGTACAAGCTTTTGAGTTGTTGCCTTCATGGGGGTAGGTGGTGCTGGGTCTGGGGAGGGGGCAGTGATGGAGCCTGCCACAGCTCTACTGTTGGTGTTCCATGAACAGCAACCAGATGCCAACGTGCAAACCAGGCAGCTGAATTCCACGCACGTCCTGGAACAAGGTAGCTGGCCCGTACACTCCAGGACTGTGCCAAGTGGATCTGAGGTGATAAAAATCTCATCATCTATATGCAAATGATTCAAAAGAATCCAAATAATGATGGGAGTTTAAAAGAAAGGCGGTTTGGGGGGGAGGGGCTTCGAACCAAAGTGATATTAGTTCATTGCAATGGCTGATACATTGTAAATTAAACAAAGATTAGAATACGTCCTCTTGTCAGGTGAAATGGAAATGCTTTACAGGTAACATCTGAGGGGGGCTGACCTTTTCATTCTCACCTCCCCCTGTGATCTGCGCGCTTGTTGTTCTCTCAGAGACTCTCCCTGGCTCGAGGCTAATGATATTCATGATTCCATTTCCATGCTTTTTTTCTAATTTGATTTTATCAATGATTTAAAGGAAGCTGAGGCTCCGGTTCAGCCCGAGCCCCCCCTTTTGTGCGGGTGAATCTTATTTCTTGGGCGACATGTTACTTTCAGGAGACGCCGCACCGCGGGTGGGAACACAGCGCGACCCGGTGGCGGTGGCAGAGCACACATGTGGCGTTTCATTTGCTATCAAAACCACAGCGCTTGTCACATACCCACACACAGAAACCTTCAGGTTGATACCTAGCTGGGGGGCGGGGTTCTGTACCCTGGCAATGAAGCGACTGCCTTTTCTTAGATCCGTTAGTGCTTGTAGTAGTAGGATACAATAAACAGAGCTAATTATTATATTGGTTGTCTGGGATGCTTCTCTCCACACCTGTTGTTTCAATCCCCAGGCGTGTCTCAAGAGAACGTCAGACTGGCCTGTGTCTGAGACTCAAATACCCAAAGCTCAGTTAGCGCAGTTAGCACAGTTAGCAAAGTTAGCGCAGTTGGCTTAATGGACACAGGTGCTCTGCTGTTCTCATGCTCAGTTATTTATATTTTTTCAAATGGGATCAGGCTATGCTGGGATGCAATAGCTGTCAGGAATATCAGAGCAGCAGCTTAAGGAAGAGGAGCTGAATTTCCCCACTTGCCTAACTTCAGCTTCAAAAAAATCACCCTTCTTTCCTTCCACCAAAAGAAAAGGGAGGGGGGAATGTACGGGCTCTTAAACCTGTAGATCTGACATGGTTCAATGTAGTCTGGGCACAAAGCCCCAGGAGCGTAAGCGTCTGCTGGGCATGAATACAGCGACTCATCACTTAGCAACTGTGCCTGGCCACTTGCTCTCCTCGCTGAATTCCACCGGCGCTTCACGGAGGTCTGACAAGTGCCGCAGACTCATTATTTTAACTAAAACACCGCCCGCCATCCTTCTTCTGCGTGTGTGTGCGTGTGCCCATTGTGTGCCCATTGTGCAGCTCTGGCTCTTAAGGTCTCTTCTGCAGCTGCCTCTTGCCAGCTTTGTTCAGACACAAAGCCCTGACACTTTTCCGTTTCATGGCCCCGTTTAATTAGAGTTCTTTATTTATTTCCACTCTTTGCAGGCACCTATTGGCATATTGACTTTATTTTAGCGGAGACCTTTACTCAAGACCTTCACATTGTCCGGTGCCCTTTTCCCCGCCCGTGGTTTTGAGCGAGCTCGACCGCTCAGAGAGGAGCGTGGGATACTGTCTCTGCAGTAGGAGTAAACACAAAACCCCCACCATTAACATTTTTCAAGGCTAGGACCCCAAACCCTACCCATATGCCATCCTGTCTGCTGCTCAAACCCCGTCCTTGTCGCTCCCCGACTGATGGTCCTTTCAATGATTTCAGCTCTTAATGCTAAGTTGTTTGATCCAAATTCTGACAAAAAGCTGTCAGTCAGCCATGCAGTAACCTGCAGAAATATAATATGTTTATGTAATATGTGTGTGAGCTTTTAAAGCCCTCACTTTCAAAGGGTCTAAGATTGTGAGATCATCTTCCACCTGTAGGAGATATTACTGCCCAGGCAGATGTCCAGCCTGACCCAGAAGCCGGTGCTGTCCCTGGGATGGGAAGGCAGCCCAGCTCCATGCCTATAATCCATCAGTAAGGGGTTATCTCAGGAGAGGGACGCTCATTCAGGCATCTCTCTGGCCGGCAAGCTTCGAGACACACACACACACAGGGCATTCATTTCCCCCCTTAGATGCGTTTCCCAGACATTATGCTAAGAGAGAATCTGAAAATGAATCAAAGAAAGGGCAGAATGTAAGTGTTCATTAGCGGCCGTTTGTCAGGGATATCTGTAGACCTGGACACCCCAGGACCTGACGCTCGCTGCGGGTGCAGGTGGTCTGATCTCAGAGTTGGGCCCTCTTTGCAGTCTTGGCTCCTCTCCCCAGTTCTGCCTCCCCTTGCCCACTCCTCCCTTCTTCAGCACTACACTTTTGACATTCAGCTGACCTGTATAGTCAGGCCTCTTCTTCATCCAATTTTCCCGCACAATTTACTTAATCTGCTTCCAGGCCTGAACACTCTGTCAGGAGAAACTTTGGGATATTTGTCTTCTGAGACAATGTCTGTGGGGGGGGG
>JAODKF010000068.1:20161839-20173106 GCA_026779585.1 Mormyrus proboscirostris
TGTGAAAATGCGTTGCATATCATTGCGTGATGCTACCCAGAGTGTATGACAGGCTGGATCTGCGGGGGGGGCGGGGTGGCTGTTAAGAATCAAGCAAAACCAAGAGGAAATACCATGCCTCTGTTAAGCACGGGACTGACACATACATTACCCTGGAGGGGGCCATCAAAACCACAAGATGTTTATAAGAAATTCGCCAAAATGCATGTGGGGAAATGAACTGTACCTCCTAATATTCTCCCACTAACAGTTACCAGGCAACAGCCCTCATTAAATTGGGACAATTTCGCAAACAAAGATAAGGTGTCGATTTGTGGGCCACCCTCGTTTTTTACCATTAGCAGTCCTTCATTTGTGTATCTTCATTTCTCACATTTAGGGAGCGTCACTCTATTACCTCCGATTTCCTCACTCTGCATTTTTTTTTCTTTCAGTAGTTTTGAGAACAGATACTCTCCTCTGTAGGCTGGTTAGACTATTTCCTCAAGTAACTAATATCTAGATGCATTTTTATTCATAGAACACTGCATATAGTTTTCATATCTCGAGTTCAAACAGAGGCTTAGATTTTAACCCAAGTTATACAGGATCGGTAACAAATTCACATGGGAGGCACCAAGGGCCCTTGCAAGCTCTCCATCACACATGCACATTTTTAACCACTGTGGCACCTAGTGTTCAAAATGATGAAGTGCTGAAAAACTATAAATTATACACAACCTTGTGGGACATACATACCAGATCGCATACTACACAGCCACAAGCCAACCACCATGAGTGTGAATATTCTGTTCTTCTGAGGAAACAGTCAAATGGAATTACTGTGTATTTATCCCATTTTTTTTCACATTACACTTCACATGAGAATGAATTTATTGAATTTAAGCAAGTGTGACTTTTTGTCACTTTTTAAGCAAATAGCATAGGGCACATACATTTCCTACAGCGGTTTGCATGCTGCACGGTAATGATAGAAAGAGGTTCAGAACACTTACTGTACTGGGTGACCAGGCCAGCTGTACACAGGGGAATGTGCTGGGACAGAGATAACATAAGGTGGAGTGGGGGGGGGGGGGCAGTCAAGGGTGCAAGGACACAAAGAGTATTAGACTGGAGGTTTTTCTTCTTTTTTTCCCTTTCGTTCCATCAGCCTCCAGATTCTCCATCATCAGCTGGGTGCCATTAAAGTGTCTCCTGCTTAATGGAATTGTCGAGCGACTGCAGACGGACACAAGATAAATGGTAAATACAGAAGAATAAGGACGGGAAAGTCTAAATGAAGCGGGGGTTTCTTCCTCATTGTACATTGATCGTCCTGTCAGGGGAGGAGATGCCCATCCGCACTCAAGGTGACGGACTATTCCAAACTTGCAGCAACGTACAGCCACAAAATTGGGAAACTTGGAGATTAAAACTGGGCTGGGTAGAGAGAAGGTACTCAGGTGGGCCCCCTGCCAGGGTGGCAAGGAGGGAAATTGTGAATAAAAGAAATACATTCAAAATTTCCATGGGTCTCATTGCTTCAATCACGATGTGTCATAACTGGTCTTGTCTGCCACCGTGTTGAAATGAGTGGGGTAGCTATTGCTCATACCTGCTTAAAACTGCAAATAAAATATTGACACAGAAAGTCGAGCAACGGTTACTCTGTGTTGCGGGTCACATATTAAATTACAGTCCATACACATGGAACCACTTGGGGTGTTTTCAAACACTGTAGTCTTTGGAAATAAATGGGCCTTTGGCTAAAGATAGAGCTAACATTAAAAAAATGTTATTCTCAAAATGTCAGCAAATAGATTGTATAATCTTTTATGCATGTTATTTCTGAGAAGTTCTCACTGGGTGTAACATCAGATAATCTCTATGTCACAGCCCGAATGCCATAAAGACTTAGTGGAACGAGCAGTAGTTTGGCCTGTTTACTGACACAGTTTTAGCTGCTAGGAGGTTCTCATAGTATGATTTCACAAAAGGTCATAATAGCCGCATTCCTGTCAAGCCTGGTTACTGAAATACATTTCTCATTAATGTTTCCATTTACAGGGGGATTTGTAAGTTAATAATGGGTGTTTCATAAGAATGGAACAATTCTTATGTTAGCTCCACAAGTCCCCGTAAACCTGAATAGAAAGAGGGTTCAGTCAGATTACCCATAAACCTTAGTGTATCTGTGTTCACTTTCCTGGAAGTACTAAGACCTGCACAGGACCAGCCTGCATGACCAGCTTACTCAACCAAACCCCACAGATATCCTGGTTCTGAGCTCATCCAAAGAAGGAACCTTGAATTATGGGACTTCTGCTACTCCTACACATGTCATATTTAACTTTAGACTTCATCTGATCATTGTAGGCTTCCCTCTCAACAAATGCAGATGCTTTATTTTAACTGAGCAAGCTCCGTGCTTGGGGGTATAATGATAAACATTTAGATCATTTACTCATTACTTAAGGACTAATTTTATCGATTATGCCATGAGAGTTTTCTGGAATGAAAGCCAGCATATGCACGCCGGCCTCTGTGGACCAGGATGTGGGACCTGGTTTGGTGGGAAAAACTGACCAATAGCATTGCCACAAAGTAGACGGATGGAGGGGTTGAGAGGGTGATGAGAAACGATGTTGCCAAGGGGTTCTGCAAATGGCTGATGGGAAATAATAAAATATGTAAACAACAGGCCTCCAGGCTGACATTACAGGCTTTCTGATCCACAAGCTCGGCGCGGCCTGTGATCTTGGCATCCATCTCTGTTTTATATTCCATTAGAATACCAGGCCCCTCCCTTCTCAAGCATGAGAATCTGTTTTTGGTTCCGTGTGAAATTAGTTAATGATTTATTCTCCGACAGCCCCGCAGCGCCCAGAAAAATCTTTAACGTAAACTTATTCCTTATTTATGGGGCTACAAAGCGACAAAGCGGGGGCGAGCGGGTGGAAGGCTGGTTTGTGGGAGGTGGGGCGACTTTTTGAGGTTTGTGTTTACTCAGCAAAACCCATGGCATCTGGAAATGGCGAGGGGAAACACTGCTGTCACCGTACGCCCTCTCGGTCACACGAAAGTGACGGGAGGCTGAAAGAGTTCGGAACCCCTAGAGAACGCCCCCAGAAAGTGCTGTGATGAAATAATAATTACAAGCTGGCGGCAGAATGACCCTGATAAAGTTTGTGGCGGACCTGTTTCGTCATCATGTCATTAGGGTTTCCTGTGTTCTGTTGATTTGTTTATTTCTGTGCCCATCGATGTGAATAAAGCCGTCTGCCCCAGCCCCATTTTCTCTGAGGCCTTGTGCATTTCCACTGCCCACTAGATTTCTAGAAGAGCTGGAATCCTCCCCAAGGATTATGAAGGTCACAGAACCGGCAGGGTCAGTAACGGCAAATCTTTTACAGCTCCATGGTAAGAAAATACCCGGCTGTATAACTAGAATATCTATAAAGTCTTACAAATTTTTTCATGATTTTTTTTTTCATAAAAGCTGGCATGTATGTAAAGTGCTAATATTCCCTAAGTATATTGATTTTGTACTTTTCAAAGCAGAACTCTTTAAAATCCTACTCGCTCGTCTGCTTTTACACAGAAATGTACGATGGATTCCCACAGTAATAATGGCACAAAATGATGTAGGATGATGCTAAGGAACACCTTCTCCGTGGTTTGGGTAATTAGGAGCTGCTGACGAATAGCTTAAGATGAGAATTCTGCCTTGTGCCTTCCAACGATCGATCACAGCCTCGGAAAAATATTTGCCATCCAGGACCCTGGAGTCCTGGTGCTGATCCAGAGAGCTTGTCATCTCCCCAGAGATTGTGGTGGAGAGAGGGACTAGGTGCCCAGAATGCACCGCCTGCTCCAACGTGGCAGATTAATGAGTCATCGCCCCAGCCAGCCCACTGCTCCCAGAAACAGGGGACGCCCCACCTTCTCTAGCAGCGGTATAAAGCGCCCCTCCGCTGGGCCTAAAAGTCACATCCAATTCACACCACAGGCCACTTCGGGAAAGGTTAAGCACGACTTGGGGCAGCAGAGGATGATGGCAGCCGCTTAACAGCCTCCAAATTGTCCCAAACGAGAAAGCATACATATTAAATGGCGGGGGGGGGGCAAGGAAAACAATTTTCTGAACTAAATAAAAGCGTCACGCCATTACCTCCAGCCATTAAGGCGATCACCCGAGCGTGAGGTAACCGTGGTCAGCCCCCAGTGCCTCCCCTGGCATTTTGGGGACCTGCAGTGCAGACAGAAGCTCTCCAAGGGAGGAGGGAGTGTCATCAATCCTCCTAGCTGGGGCGTGGGCTGAAGGAGCCGTCCCCTTATGCTTGTTTGCAGGTGTTTTATTTCCTCTCCCTGTAACCCATATGAACACAGAAGAGAACTGGGTATCGCATGCTAACGGCGGCTGCACAGACATTTCGGGATTTGGTAGCTCATGAAATTATTGTGGTATATGGACTTTTTCTACCATTAATCTTCAGGAAAGAAGGTTGCAGATGGTTTTTAAGGGGGCTGGACAAATACAGTTTAAGACACCGAATTTCAGGCATAGTGTACGTGTCTTTGTGTATAACTCTACATAACTCTATGTATAACCCTATGTTGCATTTATATAACATTTTTCAACACAGCTAAGGCCTAACAAAGTCTCTGCTGTACCTCTGTGTAATTAATGGAAGGGTAATCATTTAAAATGACCAAACAATCAGGATTAAACTTTGAGTAATAAAATTTGGCTGCTTAATTAATTTGGTGTTTGAAAGAATACGAACAATTAATTAATGCCATCACTTAATTAATTAAAAAAATAATTCCCAACCCCCCAGACAATTAAGTTGCTTTATAATTTTAAATGAAACCGATTACTAATTTGAGCTATTTGTTGCCTGGCCAGCGATGAGCTTCAGTAGATGAAGCAAAGAATATACAGTTTTCCTGGGTGCAAACTCCATTTGCAATAACACGTTTTAAAGGACCTGAAGTTTATAGTAGACGTTACCTCTGGCTACCCACTGATGTAAATTATTTTGCAGGATGGTTTAAAAATGGTGCTCACAAATCAAAACTGCAGGCATTAAATGCAATTACCCTATCAACAGTAACGGTCCTACTGTAGCTGATGAGGCGCCCTAGGCGAGCATCAGCTCCGGCGCCCTCCGTCCCAGTCACAGGAAAAATGGATGGCAAGTCGGCGTCCCCTAAGACGCCGGCGCCCTACGCGGCCGCCTATGTCACCTATAAGATCGACCGGCCCTGTCATGACATCATCTTTACTGTAACGGTGGCCTCATAGGAAAGTTACATTTCATTATTATTATTACTACTGCTTAATAGGCTTTGCTAAGTGTCATGACCTGCTCGTCCGATTCTTGTGTGTGCCACGCCCCCTCATCAGCCCCGTGTGGAATCCCGGTGTTCATCAGCTGTTTTGAGTTGTCCTGATCAGTGTCACTGCGATGGGCTGGCCCCCTGTCCAGGGTTGTTCCCTGCCTCGTGCCCATTGCTTCCGGGATAGGCTCTGGATCCCCCGCGACCCAATAGGATTAAGCGGGTTGGAAAATGGATGGATGGATGATCAGTGTCATGAATTTAAGTCCACGTTTCAGTTTGTTTCCGGAGTCCGGTCATTAACGTTGCATTTGTCTTGGAGTCTGTCCGCCTTGAATAAATCCCTTTCTGTTCATATTCACGGCTTCCTTCGCCTGCTTCTCTGTGGTTCATGACAGAATGACCGGACTCCCTAACAAGACGCCTCCAATGTTGAAGGAGGAATACCTCAGCATGACTGACGAGGTACTTTACTGGTTAGATCAGCCCGAAGTCCGGGAAGATCCCCTGCTTCGGGCTATCGCCAGCCGGACCAGGGATACTCTGGAGGCGATGTCCCTGCCCGAAGACGCGCACCTTGCGGGGGAGCGTGGCCGTCTACGGCGGCTAAGAAGTGGGGTGGCCGAGGCTAAAATGCAGAAGGTAGCCTTCCGCAAACGTCACCACCCACCGCGGAAAAGCGGCGTAAGAAGAAGCGGAGTAGCCAGAGACCGCAGGACGCGCAAGAGGTCTCCCTGGGAGCCTGCTCATTGTTCCCCACCTGGGAAGACACCGCTGCTACCTGCCTGCTCGGCCTCGACGAGGAGCCACCTTCCTTGGAGGCTTATTACTATGGGCCGGCGCACCTTGCTGGCAAGAGGATCAGTGCCATGAGGGACGCCATTCCCCAAGTCCCCACGGCTTTTAAAGGGGCAACGTCCTCTTTAAGGACTTAAGGACTGTGCTCAGGCAGCCATGATAGATGTTCCAGACCTGCCCGAGGTTCCAGACCTGCCTGAGGTTCCAGAACTGGGGGCGGCCGTTGCGCTCGAGGTCCTCGCGCCGCCTGCTGCTTCGCCTGAGGCGCCTGCTACAGCTACGCCTGCTGCCCCGCCCTCTGCAGCAGCCTCTGCACCCACTGCACCACCTGATGCCGCAGCTATTCCTGTCCTGCCTGTCCCGTCGATGCCCGCCGTTCCTGTCCTGCCTGTCCAGGTGCCTGCTGAGGTGCCCCCTGCTGGCCTAACGCCTGAGGTGCCTGCTGAGGCGCCCCCTGCTGGCCGCATGCCCGAGGTGCCTGCTGAGGCAGCTACGCCCGTTCTGCCGGTCCAGCCCGGCTCGCCTGTCCAGCCTGTCTCACCTATCCAGCCCAGCTTGCCTATCACGCCTGTCCAGCCCGGCTCGCCAGTTGGCGCTTCAGCCACGCTGCCTGCAGCCACGCCTGCGGCTCCGGCTGCTCCGTCTATGGCTTCGCCTGCTACCCT
Organism: Mormyrus proboscirostris; assembly: GCA_026779585.1. Lineage (NCBI taxonomy): Eukaryota > Metazoa > Chordata > Actinopteri > Osteoglossiformes > Mormyridae > Mormyrus > Mormyrus proboscirostris. The sequence continues at coordinate 20,168,625 of JAODKF010000068.1, forward strand.
GGCCCAGTCTCTGCCTGTCCCGGTCCCTTCTCCAGTCCCCCCAGCCCTGGTCCTAGTCCCTGAGAAGGTCCCAGACTGTCTAACTGTCGCTCTTTCCTCCTTGGAGGAGGAGGGGGAACTCGAGTGGGACCCCTCGGGGACCTCCTTAATGACTCCTTCACCCCAGCGTGGTGGATCCCAGTCGAAATCCTGCCTATCGGTGTCCCGCAAGGGGAGGGGACATAGACGTCGGGCCGGGGTCCTTCCCGCCCTGCCCCCTGGCTCGTCCTCGCGTGCCTTGGCTGGGGCTCCGGGGTCTCCTGCGGTTCCTCCGGCTCGGGGTCGGCGGTCGCCTCTGGGTTCCCCCCCGGTGCCTCGGTGCCGGTCTTCGGTCCCACGTTCGGCTCCATGTCAGCCACCTCCGGGTCCCCCTGCTTCGGCGGGGCGTCGGATGGCGCCTTCGCCGGCTTTGGCTGTGCCTTTGCCTGCGGTGGCTTCCCCCTCCTGCCTGCCTGTGCCGGGGTTCCCTCCTGCTCCCTCCATATCCCCTCTGTAACTCGCTCGGCCCGTCTCCTTGCCCCCTGCGTTGCCCCCTGCTGCTCCTGCCTCCCTCTCGCCTGCGCCCTCTGTGCCTCTCCATCCCTTCGTGCCTTCTGTGGCTGTGCCTTCTGGTGTTGTCCCGTCGTCTCCCTCCTTGGGTTCTGTGTTCCCGTTTTTGGTCCCCCTGTGTCTGTCTGCGTTCCCTGTGGTTTGTCGGTTGTTGTCTGAGTTCCTGTCTCTGTGTCTCTTCTGTGTGTCTGTCTTGTTCCCTGTGCCCCGTTGATTTGTTTTGCTCTTGTTTTCCAGGTCCCGTGTCCCTGGTCCTCGTCGCTTCACTCCCCTTTGGCGTGCCCAGAGTGCGCACCTTTTGGGGGGGGGGGGGGGTACTGTCATGACCTGCTCGTCCAATCCTCGTGTATGCCACACCCCCTCATCAGCCTCGTGTGGAATCCTCGTGTTCATCAGCTGTTTTGAGTTCTGATCAGTATCATGTATTTAAGTCAGCATTTCAGTTTGTTTCTGGAGTCTGGTCATTAACATTGCGTTTGTCTTGGAGTCTGTCCGCCCTGAATAAATCCCTTTCTGTTTATATTCATGGCTTCCTTCGCCTGCTTCTCTGTGGATCGTGACACTAAGCAGGTAAATTCATGTGGGCTTGTTCTTTTCATATTAAGACACATTAATACCAACTAGTTTTAAGAATAGTGGAATGTTACACTATTTTTCTTCCTTCGTTTGGGTGGATGGTGCCCTTAGCATTTGCCTATATTGCCTATGCAACAGGGCGGCCCTGCCTATCAATAAATAATTTTAAAAAAGCAAAAATGCAATACTTTAAAATTCATCTTCAGATGGTGCTGTAGAGGTCTGTAGATGTTTACTGATAATGATGTGCCAGGTATAGTGCACAGTGTACGTCATCTTCTACCTGCTTAAGGCCTTTTTCACTGCTGGTTCTACTCTGATGAAAGTATAGCAGAGATGGATAGTTCAGGTATAGAAATTAATAATCCATACCAGCATTCAGTTTCCACTGACCAGTTGAGTATTCTATGACTGACGATATACTCAACTGGTTGGTTGAAACAAAATTTTGGTCTGGATTATTGCTTTCTGGACCTGAACTATCCACATCTGAAGCATAGAAGAAAAAAGTGCACTGGGTAACAGGCAATGTGTGGATCGGTGGATTAGACCTCTGCGGCTGTGATCAGAAGGTTACTGCTCTGAATCCTGTCCTTGGTAGAACTGCCATATCCCCATTGTGGCCTTGTTCATGACCCTTAACCCTCTGAAATGCTCTGGGGTCCTGCGTAAATTGTATGACCTTGTCTTCAGATCCCAAGCTTGCACATTGTGTAAATGTGTGTGTGTGTGTGTGTGTGTGTGGGAGGGGGTGGGGTTGCATAAATCAAGTTTGAGGACCAAATTGTCCTCAAAGTGTAGTAAAACCTGAAATTTCCCTACTTTTGGGGACATTTTTTGAGGTCCCCATTTGGATGACCTCAATTTTATAAATATCTGTGAATGCAATTAAAAAAGTAAAAATGCCAAAAGCCTTGTATCTAGGTTGGTTACTTATGGTTAAGGTTAGGGATGGGTAGAGGTTAAGGGTGTCGTGATTGGGATTAGGGTTTTTCCCATAGAAATGAATGGACGGTCCCCATTTAGATAGGAAGACCAACTTCTATCTAGTCAAAATTTCCTTGTAGTCATTGTACCAAAATATTGTACCAACAATATTTGTTAGTTTAAATTTTTTCTCTATTGAACTTTATATTATGGTAACATGTTTGTCTAATTAAAAAATAGGCAAGGAGTTTTATTTACCCATTTTCAATCACAGAAGTCGTTTAAAGTGCTTTACGTCAATTCAGATCAAGTAATAGCAAGGAAAATTAAACATCACGAGTCAACGACAATTAAAACAAGAGTAATTAAAAACTACAGGTAAAAGACAAAAAAATAAGGGAAAAGAAAAAGCATCAACATTGATCATCAGTGCTAATTAAAGGCACCGTGGAATAGAAATGTTGTGCATATCTGGTCTCCTCTGGGAGTCGGCACCAGTTACGGGTGGCAGAATAGCTGAATGCTGTCTGGTCTTGCTTACTTTTCACTCTTGGCACTATTTGTTGACCAGTTCCTAATGATCTTAGCAACCTGTTAGGTTCATATCTATTCAGGAGGTCTGTGATGTGAACTGGGCTGAGACCAGTGAGTGACTTACAAACAGGCAGCAGCACCTTAAAGTGGATTCTGAAGGCAACTGGAAGCCAGTCTTAGGAGCGAAGGACTGGAGTAATGAGTTTGCTCCTAATGACCATCCTAGCGGGAGCATTTGGGATGCAGCCATGTTATGGATTTTTTTGGGAGGGTCATATAGGACAGAGTTACAGTAATCCCAGCGACTGGATGGGAAGGCATGAATACGTTTCTCAAGGTCATGCTTGGGCATTTGGCCCCTGATTTTAGAGATGCTCCTAAGATATTAAGAAGAGGACGTAGTTATAGGCTGGTTATAGGCTTAATATGGTTTTTGAAATTGAGATCTTCATCTAGCAGGAAGCCTAGATTTGTGACAAGATCTTTAGTCTTTATGGCATTAGTCTCAAGTTAGACAATAACCTTAGTCGCTCATCTCTCTTCCCAAAAACAATCACCACAGTCGTCTTTCTGTCAAGTTAGAAGAAATTGTGCTGAACCCAGCAATTAGCTTGTTCAAGACACTGATATAGGGAATCAATGGGCCAAAATCACTGGGTAACTAAGCTGGGTAGATCTGTGTTTCATCCGCATTATTAAGATGACCCACATTTGAATTTTGCAGAGTTTGATCCAAAGGATATAACAGATATAAAGGTTGAATGAAATCAGCCCTAGAATAGATTTTTGTGGGTTATCAATCAGTGTCCACCTCGATTTACAGTTGCCAATGTCAACACAACGACCTTTGCCCTTTACAGTAGAACCAGTTCAAGAGAGTTCCAGTGAGGCCCAGCCAAGTCTCTAGCAGATCCAGGGGTATTTTGTAATTGATTCTGTCAAATGCTGCACTCAGATCTGATACAACCAGGACTGATACTTTGCCTGAATCAGTGTTTAGGCGGATGTTGTTCAGAACTTTGATGAGATCAATCTTGGTGCTATGGTGAGGGCGGAAGCCTGACTGAAGTCTGTCAAAACAGCCACTCATGTTTAAGAACACGGTTAGTTGATTGAAAACAGCTTTCTCAATTATTTTTGCAAAGAAGGAAAGATTTGAAATGGTCCTATAATTGTTTATCATGAAAGCACCAAGACTGCTCTTTTTACGGAGGGGTTTAATGATTGCAGATTCAGGGGAAATTGAAATGAGTAAAATACCATTAACTATTTTCAAAAGATCAACTTTCAGACAGCTAAAAACTCTTTAAAGAAAGTAGTGGGTAAAACATCGAGCGTGCAAATGGAGGATTTTAAGCTTAGCACTGGGTCGTCCAGAGTTCTGTCATCGATTTAATCAAATTTGGTAAAGTGACCCTACTCATTCTAATGGGTGAATCAAAAACACAGTTTATCTTATTGGAAGTGATTGCTAGTCTCACAGGAAAATTTTAGCAAAAGCATTGCAGCCTTTTGTTAAGAAAAACGCAGGCGGTATCTGTGATTAGTAAGCTTGGCAACAACGGATCGGTAGAGCGCAGGAGTTGTTGATCATTATTATCATTAATGATGTGTGAGAAAAAAGATAGAGGTGGGCAGTATTTCAATTAAATGTATTTGAAACACATATTTATTTAGTTTTTAGGTATTGTGTAATTTAGATTTTTCTGGATAGAAATAAATGCAGTTTATAACAAAATACTTATACATATATTTAAAATCCATCCATCCATTTTCCAATCCGCTTAATCCTAATGGGTCGCGGGGGGTCCGGAACCTATCCCGGAAGCAACGGGCACGAGGCAGGGAACAACCCTG
>JAODKF010000068.1:20173206-20189615 GCA_026779585.1 Mormyrus proboscirostris
ACCCGGAGGAAACCCCACGACGACACAGGGAGAACATGCAAACTCCACACACATGCGACCCAGGCGGAGACTCGAACACCACCATGCCGCCCCCTATATTTAAAATACTTTATTAAATATGTCATTCTATTTATTTATTTTCTGTCATTTTAAGAACCTCCATCCCCAGGCATACAGACTTTTAAATATAGTCTAACACGTTCTTTGGCTAGATCATGTAAATCACATGACACACCCTATTAGGCCCAACTTGCTCTTTTTGAACTTCCTTTACCCATGACCTGTAATACAAGGAAAAGAGGCTGCTTTGATGTTTGGTGCAATTGAGATATTGCTCACTGTATGTCAGTATAGGACAGCAAACAGTAATACTGTGCTCTAGAGCTTGTGAATTAACTTGCTAGGCTACTAGTTAAGCTCAACAGACGTGCTCAGTCCGTGGCATCTTGTTTGTCATATTAGGCTTCATTGAGTACATTAGAGAAAAATCAGCCTAGCTACTTTTGTTAATAAGAACAATTAAAAAGGACATTTCTGTCAGCTAAACGTTGGAGTTTTTAATCGCTATTGAGCCTGTGCAAAAGGGAGAACCGATTGTTGAAAGTTGACATCGCATATACACAGCTGCTGGTTACTTTCTATTGATATCTCTTAAAAAGTTTATTCTTATAGTTTGCGTATGCTCGGCACCCTACTGTTGGATATTGTGGGATATTTATGCATAATGATAATTAAGAAAACGGTGCTGTGCCTTGCACATGCAGCAACCGGCACCCCTGTCGGTCACCGGCACTAATTCTGTGAGAAACACTGGGTATAAATTAAGGGTGTAACAGTTCCAAAAACAAGACTGAAACCATGATACAAGCGTTTGCGATCCTGAGTCGTGGTTCTGAAAGATGGAGCTGCAATATCCCCCCCAACCAGCTGCTGCAGGTGAATGAATAAATGAATGTTGCATTTATATAGCGCACAGCCAAAGCACTTTACAGAACCAACCGCCACCACTGTGCAGCACCCACTGGGATGATGCGACGGCAGCCATTCTGCACCAGAATACTCATCACACAGTGGCTAAGATGGTGAAGGAGCAGGAGAGAATTTACCAATTAGATATAAGAAGTGGTTAGGAGGCATGATCTGATAGGGCCACAGCTTAGCCAGGACATCAGGGTATCACCCCTACTCTTTCAAAAGATGGCCAGGGATTTTTATAGCTTCAGAGAGTCAGGACCTAGGGTTTGCTTCTCATCAGAAGGATGGCACCATTTTTACAGAAATTTACAGTGTCCCGGTCACTGCACTGGGGCATTAGGATCCAAACAGACTACAAGATGGACTAACCTGTTGGCTGCACCAACACCTCTTCCAGCAGCAACCCGGCTTTCCTAGTTGGTCTCCCATCCAAGTACTGGACAGGTCCAAGTTGGTATGGTTGCTTGCAGGTGCAGCCTGTTGAGCTCTCATTATGTTATTAATTAGGGGGCAGCATGTGGCTCTGTGGGCTAAGCCTGCGTGCCTGTAGGCATATGGTCGCAGGTTCAAACCCAGCCTCAGCATGTCTGCGGGTCCTTGAGCAAGACCCTTAACCCCTAGCTCCCTGGGCGCCCCAACAGGTGGCAGCCCTTTGTGGACAACTTATTCTACAAAGAGCAAGTTGAGGGAGGTGTAAAAAAAGAATTTCCCCTACAAAGGAATTTTCTCCACGGGGATCAATAAAGTTGTAATTATTATTAATGTTATAAAAGTAATTTTTCATGTCACGATTAACACCACAACAAATGTAAATCACAAAATTATTATTGCATTTAAAGTAAGGGCAAGCTGTATATTTTGTGTACTAGGGCTGTAATGGTACACGTATTTGTCAGTTTCTGATACTGTTTTACATGTATATTTGTATTTTCAAATTACAAATTACTTGTATTTTAATTAAATACATCTCTCTCACCAGTATTTTGTACTGTAGTTTCTTTTGTTGCATTTCACGAGGAAGTATTTGTAATTTCTAACAAAATAGTTATATTGTGATATTTGCTTACAAAGTGATATCTGCTTACAAAAGAAAATGTCCTTCAATTACACTCTCTGACCTCTCTGGTTAACGCTAGAGACATTCATAAGATTATAATTCAGGGGTACTGATTTGAAAAGGGTAGTTCTGATCAAACTATGTTTCAGTTAAAAATATAAAATCCAGCTAAAATGTTCTGACAAGATCATTGATTAAAAATCTCTTGTTACAACCTTAAGTAGGACCTAGGGCTAGATTTATGGTGCTGATCAGATGCTCCGTAATGGACTGTACTGGTTGAGGAGAGATATGTTTCAGGTTGGATCAGATCATTGTGCTGGCTCAGTGTGCGGTGTTACTTCTGTTACACCATACTATTGGAATGATATAGATTGGTTCCCACCTGATCTGAGAACAGTCTTAAGTAGCATAATGGGAGATGGGACCCACATCCTACAAGAGTACTGTATGTATTTAAATATATAAATGTTATAGATATAGACAACTGCTCTCTTACTCCAGTGACCAAAAAAGGCATCCATTTTAAATGCTAATCCGCTGAGTTTAATGAAGCCAGGCGGCATTCAGCAGTATTTTAAAAGCAGTGTCTCTCTGACAACACCATTTGAACAAAGACATTGTGATTTAAAAGCAACCCGCCAGAGCTTTGTGACAGACTGTCAAGGAACACTAATATAACTCAGTCTAACAACACTTAGATCTGGAACTATAAAGAACATAAAAATAATGGCATGGTTTAAAAATTACATTTTTGTCTCACGCATGATTAAAATCCCATTTATATGGAATTGATGGTTTTCATTCAACTGATAATTCTCTGGTGTATTTAGGCCACAAAGCAGTTATTTTTCAATGTGGATGTGAGCAACAGAGTAATCCAAAGATAGGTTTATCTTTTCCAGTGACTCTCTCCCTCTATGTTTCTTGCTCTCTGTCTGGAGGCTGAGGTATCTTTTGACAGAACATTTGTTTTCCTGAAGAAATAAAGCTCACTCTGTTTAAGACACAATAATACCCGTAATAGTAATAATTAGCAGGCTCTACAGATTCATCATTGGAGAACATTTCCACGGCGACCATGGGAAGGTAAGGGTGGGTGGCCTGTTGCTTTAAATGCCTCTTTCAAATCATGACTGTCGTCCATCTCTATGGAAACAGTTCAAACACTTACTCCACTGTTAAATATTTAGTTATGAGCTGTTATTTTATGCTTGTCATGATAAGGTTGGCGTGGATGGAGTAACAGAAATTTATATAAATGTTCATGGAATTCTTGTGGTTTTTAAACTATGGCCAGTAAATGTACAATTTACCTTCATATATTTATGTGGTATTTTATATTAATGTGAACCTAAAGCAGTCATATTTCTTAAAAACAGTAAAACCTGAAAGCCGTTAGCAGACGACTCTGCCAAGCGATCTTATCAGAAACAGAAGAATGCTTCTGAAATGGAGAAGCGGGGATTGCTTTTGGAAGAGTAATACTTAAAGCAGGATGCAGCTTCCGGAAACAAAGGAAGCAGACAGGGAAGAGGAGAGAAGGAAAATGTAAGAATCGTACCTGTGTCCGCACTGGTCAGTGACGGAACGGTTAAACACCTCACGATAAGCTCCACATCATCCTGCAGGTCTTACTCGGGCAGCCGGGAAGTCATAAAGGGCCTTGTTTTCATTTTCACAGAAAAGTGAATTTCGTTTCATTTCCATAAAATATAGTCCAAAAAGAGATCTCATTATTGCGTTTGGGACTTGGCTTCTGCTAGCGATGGGGATAGTGAAGTACTGTAATAGGGAGTCACAGGTGCTCTCCATCACTGACTAGCGGTTTAACATACCAGGCTTTGCTAAACCTGTTCTTGTGGGAGCCGATTACTGCTGTAAGGTACATAGGACAGCATTCTTAAAATGCACTGTCAGGGTTGCCAACTTTGGTGAGCTGGCTGGCGTGAGATTTTTAGTTTCATTGTCTGCATACACATTTACATGTAATAGTTTTATTACCTTGTAAATAGTCTGTGGGGATTGCAAATTACTCCAACACTTTCGATGCAACTAATTTTAGGTTTATTATAGAAGTCAACGAAGGAGACCTCAATAGATAATTGACATGAGTGTTGGATAAACAAATTAAATGAGTATGAGAAGAGTGATTTGGCAAAGTCCGTCTCTTGGTCGTCGGTTCCATCAACTCTGAAGCCGACAGATCTGGCTGGGCGACCAGGCAGGAGGCGAAGGAGCCAGCAGCAAATCCCGGACCAGGACGGGGAGCCGAAGGTGGCGGAGGGGAGGAGGTGGGTTAACAGAATAGCTGTAACGGCAAAGAAGTGGGTTAGACTTATTCTTTATATAGAACTGCTGTGATTGGACACGTTGGCGTTCATTAGGTCTCCTTGTTTCAACTTTCGTATTCACTTTCATTAATAATAAATTTTGGCATAAGATTTTTTTGCATGAGTATGAGAGTCTGAGTGTCACACCAGATGTGTGACAGCTGGCAACCCTGCACTGCACACCAATCCGAAGCAGCTCCAAGATTCAAAAGCTCAGGATTGTAAAGATGATGTCTTTTAACTTGACGTTTCTGGCCTCCCAGCTCGCTGACAAGAAAATTTTATGATGTGGTACTGTGGCTGGCAACAGTCCGCACCATACAGAACAGTCAGCGGTTCACAGAAGGCGAGAAGGATAGGAGTGGGTCTAGCTAATAGGCTAACTGCTGCAACAGCACTTCCAAACAACTCACTGGAGCCCCGCCAATGGTTTCATATGAGCCGTTATTGGATATTATGGCACATGGTGTTATCAATGGTTCTGATTGGCAAGTCCACAGTTAGGCATGTGCTTAGTGGGCAGCCCAGTACATGCCCAGTATATGTTGTTTAATATAAGCATGATTAGCAGTCACTAAACGGGAGGGTAAACACAGGGGAGAGCAACGTTTGCACATGACTGGTCCATTATCTGCCAGCCTATGACATTTTGCCATGAATCAGTGTTGCTTATATAAGGTACCTGAGGCTGGACCACCAAAAAAACTCTCTCGGCCATTTGTGCACTTATAGTCAAAAACAGCTAACCCAAAGTACAGGAAGTGGGACATCATTTTTCAACATGTGATTCCTGTGTTTGGGGGACGCATTGAAACGTAGGCCAAACAGAGACGAAATCCCTTCACATCTGGCTCACTGTCATAGCCTGTCCACTTAGGGCTGTCTTTGGAGTCAGTGATTACTGGTTTCGACCTGTTCATGACAGTAGAGTCCTCACAACCGCTGATGGTGGCCGCGTCTGCATGTGAGCACATCGACCCAGATCAGACGTTCACGGAGAAAGCGTGATACTTCAGAGAGACACAGTCACTCGGCATCTTGTCGCGCACTTGGCAGTGAACCATGTAAGATGCATTTTGACAAGATGGCTTTCGAAAAGGCAAATATTTTCTCGTTGAGGCATTTCGCTTATAATATGATATAAATACTGTGAAGAACTTGGAATTTTGTGCCTAGAAATATTTAGCGGTTCAACAGTAAAACTTTTCTGTACTACACAGATGTCAGACAGAAGTTGAGAACTACTCAGTTAATTAGTCAAACAAAGGGACTGTTATTCCTGTAGATTTAAAATTTAGCCCAGGCTGATTATTATTTTGCTGTACAAGGTTTTCTGTGTGTATCACCCATTAAGTCAGTTTTTCACATCTTCACATTTTCATAACAAAGAACATTTTTTGTCCTTTCAGCTGCAGAACTAGCATCAGGCAAAATGCTACAGGATCCTTGTAACTTTTCAGATTTCTGAATTACCTTTCAGAGGAGCCATCTGTTACCCAGAGAGATGGCATGCGCACAGCCAAGGCCTTGCAGGCTCATGCACAGAACTTCCTGTTTCCCACACAGGGGAGAATCCATAGTGCATCACTGGAAGCTTTCCAAGTGGTGGGGATCCAGATATATTTCCAAAATCCAGGACACAGATACTGCGCTCAAAGTCATTAGCAAAGGTCAATCAGAAGCTGACCAGGTAATGTGGACACTCAAGGTTGTAAGCATGGAAAAGTAAGTCATTTATGAGCCAATCCCAACCTGGAACTAATGAACTGTGACTCGAGAGAGAAGCAAGACTTGTTTAGTATATTACTAAAACCACAATGGATTAATAATACAGGTGAAAACAATTACCTGTACGGGGAAGTTGGACTAGTCCAATCAACCTAATTTAAATATTCTGTACGTTCGGTATGTGTGGTGGGGTATTGATAATTATGTATGAGTGAGACCATGCCGGGGGGGCACACTTTGCCGTGAACATGCCACAAGAAAAAGTGGTCAAATCTTCTGTCACAACAGAATAATCCACCTCCTTATTCTGTCCTAAGCAAGGTTGAGAAGTTCTCTTATCCATTGATTACTTTGCCCAATGTAGCTTGTACTAGGTCTGTGCCTCTCAAACTGGTCCTTGGGGTCCCATTTTTGCAAACAACTCCAGAGTCCATAGTCCATATTTTACTGGGAGCTGGGAGGGAGCAAAAATGTGGACCATCTGGGTAACCCTGAGGACCGTGTTGAGAATCACAGTATGCCTAAGCATAAAAGCATAATTTTGCCTAAGCTGCTACTCTTTAAAATTATGTCTGTTTAGTCACGCTACTTTCCTTATTAGAAGGTATTGGCCAAAGTCATTTTCATGAGCTTTAAGTCACCCCAGATCAACCAGGATCATTAAACAGAAGGTGCATCATTTTCATAGCTGTAAGCCAACAAGCTCTGGTTAACATAACTAGGATGTTCGCTTCCAATCGTAATCATAATAGACACACCTGATAATAAAAAGTGCAAGGGATTCTGCGAAGAGCTTTCCTTGACACTATCTCAACTTTAGTAAAGAGGATAACGGGGTTAACGCGGCCTCTCACACAATGTGGGGGATGAGACAGCTGAGCTTTGAAAACGGGAGAAGGTGAACTGTGCTGGACTTCCGGCAGGAGCATGACCAATCCAGGCACAGAAAAGCGGCATGACATGTCCGGGATAGCGGCAACAGAACATGAGATCGCAGGGCGGCTACATCAGCGTAGCAGTGGGAAAGCTGATCCAATTTGGCTGATGCTAAATCAGTTTAGCATTGGTGATTAGGGGAATCAGAAGCCGGCTTAGGAGGCTGGGTGGAGGATGAGTGAAAAGATTGCCAGACTGATTTATAGCTAATTTCATTCAAGTCTGTGCTGCAGAGGTGATTACGCAACATCCATCATATATTTAAAATTCCCTTGTATTTTAGGTCACAGCTCACAGGGCACTTTGTGTTCATGAATGCCGACTCTGAGACTGACTGCTTGCAAAGTTGGAATTCAGGAGCAAATTTTTTTCCCAGAATTCTCCAGCCTCTAGCTAATGGAGTGATACTGAGCACGTCTGCATCATGGCTACGGTTACTATTGCTGACCACCCGTGTTTGGCCGGGGGAAAACTCTCCGCCTCTTTAAAAACAAAAATATTTTTTCTTTTAGCTGTGAGGCTAATGTACCCCATCTACAAGGATGGGATGATGCTTTGCTCTTCCTGTCACCTCATTAGGGGCAAAATGGGTGCCTTCCTCTGGTCCACAGTGGATAGATTTAGTGGATAGATCAGATTGGCCGTGATTCTACATCTAAATGAATTCCTAATTGAAAGGCCTCATTGGGTCCCCCTAAGGACCTGATTAGCCTGCTCTTCTATTAGAAACAAGTAAGGGAAATTTAACTGCTAATGATTCTGCAAAATGTTGAAAATTCTAGCCTCAGGTTACGGATGTCTTGTAATACTGCCATCAATATTATGCCAACACTGACCTACAGTAAGGACAGACTATAAAAATATTTACAATGAATAGCTATTTAAATACATTTTTTTAATGTAAAATCATAATAGAGGTGCAGACTTGTGCAGAAACTGCACCAATTTGAAAAATGTTATCTAAATTACTCTGGCAAATTATTCGGGCAGGATAGTGTCACGATACACAGAGAAGCTGGCGAAGGAAGCCGTGGTGAGAAACAGAAAGGGGTTTATTCGGTGCTGACAAACTTCAAGACAAACGCAACATCAATGACCGGACTGGGGAAACTAACTGAAACGCGGACTTAAATACATGAAACTAATCAGGACAACTCAAAACAGCTGATGAACACGGGGATTCCACACGGGGCTGATGAGGGGGCGTGGCACACACGAGGATCGGACGAGCAGGTCATGACAGATAGCATGAATCTTGCCATCTCTGTCTTTATAGCACTTGTGAGCCATATGCTCATATGAACCCTGTAAAATGTAAATAACCCCCCTGTTATTATTTTTAAAATAAACATGGAGTGTGAAGGTCCTCAAAAAATACTGTAGCAGTTTGAAGGAACAGTGAGCTGTTGTATTATATAGTGCCTTTATAAAAGTTTGCCTGATGATACCTGGTGGCAACATGATACAATCATTCTATAGGTGCATATTTTCAATTAGTGCCATTCCAGAGCATAAGCAATACCTCAGTACAGCTAAATTAACACCGCTTACCATTGCTAATGTGTAATACCAATGTCAAAAATCTTATCACTTGCATGTGAAGTGATTCATCTTATTAAACTGAGAGAAAATTAATGGTGGCACGTAAGTGAAAAGCGTGTGGCTTGGAATCAGGGACGGGTCAGTGGGAGCTGTGTTTTAGAGGGATTACACAGCAATGTGCCTCTGAATCACTCCTTAGTGGAAGGAAATGAAGCTCTGCCGTCGATCTTGAGCATAATGCTATGACTTAGTGATGTTTAAAATCTTGACTTAAGAGTTTCTGATTACTTCGTATGTTTGGGTCAAAATATACTCCTGTGGTAAGTGTGTTTTCAGTTGGTATTGGCAAACTCAGGTGACTGTTTTATTTATGTTTAATATGCATGTTGTAATATCCATTCATCCATCCATCTATCTATCTGGCCACGATCATGCCGTAATAACCTGGTTAAATAAATGTGGAATCAGGTTAATAACAATGATGTCAATTTGCCTTTTTAGAGGCAGTGCTTGGCTCTGCAAATTAGGTGATCAGAAGGTTGCCAGAATGGTGCCACCACTCAGCCCTTGAGCCAGGCTCTTAAACACAATGGCTCCAGGGGTGCTGCATACTGGGCAACCCTGCCAAGTGACCCAAAAGCTTGCTCTCACCTACATAATATGGGCAAAAGTATTGGGACACACCTCACAATCACTGAATACAGTTCTTTCATTCAGACCCATTACACAGGTTTATAAAATCAAGCACTTAGCCATGCAGTCAGGTTTACAAACATTTGTGAAATAATGGGTTAAGACCTCAGTGACACTGCTATAGGATGCCACCTTTGCAATAAGTCAGTCTGTGAATTTTCTTCCATGCTAGATATTCCATAGTCAACTGTAAGTGGCATTATTTCAATGTGGAAGCATTTAGGAACAACGCAAACTCACATAAAGTAACAGAGTGGGGTCGCTAAATGTAGAGGCGCGTATTGTGTAAACGTCACCAACGCTCTGTTCCAAATTTCCTCTGGCATTAACCCCAGCACACACTGTCTGCCGGGACCCTCATGGTTGGGCTGCATACAAACCTCACATCACCAAGCACAATGCCTCGCATCGGATGGAGAGCTGTAAAGCATCCCGCCACTGGACTCTGGAGCAGTGAAAATGTGTTCTGTGGAGTGACGAATCATGCTTCTCTGTCTGGTAGTCTAATGGACGGGTCTGGGTTTGGGGGATACCAGTAGGACGTTACTTTCCTGACTGTACTGTGCCAAATGTAAAGTTTGCTAAAGGGGGGATAATGGAATGGGGTTGTTTTTCAGGGGTTGGGCTAGGCCCCTTAGTTCCAGTGAAGGGAACTCTTAATGCTTCAGCATACCAAGCCATTTTGTAAATTCTATGCTTTCAGGTTTGTGGGAACAATTTAGGGAAGGCCTTTTTCTGTTCCAGCATGACTGCGCCCCAGTGCTCAAAGCAAGGTCCCTAAAGACGTGGTTGGAGGAGTTTGGTGTGGAAGAACTTGACTAGCCCACAGAGAGCCCTGATTTCTACCTCATCAACTATCTTTGGGATGGATTCCGAGAAATGTCTTCATGTCCAACATCAATGTCTGACCTCACAAATGCTCTGTTGGAAGAATGGGCTAAAAAACCCACAGACATACTCCAAAACATTGTGAAAACCCTTCCTACAAGTGTGGCAACTGTTATAGTTGCTAAGGGAGGGGGCAACTCCATATTGATGCCTGTGGATTTAGAATGGGATGTCACCAAAGTTCCTGCAAACGGAATGGCCAGGTGTCCCAATACTTTTGTCCCTATTATGTATGTATGTGTCACTGTGTCTCATGGAGAACGTTATGGGGTAGGTGAAACTGGAATTCTCCCACAGAGGCGAATAAAGTATCTCTATTTTATCCCATTTTAAAATCTAAATAGTTATAGAACAATCAAGACTGAGCTAACGAGACTACTGGAAACTATTTTATAAATAGCTACAGCTTGACGGTTTATTTATTAGGGGTGGGGCATAGGGGCGTTGAATCCCCTACTCAGAGAATGGAGAAGTGCTTGGAAGGTTATACTTGCTGTTTTAACCTGGCCAGGACTCCACGCTCCTATCAGATCACCAGACACCACTCTTCACACCTACCTTGCCTAGGCAGCCAGAAATGCAATTTATAATTGAATTGAGTGTGTATGGAAGAATGGGGGTGGGGGTGGCAGGAGATGGAGCCTCATAACGAGAACATCAATCTATAACAGCCTCTAATAGATTTGTAAGAGTATGAGATGGGGGTAGAGGAGTTGTTCAAGAAAACAGCCATTTATAACAAAGCTGTGGGGTGTGACAGTGTAACAGCTATTTATAATGGAGCAGAGGGAGGTTACAGAACAGCCATTTATAACAGAGCCGGGTGGGAAGGGGGGATGACAGAGAGAACAGCCATTTGTAGCAGAGCTAGAGAGGTGTGGCAGGGGCACCGCATTAAATCAAGGCAGACAAAACGAATGCACCTTTAACACCTAAATATGTTGGTATTTTCACATGGTTACACATCTTCCCACACGGATGCATGCTAAGGCGAAAGAGAGAGAGAGAGAGAGAGAGAGAGAGTAGGGTGTGCGGGAAAGCCGGCCAGCCTGTAAAGCATCTTTGCGGTGGTCTATCCCACATTTCATGCTAAGATGTCATCGCCAGTGCTGGCGAGAAATTATGCAAACGGTTGTGCGCATTCAGTGAACACTCCACCGCAAATTTGCCGGAACACGTTCGCATTTCTGCCTCAGCGAGGTTTGATTTAAACAAATGACGCAACAAAGCATTTCACACACACACACACACACACACACACACAGTCCCCCCCCACCCCCCACCAACGATGCAAAGGCTCCTCTTCACACTGGGACCAGCTCATCAGACTCCAGACGGCGTTCTCCCTCTTCTTTTCCCCTTGCACACACCCCCACCCGACCCCCCACAATCTGGCATAGCGCAGGCAAAGTCCCAGGTGGAGCCGCGCAAAAATAATTCCCTAATGACGCTGAGCATGAGGGTGTCAGCTCCACGCCCATGCAGATGAAATGATCTGTGGCCACACAGACGCTGAACCCCCCCCTGCCGTGTAGCCCCCCTATCTGCACACTAAGCGATAGTGCAGTGCACCTGATGGGGGCCTCTTTTAAATGGCATTGTCTTCCCCTGCCTCTTAACAGCTCTCAGGTGGTGCTGGAGCCGGCTAGAAGACCCCCCCCGCTATCAGTTATCTTTCTAATACTAAAACACCTTTCCTCCGGCATGCAGAGAGCTGGCTGGTTTGTTTTTTCATGTTTTTTTTTTTAAACTATTTTCTCCTTTTCTGACCATGTTTCATCCATTCTCCCCCATCCCAACTCGTATTATAAGGTTACCAGATCTGATAATCCAGTAACGTCACTAGATAATTAGCTGAAATATTCAGCAGTTAGCAAAACATGCTAACATCCAGCAAGCTATAGAGACTGTTGAGGGATGCTCCTATATTTAATATTATTACTTTATTGTGTGGTGCTGTGTGTCTGAGAGGGTCTCCCCTGAAATAATCCCTGGATTTCAAAAGCCCACTTTATTTGCCACTTCTGGTAGATGTTTCTTTTACATTTTATTGCTTAGCAAATGCGTTTATCCAAAGTGACATGTGTTTTTTTGAGAAAGCAGAATCATTAGCAATCATTTGGAGCCTTGCTCTCGGACCCAATGGTGAAGTCACTTTGCTGACCCTGAGATGTGAACGGGTTACATTCTGATCACGCACACAGCATCCTTTCTTCCAGGGCAGCACTGTGGATTCATGACCCTGAAAGAACACACAAGTATCCTCCAGCCATGTGACAGAGATGGGTTTGTCGTCATGGGACGGTAGTTCTTTGAGGCATCGGGGGATTAAAATGGCTCTCTGGCTCCTTGCTGTCCGCACGGCTGCATGGTCTCCGCCAATCACGGGATGTAGATCCGAGTCCCTCTCGTACAGACGCTGCAAAGGCCATTTCGGCTGCAGCCTGACTAATTGGAGCATTTGTTTCTCTTCTCTTTTTTGGCTCCGGTAGCGAGACAGGAAAGGGAAGAGAAGGCAGCATGGCGGCATGCGGGCGCGGAGTCCTGGGGGGGTGTGTGGGGGATGACCATCTGGGCAGCGTGGATACGGTCACTCCTTACGGGACACGGTGTGGGTAATACGTTCTCTGTTCCAGTGACACACTGTGGACACGTTCAGCATGACGCATGTGAGCACACTGTGACTGAAGACAGCAGATCTTAAGCATGGCTCTGTTAGAAGGACCTTGTCTCTTCTATTTTTCTGTGCATCAAACCATATTGCAATTAATGTGTCTGTGAGCTTTTTCAGACCCTGTTGGAGCAGTAGAGAATATATCTATGTTCCGGGGTAGGGGTTGGAGGATAAAATGAGCTCTTTCAGGGGTCAACAAACGGGGAAAACACAGAAGGCAGGTTGGGGTCCATAAAAACCAGGGAAAAGTAGTCGTCAGATTCTCAGAAGTTTAATCACCGGGAACATAATACAATCACAGCTGTCTGAATGGGCCTGTCACCTGACGGTGCCTCACCCCCGTTTTACATCATAATTGTGCACCATCAAGTACCATGCAGTTGGCTTTTTGAGAAAAGGCAATTCAGGCAATCAGGTACCTTAATATAGCGAATATTAATATTCTTGTAGCATATTCTTGTTACATTACAAACAGCAAGAGCATAAATTCTATGTAGTTTTAATTTTTTGGTGAAAGAAAAAAGTTTGTTCATGTCATAAATAGCAAAGTTGAAAACTAAAAAAAAAATCATAGATTTGGTAACCTGGAGTAAGAAATGAGATTGATTTGCTGGATGGGAATTTCTGAAAGTTCATTGCCAGCCCTGTGAATTGAACTTGTTTTCATTTCCCCTCAGTTCAGCTCAGTTTCAGGCTGGCTTCATGAAAGTTTTATGGACGTGTGTGAGAATCCCATTATAGCTCAGATATTCTGGGGACAGCGAGCACTGATCAAGAACGAGTGACTTTCCAGTCTCACCCTCCTGCTAGGGCAAAGCATTATGGGAAAACTGGAGACCTGCCTGTAACCGTGACCGATGTAGATATCACACATGTTCCTATGTGTTACATAAAAATGATATAGGAAAGTCTCAAAATATCAACACAGCTCTGACCATGCTGTACCTTGTCAAAGTTGCAACATTCTAATGCTCATCATTCATAGTGCAGTTCTAGTATATAACAATAAAGCAAAGTTTTTCAATTAAAAATGAATTCTGCTCCAAGCTATGTAGTTAACAAACATTCTTTGCATTGCTCAGGTAAACAGCCTTTGTGTATGTGATCTGAGTGTCATAGGTGGGGGGTGAGGGTTGGATATGATGCAGGGATTTGGAGGGGGGTGGATGTGCAGTGGTGTGGAAGCGGTACAGATGGCCGTGGCTCTCTGCCAGCCGTGGCAGGAACTGCTCTGCTTGGGGAATGCCTACGTCCGTCAGTCACGGCCCGGCGCTGCATGGGCGAGCCTGGCACCCGCACCCCAGGGGCCCCGGTGACTGACGGCTCGGACCAACACGTCATCAGCGGCCCCCCCTCCACCCCCTTCCAAGGGAGTACTGTCTGAGTGGAATAACAAGAAAGGACCTTTCTCCTGGTACAGCAGCCATCCATCATATGCCCCCCCCCATCCTCCCACACACACACACACACACACACACATCTATAGCAGGGCCCTCCATATAAAAGCACAGAAACACTTTAGATGCTGTTATTATGGATAAAAACCGCATGTGAGATTTTACACCCCCTCCTTCCATTGCACTGAGGGGGTTGGGGGGGGGATCTCATCACAAATAACCCCAGCCACACATCATCGTTTACACGCTCTTTACTTACTAGCATGTAAATACTAACATGCTGGTACCCAGGGCCTCATGGGATGCTTGGGTGCTCTCACGCGATTGGCTCGACTTGGCCCGCGGGTCAAATTTAAATGTATCACATAGCCAGCATGTCACTTCCTGTCCCAGGGTTAAATAAGAGGTTAATCCTTTCCTTTTTTCCTGGCTGGTATGTTAAATGTGATTCCCTATCAGGGTCGATTTTTCCCACATTAACACAAATCGTGAAAACGGCACACTGATATCATTTACAGTAATGTAAGCGTGTGTTCAGATTGATCGATATCAGCAAAGGGCTGTGAGAATTTGACCGGGCAAAGTGACTGCAGATTGGGTTTTCACTCTTTCTGTACCTTTTGCTTAGTAATATATTGTATTACACATTTTGGTTATAATGGGCAATTTACTGCAAAGGAAAAAAAATCTTTTTGCTATAAAGCATTATTTTAGATTTAATAAGTATCTGGTTTCTTCTAGAAATATAAAACTGTGATACATCATTTGTCACTGAGATGACCGCCTCTTTTATCATCTCTAATGAGGGCTTTACATTTATTTTACATTGGACTGGATGTGGAATTGAAATGGAAACAGTATTAATTTATTCTTCATTTTATGCACTTCTAGTAATCTTGTTAACAAATAACTGAAAGGTAAATAATGGCATAAATCATAATTTTTTTGAGAATTAGAGCGACATAAAATAAACTCACACCAATAACTTCAGCACTGTGGATCGTTTTTGCACGTGGTCAGATTCAGAATGTGAATCGTATAACTGACAAGGCAAGGTCATTCTTTCCCTGCTTTAAACCAGGGCACAAGCTCAGACTTTCATCCTCTACATTGGCTCATGGGACTCGGTGACCTTTTTAACTTCCTGCAGCATATGCAAAGAGACTGGTGACACTCTGGAGTTTTTAAATGACGACAGATCTGAAACGGAGTGACACACGAAGTTCACAGTGTGTTACAGAGTGGCACAGCTTCCAGTCACATGATTTTAACATTTCACATGTACATTTGCACCAACAATTTAGGCCTCATGCAGAACACCCTGAGTTTCTCCTTGTTTATTATTGTTTATGAATTGGATTCCTATGGCATGCGGCGAGGCTATTACATGTAGGATGAAATAAGGGGTAAGGAAAACAAGCAGTAGGCGGGGCTTGTCAGAGCCTCGCCAGGGAGGAGGCACGAGCATCTGGAGGGGCAGGATGTGACATCCATGCTATAGAACACCAGACTTGCTTTCATGTACATCAGGTGAGGAATCAGATCAAAACAAGTTTAGTCCAGTACTAATAAATAAAACTTTAAAATATCTCAGTATACAGTACATTATAAGGTAAAAAGTCTACTAATTTCTTCATTTAACTTTGGTTCAATTTATTTTTCAGACATATAGTACATACATTTTAATTTCAACTTACTGATGAGATATGAAAGCAAACTGCGCTGTGAAACTCCACTTTGTTTTAATCTTTGTATAATCACCAGCATGTTGGCAAATTGCCTTCATCAGGGAGACTTTCATGTCTGCTTGCCAGTGTTCAAACCTCCCTCTCTGCAGCACTGTATCCATTGCATGTTCGGCAGGAATCAAACAGTGAAATAGCTGTGATTATGCAAAGGAGGAAAAGAATAATATTTGCTTCTGAAAAGGACACCAAAAGCACCATTTCCCTTTTGAAAAAAAGTGGCAGAAAATCTACTATTTGTGTTTGGAAGTCCTAGGTGTTTGGTGATTATGTTATTGTACAAGGAATTTCTCTCGTTTGTGATTTTCTTTTCCCAAAGTTGACTCTTTGTTGCATCTGGTACTTTCTTTAAAGCAAAATAATAATTTATGTTAATGGTCATGACCTGGGACTCCACCTCGGTTCTGTGTGTATGGAGTTTGTCTATTGTCATCATGGACT
>JAODKF010000068.1:20189709-20202577 GCA_026779585.1 Mormyrus proboscirostris
TGCACCTGTACCTTCTGGGTTAGGCTCTGGACCCCCGTTACCCTGCGTAGGATGTGTGGTTATAGGAAATAGAAGGATGTTTAGAATTATTTCAAAAATGAATCTGGAAAATAAAATAACGAGGACACTTGATTTCAATATATGAATTATATCAGAGCTATTTGGGATGCTGTGCTGTGGTCTCTGTTCTATCTTGTATTTCTCATAGACTTTGGTAAATTGAGTATATCCAGAATAAATTTCTGTATCTGTAATCTCTTTAACCTTTTAAAAGGTTCAGCCGTATTGATATCTATTGCAATGTATATCTTTGATAATTCTATTCGCAAATTCTCTTTTTATATGGAAATAAAGCATTGAAATATCATAGTAGGAGAGAAATGTTGGTTTGTATAAGTACAGAAGCGGGACATGCACAGACCAAATTACTTATCTTTACTAGCTATAAATAAGTAAGAGTGCATAATGTTCTGGGCTGTGCATTTGGCATCAACTTCACAAACATGGATGAACACAAGACCACGTACAAAAAATGGACTGTGATTAAGCACCGATTCTAGCAAATTAAAGTGCATAACTGCAGAAATTCCTGGCTAGCAGCAAGGACGGCAACTCACAAGTACAATCTAAGCCAGTGAAAAAGTTCAGGACCACGGACAGCACTTTAAAAAGTCCAGACAGCCAGCACACTTTGGCACCATGGACAGCACTGTATGCGGAGAAACCAAACTGCTGAGTAAGTTCAGAACCATGGACAGCACTTTACAGGTTTACTCCACCTCTCTCTTTCATACTGTGATTCCCGAAATAGATTAAGCAACAGCTCAGCTGCCCTTGAGTCTCTTAATCGACTACAAGGATATGGAAGACGGACATTTCAAGTTCAAATAAAGACCTTTGCCTGAAGAATACAGCTGGTATAATATTCTGCTAAAGTTATTCCCTCTATCATGTTTAATTAATATTAGAGAATTGTTTTGTAAATATTTGATTGCACAGAGAGGGGCTTCTTGTGTTTTTATTTCGTGTGTCAGAGGAGAATGGCTGGTAGCACAGAGATACCCCCATGAGGAAACACATCCAGCATTATAACAGGCCTGACCACAAGGCCAATAACTACAGTGCAACCACAAGAAAATTTAACCTGAAGATGATTCAAGACCCACGGATCAATGATGTTCACAACAATACCTTTGCCAGAGTGACTGGGCAGTGTTCTCTTTGGACAGAATATATTGATTTGCAAGGAGTACCTTTTCCATAAAGTATAGACTTGGCACAGTGGGGTCATAATGACAGGCAAAGGGGATGAACTCAAAGATGAATACGCTGTAACATGGGTGAGGTTCTGGGGTTTGGTCCTCTTAGCCTCTGAGGCTGTGGACAGTGATCTCCCCTCACCAGTGCAGGAGCTGAAGCGTGGAGCTGGTCAGTGGCGCTGCGCTCCCAGCGTTCCGAGTCGAGGATCCTCCTGATGGCGATGGAGTGGGGGGGGTGGGGCATCACTGACCCCACACGCTTCTAGCACTCACAAAAGGGGAGCAGTCCTTCCAGCGACTGTCATCGCTGTCAGTTTGATGGAAATTCTAACGGAAGTGACTGTGTGGGACATTTATTGACGCCATTATGTAAGATGGGCAGCGTTTTCCCGGAACTCAGTGGAACAAAAATCCAGCAAGAGCAAATTTATTCAGGTTCTTTGTGTTTAGTCAGGTTCAGACTTTACGTCCTGTCAGCTTGATTTGCTTTGCATGGCCAGAAGTCTCCTTTGTCTTTAATTCATTCCCTCTGTGATAATCACCACCAGGGCTACTGAAAACCGAGAAGGACCCCCTGGCACCTGTGCATTTACTGACATAAGTAAGTTTTTTTCTATTAAATATTACTAGTGTCAGATTGAAATTCACTCAGGGTATATTTCTTAAAAAAAATCCAGTTAGCTTTTTCTTAATTATTTTATCACATTCTGGTAGTTATGCACCTAATCACTAAGCACAAAGTTTGATCTGAGATAATAAACTTAATTATCTACAAGCGAATAAATATTTTTGGCTAGACAGCTGCCCCCCTCCCCCCCCACCACCTCATCCATAAATAATTTACTTTGAAGGTGTTCTACTCCAAACTTTGTTCCCCTCTGTAGCTCTGCTAATTTAGATAAGACCATGTGCGTGATTTTAGCGATGGGCTGTGTGATCCAGGCTAGAGCTGCCACCCGCCACACTTTGCTTAGCAACATCACATTCCGCCAATTCAATTTATGGCGCCCTGGCATCCGCTGCTCTTATTGTGCCGGCGCCCCTCAAACCACACAGCACCTGCCACATGGGCGTGCGAGGAGTAATGTGAAAACCCACAGTTATGTAAAAAAAAAAGTGTTATCTTCTTACTAAAAGGTCACCTCAGTTATGTGTTAGTGCTGTAGCTCATTTGAGGTTAATTACTGCTCATTGAAGTTCTGGCACTGGCAAACAATTTGTTAGGCTACAGCAATGTCTTCCAAGCCAGTCCTTGGGAACCCACTCACGGTCCGTGCTTTTATTCCCTCCCAGCTCCCTGCCAGACAGTCCACATAAAAACACGGACTGTCTGCAAGTCCCCAAGGACCACCAACACTGAGGTAGAGTGATGACTTATGGGTAAACACTGAGTTGCAGGTTCAAGCTATGGCAAGAACCCGGAAGTCGTGCCACTTACGTGGAATTTACAACTGCCTCCAGCAACTGAAAACACAAGCCAGTTTCTTTAGATGAGGGCTTCTGTTAACCTAACTAACCATGGTAATAACCCTGTCACACTGAACCAGAAGCCTGGGGTGTTTAATCGTGCAATAACAATGGCACGGGGCTGTGTATCAAAATTATGGTGATCTGAGGAAAGAAACAATCAGGATGTGTTTTTTCAAAATACCCTTATTTGAATACCTTAGGGTTAAATGATGACAGTAACAGCCACTGTACTGTTTTCCTTCTCCTTACAAGTAGACTCAGATGAGTTGCACTGGACCAGTAATAAAAAATTCATTGCAGCTTCCTGGATCTGCCTGATTGTTATGATTCCTTCTCCCTTCTCTCGTCTTTTTCCCTCCCCATCTTCAACATGTGCTACTGAATGCTATTCATGCTTTCGCTCATTACCATTCCAAATTAAACAAATTGTGTGATTCTTTTCCACTCCTCTCATTAATTAGCAATGGTAATACTTATATTCGATGGATTAGCATAATTATAATTACCAATAATGTTTCTGTAAACTTTGTTTTAAAAATTACTTTATAAGTGCATAAATTATTTTTTGCTTAATTGTGGGCAGCCATTCTGTTACCCAGCATCCCTTGCTTTCTGCCCTGCAGAGGATGCTTGGCACTCCTGTTTGCTTCCCCTGTTGATTGATCAATGTGTTATTGTATACTGATGATATTAAATTAAAACGGATGTGATTACCCCACCCCCCAGGACCCAGGCATTTGTCGGGTCAGTGTGGTCAGTATGTGGGTCTCGGGCCTCTCCCTGGAGAGTAAGCATGCCCTAGGTCAGCTAAGGACACTCCAGCAAGCTCAGGACATTCTCCTGTTAAGCTTCATTCCATCGAGGTAACAGAGAAATCTCAAGATTCGGGAAAGGTCCGACGGGAGGATGATGTAATGAATTCAACCCCACAGGGTGGGAGCCTGGATTTATAATCACAGCCGCGGTCTAGGAACCCCAGCCCAGGAGGATGGATAGGGTGAAATGTGAAACCAGGCGAAAACACGAACGGGGGAGTGCACACACGCACATGCAAAGCAAATCAGTTCAGCATGAAAGCACAGACTGAAATTGTATGTTTCAGAAACATGTACACACAAGCTTAGTTTATCCTGTTAGGGAGTAATATGTTCTCTAAAACAGTGTTTCTCAAGCCGGTCCCCAGGGACCCCAGACGGTTCACATTTTTGCTACTAGGAGGAAGTAAAAATGTGAACTGTCTGGGGGTCTCTATGGACCGGGTTGGAAAACATTGGTCTAAATTGCCATCGATGCTGTCTTGACATAAAAGGAGGAAGCAGACACAGGAGCCGGGGAAATCGGGTGAACACAGGGTTTATTATGAAGAGACACACTTAGCAGCATGAAACAAAGTCAATGAAAAACACGCACTTAAATACATTGGACTAATTAAACACAACTAGAAAAAGCTGATAACATGGGGTTTCCACAAGGGGTAGATGAGGGGGCATGGCACACAAAAGGATTGGCACGATCGGGGCATGACAGATGCATTAATATAAATGTGCAAAGTCCAGTATTTAACATCATCTTCTTTTGTGGGTGACTTTTTTTTTAAGGATTAGGGTGTTTTTCTTAACATCAAGGTCTTAGGGACTTTGAACCTTTTATTAAATCACTATAAAGCAATTTGTCCTAATGCATCTTCTATGAAAAACATTCACCATATTTAGGAGTTTATAGAAACGTCACAGACTAATACTAAAGTCAAGGCTAATCAGCTTTATGGATGCTAAGAATATGGCTGGGTGAATATCATGGGCCTGTGAATTTAACTGAATGAGAAAATTGTGTGCTATTGTTAAAATAGTTCTGTAATAGTTTCACAGCACAGCATCCCCTACTGACCATGTTCAGCATTGCAGGCAGCTGGCTGAAACACCACAAGCCTTGGATTCCTGTGGTTGGGCATGAATATTGTGGACCATCTGGCAATAGTTCTAGGCATCATGTCTCACTAAGGGGCATGTAATGATGATGGAAATGTAAATTGCTAACTGTGTTTTGTTTCATTCCTAACATTGTAAATCTAGGAGATGGTTCCCCTAGTGCAGCAATTCTCAAGTTCTGAAAGGGTCGTGAGGCAGATCTAGAACAATAAGTATTTTTAAAAAGCAAGCTCGAATGCTGATCCTCAATCAATCAATTTCGCAGCCCCAATCTTAGAATTAATCCATATAAATGGGACTTGATTCAGCAACTTCGTAGCGCAAAACTAATGAACAATGAACCAATCCAAGAAGCCAAACCACAAATCCCAAATTTAACCTTGCTATTGTGTTCAGTCGGCACCGACCCTTTTGTAAGTTTAAGATGCATAAAAGCACCACAAAAAATTGTGTATTGCATCAAGGATTTTTTACTTTGTCGGGAACCTCTATTAAAAAAAAACATCACTAAATTATAAATGCTCTGGTCAGGATTATAACAGCTCTGGTGTTGAGGTTGGCACTGACCCGTTTTTAAGTTGCATAAAAGCACCACATTGATTTGTATGCTGCATCAAGGTTTTTTGACTTTGTCAGGAATCTCTATTTAAACAAAATAAATTAAAACATTTTCACTAGGTAAGGCATGCCCATACAAGTAAGGCAAGATAAGACCAATTCAGTTGATTTATATAATTCTCTTGAGGTTTATCTTAACATATTTTTTTTATTGAAAACGAGAGCTTTCAAATGCTGTTAAAAAAAGGATCCAGAAAGCCACACCAAAAATATTAAAACCAATCTTTTCACGGATAAGGAAGCCTAACAAGGTAACCAAGAGGTAAGAAACAAATTGGATGATAAATAATTGTTTTGCGGGTATTTTATGGCTGATTTAAGACATGGGTCAGCACCGACCCATTTAACATAAAAGATAGGAACAGAAAGCTAACATAGGACTAAGGTTAAAATTCACTGGCACATCCAATCAGATTTGTGTGATCAGTATTGATTGGCGTAAACTGCAGAGTGCACAGGGTGCTTGATCATAGAGTTAATTTAAACATATACTTGATATTAATTATTAATTAATTATTATTAATCGAAGTTTAATTTCAATTACAATTTTGACTTCCAGTGATTATCAAAACAAAATAACGAAGATAAAATGATTATCGTGCTGCATTTAATTTCGCAATGATGATCCCTTTTGTCTTGTGTTATAAACCCCACACATCCCTTCTATCCCCTTTTTAGTCTCTTTCTCAACTGAATTTTATTTAGAGTTCAGATTAGTTAGATGCCTGTGTGCCTGTAATCACAAGGTTGCCGGTATGTTTGTATGGTAACAGTACATTCCACATGTATTTAACATGAATAAAGGACATATATGAGTAATGACGCATGAAGTTAATATGCTGTGTATATTTATTTTGAGTGTCGTATAAAGAGCTTACAGTATATGAGTTGGGTAAAACACATAAGGGTCATGTGTTATTGTAAAAAAACATTTCCATATGGGAACTCAATGAAGACTCTTGAGTAAGGCTTAAGATGCTGCTGTGGACATCTTTGGAAGCTGGGTTGGCGCCATTCTGGAATGCATTCATCACTTCCAATCCAAATCGGGAAATGGAACTGGAGTTGGGATTGGGAAAAAAAAACTATGGGGAACAGAATTAGAATTAAATTTGAATTTCATGGGGATTTAAATTCCAACTCAGTTCCACTTCCTGATTTGACTGAAAGGTCTGATCATATTTATATAAATCGAAGCATTATTAAGTTGCTGTACTTTATGGCAATGATGGTGAGTAGATATCCTACTCATGCAGGCTGTTGTTGTTCCACGATAGTCCCATTCTTTCTTTGGCCCCATGGCTGTTAGGAGAATACCTCCAGTACTTCTTCTTTTAAATGCATGATATTTCCAAGGTCATTGAGTAATTGTACTAAATAATCGTGATCTCAGTATTGACCAAAATTATCGTGATTATGACTTTTGCCATAATGGAGCAGCCCTACTTGATATAGCGTCCTGAATGAGCTGGCATGGTAAAAACTAGATCTAGAAGGTTTCCACCATGCACTAGTGGATTTGGCCATTGGATTTGGACGTCATTTATCCATCCTTGGCCTCTTTTCTTCACATAGCAGTTTTATTCTGTAAGTTAACTTGTCAGTCACATTCATGACAGTTCTTCTGCCCTGATATTTCTTGCTAGATTCTAATAGCAACCAAGCCTTCCCTCCGCTGCCTTTCTTCAGTCTGTCCAGTGTTACCACCTCTGACACCATTCTACTGTACCTGATAAGGGATGCAATCACACAATGCCTGCAATGCAGCAGTAGTTAGAGTGCAGCTAATCCAACATGCATGCAACCATCTGACCACAAAAACCTGTAAAATACATGCAAGATGTCATGCCCAGCTTGTCCGATCCTCGTGTGTGCCACGCTCCCTCATTTCCCACGTGTATTTCCCTGATTGTACTCGCCTGTTGCTTGTTAGTTTCTACTTGTCCTGTGTATTTAGTCCGCGTCTTTCCCCAGTAAATCAGATCAGTCATTAATGTTTGTCGCCGTTTGTTACCCTGTCTGTGATATTAAACCCCGTTTACCCCGTATTTTGGCTCGCTATTTCCTTCCTCGTTCGCCTATCTCCCCGGGTCACAACAGAATGACTGATCTCCCGCAAAGCACGAAGCAGCAGTCCGAGCATCGCCGGCTCGGACTGCTGCAGGAGTTGATGTACTGGAGCGCCCAGCCTGAAGTAAGGTAGGACCCGGTCGCCCTGGAACTGGCGAACCGGGGCACGGACCTCCTCGAAAGGGAACGCCCACCAGGTCAGGACTACCCTATTACAAGGGTGAGCAAAGCCCTAAAACGCCTGATAGGGAGAATCACGGAGCTGCGGGACAAGCGCGTTACCTGGAGCGTGGGCAACGTCTTCGAGCCGGCTCTGCCCTCTAACCACCGTGGCAGGAGAGAACGGCAAAAGCAGCCCGAAGACGAGAACACGCTCTTCATAGGAACCTGCTCCGTAAATCCCGCCTGGGAGGACACCGCGCTCGCCTACCCGGTCAGCTGCCGGCTCCAGACCTGCCAGCACCGCCAGCTGCTGCACCCCCAGCTGGCCACGTGCCGGTAGCACCCTCCGAGGTGCCCCCTGCTGGCCACACGCCCGTGGACGACATCGCCGCCAAGCCTGCGGCCGAAGCGCCCCCTGCTGGCAGCACGCCTGTGGCCGCCGCGCCCACTGAGGCGCCCCCTGCTGGCCACATGCCGGTGGCGCACGTCGAGGCGCCCCCTGCTGGCCACAGACCCCAGATGCCCGCAGAAGCGCCCCCTGCTGGTTGCACGCCCACGGTGCCCTGCTCTCAGGACCAGCCCGTCCAGCCCGTCCTGCCCTGCTCTCGGGACCAGCCCGTCCAGCCCGTCCTTCCCTGCTCTCCGGACCAGCCCGTCTCGCCCTGCTCGCCGGTTCAGCCCGTCTCGCCCTGCACGCCTGACCAACCCGTCTCGCCCTGCTCGCCGGTCCAGCCTGTCCTTCCCTGCTCGACGGTCCAGCCCGCGCCGCCGCCTGCTGCTGCAGGGCCAGAGATTCAGACTCCAGCCCCCAAGGGGTCCCACTCGAGCTCCTCCTCACCAGAGGGAGGAGCCGGGTATTGATGGCCCGGGACCTCCTCGGGGGGACTCCCGCCCCCAGGCCCATCCGGGGCTAACGCTCTGTGGGACCCCGCCTGTCCATATCCCGTAAGGGAAGGGGACACAGGCGTCGGGCCCGGGTCCCGCCTGCCCTACCCCCTGCCTCGCCCTCACTCGCCTTGGCTGAGGCTCCGGGGCCGCCTGCGGCTCCTGCGGCTCAGGGTCAGCGGTTGCCTGCAGGTCCCCCCCCGGTACCTCGGTGCCGGTTTTTGGCATCGCCCCTGGTGCCATGTTGGCCACCTCCGGGCCTCCCTGCTCCACCTGGGCGTCGGACGGCGCCTTCCCGGGCTCCGGCTGCGCCATCGCCAGTGGCGGCTTCCCCCTCCTGCCCGCCTGCGCCACTGTTCCCTCCAGCTCCCTCCGTGTCCCCTCCATCTCTCCCTCGTCCCATCCCCTTGGACCCTGTGTCGTCCCCTAAGCTTCCCTTCTCCCTCTCCCCTGCGGCCCCTCTGGCTGCCGCCCGTCGCCCATTTGGGCTCCCTCGGGGTCCCCTTTCTCCTCCATCCCTGCCTGTTTGGTCTGCTCCTCGTCCTTTTGTCCCTCCTGTTTCTGCTCCTCTTCCTCCCTTCGTCCTGCCTGTTTCTGCCCCTCGTCTCTCTGTTCCTCCTGTTCCCCCTCCGTTCACTTCTTGTCCTGTTGTTCCTCCGTTTTCTGTTTCCCCGGTGTCTCCCTTCCTGGTTTGTCTCTCTGCCTTCCCTGTTTTGTGTCAGGTCCTGTCCTGGCTTTTGCCATTGTCCCTGTTCTGTGTTTCCGTCCTGTTCCCCGTGCCGCGTTGATGTTTTTCTTCTGTTTTTCTTCTGTTTTGTTTTCCAGGTCCTGTTCTCCCGTTCTCGTCTCGTCCGTCGCCTCTCCTCTTCTCTCCCAGAGTGCGCGCCTTTGGGGGGGGGGTTTGTAACCCTGTCTGTGATATTAAACCCTGTTTACCCCGTATTTTGGCTCGCTATTTCCTTCCCCGTTCGCCTATCTCCCTGGGTCACAACACAAGGTCAATGCTGGGCCTGGGCTCATAATCCAGAGTGAGGAGATCAGGGGGTCTGCAGACTCTCCCAGTATTCTCTTACATATGGGTCTCCCCTAGCAGTTCTCTCTGACTCATGCTAAAGGCCAAAGTTTCGAAAAAAAACACAGATAAAATAGCAGGCATCCTAAAACAAAGGCTTTACAAATACTATGAGTAAGTCCCTTTGAATATATAATTCTTGCCAGCCTCACTGATGCATTTTAATCCAACTTCTAAGTCATACTTAAGGTTAAAAAGGTGTGGGACATACTGGGTATTAATCAAGCTGATTTTCCTACAGCAATGTAGGGAGAGCAGTATAGCTGGCCATTAGTCTCACAGGGATGGCTGCAGGTGAGCTATACATCACCTAAGCCGTATGTTAATGGATTTTAAAAAGGCAGCACACAATTGATGCAAGAGCACTGTCAAGAGGAGAGCAAAGCAGGGCTGTTTGTCTTCTCATGCTTTTAAACTTCTTAACTCATATGTAAAAACTGTGGCTCATATAAGCTATCAAGCATGATGTTTTTTGTACTTTCAGTACAAGTCAGTGTTTTATCCTGTATGATTATGGCCACATTCACACCGAACGCATTCTTCACATGTAAGGCAGTCAAAAGAAAAACACCTAGGAAATATATACTTTTACATGAACCTTACATTTTACCATACATGATAACATATGGCTTTAGTAGGAAGCGCATGTTTATTGCTTATTTCTTTAAAAAGTATATAAAACTATTTTATATATTATAAAATAGTTTTATATACTTTTATATTATTCTAATGGAAGGTATTAAGGGGCATGTGGCTCAGTGGGCTAAGCCTGTGTGCCTGTAATCACAAGGCTGCCGGTATGTTTGTATGGTAACAGTACATCCCATATGTATTTTACATGAATAAAGGATAAATATGAGTAATGACGCATGAAGTTAATATGCTCTGTATATTTATTTTGAGTGTCATATAAAGAATTTATATGATTTGGGTAAAACACATAAGGGTCATGTGTTATTGTAAAAAAACATTTCCATATGGGAACTTAATGAAGACTCTTGAGTAAGGCTTAAGATGCTGCTGTGGTTGGTAGCTGGGTTGGTGCCATTCTGGAATGCATTCATCACTTCCAATTCAAATCGGGAAATGGAACTGGAGTTGGGATTGGGAAAAAAAAACTATGGGGAACAGAATTAGAATTAAATTTGAATTTCATGGGGATTTAAATTCCAACTCAGTTCCACTTCCTGATTTGGATTGGAACTGATGAATGTATTCCAGAATGGCCCGACCCTGTTTGAAAGGCTTATTATTATGTATCTGAGAGAAATGGGCTCTCCTATGTTTATTTTGTAAAGTCTGACTGAAAGGTCTGATCATATTTCTATAAATCAGAGCATTATTAAGTTGCTGTACTTTATGGCAATGATGGTGAGTAGATATCCTACTCATGCAGGCTGTCGTTGTTCCATGATAGTCTCATTCTTTCTTTGGCCCCGTGGCTGTTAGGAGAATACCTCCAATATTTTCTCTTGATCCTCGTGAGAAGGCTTGAGCTTTTCAATCAAAATAACCCGTTCATCATCAGAATCAAACCTTACTGCAGTGCATCATGGTCAAGGGATGACAGAGACAGATAGAGTTTCCTTGTTCATTTAAGGGTTCATCTTGAGTTAGGGGCATTCAGGACGTATACAGAGCAACATTGGAGGTGAATGGAGGTAGACGGAAAGCTGGGAGCCATGTCTGTCAGGCTGATTGTAAAGAGGCACCATAAGGCTCAGACAATGCAGCTATATGCTGATATATATTATGTTGGGGGTCACATGGTGCCAGGTCATATGACTGGAGCTTCTGCAGGCACATGACCCACGTTTCACAGCCACGCTGTCATTAGAGGAACGTACTAATGAGGGGCACCTCTTGGTGTCCCACTGGATGTGCCTTTGCCATTTCGACAAAGCACTGTTTTTAATAACAAGGAACACTAGCAGGCCATTCGGCACAATCCTGGTGACCTTATCTTTTAAATAACTCTAAAATAAATGATTTATTTATCACTCGAGAAAATGATTAGCAATAATTCCCAGAAGCACTGACGAATTCTGAGCTGGACATTTTGGGACCAGAGGTTCCCTCCCTCCATGTTAAAGAGCCGATTGATTTCTTTATCTTTCACTTTGTAACAAAGAGGACCTTCAACATGTAAAGTCAGCAATTCATTGTGGTATCCTTTCTCTTTTGGACCTTCTCCAGTTACAGTAACTAATACAACACCGGATCTTAGACAATCTGTCTGAATGAAATAATACAGAATTTCATTAAACTATTCATCCAACATTTTTCTGTTGAAAGATTTTGCACGGTCGACACAATTGTCTTCGTCTACCATTCATTTTTTGTTTTTACTGCATCTTCATGACTGAAATCTGTGCTTCCTCAAAGAAAGCCAGCCTGTGGGATTCTGGGGATTATAGCGATTTTGTCGTTCAATGTTTGTTTGGGTTAGTCGTCCACAGTAGTGCCTGATCAGAATGGGAAATTATGCTTCTCTTCTTCAGCCTAATGAAGAATTTTTTTCTTAGGAGACACGCCGGCACTTGTAAGATGATGGCTTTTATTTCCTATGTAAAATCCGACATAAACTGCAACTCAGTGTTTGAATGATGAGGACTAAAATATTCTGGAATATTCTGAAGCTGCGAGTCAGAAAATGAGCAGCAGGTGTTTAAGCAAAAATTCAAAGGTAGGAACAATACTGTTACAATGCATAAATACTTCCAAGATGAAAAGGTTTAAGCATCACTGTTTATATAGCAGGAACATGTGTGGTGAGGAATGAGGGACATTTCATTTAAAATGTGCATAGTTAAAAGCTGTTGATCCAAGAAGTGTTCCTTTTTTGATGGATCCCTTCCTCCGGGACTAATTATTTAGCTTTTCTCGTTATCCCCAGCTCGACGAGTGCTCCTCTACCTAATCTTCGGGCATGTGACATTTGGTGTAATTAATTCCAGTTTAGCTTTCTATTCCTGGGAAAGCAAGCGCCTTGTTTTAATGAAGGCAGGCAGACTGGTCTTTCTCACCTTCTTTCACCAGCTACTCACTGCACCCCAGACTTAACAACATAAAGTGGAAACAGCTACCAAGCCAAGGAAGCCTTTGAAATTAGAATGTTTGTGTCTTAATTTATGGCTTTACATAGAATCTGGCTCAATTCCAAACAGATCCAGATTTGTTTGTTAATCCCATAATAATGTCTCTGCTGATACAGTAACTACCCTGGCCGCCTGACACAACTGGCTAGTTGGTGACCTCATTTATGCTTGGCATGGCATTGTAATTGTAATTGTAATTGCAGGTCTTCCATGCCAGTTGTCTGGTACTGGTGGCACCAGTAGGGTCTGTCTTTACAAATGTGTTGTGCGGAAATACTTTCAGGGCACTTATAGCAACTGTGAATG
>JAODKF010000068.1:20219422-20232716 GCA_026779585.1 Mormyrus proboscirostris
GGGGGCTCTGTGCTTCCAGGGGGTGGGCTCTGGATCCCATTGGCTGTGATTGGATAAGTGGTCATCACAAACAGGTGGTCCAATTATTCCACAGCATGCTGTCCGTCAGGAATGTAAAACCTGTTGATGTCACTCTGCTGCCACTAAGATTTGTCACAACACTTGTTCTGCAAGCATACATGATTCACCACAAGCATCCTGACATGATTAAATTTTTAAAATCTGATACAATCATTTGCAGTGCTGAGCAAATATGTAAAGTGGAGGTGTAATATAATGTCGGTTTTCCACTGTTTCTTCCCTTTTACTTTCATAAGCTGGGAGCGTGTCAGCACATTTATCAGTCAAACGGCCCACACTCCACCGGTCAAGGAGGACGCCGAGCTGTGATTTTGCTTCTTTTCTTTTCCGCTGCCGCTCTCGCTCTGGTAGAGAAGCCTGCTTTGTTTGTGCGAAGCCCATGGCTGCGGGCACAATCTGTCCGTCCCCTCGTGGCATCATTAGCCAGAGACTTTCCCCTGGGGACAGCTAGGAAGGATAGATTGAAAGAGTGAGTGTCGATGTGTGTGTCTGTGTGTGAGTGAGGGTGGGAGATCCGTTTTCCATGTGTGTCCAGCAGCTTCGAAAAGATGAGGAAGCGTGGAGGTAAACGCTGTCCGAGCTTCGTGATGCCCTCCATGTTTATGTGTGTGAGACATGCAGGGATCATTCAACATGTAAGTAGTTCACAGGAGGACGCAGCCCCCTGACCCTTTGCCTAATAGTACATTCCACCTCCCCCTAACTCCAGATGGCACCACCCCTAGCTCCCAGAATTCCCTGTTACCCTCCTCCCCCCAGGAGCACCTTTAGACCCTTGATTCGCTCCCTTGATTGGCCCTTTATCAGCGGCTCCTTGGATTCCTTCTCCCTTTTATTATGTCACAAATCCCTCCGCACCTCTCCTCCTGCTCTCCTCCATGTACGGCGTCTCCCCGTCGGTCGCTCTCTTTGCTTTCGGCTCAATATCAATCTCGCACTATTGGCATCTCTGATCTGCTCATTCCTCTCTGCAAACAGCGAATGAGCTGCAGGCTTTAGGATGTGGATTCCGGCCTGGCCGCCGCCGGCCTCCTTTGAAACCTGCCCTTTGCAGCTGGCAAGCGTTGCCACGGCCACGCTCCCTCATTTTTTAATTTTTTTTTTTAAGGCTGCCGTGTTCTCCTAGTGGAGGAAGACTGGCTAAGGATGGAGTTATGAAATGATATATTAACCTTAAAACACAAAGGGAATACCTTCAGTTTGGAAATCCCATTCACAACACTCTAATGCTTTCTAAACTTGCTGTGTCCTTACAGTATATATATATAAAATATATATATTATATATATTGTAGTGGAGATCAGTGGTCCTTTGAGGTTGGATGGTAAACATATCGGATCCGATGGTATACACAGAGTCTAAATTGGCATTTGTCTGTATGAGTGCTTAAGTGTTCAGTTGTATATACTCAAGATGTTGGGCTGGTCCATTTTAGTTTATTTAGAAGATGGGACAGTGGGCAGAACCATGTGACTGGCAGAATGGGACGGTGTATTGGACTCCTTTCAGGACAAATTGAGTTGAGGAGAGGGTAATGCCAATTGGACACAAACGTGCAAGGCAAAATCCTGTTGCTGGGTGACAGAAACCAAAATAATCAAGTTGCAGGCTGAAGTTTTGGGGCTGAAGAGGAAATCAAAGGCACACGAGGAGATCACAGCTCTCAGGAACGGTGATGCTGCCAGGTTATCGTGGGAGCAAAATGGCACAGAACATAGCACTATTCACAGAGTGCAATACTGTAGAAGGAAACTGAGTCACGTGACTGTTCTTCCCAGGAGGGTCTGAGCTAACAGATATAATCAAAAATGTTCTAAATCAAGCTTTGTGCGTTAGTGAGTTCTCTGGTACTTCATCTGTCGCTGATTAGGTTTCTGCCAGAAGATACCACCCAATTAGCTCACAGGTTCATGAAGCAGCTGGCCCAACAACTGTGGATGGCTCCCCAGCCCTCCTCCCCCGGCATACAAAGACGTGGTACTTTCCACAACATGCCCTGCTGTCAGCTCTCGACTCCCATTCTCGAGATGTCTTGCACCCCTGCTTCCTATTTGGTGGTGTCCAGTCATTGGGCCTGAGGGTGAATTTAAGGGGGCAGTGCTGGCAGGAAATTAAAACTTTCAAATACATGCCCCCATGTGCAGGATGCATGGATAGATGGACTGAACTTAGGGGAAATATCCAACGCGACTCAGTCAATATATCAACAGCGTGAAGATTCCTCTATCAGGTGCTGTGCTTGTAGCGCATTTTCCGTTCATCCCCATCCCGCTTTCGCCTTTGCTATCTCGTGTTTATCTGAGCAGAAAGATAAGGGTGCAAGAGACTCATCTGAGTAAATGGCCCGCCAGACTCACTCACTTCCTCCCCTCGTCCGTCAGGGCGACTCCCTCACCCCCTGTCTCATCGCCCGTCACCGCTGCTGGTCAGACGTCCGGCCCCGCTTTCCCGCTCTGTGTCTTTAGGCTGGCCTTTTTCCGGATTTGCCTCCCAAGGAGCGTCTCCGCTGTGGCTGTCATTTGATACGTGGTAATTACGGCAACCATCGGAATCAGTGATACGAGACGCTGCGTTATCGGAACACGGGTATTAGTACTATTAGCTAAGCAGACACATAAATAATACTAAAATATTTAAAAGAAAAATGAGTTAGTAGGCAGTATATTTAAGAATAACACAATTTAGCGGTGGAACAAATGCAGTTCTCTTACACCAGCTTTTTAAATGACATTTTTGAACGATAACCAGAGGACAATATTTACTGTAAAGAGTAAGTAGCCGCTGTTATATTAGTCAGAGGCTGCGCCGTTTGTTATGTTTGAACCATTTTTTTTTTTAATCAAGACGAGCAGGAATAAATACAGGACTCCTGACAATAATAGGCCTATCTGGGCAAATACATAAATTTTACATCGGTCTTTGTGAATTCTTTATGAATTTACTATAGAGATTCAACACTGTCTTACACTTACTTAATGGAAAAACAATCTTTTCACATCACTGAACCCAAACGAGTATTGAGAGAGTTATGTGCCACGCACCATATCATGACTCAATTTCAAAGGTACTTTCGCCAACCCAAATACAAGAATTAACTGATTAAACAGTTTCTCCAAAATTGTCTTTTGGCTTAATGGCTTCTTAGAATTGTACCATGTTGCCTTTTAAAAATCCAAACGAATCCTAGAGAAGTTCAGATCGTATGCGTAGAAATTTCCTGTGAATAAGTCAAGCAGAAAAGTTATGAGTGTGTCAGTGGCTGCGTGCTCTCAGACACATTTACTTCACTGTGTTTAAAATCTTTTCTCATTAGACTTTGGCATCTGTGGGACTCCCTAGTGCGTCTGTGTCTCTCCCTAAATAAGACAGTAATCTGCTACCAACCACTCCCACCTGTCCCAAAGCCCATGTCACATTCAGATCCTGAAAAGCATCATTTGCCCAGGAGACCCAAGTGGTCCAAGAAGGGGAGCACCGCTGGGCCAAGGGCAGGCTACACGGGAGGGGTATCCAGCTGCCCTTGATTCAGCAGTCCCAGGCAGAGCAAAGGGTGTGCTTGTTGTGACTTGTGGGCACAGCGTGAGGCCATTGAACCAAAGGATCAGCTGTATGGAAACTTTCACATATATATATAGATTAGAATAAAAATAAAGAATATAAGAATAAAGCAGAAAGTTTAACAGAAAGTTACCATCCACACAAAAATGATAACCTCTTGCTTATTACTACAAAACCGGCTATAAAACTGAACATTACTTCAATAAGCTGACACTTGTCTCTGTGTAAACCTCTGTGAAATCTACTGTGTTCACTGCTGACCGATGGATCAATCCTACATTGACGAGCTGGCAACTTAAAGGATGGGAGATTTAAGAGACATCCATGTGGCGTCTTCCTGTGTATACAGACTTAGGGAATATACAGACCCGGCTGGATCTGCTGTTGACGTATCGGCTGTCTTATTTAGTACATAAGGAGGCTTAAAAATGAATCTTCTTTATAAAATTGATGAGGGATGTATACTTTACATACTGTATTAAACCTCTGATGTAAGTGCCGAAACACTAGCTGTCTAAAGGAATGACCACTGCATGCCATGGCAATTTAGTCTTACTGTATAGGAGACATTCACCTTTTCGATCGTTTTCATTGTAACGATTGTTTAAAGAAAGGCACAGAGCCATTAAGCAGTCATTTACACTCATCGGCAACATGGTTATTTTTCCTTAACAACACCAATTGTTTGTAGTACAAAGCATGCTACTTATGGTGTAATGGATGTATCTCAGCTAGAGTTGGAAGATGCAAATAAAATTGCCTGTTATTTTCAATTTTTTTAATGCATTAATATAATCCTGCTGTTATGGGATTCATTAGATCATTTGATAGAGGAAAGGGAATTTTGTTACTGCACATTGAACGAAACACATTTTACTATGACTTTAGTAAGAGAAGACAATAATTTCTGGGTTTTACCATTAAATCTCAAATATCTATATTCTTTTTACTAAATAAAGGTTAGGTTTATTGTAGTTTTTTGTAGAATTTTCTTGTTAATTGCTAAATAAAATTGTACCTTGACTAGGATACATGGTTGGTAGGTCATGGATGGATGGATGGACTAACTATGGACTTGGTGAGGTTTTGTCACTCACTGGTCATTAAAATATTTTCTGTACTTTTTTCTTCACTATTTGCTCGCTCATGCTTTTTTTGCTGACAGACTTAAACCCAGCAGGTGTGAATATGAAACACTTCCCCAAAGTCCCAGATGTGTTACGTAATGCTGCGGTTGCTTGGCTGAACATCTGGACGGCTTCGCCAGCGAATGAAGCTGAGTTGCGCTCAGGCAGCTCTGCTTAGGCTGAAAAGGAGCCGTTTCCTGAAATTGCAGCATGGCATACAGCAGCCGTCCCACAATGTAGCCATTAGGGGGCGTCGGCCACACCCATTGTCAGCCAGCCGCATGAATTTTGCATGGATCCCTCAATCTTGTCCGAGCGGGGGACCATGCAGACAGGTTGGGTGACTCATTCAGTCCGAAAAGCTTGATTTAACCACACAGGAAATCACTGCTCCTGGACACATCACAGCACAAAGAGAGAACTCTCTCATTCACATGCCCTTTGCAATGTTCATTCAGATAAGGCACAGCAAAAAACACTGGTGGGACATTCTGCCCTCGATGACATCAGCAAATAACAATTCTACTGACAATCTGAAATTCAGGAACAAAATTTTGCGACAAAGAGGAGCAGAAACATGCCACAAGTCACAGCTAAGGGAGTCATTTGCTAATTACCGATGACAGCTGATAATTACATTTGAGGTATTTTGGTTTTTTGGCCAATATTCCTGTTTCTTCAAATACCACTGCAGATAAAATATGGCTAGTGTACTGTTTATGTTTACTGATATATGATACTGATATCTTAGTGAACTGATGTGATTTATGCGATAACATTAATGAATGCTTAATCTGAAGCTGATAATCATCATAAATCCATTGTCCTGCTGTAAATTAGCACCACAAAGTCATGTTACATGTTAGCACAATAAACATAGCTGTACTTATCCAATTATTTGCCAATCCCTGTGGTTTCCTTAAATATCTCTCATTTAAATACTAAGCTGTCTGACAGCAATGCTATTATTCATAATGAGCCATTAATTGTGCTCAGAGATAATAGCTTCACTTTATTTATAACAATCAGTCATTAACCCAGATAAATCCTGAAGCAAAAAAATAATAACGGAGGAATTGCTATGAAACAATGAAGCACGCGAGGAGGCCGACGTTAGCGTGATATGGCTGAGAGTAGAGCAGCCACATTTCCAGGAGTTCAGCGGCGATGTGGGCAAGCAGTCGTCATGGATGGGAAGTGTCCCAAACTCAACCTCCTCAACTCGAACAAGCGACGTCCTGACCAGACACCACTGTAAATATTGTGGTATAGTGCCGTAAGACCCCGCCCACCACTGCCATCAGCATGCCTTGTTTTCCTGGGTGTAATTTACAAAGACAAAGACAGAATGACTGTTAGATTTTCATGGCCTGATCCCCTGCCAGCGAGCCAGCGGGGATGGATATGCAGGAGCTCTGTGTCTCTCACCCAAACATAAAACATCACGCCGCCTTTAACATTTATCTTTTTTCTCTTTCTTTTTTTTTTCTTCACAACTCCTGCAAGGTTCCCAGAAATCAATTACATTTCGCCCAACCCCCCTTCCCCCCGCCTTCAGCTCAGGTGGTCTTTCAGCATGATCAAATACAGACAGCTTGTATTTGAGCCCCTTGCGGTGTAGGTGCTTGCGTGCGCGTGTGCGTGTGTGTGCGCGCGTGGATCCCGTGATCCTGCCCGTCCGCCTGTCCCAGGGGCCCCAATTCTCCAGGAGAGCTGAGGAAGGGAATAAGAATTAAACGTTAGAGTGATGCATCACGTTGTCGCCACCGCTGACATGGTAGCTAGCAGGAGAATTCCCGGTGCGGTTTCCAGATAGCTGTGGCAAAGAGAAGGTGGGGGCTGAGAAATGGCGGCTTTGTGTGCCGCCACATAGCCGGATCAGCGCCAAGGCTGGTTCTGATTGGCTGACAGTGTTTGGCCGGCTGGGATGCCGTAGTGGGATTTCAATCACACTCCTACCTGGAGTTCAGGCCTCCGGTAAGACCATCGGCTTTATTTACTTTTTCTTCTCTCACCCCCTCCACCCATCTCTAGTCCTGCATGCTTTGATGAAACCCTGCCCCCCCCTCCCGAAATTCTTGTGGGGGAATGAAAGGCAGCCCGGCGAGGAAGACCATGGCGAGGCTCCAGTTATGGTGCCGTTCGCCAAGAAGCGACGGTTACTATGACGATCCGCTTCTGGATAGATCGCTTTTCAGACATACTATAAGAGCAGCATAAGAGATGGGCCCTAACTCTTCCTGCGTGGTGTATGGTCTAATGAGATTTACGCGAGTGGTGACGTCAAGGCCGCTGCTGAGATTCTCCACACCGGGGGCCTTGGAGGGGAGAGCCAGGTCTTTCGGATAGCCTGGGGGAGTGGTGGGGGGGGGGCTTGTCACATGCCACTCAGTTCCGGCGGCTTATCGGGCGTGGAGTACACGGGAACTTTATTAAAGTTTTTAACAGTGCCTCAGCACCGGAGAGAGGCCTCCTCAGAGAAGATCTCTAGGCATCCATCAGACTCACTCGATGAACCCTGACAGTGTGGAAATGGGACTGAATAAATTAACTGAGAGGCGAGGCGATGTGATGGAGACCCAGCGGGGGGGCTGTTTCTGCATGGTGCGCTGTTTAGGGACGCGGAGGTAACAGCCCAGCCGCTTGTTACACGGCCTGTGACTCAAATCCGCAGACTGCTCGCACACTAACAGCCCGGCATGTGCGGGACCTGTAAAAGACGAATTTAATCCATCTTTTCCCATCAAATGGACTGACCCTCAGTACCAAGGATGTTTTGAACTTGAAACCCTTATTGTATGAATTATTCATGCACTTCTTCATTATGCCAGTTGACACTCAGTTGAAATTGTCTTACATTGTATCAATGGTTTTGTATGTGTAAAAGATATTTTAATTAAAATTGAAATGTTAACACTTGATTATCATGTCTCCGGATGCTTATATTATTGGCATAAATCCTCAGTTCACAGCTGCATGCAGCATTACCATTTTTTCATGTGAATAAATTTTATATGGAAGGAATGTAAGGCATGGAAGTGACAAGAAAATGTATATAATCTCATCCAATATCTGAATATACACAACTTGTTTCTACAGTATGAGCTGTCTGCAGCAATATTGGATTCATATCATCGTCTTATTGGATTTTTAAAAAATTCTTTAAATAAATTCCTTCCTTCCATTTTATTACTTTCAGCTGTTATGTGTTTTTGTAGTAAAAAAGGGCCAAGAATATTTATCTATCTCTTTTACATATCCGCTTGTCCACTGCAAGGTTAGGGGGTGTGCAGCCCAAAGCAGAAGCTACAGGCACAAAGCAGGGAACAACCCAGGATGGGGAACTATACACAGGGCACACTCACACACCTTTCACTCTCTCTCTCTCTCTCTCTCTCTCTCTCTCACACACACACACACACACCATTCTCTCTCTCATACACACACACACACAACATTCTCTCTCTCATACATACACGCACACTCCTACAGACAACTTGGTAACTCCAATTAAGTTACCAAACCAGAGGAAACTGGGAGACCCACAGGAAACCCCATGACAACATGAGGAGAACATCCACACACATGGAACCAGGGCTGAGACTCAAACCCCGGTCCCAGAGGTGTCAGGAAAGGTTTTGCACCAATCTTAAAAATATAAGTAATTTGTAATAGTTATCATTGTTTTTTATGCATTTTAAAAAATATTTTAGGATAGCATAGAATGGGATGTTGTTTTCAACTGAAAATGTATGTGTTCTAAAATAAGGAATTTAAGAC
This sequence comes from Mormyrus proboscirostris, assembly GCA_026779585.1. Taxonomy (NCBI): domain Eukaryota; kingdom Metazoa; phylum Chordata; class Actinopteri; order Osteoglossiformes; family Mormyridae; genus Mormyrus; species Mormyrus proboscirostris. Next base: position 20,227,969 of record JAODKF010000068.1, read on the forward strand.
CCGAATCACTATACAGAAAAATATGGTTTAAAAAAAAAATCCAGAACAAGCAAATCGATAAAGATTTCAATAATTACAGAGCTACCCTGCAAACAGGGTAATTAATGAATTATATGATGTGTGAGGTCACCTGTTTACCATTAGTGGGGCTGCAGTAATTGGATAATGCATTTAAAGAGGGGATATAGATTTCAGACCTTATTATGTGGAGCAAATAAGAGCCATTTTCTATGCTTACAGAGGAATGCTGAAGGATCCGTGCTCACATGGCAAACCCTCCAAACATCCTTTTTAAAAAGTACTAGTGATTCACCAAGATTTTGTCAGCATCTGAAAGGAGATGAAAATTAATCAGAGGCAGTGAGAGAGCCCACGATGGATTTGCATCCCTCTTTGAGAAAAGTCCTCGCAGGAGATGAATCACCAAAAAGCCTTGCAAACAGGCAGGTGTGCCTCAGGGCCTCATGCGTAATTATGGATTTAGTAAGAATGAGCTGGCAAGTAGGGTCATCCAATGTCATCTCAGTGCCGAAAGAATAGTAGGAAACATGACACAGATAAGAATGGTCCACCGACATCTCCATCTCCTTCAGCTTATCTGGAAATCTGCCTGTCAGGGTCACTGGAACTTATAGAATTTACTAGAGCAGTGTCTCTCAAGCCACAGCTGCTCCACATTTTTATTCCCTCTGAGCTCCATGCCACATAGTCCACATTTTTGCTCCTTCCCCCAGGAGCTGGGAGGCAGCAAAAACATGGACAGTCTGTGGGTCCCTGAGCACTGGATTGGGAAACGCTGCACTAGAGCATCAAAACGTCATCAGATCAGGGGAATAATCCTGTAGCCTTTTCAAAACGGTTTCAATTAACTCCTGAACACATATGGTCTTACACTGTATAGAATGCTTTAATTATGCACATTTCTTAAAAGCAAGACTTTTATATTTTTCTCAGCCCGTATCATGCCTGAGATGTCATTGCTAATTAGCGTAGCTAATTAATCATTCTGTTTGGATGGCGTGACATGTCTGCATATTAATTGAATCCATCGCATGTCCATGAGTGAAGGGTGCCGATCTGACAGGGCCGGGAGCTGGTGTATGTTTTCAGGGGCATGTCCTGTAAGCGGGCTGTCCCCTGCGAGGCACTGTGACGATGCTGCCCTGTAGCTTCCTACCAAAGGCAACCTTAGCCCTGTCTTCTCGGTGAGGTATGCCCGCTGAATGGTAGGCTGAGATTTCCACCAGCACAGACACAGTAATCGGAAGCTCAGTGCCGGGACCCACAGGCTGGCTGGCTACAGCTCACCTGGGAAGAGTTAAGCAGTTATTCAGCTGTAACCTACAGCGCCCCTCAATTAAACAGGGGGGCCATGCAAGGAGATGATGCAATCTGAGTGCTCCCAGGGGCTGAGTGGGGTGGATTATACCCACACACTAAGCATTAACTTTTATAGACATTTTGGCACCCGATTTTCTCCGTTTACTCCATCTCTGTTTCTCACCATAATGTGGGCGTCCACAGGGCTGTGTTCAGAGCTCTACACGTCTGGGTATGTGCCACCTGCGGGGGGAACCTCCATCCAGGTTATTACCTTAATAACTCTATTAAAAAGGCAGGATTGCGCAGAAACAGTCCCTCCCCCACTAGCACCACCCTCACCACTTCATGGCCAATCAAAGTGCTTTAAAGATGAAAGAGAAGTGCATTCCCATTCGCAACGAGGCGCAATAATCTCTAATAATCTATCTTGCACACTGTTTGCAAGTGAAGCTGGACTTTAATCCATGCTAATTAGCAGACTGCTTTTCAGGTGACCTATTAAGAGGTTTCCTCCCATTAAAGACAATAAACAACACGATAGATATTCTGGAAGGCAATTAATCAGAATGCCTGGCACACAAAACATATCTGCAGCTTATAATAGTGTGGGACTATATACAGCATGTGGTAGAGTAAGGCATGACAATGATGATGTCAAATGATCTGGCAAAAGCTACATTTCTCCACCTCCTACAGCTTAAAGCACTTTAAACGGAAGTATCTGAGAGCTTTGTATGTTTTTTTTTTTGTTTGTTTCGCAAGATGAGCCCCATTGGCATTGCTGCGTCAGCTATAAATATAAGAGAGATATTTAACTTGACATCAGCTCTCCGGTTATGACAAAGATATGAGCTGAGCCCACCCACCTGTCCGGGGTACGAGCGGCAGGAAGCGGGCGGATCAAATTGAAATCGAAAACAGCCTTCCATTCCAAGTGACATGTGTCTTTTTCTCCCATGTGATCGATGATGACAGTCAAAAATAATCAAACTAAGGTCGTGGGGGAAAGACGTAATATATTCCTAAGAAAAGTAAGTAGGAATGACGATAACGGACACAAATGAAAATGAGCCTGGACGTGGACCTGGAATGATCTGGTTCCAGCCCATGCATATTCAGCATGCAATGACAGGCGCGCTGTGAGACGCACGGGGCAGAGTACAGACAACCAGACGCTTCCTGTAGATAACCTTTCTTCATTATTGACACTTCGGCTAGAGCTGGAGATAAAACTCCCTCACTAATTGGATCAGCAATTAATGCTGTCGTCCTCGAGCAGATGTTTGTCCAAGGTGTTCCTCTGGATGTCGTTTCCAGGAGGAGGATGGATGTTGCGAATGAACCGAAGACCCTGTCTGACGTTCAAACACGGTGTCGGGAACGGGTTAGAAACCCTTGCGGTGTGAGTTTGCAGACGTCAAGGAAATGCCGGTTTAGGAACCAACTCTGTGAGCCAGTCAGCGATCACAGCACGCACTGCAGCAGCTCTCGGCCTCGTCCATCCTCACCTGGCAGTGGAATCCATCTTAATGTGTCACCCAGTGACGGCCCGGGGGGGATTTTGGGGGTGGCGCATGTGCCGTTCACAATCCATACCCACAATTCCGTTGTCATGATTTTGCAATTCTTAGCAAGGCTCTGAGCGTCAGGCTATAGAAGAGAGAGGCCAATGTGGCTCAGGCTTGCTAGGGGGCTTGGAAAGTGCCGCAGTTCATCCTCTGGCAGCATGCAGTATGCCGTGGGGGTGTCAGTGGCGGGCCGTGATTAAAGCACCCCACTGACAATATGACTGCCAGGCTCCTTTTATCGGGGGGGGAGGAGGATTATATCACAGGCTGCTAACCTTCTTCGCTGTTGCCTGAAAGTAGAACTGCATGCCAAGAATAGACTTTCAAAGTAAACCCCTTTTTCCCCCACTGTCATTTTGGGGCTGCATGTGTATTTTCTGACATGTGATGCAGGGATTATCTTTGTGACACCCCCCCGGGAAAGACCCATGGCTTTTGTGACAGAGCTAATTAACAACACAGAAGCTGTTTCCCTTTCAATCTTCACGTCCAGAAGCACGACTTCAGAACGGCGCGTATGTCGTATTTAGAATTGTATTTAAGGCAATGGACACCCCTGCCATAATGAGAAGTGAGAGCCACAATGGGCCCCCGGTGGTCAGAGAGAGCCATCAGGGGGCGCCGTCCGGCTTGTGGGACCTATCCTAGGAAGATCGGCTTACCTGAGGATGATGGGAAAGGGTCTTGGCAGACACTGGCAGACACTCCTCCATGCACTGGGTTCACTGCATTCATGCCATCGCATCTGTGCAGCCTGATTTTGCATAAGTAACGTCCTACCCTGCACACTGTGGGGGGGGCGCGCATGTTCCTTCCATGGGCTCGCAAAAATGAGCGATTTGTATACATGCTGTGGATAAACCATGTAGACATTCTCATGAAAAGAGATTGAAGTCACTCTGATCTAAAAACATTTATTCATTTCATTATTAATGTTTTGGCCGCTGGCTCAGTGTGCGGTTTGCACGTTGCGGCTTTCCTCATGCTAATCCAGATTCCATCGCATCCAAAAACACGCAGTTTGGAAAACCGTCGTCTCTGGGTATTTCTCAATATGCGCATTTGACTGTACTTGCGTTCTTGGTACGTCAGCTTCCATTGCCAAATACCAGTTACAATATTCAAGAACAGCAGTACAGAGGATGGTAAAAATCCTCGGATGTTGTGCTTGCCCTGCCCCAGATATCAAGGATTTATCAGTTGCATCCTTACCAAACAAGATCAATCCCATGATTCATTGCACCCCAAGTTCGTTCTTGGAAGGCAAGTTAGCAAGATCGGCCTTTCTAAGACCATAAGTACAATATTTGCATTCTTGGTATTGAGAAACAGCCCTGCCTCATTCCCCTCCTGGGACGTGCCCCAAGATGACTGCAGCCCTATAAAGGATAAGCGGTTATGGAAAATAAATGGATAGATGGATGGATGGATTATTGATATTTTATTTAAGAAGATTTCATCTTCCGTGAAAGCAAAGTAAAGGGTTTGTCACACCATGAAATTTTTTGGAGATAGTATTTTCCCCATCAAAAGAGAGTTTCCCTTATACTTCCATACCTTAAAGGCTATTTTTATTCAATATGTGAATAAAACCCAGTTAACTTCATCAGAGATGCTTTGGTGAAATTCATCACAAAGCTTCATGTTACATGTGGCTTCTTTTGCCCTCATGGAATATTCAGTCTGACAGGGTGACAGTGCTGCCTCGAGTGACGGTCACATGACACTGGTCCCTGTTGCTCCCATCACATCCATATCAGTGTCCTCCTGACCTCCGCCTAAGACTCCAAAAAGCACTTCAAGGTTGCCGTCAATCATTACACCCCCCCCACCCCCCCATTAAACAAAAAAAAAACT
>JAODKF010000068.1:20281146-20292350 GCA_026779585.1 Mormyrus proboscirostris
CTAGTATGAATGGCAGAACGACATCTTTACATTGACAATGAATTCAATAAATTGATATGAGAATTAGTGCTGGTTCAGTCCTGAATCAGCATGAGTTCTGCTGGCAGCTTTTCCCCATTCTTTCTCGCACTTCCAGCACTCCGGGAAATCCCACGAAAAACGCTCTCTCTCCCCCACCGTTTATTTGAACGCATGACGTGCGCTACTGACTTAGGGGAGCGCTGAGTCCTGCTCCGTCAAACCCAAGCGTCGCAACGTGCCTTTTAAGTTTAATATGAGCTACACAAGCATGACATTCAAACCAATTGAATGCTGCTACTGAGATGGAACAAGAGAAATTTTAAAATAGGGGCCATTTTATGTAACCTTTATTGAGCTAATACACCCCTCTAGTACTGTCTGTACATATATTACATTCATTATATGCACGTTTGGCATTTTTAAGCCTAACACCGACGTCAAGGGTCAAATGAAATATGTTGTGAGCCTCAAAGCTTTAGGACAACTGGGTTTCCATAAGTCACAGAATTTCTGAAAGCACATTTATGCCAGATCACTTAATCTGCCATGAAGATGTATTGCTTCAGTGTCCTCAATGAGGTGCCGATGTGAGATTCCTGCAAAATTGCTTAATTTTAACAGAGGAGTATCTCAGGGGTTGCTCAGCCACACATGGTCAGTTATCTGGCAATGTTTAATAAATTGTAGGTAGAAATTTCTCCCGGACCAAGGAAGATCATTTCCCAGGTCTGCATGATGTAATATGATATACAAAACCCTTTTAATAAAAGTGAACTTTCATTTATCATTTTAGCCAAGGACCCATAGGTCGACTTTAGAATGTTTAAACATGCATTTTTCATCTCTGTTGGCTGTTAAACTTTACCTTAAATGAGAGACTGAAAAGGGAACATTTTGCAATGCTAATTTACCCCAGTTACTGTACCATCATACGATAATATTACAGGAAAAAGCATGTCTTTAATTATAGGTTTTGATTAATCGGCATCACATGCTTTTGATGGAAGGGCCTCAACACCTGAAAGTCCAGCATCCCTGTAATGACCCTGGGTTTATTTCACCGGGAAAAATTACTGCCCCCTACTGGGCCCACACAGATGGCATCCACCCCAGCCTTGCCCTTCTGAACCTCTGATTTGTGGACCGTTGCTGGGGAGCCAATGTTTTATTTTGACAACCCCTTTATATTGTGATCTCTCCAGTGCTGTTGCACGGCACATAGGAAACTTATATTTAATATCCCTACATAAACACAATTGGCTGACGGGATATACCAGAGGTAAGTTAGTTACCCATCAGCGGCATCAGCTTTTCCATGGACTTTATGCCTATTTTACATTTCTCGGCAAGTCTAACAAACCATGGAAAAGTAGATTATAATTTCCCAGTCAGGGCTCATCCAGCTGTATTTCAAATAACTGAATTCATGAGCACCCAGGTGTTTGAAATGAATGTCCTTCAGGAGCCCACTTTCCAATAATCGCTGTAATTCTGACTGAAGATTTGACGAGCGTCGCCATGAATGAAATTTGAAAAAAAAAATGTGCTCGACTCTGAAAGCACTTAGGGGAATGTGCTAAGGATTATTGTATCACTGGGGAATATACAGAACAAGCAGGGGGACACACAGGAACACACACACACCCACACACACCTACATCTGAGTATTTTAAACTGGCAAAAAAAAGAGGGACTTGAGATGCAGAACCTGTCAGTGGTTCATTCTGGTGTTCTTACTCACAAATCTCATGGGATATCTGTGGCGTGGGTCCCAGTCAATGACGGACAAACTAGCCAGTGAGTTTTTAACTTATGCTGAAATTAAGTTCTGAACAATATCTGAGACTACAGACAAAACTGGTCTATAAAGCAAAAAGAAAAATCCAAATCCTCCCCCCGCCCCATTCATCTGAAACTGTGAGGATGAACAGCATCATGCCAGAGTAGGGCGTAAATCATTTAGCCCTGATGTAATGGTATTCTGTCCCTGCCACTGCAATTTTCTTATTCAGCTCAAGTCTTGGAGAAGTCACCAACTGGCCTCTGACTGATATCAACCTGGTCATTTAACTTGGTGTTTTTCTGTTATCTATGTAAGGGAGTAGTATACAATGCACCCAAAATAAAAATACGAGTAAATCCATGTGGACTTATTTCCGTTAAGTTCATTCTATTTTCATGAAAAATAACGTATGTAAGTTATAATCCACCGTGGTAGCGCAAACATGTCGATCACTTTAACTTTAATGTCCCGTTTTGGTTCGGTTTATATGTCAGATGATTTTTATGAACACTACTTTCGCTACCTGCCGCCTACCGCGCAGTATTAAATCTGCCGAAGACCGCCCCAACCCAAATAAATCTTACGGAACTTATGAATATAGAAGAACCAATTAATATTTAAAAAATGACACTCTGGAGAAAATCCATCTTGCTGCGGCGCACGGAACCCTATTGGCTGCACTAACCACTTCGCGAAATCTGCGTCCCCATTACTGGCCCCAACACCCCCACCACTTTCTCGTTAGCCACAGCAGGAATGTCAATGAGTTATTCGTCGTCCTTGTGCTAATGAATTCCTTCAAAATGATCTGCGTTTGCAAACGGGCGTCATGTTATGCGATGCAGAGGTCCCGATGACATGCGTCCGGCGGCGCCGCTGTCCGAGGTGCTGCAGCGCGCGGCCCCGCCCCTCGCGGGCAGACGGCACGCGGACCACGTGACCCGCTGTCCCTGCCTCCTGACAGTCGCTGGCAGTGCTCAGCGGGCGAAACAGGCTGCACCTCTCCTCTCCCAAAAGATACCGGGGTTTTTTTTACCCCTCTCTCTGCCCCCAACAATTCTGTTTATCCTACTATTTGTACTTTTTGCTAGGACCAAGGGGGAGATTGCTTCAGGTAAAGGAGCATAAACCTCGATTTTTATTTTTCTTTAAAAATATTTTCACCAGTGCTTGAGTTTTTTTGGGAGGGGGCAGTGTTGGAAACGCTGAAGATCTTTTTTCTTTTCCCCTATCAGTGATGCAGTGATTCTAGTAAAAAACGAGGAGGGCTACGCGGAGCATCCTTAAAGAAGTAGACTGGACTAAGATCGCGAAATGGTTCTTTAGAGGTAATAGAAGTTTAAGCTTTGATAGCTTTCTTTGCGTTGATCTTATCCTGTTTTGCATGGTTTGTAGATGATTATAAATATCCGCTGTGCGATGCTGAAGAATGATTTGGAGATGCTGTGATGATCCAGTGCTGGACTGTAGTGCAGGTAATAGAGAAGCTGTTTTCCTGCATGTATTTATACGAGTTCTTCGATCAGAAATTGGTCTGAAGATTTAATTTGTAGTATAATTTATGTAGTGATGAACAATACCTGCTTTGCGTTTATATAAATGCCAAGAGTTGTTTTTGTTTATTTTACAAATCGCTATGATTGTAGCAGGGAATATTTTCATCGTTCTAGACTATCAGTGAAAAGGTGATGAAGACAAAGATTTAAAGGATTGGAGCCTAACTGTGCTTATAGTTAACCTGCTTGATATTTTATTAGAAACGGTGCGTTAGAGTTGCGCGACACGTTATTGTCGGTGCTTAAAAATAGGCTATGCTTTTATAAGAATGGATTATTTTGTGAAAGTAATTAGCCTACTTGAAAAGCTCCTATCGTCCAGTTGTTTGCCCTCTGGATCTCTATCGCTGGAAACCAGTAAGGGCAGGTTTGGATGCTTTGATGGATTTCAGTGATCGTGTGCATTGAATGCATTGCTTGTTTCAAGAGAAAAAAAACGGCATTGAGAAGACTGCTTGTTCCCCGCATGCAGTTTCTGCGTCTAGGTTTCTTAGTGTCCGATTTCATTAAATCCTTTAAATGCGGGAGGTGTCAAGGTTTCAGTTTGATACAGATGTACATTAAGACCTATGTACCTGCTGGTTTTTTCTTCTTTTTTTTGAGACTCTATCCACACACACACACACGCACACAGACACACACACGCGCGAACACAGAGGAGCCTTACTTGAAGATTAGGATACCGTACAGAAACAGATACATAGCCGGTAAATTGACCATTTAACTAGCTTACTGTCCTAGAAAACGTACCAAGTGTTAAATATATTTTGTATTTTTTCTCGATGAAGGGGGAAACACGATATGCCATGACCGTTTTGCAATGATCACCATATGATCGCAACTCACCCCCGCCTTTACACACTCCTATCTAGCAGTTAGTTTTCCTCTGACGCTCGCAGGCCGATTTACTCGCACAGCGGCTTTAAACGGCGGATATTGTGACACGGAGGTGATGTGTGTATGGGTTAAAACTTAACGCGTAATGAGGGGAGAGCAGCATATACCCAGGCGCAGATCTGATTGCGGGATTTTCCGTGAATAATGCTGACAACTGGCGTGAGCTTGGGAAGGCGACTTTCTTCTTTCTCTTATTAGAGGGCGAAGTGGCGGTGTATCGCGTCACAATAAATAATTTTACATAAGTATTTGCAGCGATTTTTATTAGGAAGCCCTCTGTGCAGTGGATAGTTGCATGTTAATTGATAAGATCTTTGATGTGCTTTTGGACGCAGAATCAGGTTTGGTCTCGGATTTATTTATTAATTAATTGATCATTAATACATTGGATTCGCCATGCTGAAAATCTGTAGCTATTTAAATGCCGGCACGAAATAGGCCCCTATGTGTTTTCTGTGTAAAGAAAGGTTACACGTGACGAAGCAAATGTTTCGGAGTCTGTTTGGCCATATCCAGGGCATTCATATTTTCTAATTTTAAACTGAGTCGTTAGCTATTTGATCTAGTGTAAATTTTTTTTAGAAACGAGCTAAAAATGTCACAATGATACTTAATCATTATATATAGCTTCGCCGGGGGCAATTTAAATAGGCATTTAAAATTATTTATTAGGGAAATTAAAATGGATTCCAGTATTATAAGAATAAGCAGCATTTTTTCCAGGCTTTGCTTGGAAATTGGCTTGTTATTTAATCCTTGTGTTTCATGTTACAGTGTCGATTAAAAAATGTAAAGTTATATGCAAAGATCTTTTTAACAACTAAAACCTGGGCAAAGTCACTGCCACTGTTTTCTATTCCTTACAGATTGCCCGTCATTATGTTCATTATGTTGAAACGGTTGTAAGCTTTTGGGATCCGAGGTCGGCCTTAATCAGCTGGATGGGCCTGCCGGGCTCCGTGTGTTTGACAGTTTGTGTTTTTCAGCATTGCTGGTGAAGGAGGCAACGCCAGAAGCCATAAGCAATGACTCTGTTCTCCTGCTTCAGCACGATACAGTGGATCTGACGGCTGCCTGCCTCCTACGTCCCCTTAGATGGTCCAAAAAAGAAACAAAATAAATAAATAGATAGATAGATATAAGGAACTCCACAATGTTCCAAAAACGAGGAAGAGAACTGATGGATATCTTCAACATATGTCGCTTCTAAGGAACCCGGATTATAAACTGGAAGAGATACAGAAAGAGGGCGGAGAGAAAACGCGCACTTTTTTTTTTTTACGAATGCTGCAAAACTTTTTAAGGTCTCAGAGGATGCTGCACGGTCATGTATTTTACTACCGGAGACTTGCGGACGAGTAGACTGCAGTTATGCAAACGGAGTCCTTAATCCATATCAACGATGCGTTGAAGCAAATGATTTGCTTTCCATAGTGAGCCGGGAGTACAGTTGTATATCGTTTTAGTTGAGCACGTCTTCCTTTAGAACCCCTCATTTTTTCATCCGTCCATTAAAAAAAAAAAACCTCCATCAGACCTACGACCATGGTGCTTGTGATGAGGCAAGGGGCTCATTTAATCTGGTTGGGCTTGCTGGTGTGTTGCACGGTGGACCTAGGGGCCAGTTTGGAGTTCACGGGTGCCGAGGGACAGTGGGCCCGCTTCCCCATGTGGAACGCTTGCTGTGAGAGCGAGATGAGCTTCAACATGAAGACCAAGAGCTCGGACGGGCTGCTGGTCTATTTCGACGACGAAGGCTTCTGCGATTTCCTGGAGCTGCTTTTGCACAAGGGCAAGCTGAGCCTGCGCTTCTCCATCTTCTGTGCCGAGCCGGCCACCGTGCTCTCTGACACGGCCGTCAACGACAAAGAGTGGCACGCCGTGACGATAAGGAGGAACTTCAAAAACACGACCCTCATGGTGGACAAGGAGGTCAAGTGGGTAGAGGTTAAATCGCGGCGACGGGATATGACTGTCTTCAGCCACATGTTTTTGGGCGGAATACCGCCTGAACTGCGCTCTCTAGCCTTAAAACTCACCTCTTCTACGGTAAAGGATCAGATCCCCTTTAAGGGATGGATAAGAGACTTGAGAGTGAACAACTCGGAGCCGGTCCTCTTGAGCAGCGAAGGGGTCAAAGATGATATTTGCGGTGCTGAGAACGTGTGCTTGAACGGAGGAGTCTGCAGTGTCGTCAATGACGAGCCTACCTGTGACTGCTCACAGACGGGATACCAGGGAAAGGACTGCAGTGAAGGTAAGATGTCTGGCTATATCTCTACACGTACCCGTGTGTGTGTGTGTGTGTGTGTGTGTTTGACTGGTTTCTCCTTCTCACGTAATGCTTTCCAGGCATCTCTGTACTTCGAAGAACCTGTACTACAAAAAACATCAACATGTCTTGCATGCATTTATAATTATTATTATGGTTATTTTTATTATTTGTTTGTTTGCCTATCTATCTATCTATCTATCTATCTATCTATCTATCTATCTATCTATCTATCTAAACTTTATTTATTTATCTGAACAAACACACAATTTCCTTTGTTGCAACTCCACCAGCAGACGGTCCGGTCCCATGCGTGGTATTGTGCAAACATTACGCATGTCAGAGTTGTTTGTATGGATAATTACAGACAGCAGGTTCCTGCAAGACCTCATTAGCAATGCATTCAGGTGTTCCGTGTTCTCCAAGGTGTCTATAAGTCACCTGTGCAGGTAACGAGGGATCGGTTGACCTATGAAGTCTTTCTCTCTGCTGGTTTGAACTGCACTCACTCACTCCCAAAGCTGCAAGGGTTCAACCCCGACAACAAGATTAAAGAGAGAAGCATGTGAACTGCAGAGAATGTTTTGTGGTGCATAATTACAGTGTCACTTTTTGCATTCAAATTTTGGACAAAAATGTGCCTATAAAAAATAAAACACTTGTTGACCATACAAGAGATGGACAAAGTTAATGGTCTAAGACAGATACAACGTGGTCTATGTGAAATATGCATGATTACATATATAATCAAGGAATCTGAGGCAAGTGATTTCATTACTATAGGGTTCATTCACAGTTGTGTATACACATTGTTTCAGAATGCAAATAAGCTTAGATCTTTCTAGAAACTGATTAACGATCGCCAGGGTTCCATGCCAAGGGGGACTGATATTTTTTTTGTAGCTTTGTTTTAACTCTACCGTACATGGAAAGCACAAGCAGCTGTCTTTCATGTGCTTATCAGAATGATGACTTGACAGGGTCTGTAGAGAGGTTCACGTAGGAAAATACTGCACTCCAGGGTTTGGGGAGACCCTTCCTTGCAGTGTGGGTCCATCAGCAGCTTCTGTCCAGTGATATTTATGTCTGGTAATGTGACAATTGTGTCCACGTGAGGAGAGATTTATAAATTTTGTTGGTGTGCTCTCCTGAGGTTTTGTGCAGGTCTTCAACCTCTGCCTGGTCCTCAGATGCTTTGATTCAGGGATTTTTGTAGCTCACAAGGATCAATAATTCATCTCTTATTTAATTTTAAAGTGAGAAATCTTGTTTGGATGTTAATGCTTACTTTTTTTTTCCTCTCCTTGTGGATGATTCACTTTTGAAGTGGAGTCTCATCAGTCAGTCCTTTTTATTTTTTCAGTTTATTCGTGGGGCTTGCTTTTTAACCAGGGGCTAGTTTAGTGCTTTTAGTCTTTAAATTAATTTATTATTATTTTTTAATGAATCAGCCCAATATAAGAAAGCAAGGAGCAATCCTGGTATGTAGTGCTCTGAGCTAAGAAACGATCATTGTAGTCGCTCCTCTGCCTGGTTTGTCCAGCTCTTGTGTCTCTGTGGTTTATCAGTGGTTTTTGTTTCCCATAAGTTCTCAGGTTGATAAGAAATCGACTTTAGAAAATGGGGGGGGGGGAGGCTGAAGGCAAATTGCTTTACGTAGTTATGAAGTCTCTTGGAGGCATCTTTCATGCATTGCTGTATTGAAAAGGGCCTCCCATTGATTTTAATTTCTCGGTAATGTCACAAAGCAGCCAGATAACAGGTCACCCTTAGAAGGAGCACACAACTCTTAGCCCTGCGATCTTGCTCCTGCCTCTTGGCATCTCGCATTCACGCGCAAAACAACATCTGGTGGGGACTGGTACCTCTGAGGTTCTGCTCTGTGAAACGTCACGAAGCCTTTCTATAAGAAAGGCGTTCTCGGAGTTGATTTGAGTGCTTGAGAGGTTAAATGCAGGATGTGTGGACTGCAGCATTATTTGTTTATAAACCCTGATCCCCCCACCCCATTCCAAATTTGACCCTCTTTCCTGCGAGTTGATGTTTCAAATGCTGTTAGCTGCCCTCCAAAGGAGTACTGTTTACTGTACGGCAAACACAAACATGGGGGTGGGAAGTCAGTCAGGCTGAGTGACCCTGAGACCGTTTTTAGTATATCTGCCGTGCTTCAGCATGCCATTTTTGCTATAGATGGAATTGTCACCATGTGACACTATTACACTGGTTAGTGCTTGACATTTCCTCTCAGAATCGCACATCATTAAGGAAGGATGCTTTAAACGTGGCAAACAGGATTGAATATTTATATTATACACCATTTTATCGCAATGGCCTTTTCACATAGGTCCTTCCTAAATTTGAGTCGTTCTTAATGCAATTTTAGTAACTAATTTATGGACATGTGCCAATGAAAATGGAAATAATACAGTAATGTCACAGCACATTTTCTCGACATCTTTACAATACGCGATTTGTTCTAATGAAAATGATGCTTCTGCCCGGGTTGGTAACGACCAGCATGTAAAGTTAAATGATTACCTGGCCAAGACATGAGTTTGAAATGGAATATAAAATTGTCAAATGATCAGGTGCCCTTGAAGTGTCGTTTCATTGTCCTCCGTTAATCTTTTATGGGTTATGTGGGGTTGTCATGTAACCCAAAGCCTAAATTTGAACCAAAGTCTATAGTTCAAATGGAGAACTCTTTGTTTGTGCTGAGGATTGTCTTGAGAATGGAGTGGGAGGTTGGCTAGGAGGCGTTGAGGTGGGGTGGGGCCGAAAGAGATGCTGAGGTCGAGAAATCCCCTCATTAGAGCCTCAGAACAGGTAAGTTGATTAGGGACCCCGAGGTGGCTTCACTGTGTGGCTTCTAAGCTGCTGAGATAATTGGATTTTGTATGGGATTTGTGAATCACTATGATTTAACACAGCCAAACCCCAGATGTTACATTTCACTGCCTGGAAGATGTTGTTTTCGTTTGACGGCCGCACATGGTGTCAGGTTCTTGGCTCCACACTCTTGTTTAACCCGCGTACATGTTTACATTTGACCGTCCTGTCCCCCAATCGGTGTTTAGATTCAGATCCCTTTGTCTCTACTGCCCTCTGTGTTGCTTTTCACCTTGGTTACCTCCATGTCCAGCGTTTGAACTTGATTGTGCTGGAAACCTAAATGCTAAACAGCAGGATGTTCGCTCTCAACCACGAGCTGTCATAATACTCTCTTTTTATTTGGATCTTTAAAGCTCCCTTTAAGTTTTAATGATGACAGCTCTGCCCTAATCTCAGACATCCAGTGGTTCACCATCTGCAGGACCTGTGCAGATCTGAACTGTCAGTAACCGAGTCTATCTGATCTGTTGGCGGTGACCTTCCTGCTAAATAAAAGACGTGGGGAATCTGGTTGAGAGGAGGATGGGGGGCTGGCCTTTAGGCATCCATCTGGGCATTCCAGTATCGGGCACGTGCCTGGCAGTTCAGGGCACAGCGTGTGATGCTCTTAAGTGTGAGGGCTATATTTCCATCATGCACGCTATGTCCAGTGTGATTAGGCTGTTTGCTACACTCTTGCTGATGAAAGAAGGGTGTAGAAGGATGTCTGCATCTTAAGATCATGGGGTTGAAGATCTTCACGCCTCGGTTAGACTTAGTAGGGCATTATAAAATCTTATATATATATATGTTGTATATTGTTGGAAATAGTAAACGCAAGTCTTTAGAGTTTCATGGCGGTCTAACGTAATGTTGATATCTGCTTATATTTTTTGTCATGGACACTGTTGATTTAAGCTTAGCCACCATTCTGTACCAAAAGGAAATTCCATCGTTCTCAGTCATCTGGCCATGAAAATGATTCTGAATCTGTTTTTGAATCTGGTTCCTGATTTTATTGTCTTGGATTATAATTGTTCTATTGAGGTAATTATGTGGGTATTAAGTCTTGCTGTGTCCTACAATGCATGGGATTGAAGAAGCAGATTGTTGCCCCCGACAACACAGCACTCCATCATTTCGTTGGCCTCGTTCTTGTTCTTTTGTTTCTGACACTCGCTAAGCCATGAATAGCATCAGCCATATTGCCTAGACAGACATGTGTCAAGATGTGTTTGCGAAGACCGATCTAACGAGGACTCGAGCTCTGGGAGACGGTTACTGCAGAAATACTCGCGGTGAATCGTGTTTTCAGGGTATATAAGGGTGTCGTGCTTAGACGGATTTTGAGGACTTATTATTGTTTTCATTGAATACTTTGATTTGTGAGGGTTAAATCCATCAGTTAACAGGCAGCCTGTCTTTTTCCAGGTCTTAGTTGGCAATCTCAATTTAATTTATGGGATGGTAAAATTGTTACAGAGTGGGAATGAATAATGCTGCAATTCCTGTTGGGGTGATGTTCTTTTTATCTGCTGGTGGAATCCTTCCAAAAGTGTGATTCAAAATGGTGTGTTCCGTAGTCATGGAGACATCACTCGACCTATCGGAAAGCAGTAAATGTGTCTTGTAGCTGGGTAGCACCATTGTTCGGCTCATCCCCTCTCTGCACTTTTCCGTGTGTGGAGTACCTTCTTACAGCGCGCTTATGCTGAATTCCTCAACCTGGATCACCTGCATAATTTATAGCCACTTTAACCCTCGCAATGCCAGATTTTCCCCCATAGAATATTAGCACAAAACA
>JAODKF010000068.1:20294177-20305694 GCA_026779585.1 Mormyrus proboscirostris
AATAATCTATACCACAAGTGTGTCTGCTGGGGTGTGGCATGAGTAAATGGTGTCCTGTAGTTGTGTTCTGGGCAAACTCTGGATATAACGGGCTGTTTTGGCAAGTTCATTGAAGTCCGTTAAAACGGAATTTTACTGTATAGTAACAGAAATTTAGAAATATGGTGGCAAGAATAGATCAGAAATACTGGTACCAAGATGTTGTGGTAGCATTAGCAATAGTAATAATTTGATAGTAGATATCTTTTTTAAGTTACTGTCTCAGTAAAGAACATTTTAAAATTCTCTCATAATTAAGTAATTAAGCGGACAGTAAATCCACTTCCCCAAGCCTGCCTTAAGTACCAGCTGGAGGCTTTGAAAATGTCGCTGTAGGGCATGCCGCTGAGATGAAGCCAAGATGATATTTGTGGTGTTGCCCCGCCGCTCCGTTGTGCTATTTGCGCTGTCGATCGGCTGACATTCAACCCCCCACCCGCCCCCCTGAGGTGTTCCTGCCCCGTCCCTAGAAGCCGTCGAATGCAGGCTGATGGCGGTCACATTCGGCAGGTGACCTGAACATGTGGCCTATCCCCTCTTGGCTAGTTTCATTCAGGAAGAGCCGGGAGCGACTGGATGTTGCTTGGACTGTCAGACGTTGACGGAGAATCCTGTGACTTCATTAAACGTCAAATCCAAGTTAAGCTCCGTTTGGAGTGAATTTATGCTATTTCCTTACGGTTAAACGGATCTTAGGAATTGTGTACGGCATCCACAACATGTCCACGGGCTTTGGTTGAATTTAATTACGCTTAAATCAGGCCGGCTGGTTGTTAATTAGGCAGATGCAGTGTCCGCTAGTGCATCGTGAAGTTTACTCCGTTCATTAAAATTTGCATTTTACACTCACACTAGCATAGCCACCCACACACTCCAGGTTTGTATGGATCAATTAAAAGAATTTAAAAGCTTTTTTTATATAATATTTTCTTCAGATGAAAGGATTACAGGATTTGTCTGCTCACCCCCCCCCATAGCAGACCCATACGCTGACATAAATCCCTTTGTTTGGCTTGGACAATTATTTAAATGCACTGGCCTGTGTCTGTCGAGATGAAATTTTTCACTTCTCCTGTGCAGATAAGAGAAACTGTTACGGTTTGTAGATGGGTCTAAAAGGAGCGGAATTATAACATTATAAAAAATACTATTCTGTATACTTATTAGTTCAATTACTTAATCTTAGTTTAATGTGTGTCATGTAATATATGTATAATATTTACATAATGTTATGTTAAGAGTGTGAGCTGAATGTTTAACCTTTGGCTTTTGTTCTGGAAAATCTGGGTCTCTCTGGGTTTTGGGGTGCATTTAAATTTACATTTACATTTACATATTTAGCAGACACTTTAGTCCAAAGTGACTTACAACAAGGAAAACTACACTTTGCAAACATTCATGCTGTCAAGGAGTCAACTAGGCATAAGTGCAGCTAGGTTGAGCTTACGGTAACTGCTCAGGTACAAGCAGGAGCTATTAGCAAAGTAAGAACCTAATAAGTCTTTTTAAGGACCAGTAAAGATTTTTAGAGGAATTCCTGGAACAGATGGATCTCTGGGCGTTTCCTGAAGGCAGCGATAGAGTCTGATGACTGAGCGTGGTTTGGCAGCTTGTTTAACCACCAGGGAACCATACAAGAGAACTATTTCCTCCTGTGGTGGAGGAAGCTCCAAACGGCGTTGGTTTGCTGACCAAAGGGGTCTAGATGAAACATATATCTTGAGGAGCCTTTTGATGGAAATGGGTGCCTTTCCATGAATGGCCCTGTAAGCCAGTACCATGGACTAGAACTTCTGCAATCGTCGATACTGAGCCAGTAAAGAGAGACCACTGCGGAGGCAGGTGGAGTTCAGGGCCGATCGCAGTGTCTTGCGTTGACGCCTGACTCGCTCGTCACTCTCTGGACGCTGAAGACGACCTCATTCTATTTTTAGCTCCATGCTTAGGGCAGAGCTGCTGCAAAATTTGGCAGATGGGGGGGTGGTGATACAGTAAGACTTTAAAAAAGAGAGATTTTATTGCTGGCTAAAGGGAAATAATGCAATGATTGAATTAAAGTGCAGAACTGGTTGCCTTTAGCCTTTAGAAGGGAATTAGAAGTGTGTGTGTGTGTTTATAATGGACAAGAGTAATGGTCTATTTTTGAATAAGTAATTAGTTTTTTTCAGTCTTATATACTCTAGGGCTGCCGCGACTAGTCGATGTAGTAAATGACGTCAACATTTTAAATATGTCAACATTAATATTTGACACTGATGCATTATTTTAATGAAATGACGTTTTTGATTTCTAATTCATTATAAGAAGTTTTTCCTTCAATATCACTGTAATTACGGTAGTAGTTACCAAATTGCCAAAAACGAAAAGGTAGGTTGTACACTGTGCAAGGTTTCAATGGCATAGCACTGTGCACGGGCACCTGAAACACACAGGCGCTATTCTAGACTGCCACAATAGGCAAGACCACCATAAGCGTTGTCTACTCATGTTTATTAAATTACCATTAGTATGGAGAGCTTTTTAATTCCTTTTGTCCTGCTAAATACACTCGTTATTAATGCCATAAACTTTTCTGCCTGCTATCTTTAGAATCTTTTAAAAATGTTAAGGCTAGAATCTGGGCTTATGCTACGTTGATTAGTGTGGTATGTGTGTGTGTTTGTGTGTGTTGGGCTTACTGGGACTAGTGTTGGACGGTAAACTGCAAAACATACCGGCAGACCACTAACATCTTTTTACTTTGTTTGACCACAATATTCCCTCTTCTAAAAGACATCTTGGCTGCTGAGCTGTCCCTTTCTTCACCGTGCTTATCAGTACCTATCTCTTCCATGGAATAACAAAATGGTTGCATGTAACATGCTCCGCCAAGTATAAGCATATACCGAATTTATACATATTACTAACTTTTGAACATCACAATACGACTCTCATTAATATTTTAAGCTTACTACTATTCTGCGTATTGAATTGTGGGTGTAAGTAACGTCAGTATGGTGTCAAAACCGGTGTCCATTATTTAAAGACTTGGCAATGACATACAGTATAGTTCATTTGTAAGAATAAAATTTACTTAAATGGAGGATAATTAATTGTTTACATTAATTGACTAATCGGTAAAATAGTCAATAGATTAATTGATTGAAAAATAGTCGTTAGTGGCAGCCCTAGTATAGACTAGTGGTCACCAGCTTCAATAATTCCAGGGAGATTTCTTGCATTTTTGATTGTGGCGCATTGTTTTCAGCTGGCAGCTGAGGCTCCGTGACCCTCAAGGGCAGTGGCCGTAGGCTGTATGTGGAAACTGATAGATACACAAGAATTTTCCTTCTACTGGTTTGATTGAATCATTCAGTCTGTACCTGCTTGAGGAGCATGTGGGTGTCAAAGTGGGGTTTCTTGGTGTATGTCGCATCTCCTCCTTCAGCTGGGACACCACAGTGGGTCTCACCATATCTTTAGCTTCAGGTTCAGGGCTCTGAATTTGGCAAACGTTGGAACATGGTGGACTGGATGAACCTTCTGGGAGATGGAGGTGCAAGTATGTGGTGGCAAATGTCATGGTGATCCCACAGGAATGTTAAAGAAGTGCCACGTTATGGGCCTCTGCTTCCTCTTGGGTACCTCCGGTGAGTTTTAGCCTGAATGAAGCACTGGAATGAGGAATCCCCGGACATGGGGAAACAGGAGGCACAGAAGGAGACAAGTTGCACTTAGGGCTCAATCGTTGATGTTTGCAGCAGTCAGAATGACCACAGGCTGCAAGCTGAAGACAGTGCTGCTTTGATCTCATTGGAGTGAGATTTGCTGTCTGTTGACACATAGCAGTGTGTGTAGGCTGGCCATGGTCTGAGCCCCAAGTTTGACTGTAACTTAGATTTGGATTTCCCAGTGGCGATCTGGTATTCCACAATTCCTCAGCCCGGGGGGTAGGTGGGGGGAGGGAGGGTATGTATGTGATTCAGTCTAGGATTTTGTTTTGGCTCTTTAGTTTTCTAACTGCTTTCAGAGAGTGACAGGTTTTCCGAAAGTGTCGTTATCATGTGCGCGTCTTGGGCTGTGACTTGCGGGTTCCACCCTGGGGGTGGCGGTATAATAAAGATGTGACAGGTAAAAATGAAGGAGGCCTTGTCGTCTTTTTAATGCACGACTTGTCTATGACTTGGATAATTAAACTGTAATTAATATCTTAGCATTCTGTGTTTTGGGATAGTCTTCAGAGGAGCTTTCAATTAATTGCAATTCCCTAATATTATTACTCCATGTCATCGGGTTTTGTCTGTGGTCTTTTAATGGTTTGAAATAAATCCTCAGATATATTTGCTGTAAAAGTAATTATGTGTACAGTTATTGTTAATGAAAATATATATAGATGAAAATTACTCTCAGTACTGATTTGTAGATATTTGGGTATGATATCTGTTAAAATAAATGCCTAGTTTTCATTTATACTGTGACATGACTTTCTGTTAATGATTGGAAGATATCCTGAATTTATTCATATTACTTTAAACATTTCAAGATGTTTTAAAATATTTAAACATATTTAAGTCATCTGACTTTCAAGTGCAATTCAGTTTTGGATATCTCCAAATAACTTCTAGATATCTTAAAATATATCTTATTTATGAGCACCTTTGGAGAGGAATTATTTCAAATTAGAACATCAAATATTTAAAGGTGTCTGCAAATCATTTAAAGATGTGTGTAAATTAAAATTCGGTTAGCCGTGGTATGCCTGACAGTCTTTGGATGGGCCGTAATGGGTCTGGTTAATATTCATTTTTGATGTGCTGTGGACCCTAGGAAGGTAACAGAAGTAAATGGCACAGGGTCATGTTTCTTGCCATACTTGGTCGAAATATGCAGCAAAGTATTACTCATTGGCAAGAATACCTTTTTTTCCCTCAAATCTCATTTGTTTGCTGATCAAAGGCTCACCAGCCCCATCAAAAGACTGGCGTTCATGAGAGATATTTTGTGGTAAAAGAAGATTTACTCCACATCTGTAATACCATCTTGGATATCGTCAATCCTAGGGATTAAGGTTATTAGAACTATAAGCTACTTGGCGATTATCCTGTGGGATCAGCGTAAATGCAAGATGCGAAAGAACGGAGAGGCCTAAGGCATGTCTGCCCCCACAATCCCATTTGTCAGCCTGGTCAGAGATAACGGCCATCTTCGGGTGACTGCCGAAGACTGAAATAAACTCGGAGTAGGATAAAAACGGATATCTTAGCTGTGATACACTATATGAATTCTGAGGATAATTATGGGCCTGCACTTCAGAAATCCACTTGGATATTGAATTTGGTTTTTGAGAATTGAGAAAAACGGTAAGTATTTTGGTCCAGGAGTTGCCAAAGCTTGGATCACTATCTGTTTGGTAGTCGTGTGTTTGCTGACCGTGTGTTGATTCTTTTGTACAAAAGTAAGGTGCCTGACTGGGAGAAGAACAGGAGTGTTCTACAGAGACCACAAAGACAACAGGCTGAAACGATCAGAACTGAAATACTACACTGGCCCTTTGCCGTTGCAGACGTTATTGATTCTCTCTTGTCGACAGCATCCGGTCAGTCAAATGTTCAGTGTATTTGCGCAGCTAAATGGGTGGGTGTGGAAAATGGATGTGGATAAAAGAAATCGTGTAAAGGATGGAGGAAGAGCTGAAGACGGAGCTGCTGTTTCCCCTTAATTGTGCACAATTCTGATGGAATGGTAATTCAAGCAAGGGATCGATCTGCTCTTTGAATTGTAGCATTGACCTTTTGGTGCTCTGTGCATATTTGTCTGTTCTCTGGCTATCCACTGCAGATTTTCATATGGGGCCTTGAGGCCCTGCGTGAGCAATGAGCGGCGGTCAGGTAGCAGGGTAGTTAACCATGAGGTATTAGTGTGCGACTGCCCGTTCACCTCCAGCCCCAAACGTCTTTTTGACTGCTGTGTGAATGGCTTGTGTTGCAAGCAATGTAAGTTGGGTAAAAGCTTGCGCATACAGAGTGAAAGCACTAGCATTTTAGCAGAGCAGTTACATTGTTGGGCTTGTTAGCGAGTGGTCCTGAATGTTTTTTTTTTTTTTTCCTCCACTGCTAGGAGGAGAACTTAACTGCGATAGTGAAAGATCATTAGTAGCATTAAAAACTGTGAGGCGTGTAAATGGCTAAAAGGGTGTGCCCTTGGCTAAAAGCAAATCGGTAAAGATTGTGTCATGTCATTCTCCGGAGGTGATCGGATCATCCTGGTCAACTAATCCGGTGTGTTTCATAGTGTAGTGGCCTCTGGTCAGATGCTCATGGCTTTTTCCCTTGATCCTTAGTTCATGGTGACATTTTTGAGGTACAACTTTCCAGCAGGCAGGTTCGACCCCTTGAGTGGGCTTCGAGGATTCTTATGACTTCTGGAACCCAAGATTTCCTTTACCCCTTCCCTACTGAATACATTGAGCAGTGCCTTCATTTTAAATTTATGAGATGATATATTGAGCATGGGCTCCATTTCACCTACATGGTTGCTCTTCTGTAGTGACTGCCTGAGCAGGAAGTCAAAACCTATAACTGATAGTGTTTCTTAAATCCAGACCATATGAGAACTTTTTTTTTATAGAGCTGGACACTCCGTATCTCTTTATGTCTAATTCAAGCATAGTCTTCTTTATTAAACTAAAGTTTATGTGACTTACATGAGTTACCTGTTCATACCTGCAGGATACTTGAGACCTCAGTTTGATTACTATTGTTTTTCAAATGCGAGTGTTTGTGGGACAACTCATTCGCTTCTGTGTAGGGGAATGTTCTGGAGAACTGGAAGCAGAAAAGGCGCCTTAGGCACACAGGTCTAAGCACCTGTGAACTGCTGCATCTGTTCCCAATACTTTCCCGTTTCTTCATGCCTTGCCGGATCAGATTCAATATCTGAAGTTCTAGATTATCTCCGCGCTCACTGTCTAGATGCAAATAAAGCTCATTAATTACTGAAAATTAAGTTACTGTAATGCAGTGATTACAAGTTTGAATAGCTGATTCGCTAAGCAATTACCTGTGTGCCTCAAAATATAAGTGAAGACGGATGAAGTTCGTTTAACCTGTTAGAGTGACATTAATCTCTTATTTTAATTTATTTGCTGCAGCAGCAGCAGGATGTAGCCTGTGGTATTGTTCGAGCTGAGAACTTTAAATAGTCCAGCCCATGTGTCGCTGTCAAATGAATTATCTGGTGTTACCAAACGTGCCGGAAACAGCGAAACAATGCCATTTTGTTAGGCGATTCCAGTTTGGCATGTCATGGACAACAGCCAGTGTTAATGCTGCCGTGTTTTAAATGTTTCCCTCTTCTGACGAGTGGGCATCCCATGCAGATGCACCTGACACAGAATCAGGTTGGCCTCTGGATTTGGAGGGGTCTCCGGTGCCCTTCGGCTGCGGCAGGTGCTCACACAGCGAGGAGATAAAAATCTCTCTCTGCCAGTGTATCATTTGCCTGTCCTGGTGGGGTCCTGAACCATTAGATTGTGTATAGTTTGACAGTCAGGTCAGGCAGCAATTTAAAAACAGATCTTAAGAATGTCAGCTTCACTCGGCGGGTCATGTTGTGACAGCAAACACCGGCCATTCGCACAAATGACAGCGTTGTTTTAATGCCTTTAAATATCACGGGCACATTCAGCTGAATTAAACTCGAGGGGGATGGAAGAGGCTGTGGGTGAGTGTTGCCTTCGTAGCGGATGGAAATGTCTGGCCTCATTCCAGCAGTGGGCCAGCACAGAACCGCCATCTGTGAGTTGCCTCTTCCTCCTTTACAAGCTTGCATACAGACCCACTGTCCGTCCGTGATACCAGCATAGCATTGAGGCTAGCTCCCTACATTTCCCTTTCTGGACCCCCATGGGGACATGAGACACGCCCATTTCTGTCCGCCGTGTGTTTGATACCCGCTGCACACACATGAACACTAGTGAGATGCAATGAGCTCTCCCATTCCGTTAATTTATTTGGTAAATGAAGCACAGGTACATCTCCGACGCCCTCCGGCTGTCAGGTCGTGCGGTAAGTGGCACGGCGTCGAATCCCGCTTGACAGAGTCCGAGTAGGCGAGGAGCGCAGTACATTAAAGCGTGGCTCTGAAAGCCCTTTTAAAATGGGGGCCGTGCCAGCAGGGGTGACACAAGCTGTTAGAAAATAACGTGTCAGAATGTGACTCCCCCCTCCTGTAATATGGGTGTCATGTCAAGTCGCCGTAGTCGCTGCCCCAGAGCTGATGTGTTGTTGGGTGATTTTGACGCTCTGTCTGACGGAGCAATGAGCTGTCGGCTGCTTCGGTAGCTGCTCGGCCCGCGGTGCACGGCATCACCCTCCAGGCTCGCGTCCCCGCCCCTCCCCACCGGTCATGTGACAGGCCAACTCGGCTTGGCTTTGACGCCTGGATTTATGTATCCAATGTTTAGATTTAAGCCATGTCTTTATTTTATATATACATTTGCTTTATTTAGTGTTTTGAGAGACATTTATGTCTTTTTATTTCACTGGGAAATTTTCCCTGGTTGCACGCCCCGTCCGGCAGAAATGTTGAGCTGTGAATGATCGTCCAGTCCCCACAGAGCCAGTGGCTGCTCAGATCCAGTGATAGATCAGCCAATATACAGCCATTAAATACCAACAGTAAATATCAATGAGATGTCCTAGCTGTCTAATTTATTGTGGTATAATGAGATAATGCTCTTAATCTCATATAATTTTATTTTTGAATTAATGTTTTTTGGGCTAGGATTATATTTTAAAGAGAAGCTTGTTATCACATTATCATAGCCCAAGTTTCCATGTCCTGTGTCTGAGTATCAGTGCAGTTCCTTTTTAGTTAATTTAGGCAGTGAGGCTACTAGCCTTTCAAGAGGCTTAAAACTCCCCTGAACTTAGTGATATTTTGTAGTTTCATTACTGGTTCAAAATTCTGTGAAAAATAAGGTAAAAGTAGCCAGTTATAAAATGTGGGCAAAATTTATCCTGACTGTCTATTACATTAGGTGCAGCAGTTCTGTTTCTGTGAAATCACGTGCTTTATCTCCACATGTGCATCTCTTACAATGACACACAGAGCCTGCAAGTGTTTGCCTGTGAACTCATGTCGTTCAGCATATTCATAGTCAGGAACATTACTGTATTGATTTGCTTTTTCATTTTGATGTGTTTACTGAGTATGACAAGCAGTGTTACATTTTGTAGAATGTGGAGTATCCGCCTTCGACCCCCCGGATATCAGTCATTTCCAAAACACGGACGTCAGCTGTAAGTCAGCTGAGACGGTTCCCGCTCGTGTTCGGGACACTGACCCCTGCTTGGGTCTGTCGCTTTGATCGCCATCCTTTTTGTGAACAAGCCCATCGATTTCCCGCATACACATTGCACTTTGGCCTTTGCTTTGTGTAAATTGATCCGTAGCCACCCATCCTCAAAAATATTGTTAACAGAGCAGTAAACCTGGGTATTTATCTTCTGATGCATCAGTCTGACTCATTTTAACCATATAAATGCTGCTGTCACTCTTTGGTTTCGGCGTTCGGTATAGAGTTCGGGAGTGGAACAGGTGACACCGGTAAGTCTTGGGTCAGTAATCACCGATCAGTCCCGACGCAATACCTGTGAGAGGTAGGAAACCCGCTTTTTTATTTTTCCAACTGTCTGGCCGTCTTTACTGCGCTGTCACAGAATGGGGGATGCAGGGGGAAGTGCCACCCGGGGACGGAGGGATCTGTGTTTCCTTGGATCACATCCCTGTAAGGTCTTCAGTTCACTTTCTGATGTTTGGCCAAAAATTTTCATTCCATTCCGTTTTTTGAATGGAATTAATGGCTCCGAAATCATATGAAACTGCATACACTCATGAATAAGCAGTAAAATTTTATTTTAACCCAATTTAACTTTAAAACGCTGCTTTTACATAAAAGTAATGGAATGTTTTTATGAATCCGATGTTTGACACATTTAAAAAAAATTTCCCTTAATGTTGTTGCATTTATCATAAATACATTCATATTCATATTGGTGATTTTTCAATGTCTGCTTTTCTCTGGAATAAAGGAGAATTTAAGTATTTCCTGCTCTGTAGTTGCTCTCTAGACACAGGAATTGTTAAAAACCATTTACTGACTTGTTTTATTTAAACATTCTCACTGTTCGTGTGTGTGTGTGTGTGTGCGTGTGTATATATGTTCCTTTGTGTGTGCCAGATCCCCTCTCACTCTACTCCATACACATTTCATGACTTGCAGTGACACGCAGTTTATGTCTGATGTTGATATAAGGCCTGTCCCAAGTCCCGCCCACACCACCCCATGTGTGCTTTCGGATTCTGATGATTGGTTGAGGTCTTTAGCCCCGCCCCCATCCTGAAATGTCCCCTTGGCTGGCGGTGGCTAGCCCCGTTTACATTAATAACAGGTGATTAGCGCCGCGGTTGCGGCTGGTGATCGTGATCCGTCTTGACAGAGGCAGGCAGGCATCTCTGTAGGCCTTGCGCCCCCACGTCCCCACACCCCTCGACACTGCCGGCCGTGCTTCTCGCTTCACCGCAAATCCTGCTTGGAGCCTTGTTTTCACACAATCCACTTTCAATGTTACAAAGCATAAAATCAGCCTAAAATGGTTTTCCTGCCAATTCGCCCTGCTGTTAAGAGCAGTAATCTGTAAGGACAAATATGTATTTAATTTCCAGAGTGCGCTGGCCAGCGGCACTAGGGCTGTGTGTCACATTGACTAATAACATAATAACACGTGTGTCACTCAGCCTCGGCGTCTCCGCATTCGCTCCGGTTCCTCAAAACGCGCCTGAAATCCGCCACCACCCCCCCGCAGCCACCAGCCTAGATTCTCGGTTCTGCGTGGTTTATTTTCAGACGGTCTTTATCTCCGGCGTCTCTCTGTACCGGTTTGCCGGGAGCTCAGCGCAGCCTGCTCCTCCTCCGTCTCTCTACACGACCTGTATGGCGCCTGCCTCTCGCTCCCCTAAAGAAATGGAAAAAGAAGCGCGGCTGACACATCCCGGGGTGTAAATGCACTCCCAGCGTGTAAAAATAATGCCCTAGATGCTGTTGCCTTTGATCCAGGCAGCATCCAGGCATCTTTTAGACTGAAGTCAAATCTAACAGACTTAAAATAACTAACTTGAGATGAGCTAACTTAGTCTTTGAAACTGCGAGTGCTTCTCATTGCCAGGTTTTTATTTATTTTATTATTTTTAACCCCTCCCATTTGTGCAGGGGGGCAGTGGGACACTTGCATGTTATGTTTGATGCCTTGCATGCTACCGACATGCAGTGGCCACACTCGGTCTGCATGCGGCTTAATGAATGTCTTCCTCTCTCTCTTCCTGCCGGGCCGTGCTCCCAGAGGACAGCTATGTGGGAGGTGGGTACTCTTCTCCGTCCTGCTCGATTGTCTCTCTTGTGGCTCACTGCGGTTCCCCCCCCTCCCCCCCCCCCCATCC
>JAODKF010000068.1:20312099-20324556 GCA_026779585.1 Mormyrus proboscirostris
ATGCGTGGGGGGGGGGCGGGGGCGTATGATTCTAGAGGCAATTCGTTTGTCTTTCCATACATTGCGTATCGAGCTCAGGGTTGTGGTGAGGTTACAGGCACGGTGCGCTGAGCTTGGTGCGGTCCGGAGGTGATGCAAGTCCTTCATAGAAAACACACACCCACATAGTAACCAACAAATTAATCAGCCGGTACTGAAACACATGATGCTGTATAGTCAGAGGAAGCTGGAATGCCCAGAGGAGATCCACGTGATGCAGTAACACACACACACACACACAGGTTTGTAATTATATCTTTATGGGGACTCTCCATTCATTTCTATGGGGGAAACTCTAATCTCAACATGATAACCTTAACCCAGCCCCAAACTTAACCATCGGTACCCAAACAAAATACAAGATTTTTGACATTTTTAGTTTTTTATTTGCAGTCACAGATTTTTAGAAAATTGAGTTTTCCATTGTGGGGACTAAAAAAATGGTCCCTCAACGTCAAGGTAACAGCTGTTTTTATCACATTTGTGGGGACATTTGCCCCCCACAATGTAATGTATACATATCCCACACACATACACACACAAGCTGGCGCTAGGGATTCTGGGTCATAATGGGCCAGTGTGTCGGCCAGCAGCCACGGCCCCCCAAGCTGTCCACGTCACCCCGTAACCCCTTACTGCGCAGAGAGGGCAGCCTGCTATTGGCTGACATCCGCAAAGGTCAGTCTCCTTGTCCCGTCCTGGTATCCCTGTCTATGGGAGCACTGCTGTTCGTCTAGTGTAAATAATCGGGGGGGATGATTTTGAGTTTCATCTCTCTCGGGTGTTTGAAGGAGCTCGCTGGCTGTCGTAATTTGTTTAGTGCCATACACGAAATGAACAGCTAGGGGAATATTTATCTCTCTGACCTATATTCGCAGCCTGGAGTGCTCTCGCTCCATTCGACCTCTCCTCTTCTCTCCCCCTCCCTGCCCACCGATGGTTGTTTCCCAGCTCACGGGCCATTGTAAACTTCAAAGGCAAGTTTCTTGTTCTGTCAAGTCCCTGTTTTTGCTTTTCTATTTGATCCCTCCTTAGTTTGACTATCGCTGATGGCCAGCTGAACCTGGCTCGCTGTAAAGTGACCGGGTCCCTGGCAGGAAACGAGCTCGGAGGACGAGGCAGGCCGACGTGTCACTCTCGTGAATGGCAGCTCCTGCTTATCGCACTCGTCTGCTTCCTGGGCGCTGTTCCGCATAATTTTGCGCTACGGAATTCAATTAAACTTGTAAACAGACTGGATCTGGATGGATCTTAGGAAAACAAGCAGACGAGTGTCAACAATTTGAAAGATGTTTCCACTTTTAATTAGAAGTCGATGGGGCTGAATGGAGTTGTTTTTAGCGAACGTTTCTTATTTGAGGTTAATTGGTTCAGCAACTTTTTATTTTTGCATTTACTAAACTTAATGGACAGCAAATATTTGTCTCGTGGATTTGAGGGTACCTGTGGCTTGGAGCTTCAGTAGTTGTGTGTGTTTATTATAAAGGCTGGGTGTCGTCAGACTGAAGAGCGGGATTTTAATCCTGAGCTTTAATGGTTAGCCGTCTAGTCATATTCCTGGACCCCTCCAATGTCTGACAGCACTAGAGACGTCTCTCCTTATTAATAAGTGCATTGGCACTGTTTCATTTGCCTCTGAAATGTGTTTGTTTGTGTGTGTGTTCAGCAGGCAAATGAGTGTGGTAAATTATTACTGGAGATGCAGGAAGCCATAGAGAAATTAGTCCTTACAGACTTGTGGCAAACTGCAGGAGAGGCCGTCATGCTCATCTTCACGGATCATCGTATATTAATAATAAAATGGGAAATTAAAAAAAATATATTAGTTTTGGCAGTTACACAGCTATGTAATTAGGGAAAAAAAATTCCATGTTCTCATTACCTTGACCAGGGTTAGCAGTTAGTGGGTGGATGAATGGAAAATGGATGGATGGAGGGATGGCTGGATGGAGGGATGGATGGATGGATGGATGGATGGATGGATGGAGGGATGGATGGATAACATTTGAATCGGAAATAAAAGCAAGCCTTCTTCCCTCACCCACCTACAATCCATTTCTGCTTAGGTGCAAATGGTTCTGCAAATGATTAAAATCAGCTTTTTGTTTTATTATTAAACCTTTTAAGGCAACAACCTCCTATAAATGCAAGTCACACAGTGCATGCCGCTGGTTCCTATTTGCCAAATCCGAATTGGTTCTTTCTGTTTAGCTTTAATTTGCTGTGGTAAATATACCAAGAAAACTAAAGAAATAACTTTAATCTCAGTTCGTTTTAATGCTTGGAGAATAAGCAGGTGACTCAGGGTTGAAAGATGTTCTGTGGTGTGACGTGTTAAATTCGAGGTTTGCCGTTCGTACTTAACCACAGTGAGCTAATATTAATGAAAATTATTTTAAGTTGACAAAATGACCATCCGCGAAATAGCCATTAACATGTTCAAGTGATGCTAGCTGAGATGGTGAAATGAATATAGCCAAACATCATGCATTAATGACCAATGTTTTTATTGCTTTTAAGCCCATCGAAAAATGTAGATACTGTGTCTTTATTTTTAGTATTTAATATATAATCGCCATTTATTCCGCTTGCAGTGTGTTATTTTAGAGTACATTAAGGGAAAAAACATACAGAAATTTTGAGCCTAGGAGATGACTGCCCTTCATGAAAATCTGGGGCTAGAGATGACGTGATGGCATTTTGAAGGATGGCAGAACGGTGCTAAGTGAATGATTACCACCTTAGCACTGAGCTGTACTTTGGAGGGGGAGGGGTCATGCGTCAGCGTCATCGCACAGAAGTTGCCCATTCCATGAGAATCTCTTTCACACCTGTGCCTTTCTGAAGTAACAAAAACAATCCCACAATTCCATGCTTTTAGCTGTGAAGCGTGTTGCTGTGAAGATCCTACAACCCGGCGCTAATGAGAATTAATTTTTAGTTTAGGTTCATATGCAAACAATATGCAAATACCGTGGCTACATTTCCATTTCTCGCCCAGACGTAATCATTTGATGAGCACATTCAGCCAAAACATTTCCTGAATGTTTTTTTTTTTTTATGTTTTATAAATAACTTTAATTAGCTGCAATTGCTGTATAGCCTCATAATGCAATGAGGAAATTATTCCCATGACAAGAGTCTGTCTTTTTTTTTTTCACGGGATAGTTGTATGTTTTTTCAGCAGAATTGCAGATTGGGCAGATTGATTTGCTGAAGACATTGCTCTCAGACTTGAATTGTCCAGGCTAACTTTTATGTTATTTATTTACTTTTACTGAAATTCTGGATAAGAAAATTTGGCCTTTGGTTTTTAGGCCATTTGTCTACACCATGTGGAGTGGTGTTCTTATTTCAGTTGTCAAGTCACGGGACACAGTTGTGCAGCTTAGTTACACAGGTAAATGGCCTACATAATGTTGAGGGCAATATAGGAGGTGGAGTAATGTAGAAATAGGGCTCGATGCAGGGTTTGAGTGGTGATGCCCTCCCCCCTCTCTGTTTAGGCGTAGTCACTCCAAATTGTGCCAAACATAAACGGGGATGTTTAATCCCCTCGGGCTCATTTTAGATAAACCACTGAAAGACGGTAGGAAGGCTGGAGCACGAGGCAGACGTCCAGATGATTTTCATCTTTCCTCTGCCTGCCCAAGCTGCGCTGGTCGATCTTAATGGAATTACAGTGGCTGCAAATTAGAAAAAGAACAATCCAATACGATTATCTCCGATTGAATTAAGCATCCTGGTTTGGGGCGTGCGCTGAGTCCCTCTTAACCGGCACGTCTGCTTTATTTATTTAATTCCCTGGATCGCGACGGGCAGAGTGCCCCCGACTCGCAGCGGAAGAGCGTTCAGTTTGGGCGGCATGCCCCAAATGACATTACACTGAACAAGCTAGCATTTGACTTAAAATCTACCTGAGGACCCAAATCTCTTAGTAGCCATTGTGTGTTATGTGTTATCACGGAGTCTGTGTTTTTGAAGCAGCGGCGATATTTTAGCAGGAACACCATTGTTATGATGATTTACTCGGTTCTGGAGCAGTTTGATGGGATATGACCGCCTACCCCCCAGTGCCATCCCTCCCCATCCCACGCGAGCCAGGAAGTCCTGAAGGCAGTGACAGATTGTTCTGTAGAGTGCCCTCCACGTGGATGGGGGATGGAATTGGGATTTTATTCATGGACAGGAGATGAGACAGGTTTGGCAAAATGGGAAGGAATGCAGGAGAAGCCCCTTCGGGCTCAGCACAGTGCTGGGGGTGGTTTCAGCAGGAAGGGCAAAGCAGAACCTTGTCTTGTACTGGTACTAAGGCCTAGGTAAAATTAATGAATGGGCTTTGCCCCACCCCCGGACACAGCCCCCAGTTTTACAATACAAGCCAGTTCAGCATCCCCCCCCCACTGCTATTGTGGTCCCTGGAAAGCGTTTATGCATCTTTAATGCCCTGCGGTGTACCTGGGTGGGATTGCTCTTGAAGATGTCACAGAAGGTCGTTTCTCTCAGCCTGGCCAGCCAAGAACATATACAGAGATGTGTATCCTGCAGTAGAACAATCCAGAAAACTACGCCTTAACATTGCAGAATGTTGCGTTAATTCTATGCAAATCCTTGATATATGTTTGTATCATTGGTGTTCAGTAGGCTTATTTCTGTTTGTCCACACCCTGACACCTGAAACCATGTGCCGTAATCTTCTACATCTGATAAAGAATATTTGTGTGTGTGTGTGTGTGTGTAACTTTTCAGCCTGCCTGTCCAATCGAGTCCAAATGGCTAAAATGATTAAAGTTCCCGGTTTTCGTCGTGGGCTTGCTGCGCATGCAGGGTTTGCCTCGGAGATATCGTTCGGCTTGTTTGGATTACAGTTGTCAGCAGTGGCTTGGTTTTGCTTAAGTATGCAGTAAAATCCCCTTATTCTTCCAGAAGGTTCCTTCTCTAGCTCAGGGGGATCTTAAGACCTTCTTTCACACGTCCCCTGGGTTTTCATTTTTTATGGAATCCTTTAGACGGCAAAAAATGATTTTGAAATGGTGTTCAGTCTTCAGTTGAGTCCAGGAGGGGGTGTTTTTGTAGGGGTGGTGTGGCTAAGGCTGTCTCTGTTTGTAGGCCTATATGTTAAGTCCCTGAAGAGCCCAATGAAAGAAAATATGTGAAAACATGAAGTGACAGGTCAGTATAAATGGTCTTCAGAGTGTCCTAGGGACACAGTAACTTTCCCCAGGACAGTAGAATTTTTTGGAAGGCAATGTTTAATAGCAAGTAGGTACGGGCTGTCCCCAGGTTACGAATGAGTCTGTCTTAAGTTGAATTTGTGGTAAGTCAGAACAATAATATAGTACGTAATAGGCAATGTTTTTATGTGTCAAAAAGTGTGTGAATTTGTAATTCTGAACCATTGTTGTCCGTAAGTGTGATGTTCTCACCCCGGGGACTGCCTGTACGTTCTGCTGTGTTATGGGTATTCTGCACTGGTTATAGCAGTTTTTCCCAACCCAGTCCTCAGGGACTCCAGATAGACCACAGTTTTGTTTTCTCTCGGCTCCCAACATACCCATGCCAGGTATTCTGAGTTCTTGATTGGTTGGAAGCTGGGAAGGAGAAAAAATGTGGACTGTCTGGCATCCCTGAAGACTGGGTTGGGAAACACAAGGTTATAGTGGTTTGATGATCGTTGCTTGTGAGATTGAAATGTGCACCAGTGATTGTGAGACTCGTACACGTCATACTCCAGTCATGATCTTATAATGAGGTTGGGATTGTAATGAGAGAGTTTACCCCATTATATCTTTTATATCCTGTTGGTTTTAATGGACCTCTCAGCAAACAATGTCGACATGCGCTTTTCAGGGCCTTCTCTTCTGTGGAGAATGATCCGCATCATAAACATATCCTAGCAAGGTTGATCAGGTGATCTACCCCTTTTCTATTGGAAAAGCGAAGTCTCCATGTTGGAAGAGTGGCATTTACAGGGTGTGGGTCATGTTCGGCGGGCTGGGAAGATGCACGTAGGGATCTCGTGGCGTTCCAAGGGAGACGAGAACGCGACAAATCCTGTCCTGCCATCCATCGCATGCTGTCCAAGCCCCCCGCCCGCCCGGCCCATGCCTTTCCTTTCTAAGCTTGTAGTACTCCTGCCTCAAAGGTGCTATTTATCCATTGCTCTAAGAGCAGAGCTGTCTGCAGTCACGCTTGGTGAGATGAGTCCGGCTGTAGCAAGCATTTTGGGGCACAGGTGGCAGCCCCCCCCCTTCGCATGCGCTTTGTTTGGTGGCGCTCATGGATCCTAGACGGCTGTGTATGCAGATGGGGGTGTTAAAACCCCTCCACAGCTGGTGGGGAGGATAACCTCACACTTCTGCTTTTGTTAGATCCTGCTGCCTGCTTGACGCGGGGCCGAGCGGGACTCAGCCAGACTTGAATTCCTGCAGGAAGGCGTCATTAATGCCACGGGCTGTGTCGCCACGGCGATGATGTATCCATGCAGAGACGGCACTGCTGTCTAAGCGGTGTCCACGGAGCACTCTTTGACAGTCCTTTACTGGCAAATAGACTTCAGTTAGCACGCTTATGACACGTCTCCCATGACAAACGTGTTCTTATGAGGGGGGGACGGGGGGACACGACATTAAATGTCTTTGTACCAAATGCGTCCCTAAACCTCAGTCACGTTTACTGCCTCACACTCGCTGACAGTAAAATGATACACCAAAAGAAAAGAATAAGTGTGCAAGTGTGAAATGCCCTTTGGGGGGTGCCGTGAAGGCTGTGTAATCCCATCACTGTAGCTCTATACCAAATTTAGAAACGTCTGAAAATGTATAGTTGCATTTAAAGTGATTGGAATTTATAGGAATGCTTTTGTAATTTTGTTTTAACTTCCTTCTCACCATTAAGGTAATCCACCCCCCTACTCTGCAGAAATTTCAAATGAAGTCACAGATCTAATTTGGAAATGATACAATTTAGAACTTATTCTTCTAAATTTAATCAGAAAGGAACATTAAAAATATAAAAGTGAAGGGGGTGGGGCGGGTGTAAGACTTAAATGCAGTGTCTGCTTATCCAGGTAAACAAGTGGATAAAAATTACCCAGCATTCCAAGCACAAGCGGCAGGTGCGTGATGTCCTTGCTCCGAGGAGGACTCTTTCCATATCTCCCGGTCTGGACCAGAGTTTGCAGCTTTTTTGGGGGGAGGGAATTCAGCTTTAAACAGGACTTGAGCATGGAGGCAGAGCGGGAAAGAGGACATTTAATCTGAGCGGTGAAGCTGAGTTCGTCTTTTAATATGTATTCCTGAACACCATGGCTCAGAGTGGCATTGCCGCAAATCCCACTCGCTTCCTGCTCCTCTTCAATCTGCTCGCTCTCCCTCCTGCTGTCTATCGACTTCCCTTCCTCTCTCCCTCTCTCTCTCTCTCTCTCGATCTGGGTATTATTTCAGGTGCAGCATATGTTTACTCTCCGGAGTTTGACGGTATATATCAGGGTGGGGTAATGAGGATGTTTGGGTAATCGAGTGCAGCAACACCTTCCTGTCAGGATGACCGTCATGCGAAGGCCTTTCCGGCTCTCAGAGAATCAGATCCGTCTCTGTCCAATTCCATGGTGTCAGGTAAGGCCTCTTCTCTTCCTGGTGCCACAGGCCCAGGAATGATTGACACTCCAAGAAGCAGTAAGAGAAAATGGAAAATTTCCACGAGAGTGCTTTTAGGTTCCCAGTTTGGCCCTATGCAGGCAGTCACCGGCCAAACATCTGTACACCGGCCAAAAAATCTGTGGAGGACACATCACACATTTGGAAACAAAGGACTTGGACGTGCAAAACGAGGAATTGTGAGAAGCTTGTTTGTTCGTGTTTGTTATGGGGGGGGGGGGGGTAGTGGCTCAGTGGGCTTTACCATCATGTCACACCCCCAGGATTTTGGTTTGAATCCCTGTATTGTGCTCAGTCCAGAAACATGTCGCTAGATGAATTGGGACCTTTAAATGGCTATTAGCTTGTGTGAGTGTGTGTCTGCGGTGGACCAGCATCCCAGCCGGGGTGTTTCCCTGCCGCGCGCGTGTCCCATGCATCCTGGAAAGGGCCCCCACACCTGAGTTCCAGATAAGTGGTTGGAAGATGGATGATCTGCTCCGTACCAAATGGTCCCATTTGTTCATGGAAGCACTTTGAGTCCGGCCCTGTGTTTCCTGTTATGCCGGGGGTGCCCGCTTATAGGTTATATCAGCAAAAGTAGGTTTAGTAGGAATGCCAAACGAGGGCTGGTCGTTAAAAATGGTGGGTGGTCAGTGAAAACATCTTTTTTTAATTTCCGATGCTTTTCACTGAAATGCATAACAAGCCTGTGAAGGAGAGAGTGAGCGAGCTGGAAGGAAAAAGGAGTGTTAAGATCAGAAAGGAACGAATCGATAGGAGGCGGGGGACCCAGCCCCCTGAGTGGCGCTGTGGGGGACGCACCTGTTATCGATGCTTCAGGTCGGTTTACAATGGAGGCCGGTGGGGGGGGGAGAACTCCGCATGGGGGGTGTCAGAAACTTGCCCACCTTTTGAGCCACGCTCTCCTGTGCTGTGCACCAATTATAACATGGACTACTGGCTCACAGGCAAAGCTACAGCGCGTGTGGGTGACAGGTAGGGGCTTTTGGGGGTCTCTCACCGGCAGGGGGGTCGGTACGGTAGGAGCTGTGAGGGACATGGGGACTTAAGTGCAAGATCCTGCCTTAAGATGGCTGCCTTTGTGGAGACCTTATGCCTTTGCCAGTGGGCATAAGAAAGCCTGTCTAAAGCAGCCAGTGATTCAGGTGTGAGTCATCAGGGAGAAGTGCATATCCATCGTGGGGGTATTCTCCCTGCTTCACTGTACCATATGGGGGGTAGGCGTGGGAATGATTAGCAGGCTGTAGGCTCCAAGGAAGGAAGTCACTGCTCCACAATCTACCTGTCCACTGAGGTTGCTGCACTACAGGGACACCTCCCTGGCACCCACTGATTGGAATATCCCATATTATGGTTGATTCCCTCTGGGTAACACTGAGGTCACCCGCCAATTAGTCTCAAGAGGGACGTATCAAAGTGAAATCATGTTTACCGGGGGGACTGCGCCTCCAGAGGTTGTTGGTAATTGTTTGGGGGCTGTGTTTTGCGCCCTCCCCCTCCCCCAAGAGGCCAGTGTAGGGTTATGAGAGGTTGTCTTTGGATTGTCTTTTATGAACGGAATGTAATGTGCCAGCTCAGGAAATATTAATCGCTTAAATTGTCACAGCATGTAGTTCCGGTTACGGTGAAAGACGAAGTGAGTGCGATTTCGAAGTTCAGGTCATTAAGCGGCGCTGGTCCTTTCTGTGTTTCACCCTATATTGCATATTTAACGTTATGTATGTTGGCTTCATGCACAATTGTGCTGGGATAATTGCGCTTTTGCCCCTGTCATAACAAAGAAGTATTCCTATTAACCTCTGGCTTTTCCAGGAGATAAACGCAGCCCATCTAATGCATTTAATCACCAACAAAGTGTCCGTTAGCTGTGCAGGCGGTGTGGAGATGAATATCAGTCCAGCTGGGGTTTGAAGGGCCATAAGTCACAGGTGGGAAAGATGCGGCGATATCGATTGGAATAATTTGCATTTCCAGCGTAAGATACGGGAGAGATCTGAAGATTTTATAGATCATTTATGAAAATTGGCTGCTAATGAAAACGGCAGAAAGGTGCGTGTTCCATAAATCCGGCTAACTCAGAGGGGTGGGTGAGAGTCGATACAGTGGATCTTCTCTCTGAATTTCTGGACAGAGAGATACTTAACTAATTGTACAGGTGGTGTATTAAATACTCTTTTCTCTATGGCCGGGTAACGCAGACCCCCTGGCGCATAGCAGAGTGGGCAGGGGGTTTTCCCGGAGGTAATGTGGTTGTTGTGTTGGGGTCTCACCTTGGTAAAGGCTGAACACCAATCAATACATGGTCATTTAGGTAGAGGAGGCATTTAGATAAAATGCAGATTTGTGGCTGAAGCTTCCTCAGCTGCCATCATCATCATCATCATTATTCTTCTCCAGGGAGGCTGTCCAGATGTCAGGGGGTGAGTGCTGGGGGGTGGGTAGTTTCTAATGAGCTCACCTGAATCTCCATTCTGCCAGGCACCCTCTTCAGGAGGTGAAGCGCCAACATGATCGTGTGTGCAGCAGCCCCCAAGTGAAAGCCACTCTTTGTCTTTGTGCAGGAGACATGGACTGTGTTGGGCGTATTTGCAAAAATGTATTATTTAGCAGCAATGTTTTCTTCTATCTAGCTGATCGTCTGCCTCTTCTTCGTATCGTGTTGTCATGGTAATGATGGCGAGACCAGTCTTTCTTTGAGGTTCTACTTTTCTCCATGGAAGCACTCCTCTGGGAAGACAAAAGCAGCCATGGTTACGGAGGTCATGCCCTTGACGCCTAATATGCGCTGCATAGAGCTAAGCTGTGCTGGTTAATTTGTCGAGTTTTCCCCTGAGTGTTGATGCCGCGTGTTTCCATAAATGCTTAGATTGGGGATTGTTAGGAGAGCAGCTGGATCAGCTGTGTCCCATCAAGGGCACAGCAACGTCACTCACTGAGGCGGGAATTAAATGGTCAGGACAGCCCGTCGCCATTTAACCCGTCTCCTGGAGGGTTCTGCTCCCAACCTTTACACTGGCTTCCTGTCGAGCGGGCTGCCGGAATTTGCTGTTTTTTTAGTGAGGTGTGGTGCCGCCACCCCCCCTCCCCCCAGGTGGAGTCGCCGTTTCTATAGCGATGGCCCAGAGCTGGCGTTTAACACTGTTGTAAGTGGGTTGCCCCTTGGGTCCACGGGCTGATAGCGTGTCATGCTGTCCTAGGCATCGTTATGTGACGAGACGCTGCTGAGGCCCGAATACGCTGCTTTAAAAGGGCTAAAGAGCTCTGAGTTTATGAATGGCTCTGATGATTTCTCCATAGTTATGATCGGTGTCGCTTGTGCTTTTTGGTTCCATTCTCATCACACTGTACTTCCCGTGGCACAGTGTCGCAGATTTCGGTTTCTGCTGGAGTTTTCCATAAACAATGCGTTGATTGTGTGTAACTCAAGGAGAAGGAGACAACACACAGCACATGTCAGGATTACCGTATTTGTTTTTCCCAAACCTGTGCTGAATGTGAAGGAAGGATGGAGAGGGAGAGGATGAGGCTTTGGGAAAGGCAGTGGCAGGGCGCTATTTCCTTGTCTGCAGTCGCGGTGTTGCCGTGACATATGTCAAAACGCTGAGTCAAACTTTCTCCTGCATCTTGAAAAGGTTATACTTATTTTTTTGAACGTTTTTCATTTTGATTGGCTGCAGAGGAATGAATTTTACCTGAATTTTTACAACTGCAATATTTCACTGGGGCAGATCGGGTGAGACATCAATCTTAGGGTTAAAATTCCACATCCTGCTGACTTGTGCAGAAGGCGCTCGCATTCCCATGTACTCGTGTTCATGGGGCGATTTTTTGTAATTTGTGGCTGTACATGATAGGATGAGTGGTTCTAGTTTCATTTAACGAAAAGAAATCCTCACCAATGGGTAGATTTGACTTCAAAACAATGAATGTAGGTTCAGGTCAGAATTTTTTGCCCATGTTTTGATTTTTTTTTTTGGGGGGAGGGGGGTGGGTACCGTAGTTGAAGTATCTGCCCGTAGTGTTAATGGCTCTCTGATTGGTCATTCAAACAGCATATTCAATTACTAGTATCATTCTCAGGAAAATCAATGTAGCCAGTGAAATAAATCTGCTTGTGGTAAAATGTCACAATGCAACTTGAAAAACACAAAATAAATTCCAACCAGCGGGTGGCTGTTTCCAAGTGATGGCACTGATGGTTGTTTTGTGTAGCCCTGACTTGGAGCTGCCTTTTGAAGACTTAACACCCAACCTCACTTTCGTCTCGTTTTACTTTGTCTTTCTTCTCAGTTTGAGCGCTTGTCCCTTTGAAAGTCAGGCTTAGATGCCCCGCCCTGTGTAAGTCCGTTTTCGTGCCCGATGCCGGCAGATGAGCCCTCGGCAACTCTGCCCGGTCTGGTTAGGGTGGTGCAGATCAGGATCCCATTTCAGCAATGCTTTAAGACTCCGGGAGGGACGCCAGAGAGGTCGACGGATGCCTTGTAGTTTTTTCCACTGAATCCCGTCATTAGGGGCCCTGCAGGAAGAGGCCATGGCGTCGGCCATCTGTGAGCGTGCCCGTTGGCTTCCGTTTAAGTGCAGTATATGCATTTTGTTGGTATGCTCAAAGGTTTGCTTCCTTTGATATATTTTTGGTATACAGGCCATCCCGGAATCACGATAACCAGGCTATATATGCCCCCTAGTATCATTCAGGGATCAGCTTGGCGACATGGAATAGGACGCACATTTCCTGGGGAGGCCGACCCCCCCCCCCC
>JAODKF010000068.1:20327177-20337796 GCA_026779585.1 Mormyrus proboscirostris
GGGGGTGCATAGACTCATTTCTTAATCACTTCATTGAAGTGATTCCTGGATGATAGGTCACCAGTTAACACCGTATTCTATGAAGTGTGCTGGTCTGGCCTGCTCGTATCCCTACACACCGCCTGGTTCGAGGGTGGTGGGCCTTTTGTACTTCCTGTCAATATCTGGTCCCCCCTATTTCATTACCCCAAGAGAATGGAAGGCAGGACTCATGGCTCCCATTGATTTGCAGGAATTTTCCTTTAGCATTCTGTTGGGGGGGGGGCTCCCATGGCTCTGGACATGGGCTGTAAGTACAGTAAGTGCCGGAAGGCTCTGAGGAAGCCAGCCGATGGCAGCCAGGCAGTGTTTACATCCTACTACTCTTTCTCCCCTTACTCTTATTGGTTGGCTGTGTCTCCTTCTCAAAATCTTCGTCTCTAGAGGCCACCCCCAACTTTTGGTCATTCACCAATTGGGAAGGCAGTGACCCCAGACTTCCCCTTGCTTGTTCATTTGTCTGTTCCTCCTTGGCCTTCTGAGGAAGATGGGAAGATGCTGAGAATCACCACCGTATGAAATGTGCGTGGCACACTGGGTTATCAGGCAGAAGATGCGCATCGCTGGCCCTCCACGCCAGAAAGACAGACATACCGGTTCCAGCAGAGAGGAGATAGCGGAAGTTCCCCATAAATCCCCATTTAATAACGCAGAAGTATGCTTTTCCAGTCCTTGGCAGTGTCTGGTTTGAGATTCCCAACTTGTTGGAGTGAGATTTGGGGTGAGAATTTAGCTGGGAAGGGCTTTCTATTGGAGGTGTTTAACCAAGAAGTGTGCACTTTTGTGGATATTACTATATGAAAAAGTCTTGTAGCAGTGACTTCAACTCATTTGTTTTATATTTACCATGCACCAATGAGCCGAAACATTTTCACCACCTCAATGTGGCGTTGTTGACGGTATTTTGTAAAAACTGTTTGTCAATGTCTGGGATATATTTATGCTAACATTTAGTACTCGTAGTTAACATGTTGAATGCTGAAGAAATGGGCAGGGAAGAGTCAGCAGTGTCAGAAATTTTATTAATCAGGAAAAGGGCTGCAGGGCTACAATTTATATAACCAAATGATTTATCGATTATTAATACGAATAATGGACTGTTCGGATTATGAATCACACAATTACTCAATGAATTTAGCTGCACATTTTAAATTTATTTTGAGGTTGTTTAGGACATTTGTGTCCGTTTAGGGCACAAATGGCAGAATTAATGGACTAATATGTATAACTTAAATGACACAGACCTGTCTAGTGAAGTGTGCTTTATGCACTATAGGGACAATGCATAGAACATAACTTTTGCATTTTGCATTTTTATACATTTTAATTAATTTCACTGTGTGCATTCACTGCTAATGAGTGTAAGTGAGACAAGTGGTTTTACTTGCATTTGTTGAAAAATATTACAGCTGGAAAATAAATACATAAATATAAAGCTAATTTTAACGTGCTGTCATAGTTAAGGTTTAAACCTGAACCCACATACAATAATACTACTCTGGAATTCTAGCTTGAAGATGTATAACTTACCGTGATGAGTCTTCTTCATCCAGAGAGCCGACGTGCTTCAGATGCTTCAGCATAGGTGATGTGCTCTCATGCTAGACAAGGTCAGCTTGAAAAATTAAGAACCTTTTTGGCCAGGTTTCAATTCCCCCACACTTGGGAGGTTTTTGTTTTTGAAAGTGGTGCCATTGCACTGCTGTTGATTTCATTCCAGTAAGTAGAGCAGTAATGCTTACATGTCAGAGCATTCAGAGTCAGCATGAAAAAGACAGTGACGTCATCTAGTACGTGACTATATTAAATTAGTTTCCAACTAATTTGGTAGTCGATTTTAGTCGACTAAGTCGATTAATTGTTGCTCCCCTATTTGGTAACATATAAATTCAAGGAAAAAAAATCTTAGTTAATAAATATGCTATTTTAAATATTATTCAGAAATAATACAATTAGTTGTGATTTTATTTTTCTGAAGTTTACCCCTGCTGTTTTTGTGTGAGTTCTGCATGCACTCTCCAAGTCAATCACTTTCGTGCTTCCTGAAACATAGTGTGGTGTGTTTGTGACAATTTTTATTTAAATGCATGTGATGAAGAAGAACTGATCACCAGAAGACATTTATCATTCTCTGTATGGAAAATATCCACCTATTATATTAACCAGGGGTGAGTCGAATATCTGGTAGAAACGAGAATCCAGTAAGACTAATGTGGAGATAAAATATTTTGGATAAAAAAATATTTTTGCCACAACTCGTGGCAGCAAGCGTAAGACAATCCGATGTACTGTTACTTTAATTTATAAATGGTTCTTGTGCTTGTTAAAATGTTCTTGAAATTCTTAAGGAAAAATTTAAATAAGGGTGAATTCTCAGTGCAGTGTTGCTCAAATCAGTCCTCGGGGACCTCCAGACAGTCCATGTTTTTGCTCCTTCCCAACTACCAGAAAATTGGGAGAAAGCAAAAACGCGGACCATCTGTTAATCCCTGAAGACTGATTTGAGAAACACCATGTCAGTGTACCATTAGACTTTTTGGTGAGTTAACCAAAATGGGAAATACTGACTTGCCATTCCCAGTAGACACACTAAATTGATAGATAATAATAAGTTCTAATTGGCTGTATTTTGCTTTTGATCAATTTCATTTCAGATTTTGCAATGCTAATTTTTCCAATATTACTGGAGTAGCATGTAAGCCAGAGAAGTATTTTTAGGATTGTTTTAAAATAAATATATCCCCATTCGCTTTAACTGCCCATGGCTCAGCCTATTAAATGTTATTGTATGCTGCTGCACTCAAGCCTTTCCTTCAGCTTCATTTAATTTCAGTTTCTATTTAATATATCCAAGCTGTTTATTAATTCAAGCTTTATTCATGTTACTTTTAAGTTTTACGTTACTCTTTTGCAGCAGATAGTACTACAGACGCTCCCCTACTTACGAATGAGATACGTTCCGAATGGCAGTTCGTAACTTGAAATGTTTGTAAGTCGTTACTCAACATCATTTTAAGGGTATGCGCAAGTACAAAGAACTAGGATGCTGGGAGTACGCATGCTGCGCGGCGGGAGTAGCGGTCAGAAGTCGTACTAGGCGGAAACAAAAATTTATGTTGCAGACAGGAAATGGGAGCCCAGTGAACACAATTTGGACTTACAGTCCTCCTCATTCTTATGCCTGAAAATTTGTAAGTTGAAAGTTCGCAAGTAGAGGAGCGTCTGTACTGTATCTTATTTTTTGCGGAAGGAAATAAATATTTTCGTCTGTACTTCATGCATGTGTGTGGTGAGGTCAGGGTTAATCATATGTCAATCGTATATTAATCGTGTATTGCGACTAGTAATTCTGCGTGAAATTTGCATCTTTAGTTAGGATAGAAATTTGGGGTGGGTTTCCCATGACTGTAATTTGCATCTTGCAAAGATTCAAAAGGTACTGTAGACCTCACGAAAGTGAATTGTTTTTCTGTGCATGTTTCCCGAACAATCCCTTAAGAGAGTAGCCAGGTGATAGCTTCTTATTACGCTACAACAACGTTACTAGGCGTAACAATAAAATTCTGAATTACCAGACTTAATTATCTAACCATAAATATCATTACACAAACCCACCTCCCCAGACTCTTGTGTCACGCTGTCTTATTTTTATTTGTTCTATAAAACACCTGTGTGCACCGCTTTGTAGGTATATCATTGATATTAGGATGAAAAATGGCATAATAGCTGGAAAAAAAATGTTGCCTTATGTGGAGACATATATCGGGCTTTAATGTAAATGATCCTTCAGTGTCGACTCCTATCAACTTCATGAACCAAGATTTGGATATACTGTGACTTTGGTACGTTAGAGATGTATTCCAGGGTGTAGGAAAGGCCCCAGATATCTGCAGAGCCCACCCCGTCTTCCTTCCCAAACAATAAATGAGTTCCTTACCTCTTATTATGAATCCACGCGTTACTGT
The DNA here is from genome assembly GCA_026779585.1 of Mormyrus proboscirostris. Taxonomy (NCBI): domain Eukaryota; kingdom Metazoa; phylum Chordata; class Actinopteri; order Osteoglossiformes; family Mormyridae; genus Mormyrus; species Mormyrus proboscirostris. Next base: position 20,331,182 of record JAODKF010000068.1, read on the forward strand.
GTCCAGTTCATTGTATATGCTGAGCTCGAGGATGAAACATATACCTAACAAGGACTGCAGTCCTATATCCAACTCATTTTATGATATGGATCAGTTGTTGTTGTTTTTTTTTTAAGTTGTGAAATGCTGCTGCCCTAAACAGTGTTAGTGGTATTTTAAAGATTAAACCTTTATTGTTTTAAAATTATTTTAAAGTCTTTCTTACATTGAATCCTTTCACCATATACTCTTGCATGTGTGCCCATTGCGATGTCACGATATACATCACACCCCATCCTCACAATTATTTTGGAAAATGTCATTTTAAGCATGTTCACTAATGTGCAACATTCATCCATTGTGATGTATAATTTTTACAATATTTGCTCGACACAAACCCAGTTGACTCATACGAAAACAATGTCCATTAGACCAAGTGACCTCCTTGCATTGCTCCAGGCTCCAGTTCTGACGCTTGCCTGCCTGTTGTAGGGGCTTTCGATGTTAGACAGGGGTCAACACTGGCACTCTGGACTGTCAAGGTCACTCAGATCTTTATTCCTGCCATTTTCTTCTGCATTTCATGTCATTGCATGTCAACTACACAAACCAAATGTTAGCTTTCCATCTCAACCATTGTCATACACAATTATACAATCCATATGTAGCCGAATATAAATGTAACCACTAGTATCATATAAGATCATATAGTGTATCATACCTGTATGAATCTTATATGAAAGGGGCCGTAATCATACATTCCAAGTAGTACTGCTATATGGGGCATAATATTGTTCTGTAAGGGTGGTCAAAATATGGTATACTGCAGTATAATTTATGGATGGTACAGTATAGTGGTATGAAAAATTAGATGCCAACTAAGGGTAGTGGAGAGGGTGTGTTTTGTTTTTAAATGGGATTCAACAATATATGACAGATTTGATCTTAACTAAATATATGATAGGCATGATATGAACTAAATTTACTTTTTGGAATGTTACCTTGAAACTGAACTTATTGAGATATTAATAGGTTGTATTGGTGTGTGTGTGTAAGGGGTCATGTATATTTTACATTGTGGGGACCGAATGTCCAGACAATCCACATTATTGCTTCCACCCAGCTCCCTACCAGGCAGTCCACATTTTTTTTTCCCAGTAAGTAGCTGTAGTTAGCTGGGAGGGAGCAAAAATGTGGACTGCCTGGGGGTCCCCGAGGTCCGACTTGGGAAACACTGGCTTATGTATATCTGGTAGACACCCTCCTCCTTCTCATGCCCACGAGTAACTGGTGTCTGGCAAGCAGAATATCCTGTAGGTAATGATTGTGTGGGAGGGACAGTATGAGTAGCAGCCAGTGAGCATTGTTGCTTTCCAGAATGAGGAAATGGAAAGAAACACTGAAGGTGGACATGGATATTTGTAATGATTGGATGACAATTGGATTCGGAAAGAACACATTAGTCTTACTGGATTCTCGTTTCTACTCGTTTCTGTTCTAATACTCACCCCTGGTTAATATAATGGGTGGACAGAATTGTAAAATTTGTCAGAGAAAGTACAAGCTTAGCATGTGAGTCTCTCAGTCAATGTGCGAGAGTTGGCAGCCCTGATATATACATTACATGAACACACACTGTGTATGGGTGATATATATGATATATATATACACACACACGCACACATACATATATGTAGTATGAATGTGTCACTATAGTAGCTTTTAATACACAGTAAAAGATAGATTCGGCCGATTCTGTGTTTGGTTTAAATCACCAGGTTTGACTTGCAGGAAAAAAAGTCTGATTATTGGTTTTTCCTCCTTTCTATTTTAAAGCTTTTATCCTTGTTCACTATTATTGAACTGAACTTTTTAAAAGTCCCCAAGTACAGATTGATGAAAATGGCGAATTAAGTGCAGGGTAGAGAAATACAAAAATGAATAGGCTGGCATATCAATTTAACATGAAGAAAGGATTAGATATTAGAGAATGGGGGAAAATATATTATTCTGGAAATGACACAGGGCTCGCAGCTCCTGCCGTCTATTCATTCCCGAAGAGAGCTGGGTGCTTAAGCAGGCAGGATTGACCTTCCTGTTGTCTGAAAAGAAGAAGATGGGTTCTCTGTAAACATTGTCATATATGTATTTAATTTTTTTTCTATTACCCTGTTCTCCCATATGTGAAACTCAAAACAAAACAAAAGAGCTTTCAAGAGAGTAATGTTTTCCCCGTTTGATATGTAGAAAACGTCATGGGGTGGGTGGCCTGGAATCACAGCACTAACACATGCTTGTTTTTCTCATATAGCTATTAAAATAAAATCTATAACAGAGCCCCCCCCCCCCCCTTCAAGTACATCACATTCATGCTCATGTTTTTAACATGGTGTCCACCCCCACCCGTGTTCACCACTTTCTGCCACCATAGCGGCTGAATGGGAACGCCGCAGTCCCGGCGGCTCCCGGGGGTGGCCAGCGAGGACACCAAGCGATTTCCTTCGTTAACCGAGGCCTGCTCGCTGCGTCTGGGCAGGTTGGCGCTCGTGTTCGGCTCCATTAGCGCCGTTCCGCTGTTTGGGCCCCGCCCAATCTCCCAAAACAAGGAAAGGCTATTAAAAAGCCTGAGAACAGAAAGCGTCCCTATTGGAATGATTGTTGTGTACTTGCTCTATGTGAGGAACAAATGTTGCTGTCAGCAGGAGCGGGCGTCCATAATTCCTGCCTCTTCTGTTCCATAAACTGTTATTCCAGCCGCGCCGGCCTTGGACCCGGACACACATGCGTGGAATTAATTTGTTGCCAGGTTACGGAGAGGTAGGGCGGCAGCATGACGTGGTGTCAGCGGATATTAATGACCCCTCCGCTGAACCGCAAGGACTGTGGCCGCCTGCTGTAAGGTTAGGTGGGCGGGCGGGCAGAGGGGCGGGGGAGAATAGAGTGAGGAGGGAGCTAGTGAAGAGGAGATGCAGAAGGAGGGTCAACCAAAAACCTGGCGCTCTAAGTATGAGTGTGATGCGAACAGACATCTTTAACATGCAGTATAAAAGATGGCCAGGTTTATTTAAGGTCATTCCAACACCCTGCGAAATGGTATAGGGTGGGTCTCGGTTCACATCGCCCCCTTGTGGCCACTTGTGGGGGACGTTGTTGCGATATTGACCCCAGGGCATGGCCCCGAAGGGTGCACTCTGATTTGTTGTGTGACCTTTCCCCTGAGTGAGCAGCTTTCAGGTTGATCCACCATAGAAGCAGAAGAGACATCCCCAGGAGGTGCATCGCCTGCAGTTTGGTCGATATGAGCTGCTCACATTCCCAGTCGGCCTGGCCTGACCCATTCCTGGCGGTGCTGGTCAGTAGCCTGGATACCTGTGTTAATGGCATTGATGGGCAGACGTGTTTGGTTTCACAGTCAGCTGGGCGTAGCAGGGCCCGCTGCTGAGGAGGGACGATGGGTGACAAAACTGCTGGCTGGTGCAGAATCTGATCCAAAGGTTCCCTTTAAATCAACCGGCATGCAGCTGTAGTTTCTGCTTTGGGGGAACAGTGTTGTAATTTTAGTAGGTTTTCATTGTGCATCAAGTAATCCTTAATCCCCCCAACCGGCCGGCGCTGTTTGGCTGAGGCGAGTTCTAGTGTCATCCCGAGCTTATTCCCAAAATATTCCTATAAAGAATCTCAACATGGCTCTGACTCCCGCCCCCCCGCAGGTCAGGAATGTGCTTAGGACAGAATTGGCAAGCGGAGAAGGGGGCAAATGCATGGGTAGCGGCGGGGGTGTGGTCCGAGCCCCCAATTCCCCACGTACCCATTCAGGGTCAGATCAGGGTCTTTCCTTGGCACTGTCTCCTTCATGTCCATCTGAGTGGAGTTCGAGCTTCATCAGAACCTTTTACAAAAGACGATGTCACATTTTCAGGTAGCTGAAGGGGTTGGACTTTGCCTCTTTATGCCTCCGCTCTTCATACATTCCACGCAGTGAACTGGTCAGGCTTCTGGTCACAAGTCCACTTCCTCAGCTGCTATAGAAGTTTCCTGTGCCTGAATTTTGCTTCTTCAGGCTTTTCTGAACCTTTACTTTTGCTCCGCAAGGGGGCAACTATTTTGCATGTGCGTTCAGTCACCTGAGCATTCTAACTTCTTTGCATACGGTGTGAATCGGTGTAAACTGTAAATTATCATGACAGAATTTGTTTGCATCCTTCCAACCTCCGGCCCCCATCTGCTCATTCTCCAAATCACGATTTCTTACAAAAGCACCTTTCTTCTCCGCCCCCTGCTCCCCCCCTGCTCCCCAAACATGTAGCGTACTTCAAAGCTAGTAGCAAACAGAGGATTTACATATCCCCACATGCAGAGGCGAGTTTGCGTGCTCAGAGGCCCCTGGGCTGTTTGAATCGTCAGAGGCCCCTGGCGATGATAATTTGCAAAGCAGGGGTTGGGTCTCTGATGATGATTGAAAAAAATGTTAGGAGAGGGATTGGTCACAAGGTCCGAATTAAATGCTGTTTCGGTCCAGACACAAAAATATGGGACAAATCATGTGCTGTATTGGTTCAAAATGTGAAATAGCAACTTCTAGTGAAAAATTTTGGTAACACTTTACAGTTTAGCAGTCATCATAATGCATGGTCAGTATAGGCCATTATAATGCATTATGAAGGTTTTTATAAATCATTATAGATGAGTGAAATGTTGCCAAAATTGTATTAATAAAGGATAGTCGAGACTTCAGCCTAGGTAAGCCCAGCTTTATGCCCCTACCTGTTTTTTTTTTTTTTTTTGGAGGGGGGGGAGTTTGCACTAATTTGTGGCTGAAATGAGAATAATGGAAAATAAAAACTTTATCAAATAATTTCACTGCATGGTGTAGTATTTCCCCCCCCCCCCCCGCTGGGATGTGTATGTGTAATTTATGAAATCTTTTTTTTTTAAATCTCGTGTTGACTAACACTTGCGAGACTCCCCGTTTTTGAACTCCACATTATTTTCTGTTTGTATAGTACTAAGAAGTTCATGGCAATGTTTTTTTTTTTTTTTTAATTCACCTCGCCCCATCGTGAAGTCACATGCGCTGAGAGTCAAAATGCAATGTAAGGTGGAATAAACAACAATAAAGTAATAAAGTATTAAGTCGCCTTCTGCATCTCCGGCTTGGGAATGTGGTGAATGTTACCTTGGAGTAAAGTCTCTGTGCCCTCTGCCCATATAACTGTCTTTGTCCATGGTTCTGTTTTTTCTAAAAACCAGGAGCAGGGCTGTGCTCACGCGCTTGACTTTGCAAGATTCTAAAAAGTCCCCTCTCTGCCGTTCGCCACGTGTACTTTCGCTCGTCCAGTTTATTTTTCAAACGGCTTCTGACTCCTGCATGCTGTAGCTGTAGAAAGTTCTAGATCTCCTGATTCTTCATTTATTTGTGCCGTGTGGTGTCAGAGCCGCATACCAAGGTGGAGTGTGAGAAAGAGGAGTGGGCAGACAGAGGGGTGCCAATCAAAAGGGCGAGGGGCATGTCTAGATGACAGATGGCAGCTATTAACTGGCCAATTGCAAATGGTCACCGTGACGACAGGCAGTCTGGTGCCCGCCCACCGCTGCTGCTTAGCAAACCTCCATTCACTGCTGTCCCTGTGCCCAGACCTCTTAATTAGCACTAATTTGCCACTCTTAAAATATGGCGTTGGAGTTGCATTTCTGTTGTATTTGCTGGGAGTGATGGGGATGCCCAGGAGGAATGGCAGCTTTTAATGGGGGTCCTGCCACGGTCATCTCTGATGAAGTCTGCAGAGGGTGGGACTCAGCGACGCTGTCAGTTCTGCGATCTGCAGCCCTCTCCGATATGGATGCCTGCCCACCTGCACATATGCACAGCTGCACAGCCCCTCTCCCCATCAGCAGTATCTCTGGGTTGGGTTATGCATCCGGTCTCATACAGCAGCTTCTAGTAGCTCAGCACACTGGCAGGGGAGGGGAGGGAGACTGGGCTGGGCACTGGACTGCTTAGTTGATTAGCACTGAGCTGGGGAACAGGGGTAACATGCATCAGGTTATGGGGGGTGGGGGGGCTGTATGAACATTTCTGAGCAATTGGCCAGTCACAGTGTCACACATGTGGTGGTTAGGGGAGATGACGGGTTCCTGCAAGAGCCCCCCAGATGGGAGGAGAATGCGGGTTCCTGCAAGAGCCCCCCAGATGGGAGGAGAATGCGGGTTCCTGCAAGAGCCCCCGGAGGGAAGGGGGGGGGGGGGGTGACAAGAGACCTGCTCAGACTGACACCTGTTATCATGTAAATGTCGCAGTTAACCTTCTCACAGAAAACGTGCTCTTTGACAGGGGCTGTAATTAATGTCAGGGAACAATTATTATTTGGGGGGGGGGTGCAGGGTAAATGAGAAAATGTGGTGTCGCAAATTAGTTTGTGAAGATTGCCTGTTTGGGCAGCATAAGATGCGTGTGTCCGGTGCGTTTTTTTGTGTTAATATGACAGTGCGTGATGCATCATGATAAATAGTCTGTCATATTAAACAGGGAGACGCAGGTGGGCGACACACCGCCTGCATGATAAGTGGAGAGTGCTCCTCTCTCGGGGGGGAGGGGGTTCAGCACTGCTTAGAGGCTGGCTGGGGGGGGGGGGGGTG
>JAODKF010000068.1:20356315-20374020 GCA_026779585.1 Mormyrus proboscirostris
GCGGAACAGCTGTACCAGTCTAGTTTCTCCAACCAATCCTCCCCCTATCGCACTGTCCCCGTGCACCTCTCACACTCCAACAGATGTTGTACTGTCATATTCATGCTCCTGTTTGGGTATGTGTGTGTTTGTGTATGTGTGTCTGTGTGTGTTTGTGTATGTGTGTCTGTGTGTGTTTGTGTATGTGTGTCTGTGTGTGTACCAAATGTCCCCACAATGTGATTTAACCATGTGAGGATCATTTTTTCTGAACCATTTTTTTCAGTCCTGTTCTCGGAGTTGCTGGATGCTTGTTCATCATGGCTGAAACTGGGACACACACACACACAGACACACACACACACACACACACAGACACACACACACACGCAGGTTTATAAATTTTTCTTTGTGGTGGCTCTCCATTCATTCCTGTGGGAAAAACCCTAATCCCAACAATGATACCTCTAACCCTTACCCAGCCCTAACCTTAACCTTAAATAATCAAAAACTGCTAGACTATTGGCGTTTTTAGTTTTCTAATTGCAGTTACGGATTTCTATAAAACAAGTTTCTCCCTTGTGAGGACTGAATAAATGGTCGCCACAATGTCAAAATTACAGGCTTTCATCATATTGTGGGGACATTTGGTCCTCACAATGTAATATATGAATGACCCATACGCATGCAGAGTTCATAAACCTGTATTCCTATCATTGTGGGGACTCTCCAATCATTTCAGCAGGCAACACCCTAATCCCAACTCTGACAACCTTAACCCCTACCCAGCCATAACCTAGACCTTAAGTAACCAAAAAAACACTAGATTTTTGGCATTTTTAGATTGTATTTACAGATTTTTATAAAACTGAGTAATTTTGGTTTATTATGTGGAGACCAAAGCCACTGCGAAATTGTGGAGATATTTGGGCTTCACAACAAACACACACACACACACACACACATTCATAAACAGCTGAATCATGGTTCCTGCTTCTCCATGGACTTCACGGCTGCCCAAAGCCTTTCGCTTTCATCATGGCCTCAGTCTGCATTTAAGAATTAATTAAGAATAAAGTTCTGCTTTCCCTTTTAAACGATGCTTCGGAGCCTCTGCGTCTCTTCCTCTGAGTGCTGGGTGATAAACAGGCCACTGGGAGTGAGTGGGCGGAGTCACGGATTCAATAATGAGGTAATATCCTTTATTTAGTGTGAGGCAGTCCGCCTTCCACGGCCGACGCCGACGCCCCTCACGTCTCCAAGGCGCAGCATGACAACCACCCCCGGTCCCCAAACGTCATCTCCCTTCCCCTGTACCCCCCCGTTACATCCGTGTGACTGTGTGTCTGTGGCTGGCATTTTCGCCCTGTTTTATCTGTATCCGGTGAGCTATTGTTGGGCAGGTCTGGGCGGGATGGGGGGGGGTGTATCTGGCTGGAGGCGCGCCCTGCCCTCACACCCTGTTTCCGTTGCCAGAGCATGTTCAGCTGCTCTGCCGAACACGGTGAAAGCCTCCTGCATTTCCGCCACGTGTCTCAGCTGCTTTCCTGATCCCTTTTGTACAAAATGACGCCCCCCACATTCAGCTCTGTTGAGCCAGTTTACCCTAGGCACCCTGCTTGGGGGTATTCCAGCAGAGATTGGTGCTCCCGCCCTCAGCCCCCACAGCCCCCCGCTGCCAACGAGATGACGCACTGTATCACATCCCTCGCAGTCAGAGATGGGGCACGGGGTGGGTCGGGGGGGTATGAGTTAATGTGACTCGCCTTTCGTATGGATGGACATGTTTAGGAACACAAGGACACGGTGAAGCGGTTACTGGCGTTAATGGCGTCGGCCTCACTCCGGGCACTGGGGGTGTTGTGTGTACTGCTCTCTGACAGACAATTTCAGGTACAGCTGTTGTCACGGTCAAACTTTACCGTATTCGACATTTACCAAAATCAGGTTTCTGGAACTTTCTGCGGTCTTATTTTTTTTTTCAGGTTACTATAGCTTTGATCTTTTATATCCTACTCCCCCTCCCCCCCCCCATAGAAAAGCACCTTTCCCATCCACCTCACACTGACAGCACTGATGTGGTGAGTGTGACCTTCACATAGCACCCCCCCCCCACTCTCCCTCCTTCCTGCTGAAACTGTAACATGACAGAGTGAGTAATACTTTCTCCTGGGTCAGCATCTTTTTAGATGCCCCTCGCCCCGGCAGTGAGACGCCTAGGGCCACCCAGTTCAACAGAGTGATGAGCAGCAAGGCCAGTTCAACATACAGGGGTGGAGCCATAGGGGACTGACCCCAGCTGAGAGCTGATTGGCCCCTGGAGTGCTTGCTCCCATGTCATTTCAACATATATCTTCAGCTAATTAGGTTGTCTCCTTTGTATGAGTTAACATCCCTTTTATACTCCTACCATAAAAGAACCTAGAAACACCCCTGAATAAAGCGATGAAGATGAAGAGCCGTGGATAGAAACCGCCAGATTAAACATCCATGTGCAGCTGCTTTCAGAAGATCATGTTTCCCTTTGAAATAGTATGACCGCCTTGTTTCTCGAACCTGGTTTGGATCCCAGTGAACAGCACGACACCAAAGCGATTCAGCAGGGGGCGCACATGAGCTGCGTAGAAGGGGGAGACGGGAGTTGGCATAACGACTCCCTGCTGTGGGGAGAGTCTCTAATAAGGACGACTGAGACAGTTATAATTGTCCCACAATAGCTCCTATTTCGTTAAATGCCCCCCCTCCCCTTTTCAGAGCGAGTTCCTTAATGCAGCAATTAGAGTCACATTCTGCAAACGGATGAAGTCATTCAGCATTTTCCAGGTTTCCTCTCAGCCATTATCTTCCCCCGACTCGTGCTGGATAATATAAATAAATAAGGTGTGGCTTTTGTCGTCCGAAAAGTCTGTCTCTTAAAAATAAATCTTTGCTGGAATGGCTTCCCATTCCATTTTATTTATCCGGCATGAGAGAGCGCCAAAGTGGTGACATGAAATCGTTTTGAGCCCCCCTCTTTGCATTTATGGGGGCGGGGGGGGTGGAGTGGGTTCCTCTGGTGAATTTCAGGCGAGGCTCTTTCTGCCGGTGGCCTGCCCTCGATCCCCAAACCCCTCCATGCACCCAAGCGCCCTCGGGACCATCCCCAGATTTTAATCACATGTGCTGTCGGCTGTACATACTCAATCAGAGTCACCTGCAGGCATGGCAGCTGCAGTCATGTTGGACACCTGCAGCTGGAGGCGTGACCTTAACATCCTATAGAAGTTTCCATTCGGATTCTCCCTCTCAGAAGTGGCGTACTCCGGTTTGTGGAGCGCGGATGTCGCTTCTTGCCAATCGGTCTATTACTTTTTACTCTTTTTAATCTTTTATTAGTTATGCAGGGCAGCACTACTCATATCGGTCTTGCTGACTGCTCGCCCCTCAGCAGGATGGACTTCCGAAGTCTTGGCGGGGATTCTGACAGCGCTTCCAACCTACAGGCCCGCCACAATCTTATCTCCCATTATGAAGTAACTCATGTATCTGCAGGCAAAGGATTGTCGACGGAACCTCGGCGCATAGCCGGTGCCACACGGAAGCTCAAGACTCCGTCTGCATAATTACTGCGCGTTAACTGCCGATTATTCCGTCATTGAGTTCCATTGTCGTCCGTGTCCGGCGGAATGCCCACGTGCTGGCGGGGCCAGGTACGAGTACCATATCTGCCTAATTTCAGAATCACAAAGCAGTTGAACTTGTCACCTGGCACAATTGAAGCAGCCTGAAGCTGCTGCCGGCCGTTATACCAACAAAAGCTTTGTGTATGTTTGACGGTCGGGTGGCAGATAGAGCTGCAGTGTCAGTTCAGTACAGAAAAGAGCTCCTTCTGCTCACGCTGATCAGTGGCTGAGCCGCATGGATAGGCTGCTCGAACCTGAATCTCTTTGCCTGTCTGTCCCTCGCTGGGTCTGCCTGTCAGTCTGCACTGCGGTGGCCTTGCTGACTTTTCTGACTGCGTAACGCCCCCTCTTCCAGGAGATGAGGGGTACTCTGTATTTTCATAAACATCGCTAGCCACAGTGCTGTAATCGGCCTACCATATTGGCTGTCCGACTCGTGGCGGCAATTAAGCTCCACGCATCCTGTTTGATCGCATGCATGCCCACCATAGATGGATGGGCGACTTTTTCATGTCACATGCTTGCTGACTTGAGCAACACCAGGGAGCAACAGCGTGAAGAAGTTCTGTTGGCACATGAGGTGACATTGACAGCGCTGTCGCACATCACGTGTTTGTGTGATTCGGCTGCGTCCTGTGAGGGTGGCCTCACATCTCCAAATGCCTCCTTCATGCTGTCACCAAGCGCCTCTGTGACACAGACTCTGTGACAGTGTGTGACACTGATTGCACACCATCTACGCTACACACTACCAGCTTTCAAGTCCCCCAGTGTTTAGTGGGAGGCTGCTTAGCTAAGTGATGTCCCCTAGGGGGCGGTGTAGAGCTTAATAGGGAAAGGATCTGTGCCAGTGTTTGGAAATATGTGGATTCGAATTCCATGGTGGGGAGTCGCACCTGAGACCTTCAAGCATAGAAAACCAAAGAAACTTGGGGGTGGGGCAGCCACATTAGTTCATGGGGGGCTGGGTCGTGGGAATGGGTGGGGCTACAGTGGCAAGATGGGCAGCTTGTGAATAATGCATGCTCCCCTTTCGGGGTCCGCATCAGTGTCCCACTTTAATTCCATTAGGGTTTTGCTGACCTCAATAAGGGACCCATTTTATTGAACCCCCCGCCAAGGCCGCTCGGCCGAAGCTGGTGCACCGCAGGGAGCTTTCCTGGGACCCGGGGTCCGTGTTGAATGTAGGAGGCCGAAAGCCGATAGGTGGAGGCGTACAGGATCTCAGCGTGAAGTATGGGCCATTAAAGCAGCGCGTGTGTCTGATGTGTGGCACTCGTATGGCACATTAACGTATTGCCGCCATATCATTTACTCAGCCCCAATCAGATATGAATAGATGCAGGTGTGATAAGGAGCCCTCGACGACGTAATGGGAGCCGTCTGAAGGATCTTATTCACAAAAATAACTAATAACCAGGAGCAATAAAATTACATACATCTGTGCATTTTTGAATCACAGGGTTGTGGGGGTTGAAAACCAATAATAATAATAACAACAATGATAACAATTATAATAACAATTATAATTAACAATGCAGTGATGGGAAGCAAAGGACTTGCTGGAGTTCTGCTTCGCAATGATGTCCGTTGCAGGAGGATCCGAAAGGCTGTGGGCCCCCCCCCCTGCCCCCCCCTGCTCCCGTGGGTCAGGGATCCAGCCGGATTTTCAATGTGAGGCTGTGGAGGAGAGGTCTGAGGGGGGATGTGTTGGGAATGCCGAGCCGCAGGTTCTCTGCTTAGGGACACGGAAGCGGCCTGCTCCCGATGGCGTCTCCTTGACTTCCTGGTGGCAGCTTCACATTCGCCTCCTTGTTTGGCTTCTGGGTGCATCATTCTGCGCCTGGACCCAGGAACGTCAAATCCCTGGGAAGCTGCTTTGTTTTGGCCCGTTATTAAATCTCTTTACAGATATTCCCCATTTGCGGCAGAGGATTACCCCAAGTCCCAGTTTAATAGCTTTAATGCCAGCTATAAATGTCAGAGTTTTATCTGTGGTATATATTTGATCTTAAGTGCCTCATGCAGAAACTCTTTCCATTTCCTCGTGTACTCTATAGTGTTTACGCTCACCTCTTTCTTCTTCCTGTTTGTGTATTCCTTCACGTTCGGGTGCTCATGTCTCTCTAGGCCTCACAGATGTTAGACGTCCCCCCCGAGCCCTGTTATCGTCACGGTGATGAAGTGTCACCCGAGGGACCTCATATGGGAGCCAAGTGTCTGCCTTTTTGATTTAGTAAAGAGCCTCTGTTTTTGATTGGCTCGCTGTAGATAATTTGTTTGACACTGATGATTCACAATGTACTAGTGTACGTTTTGAGTGTATATAGGAATTAATACCTCCTAGTGAATCAACAGTTTGACCAGTGTAAATGACACAATGGTTTCTGTCATCCTGAATGTGCAGCCAGTGGGAACCCGTCTTTCGTCTCACTCATGCCGCCATTCCCATTGGCCTCCAACCAGCGGTACCCTCACCTTTCCATTCTCACCTTGGCGGCCTTTTTACTCTCATCACGACCTGTTTTCACTCACACGATCCTTCAATTTGACATAATTTTTGCCATGTCGCTGTTTTTACATCTCTGAGCTGGGCACAGCGAGCTGGGTGCAGCTGGATGGATTTTCTTAGTGTTCCTCTTGGCTGTGAAATTATTGCAGTTACTTAATTATGTGCAACCATATTAAATTTTTATGAGTCCCGCAAATAGCTCAGTATAGAGAAGAGCCCATCAGTGGCCTGCACTGATAACCCAGAATGCATCACCATCAGGAGAAGGTCATGCAGTGCCTCCCTCCAGATTTGGGGGGTCGACCCTTCTAGGTGCCAGCGACCAGTGTTTGGTGTGTTCCGATTGGTAACTGTAATCCGAACAATGACAGTCTTAACCCCTTCCCAGCCCTAACCTTAACCATAAGTAACCAAACTGAATACAAGATGTTTGACATTTTTAACTTTTTGATTGCGCTCACCCATTTTTTACAAAATTGAGTTTCCCCTTTTGGGGACCGAAAAAATGGTCCCCACAATGTAAAAATAAGCTTTTTCACAATGTGGAAACACACACACACTCATGCTTCTCAAAACTGTATCAAACACTGGGGTCAAAAAGCCCAGAATCCCCTAAAATGTAGCTTTTTTTGTGAATGACCTTTCTCCATGACCTCAGAAATATACCTGTGTGTGTATGAGTGTGTATGAGTAAACTCAAATACTCATAAAGGCATACAGGTATGGGTGCATTCAGACACATTCAAAGGTTCACACACACAGGGATTGGAATCAGGGGCCCTAATACATGTATTCTTACGCAGAAATTATATTTTTTATATCAGTCAATAACATTGATTATCGCAGTATAATTCAAATCAGCATTCAGACTCCGTTCCTGTTTAAAATTCCCTTTTGATTACCTAAAGAGATTCAGAACACGAAAAATGGTGACAAACTGAATGGACTGCAAACTTAAACCAAATTTTAATTAAAAAAAGAAAATTAAAAAATTTCATAGCACTAACACTAGAAAATGCCGACAGTGTGGTTTTCTGCTGAGCTTTTTTCTCTGCCTGTCTCGCTGCTTGTTACAGGGGGCTGGTTTGACATTGCTGATACAGTTGTCACCCATCCCATAGTGAAAAATGAAATGCTGTGTCCCATTTTTAAGTGGTACAGGGCGTGATTTTTTTTCCATATTTTTTTCAGAGGAAGCACTAATTGCTGGTCTGTGTGTCCTACTGGATGGCAGTGCTTCGAGCAGTAAAATAAATTAGTACTATTTCCAGGTTTATTTGGCACAAGTTTTCGGCAGAGTTTATGATAGATACCAGCAGTCTGTTGCGTTTTATCCTTTAAAATTGAAAGTATCGTCACGCCACCGCTGCCTTTTTACCTGGTTTATACATAATATCTCCTGTATTAAAAGATGTGGCTTGTGAGCTGTTGCTTTCTAAACCGTCGCTTGTTTCCTTTGAGGGAAACGCTTATCTCTTGCGTGATATTACCTAAATGCGATATGCTACACTAACTCAACCAACCTTGTTCTGTGTTTGCTACGAAAAGGTTGCTCTTCGAAGACTACCATATGATTTGCTGGAATTGTGTTAATTTCTGTGATGCGATAAGCTGATATGTGCTAGCAAACCATGTTACGGTGGGGCAAGGGTTAAGGCTGTCGTCGTTGGCATTAGGGTTTTGCCAAATTGGAGGTGAATGGAGAGTCTTCGCAAAGATATAGATACCTAATCCATGTGAGTGAGTGTGTGCCTGTGTGCGCAGCTTGTGAAAGATGCGCGTAATCACGGCTCTGTCTTGCCGCCTGGGTATCTTCTACTACGCTCCCTTCTGAGCCCCAAGCACAATGAAGGAACAAATGAATAATTAAAAAAAAGAGGTAGAGGCAAGGCGTGAGAAAGCATACCTGGCCCATGGGCTGCCTCCCCAAACACACAGCGTTTTGGCAGGAAGCCTGGTGGTCCGTTCGCGCCGGCCAGAGGGTTTATTAGCACCTGAGCCGCATGGTAGTGACAGCCTGGGAATTCAGAGCGGGGCCGACTTGGTCAAACCGTTGCACCGTAAACCCCTCCTCTGGACTCCAGCTGGCTGGCCCCTAAACAATGTACAGAATGATTCCTTAACGAGTCCTCATTTTGTCTTTGCCTGAGGTGCTTTGCCGTCAGCCGGGGACTGGTGAAGCAGTTTAATGATAAGTCAAACCTGTACTCCAGCTTCTCTCGACCACACACTAAGCCCGTTTCTGCTCTATGTTGGAGGCAGGAAGTGACATCACACCACCCACCTTGCACCGTTCCAGTCCAGAGGAAGTGTCAAGGAGAAAAGCATATCACAGCATATTTTTGCCCCGGAGATGTGCTGGTTTTGATTCCTAGGTGATAAAAGATGATTCACTAGGCACAGTACTATTCCAGAAGGACACTTCTTTGCATATTTTTTTTAATAGCGTCCCAGTCAAAAGATTAGAGGCAGTTCAATAGCATGGCATAAATATTAATATCAGTGTCAATCTATGTTATTTTAGGGTGTTGAACTTCTCCAGTACTTAGTCTAAGGTTGGTTTGCTCACTGAAGAGGTTCACCATCAGTTCACCTTTTTTGGCTTGTGACAGTTGTAAATGACTTCTGAGAGGATCAGAGGGAGACTCTGAGGATGGGGGGGGGGGCACTTGCAACTCAGAAGGACGTTCTTGAAAGGCACGGGAAAATGAAACCTGAACATCAGCCGGGGGCTGTGCGGAACGTGCAGGCTAACTCTAATTACCTCGCCACAGATTGGCCTCTACCACCTCGAGGCCTAAGCTGCATCTCCCACTATCCCATAATAGAGCTGCCACCTGGATACCTACAGATGACCTCAGAAATCCCAGTTTCTCTGGCCTGAAGAGCTTGGCATGATGGGGGTGCATGGCTAAAAATTATTACAGGTCCATTGTTGGATCTGTGCCAGGTACTAAAACACTTATTCGCCAGGGAAGGAGTTTCATCTGGAACGGCACCCGTTCAACCCAAGGCCTAGCGGAAGGGAAGGGAATTAATTTTTGTCCACTTCCCTTCTTGGAAGGTGGTTTAGTACAATGTTTGAACAGAAGGAGCCGCTCTAAGGAGGATCTTCTGCATTTTCTCTTGAAGCAATTGATTTGAGAAAGAATATCTATTGACAGTTTGTCAGTTCATTTCATGTTGCCTTTGGCAGGTATTGTTACGTAGACTGTAGACTCCTGAGGAGAATACATATTGTTTTGTGTGTCATGTCTTGAGATCCTCATTCACTTGCCCATTAATCCCAGAATGCCAAGTGGTTCCCCTCAACAGGAGAGGGCTTAGCGAGAAGCTAAACAACATTCTTTCACCGTTACCTTGGCGTCGAAGGCATCTCAGGGGTTTTAATTATGCCTGTGTGCTACATATAAGGTCGGATTAGTGTTCCCGTAGCTAAGCTACCGCGGTAAGGTTCTTTTTCCAATCATAATTGCTGTAGCCATGGCTGGAACTCAACGATGGGAGCTGAAACTCTGGTTTGGTATTTAGCCTTGTGAGTTCCCTGGCAGTAAGTCAGGTGGCGACCGTGTTTGATAGCATGCTGTAAATTACACTGTATCCGGGTAAATAATTAATTATGGCTTTTGTGTGTTATTGTTACCTTCTCCCCTGTAGCGCCTTACGATATAATGTGACACTTAATTTGTAAGCCATTAGGAGGAGAGGGAGGGAGAAAGAAAAATCTCTTGACGTTTTTTTTTTTCCATGAGCAGCTCGAACAGAAGACTGAGAAGAGGCAGGCAGAGTGTGGCTGGTTGTTTTTGTTCTTTGTAACGATCACAATCAGTGACTGCGGCGTCTCCGCCGGCCATCCACGCCTGCCTTTGTGTGCCCACAACGTGCTGCCTGTCCCCCAGGTGTTATTCACATAGCTGTCACTGCCGGGTGAGTGATGAGGAGCCTTTCCGGAACAGGGATGCCTTTGGGGGGGGCGCGGTCCACCTAGGGGCGCTTCAACAGGTCGCAGTCTCTCACGGCACAGAATCGCTAATTAGCTTAGCAGGCGGTCGACTGACATACCATAGCCCAGCTGGCAAATTTGCAGCATCATGCAGTTTGTTTTTACACAATTAGGTCTGGGGTTTTTGAGGATCTGAACCAACAACCACTGCTCAAGTTCTTATCCACTTCTCTTAACTGCTACGAGGTAGAGAGAGCTTGTTATCATACCGGTTGATAACGAGGTCACTTTAAATGTACTCCCATAGTATTTGCATGTTGTCATGCATCCCCCTTTAAGAAAACATATTTTCTCTGCTTTTCTGAATGATTTCACTCTGAATTATTTTACTCTCCTTTGGGGGGTGGGGGAGGTGTTATTCATAGGATGTTATTCAGGCCCAGAGGTACTACCCCCCCCACCCCCCCCCCCACCCTAATGTTTTATTTGCATTCATAATTAGATTTGAAAAGTGCGTAATTTTGCCATTTTTGCTCAATCAATATGTGTTCCTGCCGGATAGGCTACTTCCTCTTTCTTGCGGGCATTAATAATGGGGACAGAATGTGCCACCTTTAATTATAGATGTTATTAAATTGCAATCAGCATTAATCGATTTGGCAAACGGAGGCTTCAGTGCCATATAATCAACTGAAACGGAACTTGTGAAGTGGCCGAGGATGGCATGGGGCGTCGCTTTCACTTCCAACCGCTATTCGCCAGCCCTGAGTGGGGGGGGAATGACTTGTGCTGGGGTCGTGGTTCCGGACTGTGGAGACGACTGCTCCGCATCGGGTTCTGGGGATGAAGGCTGCGCTTTGGCACCAGGGTTGCTTCCAGAATGGCGCTGCTTGGCAACTCTCTGTTGGGATTTGAAGAGCTCGGGAGTGGAGGTGCGGGTGCTTTTGAAGGCGCTTTACCTGCATGTGATTATTCGGAGCCGCCCCCGGGAGCCTGGCTCATGCTCTCTGTTTGTTTCATTCGCTTTGTTATATTTTTAAGATCTGCTAGATGGCTCCCTGCACGCTTTATATTGCTGCTATATTAAGTCAGGGGTAGAGGTGGGTACTGTAAACTGGCTTTTTTTTTTTTTTTTGGGTTGTGTTTGTGTGGGAGGCCAGCAGCATGATGGGAAGCGGGGCTCACTGGGGCCGTGGCTTCTTGGCTGGGCTTTGCAACAGACTGCTCGCGGAGATGTTTTGCTGATTACTGAAAAACTGACTCCGTGGAATCTGGCAGTGCTGCAAAGGCTTATGGGAGGGCAGGATCTGGACTCCAGCGAAGGTCAAGCCCTTCCTGCGCAATCAGGAGATAGCCCCTGGGTAAAAAGAAAAACGGTTTCTTTTTTCATGCTAGGGTCACTGAGTCACCGTCTTATAGGTGTGATAGTTTGGGCGGGATGGGGCGTTTCTTGCAGGGACAGGGGTTTCATTACCCACGCTGCCTCTGGCTCCTCTCTGGATCACTGATCAAACCCGAGCATTGCTTTCCGACCCAGGGACGATGAGCAGATATTGACATGGTCAGTGTATTCAGCCACTTGGCAGCATTCCTGCTTTATCACGGGCCCTTTTCCCAGGAACCGAATGCTCTCGTTTTGGCAACCTGGTGGGAGACCAGGAGCTTTTTCATGTATTTTCTCCAATTTGTGTCCTGTACCGGGGGTAACAGAGGTGTGGATCAGTCCCTGGAAGCTGCCAACCAGCCTGTAGCTTTCTGTCCTGATAATATCTCAAAGTTGGCTGGGTGGAGAACTTGTTGACCATCTCAATGCGATGAGTTCAGTGGAGAGGCACCAGCTCCACCCATTGTGGGATTACATTGGTGTGTTTGGCTCTGAATGATGATGTTTGTTCACATAGACTCAAGAGTCCTCCCAACATGCTACAACATGCTTAGGTCCCATTATGATGGTCATATTGTATTTATGTATCATGATTATCAATTATAATTCATACCACAATCTGTAACTCATATAACCCTGTAACTGTAAGCCATGAAATTAGACTCTATTCTGTGGATTAGCCTGAGGCTGGCTTTTGTTGTGTTATATGAGGTTTTCTTCTTGGGGTATTTCAGTTAAGGTTACTGGCCTTTTCCATGCTTTTCTGAAGAGGTTTCAGGTAAAGAACGTCTTTCTAGTCCACCAAAGACTTGGGGGACAGTTTGTAGCTCTGCAGTGACACTGTGTGACTTTACTTCCTTGTTCCATTCCCCAACTTTGGACTGATGCAATTTCCTTTCCCTTGTTTTTCTTTCGCCCTCTCTCCAGGAAAAGAAGAATACGTAGCTACCTTCAGGGGCTCTGAATACTTCTGCTACGACCTGTCCATGAACCCCATCCAGAGCAGCAGCGACGAGATCACGCTCTCCTTCAAGACCCTGCAGAGGAACGGACTGATGCTGCACACGGGCAAATCGGCCGACTACGTCAACCTCGCTCTGAAAAACGGGGCGGTCTCGCTTGTCATTAATCTGGGCTCGGGGGCCTTTGAAGCCCTCGTGGAGCCTGTCAATGGGAAGTTTAATGACAATGATTGGCATGATGTCAAAGTAACCAGGAATCTACGTCAGGTAACGGTGCAAGGATGATGGGAAGCAATGAATGTATTTCCAGATAGAAATGCTAAGCTTGATTGATGGGAATCTAGTGAGTGAAACTCTGAAGTACCTCATTTGAGCAGGGACATATCTAGACCAGTAATCTTGGGGGTTAGGGAGAATATTGTGCCAAAAGGTGGCTTGGAAGAACCATTCAGCTGGGTTAATGATGATGGCTTTTTAAGGAATTCTGCTTGGAGGCTAGAGGAGCCTCGGTACTTCGATAGCATTTAATGGCAGAATGTTTCCAGTTGACCTGGATTTACCTGTATATCTCCACTCGACAAATGTAAGGGACATAGAATCTGGTCATTCTTTTAAATGCATGATGCCCACCTCTGCCAGATTTTCCTTCTCTGGGTCTGTCTTCTGTCTGACATTTTTAATTATGTCTTTCCACTAATGAGCGGCAGAACTTTAGTTTCGACCTCTGTGCAATTAGTAGATGCTTTTCGGTGACCTCCGGGTCTTTGTCTCAGACATACTCTCATTGGTCTGACAATGTAGGGCTTTATTGGGTCCGAGACAAATTGTGCCGATATTGAGAACCAGAAAGGCTCTGTCAGATTGGGAGCTTAAAAAAAGTTCAAAACATGAGGAACTTGACAACTGTTAAATATCGGCTTTTATCTGTCAACTTTGATGTTGTTCTTATCAATTGCTGAGATACTTAACATTTCTTAGCATGAGTTGCTCTGTTAGCATAAGCCTGTAGCTCCAGGAACAGAATGGGGAATACCCATCCTGAATCTCTTCCATTATATCATTCTAGAGATGTTATTAGTGTGTTGCCTTGTTGTTGCAGAACAGTAACAGGCACAAATAGGATAGTGGATTGGACAGCTCCCTCTAGAGGTGTGGAGGTCTCTGAAAAATCCACCTCTAGATTTGTTCCTGCTCAGATGGTGGGAAAATACCATTAATTAGGAACAAATCCAGAAACCGAGGGAATGGATTCTTAGAAGATGGGCTGACATTAAAAGCAGCTCAGCCAGCGAATGAGGGGATGGTGTGAGCTAGAGTGCAGAGTGCTTATTCAGGTGCATGCCCAGCAGAGATGCAGCAGAGTTCCATTTACCCATTCTGTGTCAGGTTCTGCTTTGCTTTGTCCCATTGCCGTCAAGCGGTCCTAAAGTCCATCATTATGGCCCCCGGCCGGAAGGTTCTGGGGGGTCGCCGGGGCTCCCGTGCGCTCTAGCCATCCCCTGGGTTGAGCGGCCACCTGCACAGAATCGACGGCAAATTTACTAGAAATGACAAAACAAAAAATGATCCAATGGCGGACGAGAAAGCGTCCTTTCACCGGAGAGGGTCTCCTGATGTGCTCTGGGCATTTCCTCCTACGAGGCCCTGCCTTTGATGTCTGTCAGTCTCATTGGGGATGGATGTGTTGCTAGAGAAGTAAAGTCCAGTCAAAAAAAAACATGATGATAGCTATACAAGATCCTGAGGAGGTCGGAGGTCTCGCTGCCAATCATGAGGCCGCCAGGCGCTCCTTATCAGTCTGCTTCTTTCCCGTAAAACCTCCTTTTTGCCCACGTTACTAACATGCTTCGGAAACTAACCCTGTCATCCATGGAATGTGTCATTCTACTAACCGTTTTTTGCCCTCTAACGTCCGAGGAGATGATGTACTAACCTGGTAGATGACCATCATATCTTTTTTGAGTGACAGCCGTTATTCTGTTCACAGTTTTTTATTTTCCTTTCTCCCCCTTTTCCACAAAGCACTCAGGCATTGGACACGCTATGGTAAACAAACTACATTGTTCGGTAGATATCATTCTAATTGTTTCTTAGTTTGGGTTTGCCGTGTGTTCTTTTTCTTTTTTTTTTTTTTTTTACCGTAGACATCATTAACCAAAAAAAATAACATAAAGGAACTGCGGTTGGTACACTTCTGCTACTTTTTCAACTCTTTTTTTTTCCAATTTTGTCTTCTCATCTGTTGGTTTCACCTTCCTTATTTCCCTCCCCTTCCTGTTTCCTGTCCACTTCTGTTTGGTTGACCCCTTAGGAGCATCGTTTCAAGCCTTTTGCATCAAGGAGTGGTTCACGAGGAGGACGCTCCTGGCTGGCTGGCCCCTTTTCTCATTGGCTCAGCCAGTTCTGCCTCCCTCCCCCATTCACCCTGCATGGCATGAGTTCTGACTGGCTGCTGCGCTGATGGCCCAGCTGCTCATTTGTCTACATGAGACATGTGCTTGTTGTTCACTGGCTTTCTTCCCCTTTGGTCCCTCCTCTTTGTTTTGATACTGTCATCATGCTTGTGCATGCACATGATGTGGTGTCCTGTCCCGTTTTTCCTTTTAACACATTCTGTTTGTCAAGTTAACCGATTTTGTGAGGTTTTCCTTTTGCGTGTACGCATGCAAAAAGAAAAATAAAACCCAAGGCATGATTTGGTTTACTAATTAGCCCGATTTGTGGTTTGCGCCTATAATTGCCTGCGCTTTAACCCTAACCCAGACGCACGCCAAAATTTTATTTTTCGTTATTTTTTAAGTAGAAAAAGCTAAACCTTACTAATATGTTAAAAACTAACCTAGAATACATTCTACTAACACCATTTTTGTGTCTGCTAAATTACTTTTGAGTTGCAGTAGGGACAATACTAACACTATAGTCTGGGCAATCGGTAACTAACCGGATTAGTGTCTCCACGGTGGACTGGCAGACTAGGAATTCAATATCAAACTGGGCAAAAAGAAAAAAATCAAAACCAGAAAATTAATTAAACAGACATGAAAATGGGTTTCAGACAAAAAAAAAAAAACTAATCGAAAGATGAACGAAGCTCGTAGGTGTGAGCAGGAAAAAAACACAAAGAGGCAAATTTTTGTTATAGGTTCTGAGTAGCGTGTCCTATCCCTGTGCTTTGTCGCCTAGGTAACAATATCTGTGGATGGGATTCTGACCACCACGGGATATACGCAGGAGGACTACACCATGCTAGGGTCCGACGACTTTTTCTATGTTGGAGGCAGTCCCAGTACTGCAGATCTGCCCGGATCGCCTGTTAGCAACAACTTTATGGGTTGTTTAAAGGAGGTAAACACCAGAACATCGTGTGTTCTTTCCCTCCCCTCACACCCCTTCCTCAGCCGGACGATGAAAATGCAAATAGACGTACTCTTTCTTGTAATTTTGCATGCGTTACACAATAGCTTGAGCAGCAGTCCTGTCGGATTTCTGCAGGAGCATTACTGTTTGCAGAACACCTCCCTTTCAAGTGAGTCTCCAACTAGCAAAAATAATGTGAAGTCTTTCCTAAGCAAAAAAGTTTTAGGGCGAAATTCCTCCCACTTATTGACCTTTTCTTTTTCTCTGATGTTGAATGTTGGTGATTAAACCTCACATTTTACTTAAATGAATGCTATTATGTGATCTGACATGTAGTATTTCTTTGATGTCATTCATAAATCATTTTGCAGTCAATATAACACTGTGTCACAATAAGTGGCTTTCTTATTATGTCGGGGGGAAAAATCCTGTTTTGTACTTATTAGATGGTGAATCACATTGTTTTCCAGTTTCCAAATGACAAGCAAGCTATTTGAACAACAAACAATAAGACACGCAGGTGGTGAATGTATATAGAGTGAGTGTGTGATAGGAGTGTCCTCCAGTGGAAGGTAATGTACAGGTATCTAAACTTCTACCCAGCGACTCAAAAATGCGTATTGATGAATTCAGCTCTAGTAAACACAGGAAAAGGACTGTGCAGGTAAAAGACATCAATAAACAGAGCTGGCTTACAGTATATCATGAGGCCAATTAGAATGAGAAGAATGGTGATATAATAAATATATGCTATAGATTTACTGTTACTTGATGCCTTTGTATAGAATTGCGACCCCACTCTGTTGTGAAGTATACTCCGGACTACACACTACAGTGTTATTTTTTTGCCTTCATATTGGATCATAGCCCCACTCTATTAACTGTGCTGTTTACTCCATTCTATACTCTGTATTGTATTGTAATCGCATTATATTTATTCTGAAGTGTACTCCGAAGTGCACTCTGTGACAAAGCACAGCAGTGTTATGCTCGGGATTCTACACATAACAATGAGCCTTAGACAGCAGTTGCTTCTGCTCATTTGCAGTCATTATATTTTTAAACAAGACCTATAAAATTTGCATTTGATTTTTTAATGGTGACTGTGACCTGGAATATACACACAGGAAACAGCTGGACTTTGCGAAGCAAATCCAGCATTTTATCCCTTTAATTCCTCTGTCTTTCCTGAAACCTATTTTTCTGGTTGGAGATGCCCTACATTCCTCTCTGCACCCTTGGCTGATGGGTTTGAGCACTTGGTCCCTCCTGCAAGGTTCTTGACTGCCTTAAGGGTCCACTTAATAATAATAATCATTACAGTATAACTGTAATCATTATTGCCAGCATAAATTCAAAAACCCTTTTTAATTATTGCCAAAATATTGCCGTCTTTTTAATTATTGCCAAAGTATTGCTGTCTTTTATCCTCTTTTATCGGACATCTCTCCTGACCGCGTTACGAGTTCGGCCCCAGACAGGGCGGGTATCATGGCGCCCTCCGCTGACAGGCCGTCTGCTTAAGCCCGCGCCTCCCCACTTTGCAGCGCTCCACGGGTGTTTTTCCTGTCGTTAGGGGAGCAGGGAGGCGGCCCAGGCTGACCACGGAAATGATTTAGCGAGCGCACACGCCACAGAGCACGGTTGGCGCACCTTCTGGAAGTTTCTGCTCATTGCTGCACACAAAAGGTCCACGAGAGTGATGGTGTATTCCTCGGAGCCCCCGGGCCAGATGGGTCTTTATATATAAAATTTACATGCATGAGTGACAGAAGTCTCATGTAAAATGGGGGGAGCAGCTTCATGGCTACCATCTGTGTGGTGTGGTCAGGCGTACCATCGTATGTATGTCTGTGTGTGTGTGTGTGTGTGTGTGTGTGTGTGTGTGGGGGGGGGGGGGGGGGTT
>JAODKF010000068.1:20378663-20392288 GCA_026779585.1 Mormyrus proboscirostris
TACACTTGAATCTCATTTTACAGAAGATCTGAGCATTACTCTCCTTGAAGCTCCATAATTCATGACATAGGACACATGACATGAGGTTATATTTTAGGTGGGGATGCACCAATCACTTGTAAGAGTGAAACGGATTCAAAATATATAATTATATATAAATTTGGATACTTCTGGTCAACCTGGTCTTCTAGGATTCAAGGGTCTTATTCATCACATGCAAGATATACAGTCAGACCATAACTTGCAGTGAAATGCAGGGTGGTGAACTCTGCCATAAAAACAGTGAAAGCAGAAAATACATAAAGTAATAATATAATGATTATAAAGAAGGAATGTTACACTGTGATGTGCAACACAGATCATGTAAAGTGTGAGGTGCATAAATAAGCAGAGAATATAAATTAGGAGTTCCAATGTACTATTGAGCGGTCTGATACCCCTTTCACACCAAGCCCAGGCCGGTCCCGGTGCTCGGCCAGAGATGGGCTGGAGCTCACATTAGCCCCATCAAAAGTGGCCTTGGGTAGAATTTCCTTCTGTGCTTCTAAATTCAAATTGAGAGACAGAATTGCTTTCCAGACCTCAGCTTGGTATAAAAGAAGTTGTTTGTGTCCTTGCTGATTGTCCCAGCACTGTTCCTGTATCGTCTGAGGAGGGGAGATCCATGTTTGTCCTTGACTTTATGTAAAACACTGTGGAGATGAGTCAACGCCACACTTAAACTACCAGTCAAAGGTTTTTGCACACATTGAAATATTTTACATTTGCATGTTATTTACTTAACATTTACTAAAAATGCCCTCAATATTCTTTGCTAGCAAAGAAATTTACAGTATGTTCACCATTTGATTACCCATCCATCCATCCATCCATCCATCCATCCATCATCTCCCGCTTAATCCGATTTCGGGGGCAACTGTCTCAGCAGGCAAACCCAGACTTCCCTCTCCCCGGCCACTTCATCCAGCTCCTCTGGGGGAATCCTGAGGCGTTCCCAGGCCAGCCGGGACACATAGTCCCTCCAGCATGTCCTGAGTCTTCCCCAGGGTACCTTAACAAGAAAATGTCATATCTTTGATTCATCGACGCAACTTCCTCTACCCATTGTAACAGCAGAACATACACGAGGCATTCGTTCTACAAAGAACATTAAATACTGCTCTGTTTCATGCATTTAAAGTTAAAGCACAGCCTATAATTTGACTCTGCCATCACTACACACCCAGTTATTAGGATGTCAGACATGCACTGTTAAATACTCTTTCCATGTTATAAAGGAAACTTCTTTTATTTGACTTATATTTTTTTCATTTATAGTTGTTCACTCAACTTTCCGGTGTCTAGCAAGAATGAAAAATTTGCAGTTTATGAAATAAATGGAAAAGTGGTAAAAACCTGTGGTGTGCCAAAGCTTTTGACTGGTAGTGTATGTCGGCATCCAGATGGATGTCAATCGCTGTGACAATAGAACAAGTAAATTCATGTTTGAGAAAGGGTGGTACCATCGAGAGATGCTCCAAATGAGACAAACAGGGTTCAGAGATACATGTAACATTCCTGGGGTCGCTCCATCTATTGATTGTCATAAACAGAATCCCCCACCCCTAGATTTACTGATTTGTTCCATTCTATCCATACGAAAATGGTGAAAGATTCCAATGGGGCGATCATCTAGTCTGGTTCCTGGGGGGGTGGGAGGTTGTTCAGCCATGTTTCCATAAAAAAAGGATGTTGCAGTCCCTGATGTCCTGTTGGGATGTGACCCTTGCCCTGGGTTCATCTAACTTGTTCTCCAATGACTGGACACAGGCAAGCAGGATACGGAGCAGGGGTGGATGATGTGCACAGATCCTTTCTCACAGTGTTTCCCCGCATTGGTTACGTTTCCAACAGGACAGCCAAGTATGAGGGAATATTAAAAATGTGATTTGTCTGATTGGGGTCACTGTTGGTTTCATGTAGCCATTTATCACCTGTGATGAAGGGCGGGGGGGGGAGGGGGGACTCAACTTCAGGCATGATATCTATTACCAGGTCAATCAATGGACCGAACATTATTCAACCTAACTTCACCTTGTAATTAACCCATGCTGGATGCTGCAGAGTCTCAGAATCACAGATGTCACAGCGTGGCATAGTGAAGGTGGGGAAAGGAGCACAAGGAGCCATTTATAACTGCAAGGCAAAAAAAAATATTTAAAAAAAAACAGGACACAAAGAGACCATGAGGGGTCAATAACAAACTGGTAGAAATAAGAATAAACTAAAGAAACCATTAAGTAACACAACTAAAAGGGGAGCAGGAAGATAAAGGCACACCCAGTAACAGGAATAAGAACAATGACAGACTAGGGAATAGAGTGGAAACTGGCACTTAAATACTACACACAAACAACCAGGCTAACGAGAGGGCAGGTGAGGAATGCAAGAAAATTAACCGATCACTGAGGGTGCAGATCAACGAGCAACAAATGGAACAATTAACAACAAATGGATTAAATCAACAAAGATGAACACAGAAACAAGAGACTAAACAGACACCAAACTAGGAGACATTAATCTGATACTAGGAATACAAAGCAAAGCTAATCACAGGATCAAAGCCAGAGCAAAATACAAGAAGGGCAAAGTACAGGATCCAAAAGAAGAAACACTGGGGAACAAAATCCAATATAATCGTGCAAACAGGTAAAGCTGGTTCCCAGCAAGGTTTGAATCCACAAGCAGCCAGTTCTCAGGCTCTGAGACTCACACTCAGCCCCCTGAGCTATGCAGCACTATGGGAAGCAAACAAACCAGAAAAGGGTTCTAGGACTGTATGACAAAGAGGAAAATATGGGACAACTAGCAATGCCTCTTGGCCAAACAGGGAAAGGTCACAG
Organism: Mormyrus proboscirostris; assembly: GCA_026779585.1. Lineage (NCBI taxonomy): Eukaryota > Metazoa > Chordata > Actinopteri > Osteoglossiformes > Mormyridae > Mormyrus > Mormyrus proboscirostris. The sequence goes on from JAODKF010000068.1 coordinate 20,381,546, forward strand.
AGGGCGGAGTCAGACGGTCTGACACACTGGTCTCAAGCACTTCTCCATAGACATGGTACCATGGTACCTAACATGACTGCCTCAATAACTTGATCTCTGTTCAGCTCTGTTAGTAACCTACCATAATATGTAAAATGGTTAACAGTGTTATTACCAAAGGGTCTGCGGTTTTTAAAACACATCTGCACTATGTTAAAAATCTCAGAAATAACCAATACATTAGCAATATCCAAAGCAATAGTTCTTTGTTTCCTGTTATTGCCTTTTGACATATTTTCACAGGATTGGCTGGAAAGCTTCAGCGCTTCAACAACACAGCCTTGCCGTCACTAGCGTATGTCCCTGCTATGTATGACAGTTGTGACCGACGGTTGTCATTGGGCAGTTTTGAGTATAAAATGTGTGTGACTGCGTATAGGGATGTGCAATGGGACAGAGAGGTGTTAACAAAGCTGTTACTGCAAACTGTAGGCAGAATAGTAAAGATACTTGTGCTTCCTGAGAGGGCAGTGTGGGTGTTATAAGGCAAATATTATGCAGGGAGAGGAAGGCCTAGAATATTTACTCAATATTTTTAGATTCCTTTGGATTCAGATGAGATGTTATTATGATTGCAACACTCAATGGAGAATTTAATTACGCATATGAGGTATTTTATAGTAACCTGCCTGAGTGGTAATGTGAGGATATCAAATAAAATTCAACAACTATGTTCTCAGAAATTCCTTTGAAATTCCTTCGAAATTTTCCCAAACTGATTGAATATGTCTTTTTAGCAACTGGCTCCATGGTAACACCACATACTCATAATCCACACTCCTCTCTCCAATGCAAACTCACAAGAGTGGTATTTTGGCTCGATTCTAAGCTTATTTGACTGACAGCTTTCATGAACCATTTGAGTGGACGGCCACACTTAAAGCTTCAAACATCATCGATTATGTCATCAGATCCAGACAGTTCAAGCACCGGCATGGAGCTTCACCTGAAAGAGCCCTCATCACTCGACACTGGCTTCAAAGCCTTGGCAGCTAACGTAACACCTCTACTTCCCAGTGTCAGTGTAGCTATTGTTACTGCTTGTTACCCCTTCTTGCATTGGTCTCATGGTCCCCTTCGTTTGAAGTGTCGCTGTAGTCCATTCTCAATAAAATCCACTCATTGTCTGCAAGCTGCCTAGTGCGGTGTTTCCCAATTTGGTCCATGGTGATCCACAGCCGGTTCACGTTTTTGCTGTGTCTGAGCTCCCTGCCAGACATCACACATTTTTCCTCCCTCCGGGAGCTTGGAGGGAGCTAAATCATGGACTGTCTGTGGGTCCCTAATGGTGCGTTTGATTATTTCTTTCCAACTCAGAACTCGGATGAAAACGTCACGACCCGTCGGAAACACGCCTCTTTTATGACGTTGATGTCGGACAAGATTTTGTTGTCCGAGTTGCCCCCGTGACGTAATTTCAACATGGCAGCTTGTAGTTTGTTTGCCTCTCGAAAAAAGAATATCGCTATGAATGTGCTAAAATACTTTATAAAGCTTTTAATGTGGTTTGACTAGTTTGTGTTTCTTGTCTGTTTATCCCTCTGAAAAAATTATCTCCAAATTATCCAATTATAATACTCCAAATCTGCTAAAATATAAAGCAACAACACACAGCAGCGTGTTCATGGAGGCGGCCATGTTTGTTCCGAGATGTGGTAGCTTGAACGGGAGATTGTCGGACGTGATGTCACTCAACTCGGAATTTCCGAATTCCGAGACAAATACGTACGAATGCACCATAAGGATCAGATTGGGAAACACTGGCCTAATGGATCCTCATTCCTTCCATAAAACCCTGTCATGACACTTTTATTTCAACATTTTGGTTTCAATATTATTAATCATCCCTGATGCGGTGCATTGTGGTCTGTATTCCTATCTGAAGACCGCTTCCACATGGTATTTGCCAAAATGCAGGTAAAGTGCATGTCAAGTGAGCTGCACTTGCTTTATTTGGGGAATGGGACACCTTTGAATACTTGCGCTAATCACATGGACATGCACACAAAAGTGTGTCTCTGCTGGGACCCCAGGAAGTAAAGTAGTTTTGAGATACTGCAGTCATTCACGCCCCAAATAGCTGAGACAAGTCAGCCAGAAGCGAAACGCCACCAGCAATATTTGTCAAAATTGTCAGATCAGTAGAACCTTCAGTATGATTGTATCGAGAAGTCAAAACAGGCGAAAGTCACAAGTTTTGTTTAGGTTTGGCGGCATGTCTGCTTAACTTCAAAGGATATTTTGTAGTAATAAAAATAAAAGCAAAAGATATGAGCAAAAGGAGTGTTTTTTGATGGTTCACAGTTTTCAGTGAAATGTACAAGTTGTCTGTCACCCACTGCAATCAGGTGACATATGAAGGTTGGCTTCAGATTCACCACGAACATGTACTGGATATCTCCATGACAGATAAATATACAACCAAGAAATCATTTTTAGTGGGTGTTTATTCCAGATGTAGGTCTACAGTTGATTCTGCTGGGAATGTTATTCCTGGAACGTCACATCATAAGTCTTTCCAATAATTAAAGGAGATGCGTAATTACGAGAAGGATTAACAAGTGTGCTAAAAAGGGGCACTAATAGGTTCTTGGTTAAGAGAACACAGATCACATATTAATAACAAAATAGAAAAGATATTTTTGATTAATTGTGCTATTAGAAAGCCAAAAATTGCCAATAATAATCAATGACTAACTATCATGTTACTTCCACAACAGACAAGGTAAAGGGACTGGACACCCTGAACCAGAACATCCCACCCCAGTGCCGAATGGTCTGTGAGACCATCGGACTGGAAACACTGAGGAAAGCAGGATTTCTGTCAGACAAAATGGATCTGGGGCTACTGACTGGATGGTGCTTCCAGACTGAGGTGCACAAAAGATGGGTTCAGATGTGGAGATCTGGAGAAATGGGACTGAAATACAAAACATGCAAACCAAGGCAAAAACAAGATCCTGGGAGCCCAATCCAATGGCTCTGGGATCCCTGCTAACCAAGACCACAGACCCAGAAAGAATATGACGGCAAACAGGGCCACAAATCTGTAGATGAGATGCTGACAGGCATGACAGAAATTTGAAAACAAAACACTAACAGATGCCTGCAAGAACATGCTTGCAAACCTGGAAACAAGCCTCTACACCAGTGCTGGATAATCTAATCCGCAAAGGGCCAGTGTGTATGCAGGTTTTTGGGGTAACCTTTAGGTCAGCTCTCCAAAACAAGGTGTGAGGATTCTTCAGACAATCAGTAATTAGTAATCTATTTAGGGGGTTGCAGTGAAAACCCACATACACAAGAGCCCTTTCTAGATTAGATTGCCCACCCCTGCTCTACAGAGTCTCCAGACGAGCCTGCATACCCAAGCAAGCCTCGTTCCTCCGTCTAGTTTAGAGAAAGGTCACACAAAGTTTACTCAATCCAGTAAATGAGACAGCTGGGCCGAGCTTACATCTCATTGATTTATTGTTTAATAAAGGGCCAAAAATGGGAAATATTCAGCAGGGACCAGCAACTGAACAACAAAGTACTGAACCCCAAGGGATCTGTTCAAAGAGGGAAATGTTCCATGAACTAGGAAGGAGTTTTGAGAGGAAGTACATTCAAGGACGACAGAAGCGTAAATGAAAGATCCCAGAAAAGGGAAGAAGTGACCAATGGAGATGAGCATCAGTGAAGTGAGTCTTACACCAGTTCTGTAGAGAGAACATGACAAAATAACAGATATGGAAAGAGGGAGGAGCCTGAATTTTAGCCTGCAGACAGGATGCATGGAGCAGCAGGAGCGAGTGGGGCAGGGTGGCAGAAGGCGGTGACTGCGATGTGGAAGGAAGCCAAGAGCGATTGGGCAGCGCAGCTGATTCCCAGGTGCAATGCAGGCAGAAGATCTTACCCAACTGGGTCCGAAAGCAAAGGCTGAAGCAGTCATGCCAGGAGAGGAGAAGCAGCGGAAGGCTGGAAATGGGGAAGCGAGAAGGTTTAAACTAAAACACTCACCTCGCAGGCAATCAGAGTACCTGGACAGATATCATCTGCAGAATAAACTCCGAACATAAGTGGGGCAGAGCTGGGAATTTGGCCGTCTGTACTTACAGTATTGCAAGATGCTAGATTTATATTCTATGTCTGTATTCATCAATCTATCCATGTTCAAAACCACTTATCCCATATACCAGTGTTTCCCACCACAGTCGTCAGGGACCACTGACAGTCCACGTTATGCTAGATGGATGGATGGATGGAGAGACGGATAGATGGACGGATACTTTGGCTATATATGCATTACTTCACTGATTAGTGACCCTGTGCTCGTCATGTGATTATGGAAGCAGCATGCATGAACTATTCGTCCCTCTGCTGTAGCACATATCGATTTTGTTTGTACTTCGGTGTAAATCATATTCTGCTGTTCAAGTCCCACTTTTTATTAAGCCCAAAACACTATAATACCATACCTGACATTTCATGCAAAACTGTGGTATTTGCTGCCAGATTGTACAGTGTGACAGATTTCTCTATGCACAGCTTTTATAGATTATATGATCAATTACAGTATATAAACTGTATAACTATGTTATTTACATCAAAGAAGTATGGGTTATACTGCAGCATAGAATTATTACTTTAGTCATTACTACACATTAATTTTATGGTAATACTTTACTTGAAGGGGCACAAATAACCTAGTATTATGCTATTACTTAAGTATGAGTTTACCATAAACCAAATCAAACTTACTTATATACTTATCTTGTGCATTCATTATTAATGAATTGTGACACATATTTTATTATATGCAGTTACTATATCTCTTACAATATCTAATTCTGTAAACCTTTGTGAACTACTGAAGGAACTACTAAACGAACAAGTAATGAATAACACAACTGAAATACTGATCTCATGTTTGTTCGTTATTAATGAATCATGGCACATCGTTTGTCTCAAGTACCAACTATTTGTTCATGATTTGTACTCTCAGGGGCGGCATGGTGGTGCAGTGGTTCGCACCGTTACCTCACAGCAAGAAGGTCCTGGGCTTGATACCTGGGGTCACCCAGGGTGCCTTTCTGTGTGGAGTTTGCATGTTCTCACTGTGCATGCATGGATTTCCTCCAGGTGTTCTGGTTTCCTCCCACAGTCCAAAGACATGCAGATTAGGTTGACTGGCTACTCTAAATTGTCCATAGGTGTGAGTGTGTTTGTCTGTGTTGGCCCTGTGGGGGACTGGCAGCCTGCCCAGGGTGTACCCTGCCTCTCGCCCGGGATTGGGATTGGCTCCAGCTTCCCCGCAACCCAAATGGATAAAGCGGTATAGATAATGGATGAATGGATGGATGGATGGATTTGTACTCTAGTAGTAATCGAGTTACTACCAAGTATTTGTGCCCCCTCAAGGAAAGTGTTACTAATTATGCATATATTTTTTTAACTGTTTTCTTTTTTGATTTAGAATCCCTTATTTTTTATCTCTGCATCTCTTATTCTATAATCCTAACTAGGGGACCAGTACTGATCTTTATTATCAACTGATTCGAAATGTCGGTCACACAGAAAACTAAAATATTAAATCAGGTTAATGTTCTACCAATTAAATTCACAATTTTGATTGTGAATCACAACTATTACCCCCTCCCAATTGGTTATCCAGATGTCACAAGCAAGCGCATCAAATCTCCCCAGAATCGCTCAATAAGCCTTTGCGACATCATCGTCTCTCCGGCGCCCCCGGGTGATGCCCCCGGGTGATGCTGGTGCCGACGTGGCCTGCTCTCTGACCCCCTGGCATGCCAGTATTTCAGCGCTTCAGTAAGATGAGTCTCTCAGAGTGTCCATCCCATGATTTTTGGCTGCAGGCCCCCTCATTTCCATCACAGGTTCTGACAATCTGCTCCTTATTAGACAACACCACCTCACTTTTCTTCACACGTGGAAGCAATACTAGGTATATATGATAAAAAATGAGAAGGGGATCATGTTAGTACATTAATATTTATATAGAGTATTATCATTAGGTTACCTCACAACAAGAGGGTCCTGGGCTTGATACCCGGGGTCACCCAGGGTGATATTACTGGGAGGCAGAGACAGGTAAACAGGGTGCTGAATAATTCCTCCAGTCCCACCCCCCCACCCCAACTCAGCTTCTCTGGCTCCTCTGTCTCCCTTTGCCTCCCCACACCCCCACCTTACAGTTTCTCCACAATTTGCCTCTCTTGCCTGCAGTCCGTTACTGTTTCCTTGCTGATTTTATGATTCGCTTGCCATTTTACCGCCCTGTTGTCTGCCGGTACAGTTAGGTATTTCGGCTAAATATCATACCCCTCTCATGCACATATAGGGTGGCCCTTTCGTGCTGAATTGCACTATCCGCTCTGTGCTGTAAATGCTGCCTCTGATGGCGCTACTGTGTAAGAAGCTACCCCAGGGCCGGTTTCCTGGGGGGAGATCATCCTCCTGTGTGATCATGCCTTTTCAGGCAAGCCGACGTGACAGAAACAAGCAAGAACGCGAAGAGTGACAATTATGAGATAGAAATAAAAACAGCTGAAGTGGGTGATTCTGATAACTGTGTGGAGGTAAAGGCAGCTCTTTGAGAACTCTACACCAGATAATCGCCTCTCTGTTTCGCATCATTATTTAAAAGGGTCTCTGCTCCTCTGTACAGTACAGCTACCTGCAGGCTAAATCCCCATCCACACCCTTCCAGCCTCCTTTCGTTGTCTGTGACGTTCAGATCATTTAAGGTTTTATTTTGTGAAGTCAGGGTGCAAACCGTTTTACCTGTAGCTGCTGGCAAGTAAGACATTTACATCAGACAGCATTTGGATGACAAAGTAGTTCGAGTGACAAAGACCAACTCATTCCTTTATGTTTAGTGACACCTAGTGGCAATAATATAAAACGACTGTCACCACTGTCCTGCTCTTCTATTGCACGTGCAGAATTGATTGTATTCCATTTTACTGTAAGATAGATACATTTATTTCTCATTGCAGCAGATTCCTGTGCTTTACCATATATTTACTGCATGTATTGCTTCTGAAAATGTGTGTAAAAAAAAAAAAAATAGGGTCTGCAATCGGCTGGTGCCCTCTCCTGGGTTATTTCCTGCTTTGCCCCTTAACTTCTGGGATAGGCTCCAGGCCCCCTCATCCCTGCATAGGACAACTGGGTATGCAGAAGGGATGAATTAAAGTGTACGTAATTAAAAAACGAAAATCAAAAATAGAATGGCCATAAAGGAATAAGCATCCTGTACAATGATAGAATGGCAGATATAATAATACAATAATATTAGATAATAATATTATAATAATACTTACTATTATCTAGTAATATGAGGGTGGAGGGAACTGGTTAGGAAGGACAGATGGGGTTGGTGCACCGTGAGAAAACAACAGCACAAGTAGGATTTCAGGACTCGACAGACAAATCATGGGATACATCTGAGTACCTACCCCCACTCCACCTGAGCTTAACTTGCTCAAGGTTATTTAATACTCTGGTTACAATGTTTCTCGGCTTGATTTCAAGCTTTTTGGCGTTAGGGAACAGTATGGAATGTTACAGTGTTACAGAGAGTACGGTTTCGAGCTATTTCAGAGTATATTGTTACAACGTAAATTATGTGGTACATGTTCCTTTTAGAGTATATGGTTACAGTCTGATGGACTGTGGCCTTTGATGGTGTACTTCTTTCTGAATGTGTAGGTAAAGTGCATTATTAATATGTAGTACTTTAAGAGTATATGGCTTATGGTTTGAAACAAACTTTGCTGGTGCACAGTACTATATATAATTAAATGCTATGTATAATTCATTGCTAACTGATAATTAAATGTCAAGACTTGCGCAAGCATTTACTGAAATTAATAATGTTTGTATATATATATATATATATATATATACGGATGCTCCTGTACTTACGAATGAGACTCCGAGCAGCCGTTCGTAACTTGAAGTGTTCATAAGCCGTTATTCAATATCATTTTAAGGGTATACGCAAATACGAAGAACTAGGATGCTGAGAGTACGCAGGCTGCGCTGCTGCTTGGTAGCAGTAGTGGCCAGAAGCCGTGCCAGGCAGAATTGGCACGCAGAAAAGAAAATGATACTGCGTATAGGAAACAGAGGAGCCCAAGGAACACAATTTGGACTTGCAGTCTTCGTTCGTATATCTGAAAGTTCGTAAGTAGAGGAGCATCTGTATATACACACATATATCCATTGTCCAAACCACATATCCTTCTGGGTTGCGGGGGGGGGGGGCTATCCTGGAAGCTACAGGCACAAGGCAGGGAACAACCCAGAAGAGGGGGCCAGCCCATCGCATGGGACAGTCACACACCATTCACTCGCATCTATGGTCAATTTAGGAACCCCAATTAGCCTCAGCATGTCTGTGGATTGTGGTGGGAAACCGGAGTACCTGAAGGAGTACATGGGGAGAACATGCAAACTCCACGTACATGGAACCCAGGCGGAGGTCCCAGAGGTGTGAGGCAACAGTGCTAACCACTGCACTACCATGCCACCCTATATATAATTTTATGCAATTCTTATATGGGTGACCTTCAGTGTGCGTTTAAGATGGATTAAGGAATATCTTGATTTCCTACCTCTGATTCTGAAATCTGGCATGCCTCAAAGGTGTCACTGTATGAAAAGCACACGTCACATTTGTGCGTTCAGCTCACAGACACTTCAGCGCTTTGCCCCAGCAGTCCTGAAAATAGCTGTCTGATGCGGCCACGAATGAGAAATAAATCCCAACACCCTATATACGTCTCACTGTTTTACCTAACCCTCCCGGAGTCTGCTCCGGCTGAGTTGCCATGGTAACCAAGGTCTGTCTCTCACAAGACACGTTCTACCGAATAGTGTGGTAATGACATTTCAGCCCCACCCCCTCATCCCTAGTGCCCCCCCCCCCCAACACACACACATACACACACACACACACACACACACACGCATGCACACATTCTCTCCAGTAATCGAGAGTCTGGACACTGACACTCAGGCCCCCGCAGAATGGGGGAAGCAGGGGAGGATGAGAGGTTATTGATCTGCTGAGTTGATCTGGTCTCATAGTCATCTGCTTCCCTGGGCTCACGAAAATACAGGTCATGCACATTAATAATGAATATCATCACAGAAAGAATTTAAATGGCACGCTAATGGAAATTCAGAGATTAAGGCCATAGACACATGGCACTTAACTGGCACCGGTGGTAAATTGCCTTGATGATATGACTTTCTTGACGTGGGTGAAGGTGGGTGAAGGCGACCTCTCTCCATTCCTCTCATATTAGACAGTAAGCAAAACTGCTCCTCACTGCGCTCATTATAGCGCTAATTCATTCCGTGGATTTTTGGCATTTTTACCTTTTTTCCTGAGATTTCTGTAATAATACAGACCTTAAACTATTTATTTAAAATATTCAGTTATTTCCACGATACCTTAAATTAATCTAGAAATTATGAATGAATGGCATTTTAATTATCGCATGCTTGCTTTAAATATTTCAGGACCTGTCACGGAGTATGAATAATGTGCCCTCTATATAGAGTCAAGTCTTTAACCAGTGTGAAATGACTGATAATTAGCTAGTTAAATTTAACTTTTGAGCACATTTGTCTTTGCGTGTTGTTGAAGGCTTGCGGGGGCTGAATGTGGTTTGTGTGTGCTGACGCACTGACTGGCATGCTATTCCCTATAACTCGCCAAGCGGATTTCAGCAGTGTGTGATCGTAATGTGAAAGACCATTTCTGCCTTAAAAAAAAGTAATTAAAACATAATGGCATGATGCTGATGGGGGGGGGGGGTGTAAATATCTATGGGCCGCAAGACAGAGGAGCATCTAGAAGCTTCCGATTGTGCACAGTATGAAAGACATTGTTGCCTGTCCGGTTCATATTCAAATTGGGTTTCCAGGACGGAGGTCAGAGTGCATACTCAGCAGACGGGGGAAGGGGGGGGGGAGTTGCATTTGTATTTGTAAGAGAGAGAGCAGTTAGCATTTGAGATGTTCTTCACAGCATGTCTGCACTAAGGAACACATCCATCCATCCATCCATCCATGCATCGTCCACAGCCTCTTCTGTAGTGCTGGCCCACCAGAGCCTGTCCCATGAAACATGGGGTGGCTGGGGCAGTCCGCCGGACAATCTAAAGGCACTATCTCACAGCATGACGGCAGGATTTGAACCCCCAGCCCTGGACGTGTGAGACAACAGTGTTACCCATTGAATCCTTCATGTACATTTAAATGTGAAACTTACAAGCGTTTCTGTAATTCATAATTACCCATGTATGATAAATTAATCGTCTTTCTCTTGGTAGAGTTGGGGCTAAAGGATTCTGCTATTTATTTTTAGTCCTGGCTGTCTTTTAATCGTCAAATGCAGGTTAAGTTGTTTCATCTGGTATTCAGTGAAGCATTGAACATTAGCAAAAGACAAATTGCAATTACATGCCAGAGATCGGTTTATGGGTGTGCGTTAGCACCCGCCTAAGACGTAACGAGGTGGGCGGCCCTGGCGTTTCTGTCTGTGGCAGCCCGTCTAACGCCGAGGTGGATGGTTACATCGATGAGCAGAATGTGATAGGAGAGCATGACGCATCCAGCTGGATGGTTTATCAAACTTCACTTATTTATGAGCATGAGAGAGATAAGAATAATTCCCCCCCC
>JAODKF010000068.1:20392298-20406649 GCA_026779585.1 Mormyrus proboscirostris
CACAAAGAGTGTTCCTGTCTATGCTGCTCACAAAGTGAGTCATGGCCATGCATAACACCTTTATATGTTAAGTATGGCAACAGTTGCACAGACTTTGGCATGTTGTGTCTCCAGTGAACTTTTTGGGGTCTGGAAGATTAAACGATCCAAACCTGCGATACCGAAGGCCCCACCGCTCCGATCCATTTATTGATTGTGTGCCCGACTTGTAACAAAATGGAGATCACAGCAGTGCAAAGTCAGAAATCGTGGCCTTTTTATCGCCCTCTCAGATGTTTTATTAACACAGCAAGACTGTGTCCTTTCTAACAAAAGCAACCAAACCTGGTCCTACTGCGGACAGCACCCCCACCCCTTCCTTTGTGACTTCTGAGATTAGATATAGTGTAAAATGACATGCTGTTGACCTTAAAGGAACAGGATGCTGTTCCCGCTCCCCAGGGCCTGGGGGTCGGTGACGGAGCAGGGATGCCGTAAGCGAGGACGCATGGCCTGGGTGACACCGTCACGCCTCTGGCTGCCCTGTTCATCCATGAGTGAAATTACACCAAACGTGGCCAGTGGCTACTGCTTCCATCCCCCCCCCCCCTTAAAAATGCTTAGAGGTTCACTGGTGCCGTATTCCCATAACCCCCACTCTCAGAGTTTCTGCATTATTTTCCAGGCATGTAATAAGTTGGCCAGAACAGGATGCTGATTTTAAGGGACAAGACTGTCCAATACTGGCCAAATAAAACCACTGAAGCATATAAAAATCAAACTATTTCTTCTAAACAGCAGGCTGGGCCTATGAGGCTGACTAGCATGCTAACTGGCAGCTCTTTTTACAGCCTGTTTCCATTTAGGCATCCACTCTGAGCTTATCTTCTCATCCACACTGCCAGAGAATATCTTGCATCATTTTCCGGCCACTTCACTATCCTCCTCTTCTGTTCTCCTTCCCATTTATCTTATTTTCCATCTCCATCACCCCCATGCTATAGCAGGCCAGAACCTAGATCGGGGCTGATGTTATTGCTGTACTTGAAATAAACAAGAGGAGAGGAGAACAGGGCAACCCACACCTCTTTGGTATCCCTTTAAAGAAACGTTCTTGAACTCTTAAATTTCTCTTTCCATCCAGCTGGAGGAGGGATGGCACTAGAAGCCGAAAATTTCTGTTGTGTGGACTTTGAACCCGTCAGTCCTGTCCGCTGTGTTGCGTATCGGAGTTTTTATGGCTATCCCCAGCAACAGAATTTTGAGGAATTCCACCTTCCCAGAGATGATCAAAAGCCCCAGGAATGCTATCTGGGAGGAAGTAGCCCCTTTTTCTGGCACTGAGTGCAGACCTCGTGTCCGGGGATGGTGGGCTAGGAACTGACGGCTTGACTGCCCACCTTGCCATAATGGGTGAGGTGAGAGGGGGGAAGGTTGCCCAGTAATGAGTATGATTGAGTAGGACCATCTGTGGTAACCTGGGGGGTATTAAGACACCCAGCCATTACCATCACCATGTTGGTAGCTGCAGAGTGTGCAGCTTAGGGGTGCAGCCAGAGTGGAGATGTAGTGGATAGCGTTGTTGTTTCTCATGTCTGGGACTGGGGCTTCTATAGGAGTGAATGTGTGTTTGTGTTTGAGTGGTGTGAGAGCCCTGCAGTGGGTTGGTTCCCCATCTTGGGTTATTCCCTGCCTTATACCTATAGGCTCCAGGTGCCTGCACCCCTGAAGTGGCTACAGGAGGTGGATGGATGGATGGATGAGGCACCAGGGCTTAGGGCTCAGAGACTAGACGAAATGCGTCAACCGAGCTGCCTAGCATCAGCTAGATGGTGAACAAAAGCCCTGACAGTTAAACTCGACTGGCACGGTTTTATCCAAGCTAATTATTCAGAAGGAATCTGAATAATCTGAAATGTTTGATGGTCCAAGGTGCTTTCTTGCAGCTTGGCAAAATATTAATATTACAGTAAAAGGCCATCCAGCAGATCTTTTGTTTTCCCCCATGTTGAGGTCAGATTAATGTGGCTGCTGTTTTTCTCTGTTGTTTGTTTTGGTCTCAGTCTGGGGAGATGGACCTGTGTTTCTCTCATCCTTTAATCAGAGTTTATCTGGAGACATTAAAAAAGAAGCATTTCTGTGTAAGATAATTACAGAGGAAGATGTTGACGTTGCCACTGGAAAATAAGGCCTGCCAGGAGGTAACATATGCCACAAGGTGTCGTTTGCAGTAAGTTGAGCAGGATTCAGACTGACGGCTCTTTGGTTGTGGACGCCTGCATTCTAACACCTCAGAGGAAACTTGGAATACCTCTCCTTGAGCACATTTAAAACAAACCATGTTATGACCCCCTCCACATGCATTATTCAGCGAGCGAGCAAATTACCATCTCGGTAAGCAAGCCAGGGGAGAGTAGGGGCGGTTTGTCACCGTGTTGTTATATTCGTGTCACTGTTACCTTTTGTCTCTGAGGATATGCCTGGATTTCTAAATGGGGGCTTTGATGTTTGACATGGAAAAGTGATTCAGTCTTTGTGTGTGTGTATTTTTTTATTTTATTTTTTTACGCGTTGATTTAATGCTATTTTTATCTTATTGGAAATTAATCCGCATAATACCCCCGTGTTTAACACACCTTAACACCTATTGTAAAATATAATCTGATATGTGAATTATATGGTAATGTTTTTAACTTACAGAATGTCTAACAGGAATTTAAAATGAAAGCTGCTGCCTTCACAGTGACGGTTTAGAAATGACAGTCCAGAAAGCCGGTTCCGCATGCCACGCGGACAATGTGCACGCGCCCCTCGATCGCACAAACGGTTCGCCGGACGCGGGTTTCCGTGTTCATTTGTACCGGAAACTTGGCCCGTCTCGCGCAGAAAAATAGATTCCATTCCTCACGCTGCCTCTCCCTCCTGCTCCCCCCTGACTGGAGCCGTGTTTGCTGGGACCCGGTCGCTCTCCAGAGCGATGGCTCGCAGGAGGGGATGCGGCACCCGGCATTAATTACCGTCCAGCGGTGGGCGTGGGCCCCAGGCTCACCGCACCGCGTAAGAATCAATCACGGCCGGCGTCGGGCCCCTCCGTTTCGGGCGCCTTGGCAGTCCGGTCATGTAGCCCGTTGTTTACCGTGTTCTGGGTCGCGAATTAAATCTGAATGAAACCGATAAATCACCGGTGGGAAAAAGGCGCGGTCGGTTACGTTTTTATGCGCGCGGCGGAGGAACGAGGGATGGGGGGGGGGGGAATGAAAATGACCCTCTGCTTTCTGCTTTTAAGGAAAAAAAAAACAAAAAAAAAACATATGACCCGGTCTGAGGAATCTTTGATAAATCTTCACTTTTACTTGGATGACATGATAAAACGACACCTAGTTTTTTATGATGTCAGTCGTAAAGGGGATGGAAATGGGAAATATATGGAGAATTACTCCTTGGATACGATTTTCTTTTTTTTGGGGACGGGGCGGTGGTGTTAACATGCTCAGGGCAACAACATCAAAATTCTTACTATACTGTTTTATACTGTGTACTTTAGTTATTAGATGATTATTATCTATCCAGTCACTTATGCATTATTATTATTATTATTATTATTATTATTATTATTATTATTATTACTATTATCTTACCTGCCTTGCCTTTCCAGGTACCATCTCCATCAACACCTTGCGAACGCCGTACACAGCACCGGGTGAAAGCGAGATCTTGGACCTGGATGACCACTTGTATTTGGGCGGGCTGCCAGAGAACCGCGTGGGCCTGGTGTTCCCCACTGAGGTGTGGACAGCGCTGCTCAACTACGGTTACGTGGGCTGCATCCGTGACCTCTTCATCGACGGCCAGAGCAAGGACGTGCGCCGCATAGCCGAGGCGCAGAAGGCCGCTGGCGTCAAGCCCTCCTGCACGAAGGAGCCACCCAAGCAGTGCCTGAGCAACCCTTGCCAGAACAGTGGTGTGTGCCGCGAGGGCTGGAACCGCTACGTGTGCGACTGCTCTGGGACCGGCTTCCTGGGCCGCTCCTGTGAAAGAGGTGGGCCACCCTCCACGCCTTCTCACTGTGTCCATGTTCTTTTCCCTGGTGTGTCCATGCCATTTTCCTTGGTGTGTCTGTGTCTTTTCCCAGGTTGTGTCCATGTTTTTTTTTCCTGATGTATCTGTGTCTTTTACATGGTGTGTTCATTTTGTTTTCCTTGGTGTGTCTGTGTCTTTTTTTGTCTGTTTCCTCAGCCTGTCCATATCTTGGTGTGTCCATATGTTTTTTTCCTGTTGTGTCCATGTCTTTGCCTTTGGTATATCCTTGTCTTTTTCCTCATTATTTATCCATTTTAATGGATTATTTTGTTGTGTTTGTTTCCTATCTGATGGTGAGTTTCTTTCCTGTCTTTCATTCATTATACCTTCACCAATATGTCTGTCCAACTCAGTACACATATTTAGATCATATGGTTCTGAGTTTATGATAGTGAAATCCGTGAAGTGCTGACTGTGTCTTAAGTCTTACCAGGACAACATTTATTACAAATTTGTATTTAACGGTTTTTCCACATACTTTCTTCATGGCTTCCACATGGCTTCCTAATCGTTTCCACTTGGCTTCCACGTGGCTTCCTGATTGTTTCCTCATGGCTTCCTAATTGTTTCTGCACAGCTTCCACATGGCTTCCTAATTGTTTCCTCATGGCTTCCATATGACTTCCTACTCATTTCCTCATGGTTTCCAGATGGTATATGCACTTGCTTTGAGATTTTGTTATTAAAATATTTTGGTATTTGGTATGAAAATTGGTGACAACTTGACCCCACCCCCCCTCACGTCAGCTGTGGGAGGGAGCTGGCAATCCCAGCTGACTTTAATCACATCAAAGCTTGTCACCTTAACTACCTTGAATGTGGGATTTTGTGTGATTTACAGATTAAATCTCTGTACAATAGACACCTGTAAATGTGTCTGTGTATGTGGAGAGGGAGCTGTTTTTAAAAAGAAACATTATAGATGACTACAGATTAGTTCTGTTGTGCTACAGGGTCTCTGGCACTTTCCTCAGTTAGTCCGCACTATACACCATGCAGACTTATGCCCAGATATTTCTGTGGCCATGTTTCTTGAAGGTGGATGGGGATTTGGGCACTGTTAAAGTAGTGGGCAGCTTCACCGTCGCCCCCTGCATAGGTATCTGGTCACCACACACAGCCTTGCAAATTGGCTGTTCGCTGTCTTTAAGCGTGAGAGTCCTTGAGCCCCAGAGCAGTGTTCTGATCCCCCTCTGCAGATAGAGGGAGAGGAGAGGGGGGACTAGCGAATGAAGGGGCGGGAGATAGATGCAGGTGGAGGTACGGAATGAATCACGACTTACCCACTGTGAAAGCTGTAATGGCTTCGCGATGCAGTTGACAGCTAGCCCTGAATGTGACCAGGTGACCCTGGGAGCGTTGCCGTGCTGACGAAATGGTCTCCGTTTGATTAACGGCCCTGAGAAAGCTGTTCATTGCAGGCGGGCTGCATGATGCTGGTTGCTTACTGAGATGAGGCTGTACCTCGGTGGGCCAGTTTTCCGGTACACGCGCAGATGCCGCAAACTCAGTAATTGTATTTATTTGCTGTCTCAGTTGCCGCATAGTCGAGACTAAGCCCTCACCCCTCACCAACAGTCTGGATGGCTTTCTGCTTTTCGAAATAATTGACGGCATCAGTCTTCACTTTCTTCACGTCAATGTTGAGTGCTAATGCAGGACTGTAGAGAGCCTTTCTGTTGAACGCCACAGGGGGTGTTATGGATGACTGTCCTGTTCCACCTCCCCTCCCTCCCGAAGTAACTTCACAGACTATAGAATTACGTTGGACGAGTGTGGGTTAGTGAAGCTCCTTTAACATTTCTTGTACTGTACCTTGGGGGGTGGGCATGTGGCTGTATTGCAGCCCGTTTCAAATTTACGATTATCCAGATACATGTTGTCAGTGGAAGTAGATCAGATCACCGCAACAGAGCAAGGTGTTAGCCTCCCATGTTAGGACTGAAAGTGTAACAACTCAATTTGCATGCCTCCCCCCCCACTTGTGTGTCGGAATAATGAGACCCTACGGCTCAGACTTCGTTGCACTTTGCATGTTCAGAAAACCTTCCCATAGGCCACCTTCCATCCTGGTGGGGGTGGAGGGGATGAGTGCTTCAGTTTGCTGCCTTTCCTAGATGGAGCCGGCACCCATTGTCACGACACTGCACAAAATATTCTTTCCCAGCCATCTGATATGTGTGTGCAGTGTACCACCTAGTGGTGCTGCTCAGGTACTGCAGCTTGTGAACGGTTGGCGTACCAACCCCCCACATGCATAGTCGAATCAGCGGCATCTTCATTAAGCAGGCATCGTGTTTTCACGCCCAAATGCCAACCGCCCCCACCTCCAGTCTAATTAGACAAAATGTGTGCTGTTGCTGGGGGAAAAGAGTGAGCACCCACATAGCTGGAAAGAAGAGCTGTATAACAGACGAACACCTCTCCAGTGAGGAATGATGCACGTAGGTCCACAGGCATGATTTTAAGGCACTAAGTGGACATTAAATCAGCTTTAAACCATGCAAATTCCCTCCTGGATAAATTGGCTGATGCTATCCATCCATCTTCCAGTCACATGTTCAGGGTAGGGCAGCACAGGGCTCAAGACAGAGGCACCCCCCCCACCGCTCTGGTCTCCTGCCGGCATCCAAAAAGGTCACATCATGGGGTCCATTGCGCTTGTCCATTTAGATTGTACCATTTGTAAGTGAATTT
Source organism: Mormyrus proboscirostris (assembly GCA_026779585.1). Classification (NCBI taxonomy): domain Eukaryota; kingdom Metazoa; phylum Chordata; class Actinopteri; order Osteoglossiformes; family Mormyridae; genus Mormyrus; species Mormyrus proboscirostris. The sequence goes on from JAODKF010000068.1 coordinate 20,399,055, forward strand.
CTGCTTACCAGGAATCTGAATTTTCCTTCCCTCCTTGTGACAAATCCATGCCTCTTCAAATGAGCTCTGCTTCTTTGCCTCCTGTGGCCAGTGACAGGTGTCCAGATCAGGCGTCACTCACCATGAATGTGTGTCCTTCGTGTGTCATGTGATGCCCACGCCGTTTTTAAAGGCGGAGGCCTCGGGCATTTTCGGGAGTTGCTTAGTAACCATACTTAAGGCCATGACGGTCCAGAATCTGGCAGCACCTCTCTATTCTATAACAGCCTCTCACTTCAGCCGGCAGGACTGTTTTTAATGTCTCTGGACTCCGTTCGGTGTGGCCTCTACTTTTGTGCTGTCTCGACTGCCTGCTTATCATTAACGTATGTTTCTCATGCAAGATAGTGAAATAGGAGCGCTACACCCATGATGTCTTTGGGGAAAACCATACCTCATTATTTCCTAGGGGGAAGTGGGAGGGCTTGTGAGTCCCCACCGAAATCAACTCTCCCCATATTAAGCAGTTTGTTTTTTCAAGAACGGACTTGTTTATATATTTATTTGGCTTGACGTATTCCCAGGTCACATTTATCTGTCCTACAATAGGGACATCAGTATTTAGCACAGCAGTGCTTTTTTAAAGAGCAACCAAGGGATTGTTTTATTTTTTACCCCCCTCTAACAGGTGCTCACTCTGCATTAGTGTATCGTTGCTTGTGGTTTCATGCCCAGGCAAGTCTAATGGCAGTATGGTGGGAGGGTGCAGGAACAGGGACTGGCCTGAGGAAAGAGAGGAGTGATACGGAACTGGTGGCCAGTGGCTTTGGAGTGCCAGAGTGCATGCTGCAGGATAATTATTGTGATGGCCATCATCGAGGAGATGGATGAGGACGTGCATTGTGTTCTTCAGTGTGGACATCTCCTGGAAGTACAGCCACTGCAATAGAAGTAGTCATTCTTATTAGTATCAACATACTAATTTTTAATACTTATTATATGACTCTATGACTAGAGTTTTAACATTTTTGTTTTACAAAAAGGGTTTTTAATGCCCACTGAGAGATTGCAGGCACACATGTGGAGGTGAGGATATCTGTTTGACTGTCAGTCACTTACTTATAATGTCATCTAACGAGTGTTTGTGGGGGACGCGTGTGAGTGTGTGCGCACGCACAGTTGGGTACACGGCAGGGAGGCTAGTAGAGAAATAAAGATTCATTTGTCTTGTTTAGCAAAATAGAATCCATTAACATACTCCCGGAGAGCATTCCTCAGCCTTGCAAATTCTCATGACTGCAGACAGGGTTTACAGGAGTGTGTTACTGTCCCTGTAGGGCACCGATAGGACAGGGGCAAGAGGCAGGGCCAGAGCAGGCGTGACAGAGGAATCTTCCAGAAAGTCCCACTGCTGTGAGATAGGCAGAAAGATGGGGTTGACTTTCATTGGCACTCTGGAGACACCAGCCAGTAAAATTGGGTTTTAATTTCTATGGCGGCTCAGGCTTAATGCCCTCCCCTTAAACTAATAAATTAGCTTTTTGTGGAATGACATGTAAATGTGTTTTTTTTTCCTTTTTTTAAAATTGCTCACAGGAAGCACAGAGCAATAAACAGTAAATTAATTTCCCACATTAAAAAAAAAAATCCCATTTCAATTCTCATGTAAGTCTACATACTCTTTGGCCATCTTTCACGCTTTTTTTTTAAACCGCTCCCCTGTTGTCCTTTTCTGAGATCCCTAACTTCCCTAGCTGAAGAGAGACTCTTCAGTCAACCGTCACCATGGAGACCGCCCCCTGCTCCTGTCGAGTCACCGTCAGTGGGGTGCACACGTTGCCCTCACAGAAGTTTCTGTGACTTTGGTCTTTATCAGCTTTATCAGCTTCCTGTGGCCAGTGTGACCCCCCCACCCACAAACACACACACACACACACACACACACACACACACACAGGTTTGTAATTACATCTTTGTGGGGACTTTCCATTCATTTCAATGGGGGAAAACTCTAATCACAAGATGACGACTTAAGCCTCACCCAGCCCTAACCTTGACCATAAGTAATCAAATAAAATATGAGACTTTTGGCATTTTTTTCCGAAAAATGGTCCCCATAACAACAAAAAAAAAAAAAAACTTTTTTTTTAATTACATTGTGGTGGAAACTTGGTCCCCATAAAATAATATAAACCTAATCCACAAACACACACACACACACACAGGCAGGCAGAGAAAAACACCAGGATATATTTTCGTAGTCCAATAATAGACACTTCATGAGACCTTGGTCAAAGCGTACCCACTGTGAGAAGAATGACATTAAAAGTTCACACTTTTTTCCAGAAGATTATCTCTCAGGTACTGTGTGCTTGGCATAGGCTCCAGTCCAGTCTCCCCTAAGGTCCAACAGAGTGAAATCTCGCATTAGGTCGAAAAAGGCAACAGACGCACAGAATTCTGCAAATGATGATAATATTCTGTGAGGATCTGCTCACTGTGGAGGTGCATACATATGCATGGCTTCTGAGTGAATAGGCAAGTGGTGTCCCATTTACCTTCACCACCTTCATATCTGCCTTACTCAGTGTAAATGCCATTTGGGCATGCATTTATATTAGGTGATTTACTAGAAGCGTGACATCTCCATGGAGTGATGATGTCTCCTTATGCCTTCCCAGCCTGCGATTTGGAGACTCACAATGAAACTCAACATTGACCTGTTTTTTGACACTGGAAGGCTGCTGGTTTAGGCCCCTGCTGGGTGGTACCCGGGTGACGGGGGTTTCTGGTGGTCTGCAGGATAGAGATGCAGGAAAATGTTCTCTTTGGCTGTTGGTGTTTAGCGCATCTCACATTCATATCATTTCTGCTTTTTGTGTATCATACTCCTTGCTCAGGGGGCATGAGCTGGTCTTTGCTGGATGTCTGCAGTGGCCCGTTTTAGCCTGCAAGTACTAGTCCCTAACCACCTCAGAACAGGTACCCCTTCATGTTTCTAAAACGAGTGCCAGTCTCCCCAGTTCCCTGCGGCGTGTACAGACCTGCAGCGCTTTCCTTTTCTGTCCTTCCTGTTCTCCGTCTAATTCCAAGTGGCTCTAAATGACGCCTGTTCCTCTCAGTGCAGGCGAGCAGTGGCCAACAGCGGCAACACCCATTCGTCATGCATCCGGACCTCGAGTCCTGTCACTTATAGCTCAGCCCAGTAGAGGCTGGGAGATTGGACACGGGTGAGGGATGTGCCAGGATCATCTACTGGGACGGTGCGTGCTCTCTGCTCACCGACCCAGAGAAGTGGGTCCCTGCCTGGCATGCCCAGCTCCACCCACCCCATAAAATAAAAAGTCAAAGGGCAGCTTTATTTAGCTGCTCTTTCTGTGTACTCTACTATCCTCAAACACACACACTCAATACAGAGCCAGTTCCTGGAACCAATGTCCTAGACCTTTAAGGGCAACCTCGCTATAATGGTGTCCTTTAGGATTCCCTGTTTTTTTTTCATCCCCAGCACAGTATGACTACCTCAGGGGTGAAGTTCTCAATTTGAAAAGATTCTCCCTCCCATTTTCCTCCATCTCATTAGCACCCTTAAGTCGTGGAATGGTTTTAAGTTTTATTAAACTGTACTGTCTGGAAGCATCAGCCGCTGTGGTGATCTTTTTATTTTGACCCCTGCATTTGCAGAGGCATACACACCCATGCAGTCTGTATTGTGCCTCCTTAATGGACCCTTTGTCACCAGTTAGTTAGTTGTCTCAGTTTCTTCAGGTGCTTCAGTCCTGCCTTTCACCTCATGGGCAAAGGAACCACACAGGGACCATAGGACAAGAGGTGAAGGATGAGAATGATTGAGGGTATATTAGCGTCATCATCGAAGGGTCTGGATGAGGGCATCTGCATCTCTGTTGAGATCCTTAAGCCTGTTCCTTTCAGGATATAGGAGAGACACCAGTGGGGGAGGCTTAGTCAATAAAGCTCATGCCTGGGAAACCTGTCCACCTGTCTTCAATGAGTCAATGGGATTTTAGGAAGTTTAATGTTTAGTTGGTTTAGTGTTCTGTGTTTCTGTTTGGGGTTACATTAGTTTGGGGCCTGGTCCTTGACTATGTTGGGCCATCTCCCTGACGTTGTGGCCTTGATGGCCTGTGCTGATTCCCTGACCACTTCCCACTTGGAGAGGGTATGTCTTAAAGATGAGAAGTCTTAAGATCCTCTGTACAGGTTCTGGTAAACGGTTTTTCTTTTTTTCTATCTGTATTGTCTTGGTCGATTCTCAAAGCACTTATGTCCATAAGTTAAGATAAGGCCCAGTGACAGATTATAAAGCTGGTGATTATGGAGAGCATGAGCGTGTTGTCACTGCGGATTTTCACATGTCCTTTTCATCGCTAATGTTAATTTCCCATGATACTGCTCTCCATAATGACTCTAATAAAAGCAGTTACCTCATCCGTCAACGCTTTTGAGTATTCATATCAGCTGGACAAAAAAAATTACAAATGTATATTTTATGAACACCTCCCCCTTTATAAGAAGATTGTGGTGAATCAATCATTCAGCCAGTCATGTAGTGGAATTAATGTGCGAGAGGAGCGGTCTCGCACCGGATGATTGTGGGTGCTTACAGCCTCTTTCTGTGAGGAATGTGGGCACAAAGCTACGCCTGCCTGCCCGTAATGCACACTAGCAGAGGAAACGGTGCCGTAAAAATTAGCAGCCTGAAGATAAACAAACGTGGTCAAATAAAAACAAGCCACTGCAATTAACACCAACGATGGAGCGGAGTGCTAACGCGGCATTTTACAGCTCCGGATTTGCTCCATTTTTAACTGTGCTGTCAAGGCCTTTCTTCATTTACTTCATCTTTGAGGTGCCTAGATAATGCTAAGTCTAAAACCATCTACAATTTGTAGCTCTTTAATCTGTTGGATACTTTTACTGGAGCAATCACCATGGGCACTTCCCTCATGGGTGCAACAGCAATGCTGCTCCTAGGGCTTGAAACAGAGCTATTCTCACTGGTATAATACTACTAGTCCTGCTCTTAACATGGCTTGTTATATAGTGCCATATACAGTATATCTTAACCCTAAAGTCAGCGCTTGCTAGCACATCAGCATTAGAGTCAGCACAAGTTAGCACTTGTTAGCACGTGAACATTAGTGCAGAGAGCACTTGCTAGAGTGTCAACATTAGCCGTACAGTTAGAAATTGCTAGACATTTCTGATACACATATTGCACTTGCTCTCATAGCTGCACAGATAACATGCTCACTAGCTACAGAAACCTCTGTCTGCTGCAGTGTCATCATAACCTTCATTGTACTGCTTCATTCCCCTACTCAGTCACCACTATTTTGGCAGAAAACAGCCTTCAGCTTTTCAGAAATGGAAGCCTGCTTATCAATTACTGTGACTTTCTTTTCCTCGAACATCAGTTGGATTGTTTCCAGCTCCACTGGCAGGAACATCCTCCTCTTCCAACATGCTGTGGTAGGGGAAGCTAACCAGCTCCCCATCCCAGAGCGGCAGCACCCTAACCCCCCAGTTTGTGCCTCTCCCTCTTCCCTAGATGCCACCATCCTCAGCTACGACGGCAGCAAGTTCATGAAGATCCAGCTACCGGTGGTGATGCACACGGAGGCAGAGGACGTGTCTCTTCGCTTCCGTTCCCAGAGAGCCTATGGAGTTCTCCTGGCCACCACGTCACGGGATTCAGCGGACACCCTGCGGCTCGAACTGGATGCTGGCCGTGTCCGCCTCTCTGTCAACTTAGGTACCCCCGACGGCCACGTCCGCAGCCACCGTCAGCCTGCCAGCCCGCTACCTTACTACACCTTTCTGACACATTTCACCATAACTCAACACCATAACCTTTTCCTCATATTTGTCCAGCTAAAATTTATACTCTGCAAGTGTATCCCTTTAAAATATACCATTTTCAAGCCAGAAAACATTCATATTAAACTCAGCAGCACACACAGGGTGGGTGTAGGACACTCCCTGATAATATTCAAGCTCCACCCAGGACACCTACATACACACAGACCCACACTCACTTTGTCAGCGTGATGCTGTTGCTATGTGGCAAGAGGAAATGGATGGTGTAGAGAGTCCTTCAAAGGCCAGAGTCTGCGGCCCTCAGCTCACTGCCAGATGAGCACGGTGTGGCCCTTAATCCCCAGGGAATGCTTGAAGCCTCTCCACCCCCGCCACCCCAAACTCTCACAGTGTGTACCCGCAATCCCTCATTCACAAAGGAGCTCCTGTTCCAGCAACAAGGCTCCTGTGCTGTTTTGGCCCTGCAGTCAGAGTTTCTGTCCCTTCTGCTGTTCCATTACTCTCATCACATCTGCCGGTGAGCCCCCTTAAAAATCCTATATCCTCCGTGAAAATCCCATACAAAGTCATGCAGATGGTTACTGGGGAGGAGGGAGCAGCTGTGCCTGTACTTAAACATCATCTCCCACTCCCCCACGCAGCAACACAGAGCACCATCTTTTTAATATTTTGGGCCCCCATCCCCTGCAGCCTCTGTAGCTTCTGCCTATCATGCTTTGGTGACATTTCTTTTTATGTGAAGGGGGAAAACATCAGGAAAGTCAATAACACAGTATATAGGAGCGCTGCTCTGATCCCACAGACGTCACACTGTTACAGGTGTGTCTTTCCCCCCCGTCACCGCTTGAGAAAACCTTGGCAAGATTCTCCAGAACTTCCTTATTCCGTAGCAGAACCGTGGGGGTGACAGCCATCTCACTCCGCATGCCTGGCTCATTCTGGTGACAGTGGGGCGTTTTTGAGAGCTGGCGCCTGTGGCACTCTGATCATCATGGTGACCTCAAATGACCACCCTCCCATCCCCCTGCCACAAAGAACACCTCCCCTCCCCTTTTAGGAAAGGCAAAGCATTCCCTGTAAGGGCAAGCACCTGTTGGTCTTTGGCTGTTTGCTACCACTTTTCTGCTGCGGTTGACGACACATGACCGGCAGTGGCCTCATGGGAAGGGAAGATGGGTTTCTGATTGATCGGGTTCCTTCAGCACTTCTTTGTCTGTTAAGGAATAACCCTGTTACCTCTCACACCTACAATAAAATGTATACATACATATACGTTAATGTCCATTTAAAATGCCATCCTGTGACATTTTCTAGTAAAATAATCAAATATATCCATAGCTTTTTATATAGTACAAATTTTAATAGTTGTAATATTATAATACTTCCATTGTGGTTACCATTGTACCGCTGCAATTTCCAAACATCCGTAGTTACAATTAGTAGCTAATCACATATTCATTCTTTAGCAGGGCTGTTAGGGAAGTGCTGTTAGGAACCCATAGAGCACTGAAGGCGCCTGGTGCGATCTGAGCATGCTCCATAAGCCTCTGCGAGGGAGTACTCCAAATAGTGAGATCCACTGGGAGAAAATAATTATAATAATTAGTGGACAAAGCATCAGTGCTCCCTCGGGGCCAGGAATGGCAGCAGCCCAGTCGGACTTGTTGCCCTTTGAGTGGCTTGCTAGGAACCCCAGTGAAAATGACGCAAGAGCTCGTCTTGACTTCCAAGAGGCCCAGCTTGACCGTGGCTGTGATCCGATGCTCTCCCCCCAT
>JAODKF010000068.1:20406680-20424514 GCA_026779585.1 Mormyrus proboscirostris
GCCCAGTCACCTGATAATAAGATGTATCTCTCTTGAATAACATACGTAATAACAGACATCAGTCCTCCCTGATTTAAATGGCATGTAATGGTAAGTGGTGATGGGGGGGGAGGACATTGCTGATGTGAAAAAGAATTTTGACACAAAATCCCTTATACAAGTTCAGCTAGGAGCGGTATGGAGAGGTAAAGGGATGAATCTTTGAGCTGATTCCAGTGATGGTCCCCCTCCAGCCAGGTTCACTCATGCTACTCCACTTCCCGTGTTTGCCTATTGACCACGGAGTGACGGACAGCCGTCCTCCCATGCCTTGCTGTTCCAATCGCAAGCTGCCATACTGGGCCCCGGCAACGTGAAGTGGTATAGCGTGACCTGGCCATGTGGACGAGGGGGCCAGCGGGGGCTCAGAGCATCGGTAACATCGGCCCACATTGTCCATGTGTCTGTCCCCAGAGGGGTGGAGACTGTATTATAATGGATGTCTGCAGCTGTAACCTTGAAGGTTAAATTTACATCTCATCTATTCTTCCCCGTCTAGACTGTATCAGGATTAACTGTACCTCCAGTAAGTGGCAATTCACATTCCTTTTTTCTAATGCTCTCTTTGAACCTACTGTATGTGTTCGTGTGTGTAGCTCATTCACGCGAGTTGTACCGTTACCGGGGAAACATATCGGAGCATCCCATACCTATGGTCACTTTGGGCCGGTTTGTGATTATGATGCGACGCGCGTGCGCGGGCGACAAAGATTTCTATGGTGAAACTTGGGTGTGAAAAATCCCGGTGCTGAATGGGAGCAGGGTGCCAAAATTCCTCATTTTGCGATGAGTTTGGGGTTAATGAAATATGAAAACATCACTGAAGATTCTTCCCACCCAGTTTTTTATCCTCCCTTTTCTGACTGTCGATCTGAAAGTGTCAAAATCAAAGTGCCCTCTAACAAGCGCATGCTTCAGGATGCGAGGGACTTTCAAAAATGCACGTCTCACGGCTCTCATTTCCACCTCACTGCGCGACACTCGACAAGGCCTCTCCAAACAGAAAGGAAAGGCGGACTGTGATTGTTTTTCCTCCTTTTTCATTAACTTAAGAACGAGCGATTGGTGGGGGTGGGGGTGGGGCTGAGGTGGGGCGCTCACCTCGCCGTAGGGTTGCGTCGCTGTGTCACGGCGAGAAATTCTTCCTGCATACATTATTTATGAGCAGAGATGAATAAAAGATGACCTCTCTAAAGCTGCAAAATAGCTTCTTCCATGTTTTTTATTTGTTTACTGCGCCTGTGAACGATTCTGTTAGGTTTGCCAATGACCTGAAGGGATCGTGATGTTCAGTCTGCCGCACTCTCCCTCACGGCCGTGTCGCATCAAGGAGGGTTCTGATCTACACACCCTTGCAAATCGGGGGTCACCCCATTCACAGCCCTGCATGGTAAACCGAAACGGCACCCACACAGGGCCACATGTGTGACAACATTGAAAGACTTTCAGCATAAGGTGCCCTGACAGAACTACAGACTTCTTAACGCCTGAATGGAGGTCTAGAACTTTCCTTTATTGTGTGGTTTCACGATAAAGTGTCTCTCTGCCTAAGGAAAGGCGTGTACAGTTCAGTGAGAACTGCTGTGCATTTAGAGGACTAAGTTGGGGTTACCATGGCAAACAACATAGAGTGAACTCCAGTAGCAGAAGGATTCCACTGTCTAACTGCAGCATCAGGGTCAGCAAGTCCAGGTCCCTCCTCATCTGGGCCTCAATCTCGCATCCATGGTAATAGCATCAGGGCCTGTCAGACACACCACTTTTCAGACGTTTCCCAGCATGCCTTTGTCTCCTCCGATACTGGGTGAGTATTTCAAAGACTGTCAGTACCATAGAAGAAGAGAGTACGAGCAGATAGAGAAGACAGGTAAGCGCTTTTATTTTAATCTTCACCATTTCTCTACATCTTAGCTGGTATGAAGAAATTCAAATAGTTTTAAATTCCCTTAGCAGCATTCAGTGTTAAACATCAAAATAGTACTGCACATTTTTGTGCCTGAATATTTAAGCATACTCGTATCATATCTTATTGCAGAAAAGTATGGCGTTACACTAAAAAATTCACATTGAGTGAATATCCTGCCAAAACTCTGACAAACATATGAAGAAGAGTGAAGAAGAGCTCACACAAAGGAACAGCGTGTTGACTTAATGCATGTTGTGGAGGTGGGGCTCATGTGCCGCATTCTTTATGCACCTTGCAGCTTGTCTTATAATTATGCAGTGGCACTCAGATATCCCACAGCCTGTCTAACAGAAAATCATGCCAGTGCCAGACTAATCGCATTTGTGATGCTAATTCTGTTTGTGGTTCAGAGGTGTGTGGGGCCTCCCCCTGTAAATGGGAAGGGCGCAGGCATTCAGAATGCCTCCTCCAGGATGATGGGTGCTCCCTGGCCCACTCTTTTGAATGAATCTTGGCACCGTGGTCTCCGGGGGAAGGGGGGAGGTGTTTGTGACATTATGGGCTGCCAGACAGGTACAGGGTATGATTAAATAAAAGGTTCAGTGTGTGCTTATGGCTTCCTTTACTCCTTCCCACATTCAGAGCAAGAAATAATCTAATGTTAAGTGTCTATTTGAATGTACTCTCCAATCCCCTGTGCCTGTAGTGTTAAGCTAAGTGTGTATCTGAATGTACTCTCCAATCCCCTGTGCATGTAGTGTTAAGCTAAGTGTGTATCTGAATGTACTCCCCAATCCCCTGTGCCTGTAGCGTTAAGCTAAATGTGTAGCTGTATGTACTCCCCAATCCCCTGTGCATGTAGTGTTAAGCTAAGTGTGTATCTGAATGTGCCTAAGTGTCTATTTGAATGTACTCCCCAATTCCCTGTGCCTTTAGCGTTAAGCTAAGTGTGTAGCTGAATGTACTCTCCAATCCCCTGTGCCTGTAGTGTTAAGCTAAGTGTGTAGCTGAATGTACCCCCCAAACCCCTGTGCCTGTAGTGTTAAGATAAGTGTTTAGCTGAATGTACTGCCCAAACCCCTGTGCCTGTACTGTTAAGCTAAGTGTGTATCTGAATGTACTCTTCAATCTCCTGTGCCTGTAGTGTTAAGCTAAGTGTGTATCTGATTGTACTCCCCAATCCCCTGTGCCTTTAGTGTTAAGCTAAGTGTGCAGCTGAATGTACCCCCAAACCCCTGTGCCTGTAGTGTTAAGCTAAGTGTCTATTTGAGTGTACTCTCCAATCCCCTGTGCTTATAGTGTTAAGCTAAGTGTGTATCTGAATGTACTCCCCAATCCCCTGTGCCTGTAGCGTTAAGTGAAGTGTGTAGCTGAATGTACTCTCCAATCCCCTGTGCCTGTAGTGTTAAGCTAAGTGTGTAGCTGAATGTACCCCCCAAACCCCTTTGCCTGTAGTGTTAAGATAAGTGTTTAGCTGAATGTACCCCCAAACCCCTATGCCTGTACTGTTAAGCTATATGTGTATCTGAATGTACTCTTCAATCTCCTGTGCCTGTAGTGTTAAGCTAAGTGTGTATCTGAATGTACTCCCCAGTCCCCTGTGCCTGTAGTGTTAAACTAAGTGTAGCTGAATGTACTCTCCAATCCCCTGTGCCTGTAGTGTTAAGCTAAGTGTGTATCTGAATGTACTCTCCAATCCCCTGTGCCTGTAGTGTTAAGCTAAGTGTGTATCTGAATGTACTCCCCAAACCCCTGTGCCTTTAGTGTTAAGCTAAGTGTCTATTTGAATGTACTCTCCAATCCCCTGTGCTTGTTGTGTTAAGCTAAGTGTATATCTGAATGTACCCCCCAAACCCCTGTGCCTGTAGTGTTAAGTGTGTAGCTGAATGTACTCTCCCATCTCCTATGCATGTAGTGTTAAGCTTAGTGTGTATCTGAATGTACTCTCCAATCCCCTATCCATGTAGTGTTAAGCTAAGTGTGTAGCTGAATGTACCCCCCAAACCCCTGTGCCTGTAGTGTTAAGTGTGTATCTGAATGTACTCTCCAATCCCCTGTGCCTGTAGCGTTAAGTGAAGTGTTTAGCTGAATGTACTCACAAGGTCCCTGTGTAGGGTTGCCACCTGTCCCTTATATGGGACAGTCCTGTGTAATGTGGGACACCACAGTTTATTTTTTGATATGGGGCGATTCTGTATTACAAGGGACAGGTGGCAACCCTACCCCTGTGCCTGTAGCATTAAGCTAAGAGTGTAACTGAATGTACTCTACAGACCTCTATACCTGTAGCATTAATTTGAATCTACTCCCCAGCTAAGACTGTGGTTATATCTTCTCCTATAGCATCTGTTTTTTTCACTGTTTATTCATTCCTCTGGATTATTATATCTGTACGTTCTGTCTGGATGATAGTTAAAGTTTTGACGTGTATCTCCTGTCACACCCCTGAGATGGCACCATTCTGCTTCGGGGCACCATTATGGATGCTGGGGTCTGAACGGGGCCACCCGTGCAGCAGGGAACCCCAGGCATAATTACATTGCCGTGCCTGGATCTCTGTGGGTGAGGAAAACGCGGCAGGTGCCAGACAGAGACGGAGAGGTGCCAGACTTAGACGGCAGGGAGCAAAGTAAAGAGGAACAGAGGAACCGTAAAAAGCAGCCGACACGACCGGAGCCTGTAAATGAGCTCTCAGCTGCCAGTCGGCAAGAGCTCCGCCCCGTGTTGGGCCAGCCTGAGCACTGTTTGGGTTCCTGATTCATGGAGCTCTCAGCCTCACCAGTACTGATTTTACTGAATTTGGGTGCCTACATCATAGAGCTCACATCTTCTTGAGTACTGGGTTTAATTTGCTAACATTGTGCAATACTGATAAGTAGTAGTCAGACTGAATGGTGACTTTGTATGCTGCTTAAGCAGAGATAGCTGGAGAGTGTTTACCTTACTGGTGCTCCTGCAGCCACCACTGGAGGGGGTCCAGGGGCTGATCCTCCCAAGAAAGATTTTCAGCAGAGAGACAGAAAGCCGATGATGTGTGTGCACATACAGTAAGCAAGCTGTCAATTGGTTTTTAATGGGGTTATCCTTCTGGCTTCTGTCTGAAACCGGCATAAGCCGGCATTCTGTCAGCCATGAAAGGAACTCGCCGAAACAACTGTGAAATGGGACCCTGAGGTCATGGTTCAGACACACACTGGGCCTTCACGTCCCTGTTTATTTTTGTAGATTTTACTCCAATGCCCGGTATTGTTAGCGACGACAATGATGTACTACGTAGCATGAAGTAACACGCCCCGTCAAACCACATGTGGATAAGGGGTCTTGGCCGAAGAGCTGGAGAATTACCCCTGTTGTTGTTCACGTAAATAAATCATACAAATGGGTTTATGTTCCAGATCCCAGTGGCTTTTCCTCTATCCCATAGTAAATGTGAATCAGAAAACAACAAATTCTCCAGCTCCGGACAGACTCCACGGTATCTGTCCCCAGTCCCAGATTGTTATTTTGGTTTGTGATTGGCCCGAGAGCAGTGGATCATTTGCCTTCTGCTCTCATCTGCATTTTCCATGAGGTAGGGCCCCAGAGGTCAGTCGAGCATCCTTGAAAGTTTGGATCAATGCTGGCTTTTTAGTATTTTTTCCACCTCTAGGTCAATCCTTCAGTTTTTTGGCCCAGTCGGCTCACTTGCGAGATTGTGCTCTGGAAGAACTGATAACTCGCACATTTGATAGTTAGAGCACTTGCACACATACCCCTGGACCGCCATTTGCATTCTTGCTCTACTGACAGTGGAGATATCAAGGGGGTACCTGGCTGAACCCAGAGCTCCCCAAGTCGTCTATGTTCAAGTCGGCTATATGTTCAAGTATCTAAAATAGGGATCTCCATTTCTGGTCTTGTAGGGCCAATCTGCAACACAGTTTGCAGCTTTCCCTCCACAAATACATCTACTAAACCTGGCAATTAACTGGTGAGCTGAATAAGGTGTGTTTGAGCAGGAAAATCTGCTGACTGTGCTGTAGACCCAAATTAGGGAACCCTGGTCTAAAACTTAATGTCAGCTGTTATATTGTCTCTCTCTAACTCACTAATTTTATTATAGATGTAAGACTGACTGTGTAATTTTAACATTGCCGCACTTGTACTTGCTGTGAAATGAGTGGGGCCATGTGTCTGCACAGCACACGCCTGAAATATTTTGGTGTGGCGTGGCTCATTGACAGGCATGGCAGGGCCAGTAGCTGCAGTCACTGTCGTGACGTCTTTCTGAGCCGGAGCCTGTGGGGAGTCAGAGTCGCGGAAGCCAGGCTCTGACGCACTGGAAAGGGACAAAAAAAAAAAAACATCACAGTCCGTGTTTCCTCTCTCTGCGAAGATGCCTTTACCTCTCAGTGGTAATTCTTAACACATCTGCATGCTGACGTCGAGTTCAGAAGGACCTCACAGAAGGCACGACAGCAGGGAGCAGCCAGTTTGCGTTTAAACAAATAAAAATAAATCGTTTGGGCATAGTGTGTTAGAAACTGGGATGCTTGACACAAACGCATACATTGCTCCTCCTTTCTCTGCTCCAGAAGGGTTTATGGTCATCTGTCTCCCTCTTGTGGTGAAGTAAAATCATTATAATTCAATGGATAAAAAGAATAGGAATAAGAACATTATAAGATCATTTATTGCTTTAGATACTTCAACATTTAAGCATCAGAAACATTAAGTAGCATGCCAATGTTCTGACAAAAGTTTATTAGGTAGAAGGGGAAGTTGCAATGACAAAGGAAATTGCACTGAAATTTAAGGTTTTTCCAGGTGTGATCTGTCTTTATAAGTGCTTTAAATTCACCTTCGGGTCTCAGCAGATGTACAACCAAACGTTCTCAATGAATGCATGACAATTTGATATATGTTGACTGACTGATTGATTAATGGACTTGGTTATTGATTGGTCAGTCTTGTTTATCCCCATAGATGTGAGACCTGAGTATATGATTTTTCCCACCGCAGTCTTACATCTGGGAGATTGTTAAAAGTGCCGAGGAAGGATTTCCTGTCCTCGGCGCTAAGGTAGTGCCGTCCTGGAAAATCTCCTGGAAAGTGCTAACAGCAGCAGCCTGGGGAAAGGAGCTGAGCTGTGGCTCTGTGGGCTTGTGACGAGCATTTCCATTTCTCCACCACAGAGGATGGGCTAGGTTGGGGGGAGGGATCTAACCACCTTATTATTCCTCAGACGTGTCCTAATTTCACTGTGTGAAGGTGGTCACAAGATTAGGGGGACGAGATTATGATATGTGTGGGATGTGTTTCTGTTTAGCTTATCAGCTGGAGTTGGACTTGTTAATTCTGAGCGACTCCCTTATCGTGATGGAAAGCGTGACACAGATTTGCAGCCGGCTTCGTTACTGTAACGGCCCGCGGTTTAAGTAGTTTTTTTAAGGCTTTCTTTTTTTTTTGGTTCAGTTCATTTCCACTAAATGATGCAGCAGGAATGTAATAAAATGTGTGTTTTGGGAGGGGGGGGGTTTGCTGCGGTCCTTTCTCTGTGCGCTCACGGCCGAGGCCCCCGCGGAGCTGTGCGTTAACCGCTCTCTGGACTGTTCTGCAGGCAAGGGTCCGGAGACCATTTTTGCTGGCTCTAATCTGAATGATAACGAGTGGCACACAGTACGTGTGGTCAGAAGGGGGAAGAGCCTGAAGCTGACCGTGGATGAGCTGCAGCCCGTGGAAGGTACTCCCCTCCCACCGCCTCCTCCCTCACTGCTAACTCCCCCTTGGCCCTACAGGTTTTTTCTTTCAGGGGTGGTAAGGTGACATGATGCTCATTCTCATGGCTTGCAGCCTCCTTTGTGAAAAGAGAAGCATCACCAGGCCATCAATGTGTGAGATCAGTGTGTATTTCAAAACAAGGGGAGAGTACACCTTCAGTCATCCTCGTGGAAAAATATAAAGGATGTATGACAGACAGGGGACAGAAAGCAGTATGAATCAGAGGGACAGAGATACATTATGAAGGTGGAGGCCAGTTCAAAGCTCTTGGCCATCATGTGTTTAACCAATGAACAGGCATAGATTTCAGATTAGCATACCTCTCTGGCAAAGTGTGTGAGGCAATCCACAAGAAGCTGTTTCACATGTTGGAAGGAAAGCACCTCGTTAATGCTTACCCTGAAAACTGATTGCTGTGTGTAAAATACTTTTTGGTGCCATCTATTAGTTATGAATTGAGTTCAAGTGCCTCAACTTCAGCTGAGGTATTTTTGTTGATCTTTTCTGAAGTGCTGCTCTAGTACCCTCTGTAATTCTAAAATTCCAGCAGGATCTTCCTGTATCAGTGTAGGAATATCTTAGGCACCGTGTTGGGCACCACATTCCTGAAATGGCTGCTCAGGGTCTGAGAAGGTCCCTTTGATATCCATGCTGGCTTTGGAAATGCTTGTTGTTGACTTCAGTCTTACATCTGTTCTGTGAGTGACTGTTACTCCCCCCTCCCTTCCACCCACAAGCTCAAATGACAGGTGACCACACACAGCTGGAGTTCCACAACATCGAGACGGGCATTGTGACAGAGAAGCGTCATATGTCCATGGTGCCGTCCAACTTTATCGGGCACCTGCAGAGCCTGACCTTCAATGGAATGGCCTACATAGACCTCTGCAAGAACGGCGACATTGACTACTGCGAGCTCAATGCCATGATTGGCTTCAAGAACATCATTGCTGACCCCGTGACCTTCAAGTCTCGCTCCAGCTACGTATCGCTGACCACTCTCCAGGCCTACTACACCATGCACCTCTTCTTCCAGTTCAAGACCACCTCCTCTGATGGCCTCATCCTCTACAACAGCGGGGATGGCAACGACTTCATTGTGGTGGAGCTGGTCAAGGGGTGGGTGGGACTTCCAAAGCACAGCTTGGCTGAGGTTCCTTTTTAAGTGCAGTCCTGATAGCCATAAAGCTTACACCATCAAGGCAGCTATGCTGTTCGGTTCTCACTGGGCAGGTCATTGCTTTCTGATGAATCAATTAAATGAGTTCTGGCAAAGGCCTTGCCCAAAATAGGATAGAGACAGTATACCTGTGTACTTTGTTTCAGGTAGATTTGTGAGGGGATAAATGGGAAGGCGTGATGGCAGGTTCCAGGGTGGGGGTTGTTATTTATGGTAGTCATTTGTCAATGAGACCCTTTAGCCAACATGTTTATGGGCATGCCTGGTGACAGGTACCTGCATTATGTATGGGACCTTGGAAACGGGCCAAGCCTCATCAAGGGGAATTCCAACAAGCCACTCAACGATAACCACTGGCACAACGTGATGATCTCCCGTGATGCCAACAACCTGCACACAGTCAAGATTGACACCAAGGTCACCACGCAGATCTCATCAGGGGCAAAGAACCTAGACCTGAAAGGTACGTGGGAGATCCTCTCGCTTATGTGAGGAAAGGGGACATTAACAGTTACCCAGAGAACAATTGATCTATAGTATGATTCTTTACTGTACATACAAACCAATTTATGTTTGTGTTTGGCATCATCCGCAAATGGCTTAAGCTGCATACCCAGCGGGATCAGGCTGTATAGAGTGGAAAGCCATTAAATATTCAGCCAAACAATAACATAGCATAACAAACATGAAATACTGGAATGAATACTGGAAGTGGAGAAAAAGTATTGCCGAAGTGCACTAACCGCATTAGTGAGGCTCCCATCTAAGGGGGAGACTGAACTCTATGGCAAAAGCAGGTCTGAAGAAAAGTTGGGTGACAGGGAAAGTTGTTAGACCTGGCTTTTATATGAGCTGAGGCTGGCAGGGCCCACCTAACAGTCAGGCAGCACCAGGGTGATGGTTTCACCTCGCCTTTAAACTTAATGGATGCTGACTGAAGGCACACAAAGGCGGGTAGCCCTCCAGTGCCAGGGCCTCGATGGGGAAGGTGAGGCTTTCATGTAAGAGTGAACTGCAGTCATTAGGAGTGTCTCTGGGGGAGAGATACTGTCACATTTTAGCTTTTTAGATATTTCTCATTTTCACTGGAAAGCTGCATTATGAAATCAGGTTGGGCCGCACCAAGTTACGGTTAAACAATCGTGTGTGCCATGGTCATCACAATGCAGTTTCCCATCAAGAAGAGCTGAAAGTGATTTGAAGGTTCCAGAGGCTGTATCATTCTCTCATCTATTCTGACTAAAATCACATATTTTTATCTCCACCACAAGGGGGCAGTAGTGCCACGTGTTGCAAAGAGCAAACGGCACTCTTTTTCCTCACCCTCAGAGAGCTGAGATAAAATGTGTGTCTAGCATCCTTCTCCATATGTGTCTTCTGCCCCAGGCGACCTGTACATCGGAGGGCTGGCCAAGGAGATGTACAGGGACCTGCCCAAGCTGGTGCATGCCAAAGACGGCTTCCAGGGGTGCCTGGCGTCGGTGGACCTGAACGGGCGCCTGCCGGACCTGATGTCAGATGCCCTGGCTTGCGTAGGGCAGATCGAAAGGGGTTGTGAAGGTGAGGAAAAGCGGCCTCCAGCCTCCGTGTCTGACCCTGCCTTGTACCAGGTGCCCCTTCCCCCACCCCCATCCTGGTCCTCATTGCCATGATGTGCCCTTGCTAAGCACCTCACCTGCCAGAGAGTGTGCCTTTAATCACGTGTCAAATGTTGGACTGAGGAAATGTGTTCGTGTGCCTTTGTGTGACTGTCACGGGTTATTAGGTAATGTATTATCATGTTGCTGTAGGCTGTAGTGGTAGGAGCACAGTGCCAGCTAACTACTGGTTTATCTGAAATGTGAACTGTTTGGATTTCCTGTATATCTCTGTTTTTATACCGTCATTTTATACTTTTGCATTTATGTGTTTCTGCATAGACCATAACGTTCTGTATCTTCATCATAGGGGCTTACCAATGTTTCTTAAATCAAGTAATGAACGTTATTAAACTTCAGCTGTACAGTCAGATCAAGAGAGGACCGGACAGGATCCAGACAAATCGCCAGCACTCCCATGGCCCCCCAGCTCCACTCAGCCATGTGTTCAGTCACATGATGAGTGATCAGCCTTCCCATAGGTCCTGGCACAGCACAGTTATTTGAAATACCATTCGCCAAATGACATCTAGGAAATCGGGCGTCTAAAATCAATAAATAAAACATAAGTTGCAATTCCACCGTATTATCCGGGATCCATTTCTTTACAATCGAATTACGTCCGTTTGCGCATCGGTATTATTAGTGTTCTCCTCCGTTTCATCTGCGTTTGACTTTGTATTTATGAATGCCAGATGAATCGGGCTGTTTGCCAGCAACGGACCTTGTGAATTATGTATGATGTTTTTGTTGCATGTGTTGAATTATTATTCTGTTTCAATTGCATGCACAATAACCATTTGTTTTTTTTTGTCATGATCATTTTTGTGGTTTTAATTTCATATGTTTCACTGTGTCAGGTCCAATTTCAGCTCCTTATTTGTTGTGAAAAGCTACAAATACCACACCCCCCCCCCAACATCTCCTCCTATAATGAAGCTCGTAACTATTTGTTAGGCTGTTGGCTTTCGCTCTTTCCCTCAACAGCGTCGTGTACCGGTGTCTGGGTTCATTGTCATTGGCGTCATTGCCACCATCATCGCCCCTGACTTCATACCCACAAAAAATAACTCATTGTCTGTTCAGAATTTTCTGGGTGTTGTATTTTAAAAAAATCTTTAAATGTACGAGTTTTTTGTTGCTAAGGTTTTTCTTTTTGCTTTTTTTTTGTTGTCTACATGCTTAACTTGCGTTACACAAGTGCAGTCCCTCAAAGCTACAAATTGTCCCATCTGCCATTCGCTCCTCATCCCACCTCTCATGCTGGCATATTTATCTTGTTTTCCTCTGTCTTCCTCCTCTTCCTCCTCTTTTCCTCATTTCATTACCTCCTCTCTGCTCAGCTCTTCCTGTCTCACTCTTCTTCCCTCTTTCCGTATGATTTGAAGCAAACCGCTGACATTTCAGTGCTTTACTAACATTTGATATATTTTGCCTTCTTTTCCTTCTTTTTCCTTTCATTTTGCTGACAAAAGTCTCTGTGATGAAAGCTGGCTTGCAAGGTAGATAGCCGCCCGGCCCGCTGGCCTCTAATCCCGCTTCCCGCTCACGCACTCGTTCCTGCAACGAAGATTCCCAGTTAAATCTGTGCGGAAGTCACTTTTATCACCTGCTAAATGAATGTCTTGCTGAGGCGTGGTGAATGCCGGCGCGTGACGAGTGTCTCGTGTCGCTGTCCTGGGTGGGGGTGGGGGGGGGGGGGTTAGCCTCCGGGGCCCTCCCGCATCATGGTCACTTTGGTGTCCTCCTGCTTATTTTTCCCTGTTTTCCATCCACGTCTGTTGCCCCTTCCTCGCATAACTCCAGTTCTGGTCTCTCTTTTCGCGGCACGCTATCTGTTTGGCTGTCAGCCGCATGCCGTGTCCGCTCCGACTTGAAGCACCGCCCCTACAGAGCCCCCTCCCCCCGTTTGTTTATGTAGATACACGTTGGCGAGCCCATGTCGTCAGTCTAAAAGCATTCCCGCTAGATGAGTATGCTGCTTACTTCAGTCCTAATAATAAATGATCAGATGCTACTGAGGCAATAAAAAACGTATGTGTGGAATGACTTCAGCTGGTTAAATTCCCGCTTGGACAGCGATAACTGTGGAATGTGACTCATTCCTAAGCAACATATATAACAAGTCAGCAGTTAAACTATTTCCGTTCACGTGTTCTGCTTTATACCACCCAGCGTCGAAGCATTTCTATTAATGAACCCATGATGCATGATCCCAGACGACAGATTCTTAACAAATCCATATTAATATTGATAATCCATCCATTCATTTTTGAATTGCATATGTATGTACTGACGGGGAGGCCCTGGGCTTATCTCAGGTGGCATAGGGTGCAAAGCAGGGAGGGAAGGCAGCCAAAGACACGAAATATTATTATTAATAATAATAATAATAATAATAATAATAATAATAATAATGGGCCGTCTCCAGTGTGGCTGGAACCTGACCAGGAAAATCAGTTTGGTTGGTAGATGATCTTGATGGTAGATGGTGCATATAATGGAATTCGGTTTGATTTTGTGAGTTTAGATCTTCCCACACGTCAGATACTCATAAAGCCCTCAAGATTGATGATGGCATCCACACTAGTACACGTTCATCCCACCACCATTTGGACATAAACTGTGGGCAGCTAATGCTATTTGTTGAAGAGGTTGGGTCCTGTGAACCACCCGTTTTATTGGAATGACCATCAGCCAATGACAGCACTGCACCGCTCCAGGTGCCCTTATGGAAAGATATCAGTCCGCTCCGTGAGACAGTTTGTTGTACTAGACAATGACTATTGTCAGCATTACTGCAGTTTTTAGAAAACAAGATCAACCAAAAACTGTCTCTTTTTCCCAGTGCGTCCCAGTGGGATCAGACACACAGCAGAGTGATGGTGTCCATCATTCTGTCCTGGCGTGGTCCCTGGTCACTGGTCTTTGCGGGTTCCTCCAGAAATTTCTTTTCCAAGATCATGAGGGAGAGTTGAGTGGAAGTTAGTCGATGAACAGGCCTGTGCACAAATCTGCCACAAAAGAATAAAAATAATAAAGTAACAGCAGTAAACTAACAGCAAGTAACAATATTAAAAATAATGAGAGAAAATATTAGTATTAGCATTTAAACCTGGTTAAACCGTTTATAAACAGGAGTTTGTCTGTTTTAAATATGTGTGTGTGTGGAGTGTGACTGTGTCCATGTTGTGGGGGGAGGGGGGTTAGAGATGGGGGTGCAGTGTGGATAGAGGTGATGTGACTGTTGTTGATGCCACAGCCCAAGTCCTACAGGAATGACAACAAAAGCAAACAATCTCTCTCGTGTTGAGGCGTGAAGCCTGGGGGTCATCACACTGAGCGTGTGCGAACTCGGGGGCGGCCAGGCGCTCCTGGGGTGCATGGAGCTTGCACGCGTGCGTGTGTGTTCACGTGCATGTGTTCGCCACATCAGTCAGAGCTCGTTCTGTGTGTCTGCTGCGCGTCTGCTCATGGCTGCCCTCAGGTGTGTGATTTTGAACACAGAAGCCTGTCTAAAACCCTATGAGTCTGTGAAGCCATCCCCCCCACCACCCCGATACTCTGCGTGCACTGGATCTCTTGGTGTCATGTCGAGCTACAGTGACAGGATCTGTGGCATTGTCAGGTCTGATGTTGCGAGGATTTCAGCTGAAGCTGAGGTGTCACTGTGGGCTGGGCTTAAGGGGGGCTTTAGGGGGGCTCTCAAATCCCAGTGAATGATCCCAGTTCCTCCTCCTGTCCCCAACTAGGCCCCAGCACGACCTGCCAGGAGGACTCCTGTGCCAACCAGGGTGTCTGCTTGCAGCAGTGGGAGGGCTTCACCTGTGACTGCAGCATGACCTCCTTCGGAGGGCCGCTCTGCAACGACGGTGAGTCACACGTCACTTCCTGTTTGCCACCGTGACACCGGAATATGCTGATGTTGCTTAATATCCTTTTTCCTTATTGGACAAAAAAGCGTATAGAGTATAAAATTCTCTTAATTGTTTTGCTGTTCACACTAAGCCTGTCTTAGCACTGGTTTTATGGAGATGCACAAAGATGCATCGGTGTGGCCCCTCCGCCGCCTTTTGTGTTGTTATTTTTAACATTATACATTGCATATAAACTGTTTGGCACGTTGCATTCAGCCTCAATTTTCATAGGAAATTTTCCTTCAGAGTCGCATGTAAAGGTAAGTATTGTGATACATTGTTTTTGCCGCCTAAGAGAGGCTGCACTCTCCTCGCGTCCTTCTCTTTCCATCGCCATGGGGCCGGCGCCTTATGGTTCTCGAGATGGTACCACCCAGCCTCCATAAGGGAGTCCTTCAGCGGCTTCACCCCCTTTGCACCTTTTCCCCATGTGACTCCATGTATTAAATGGTAACGAGCTGGAAAGTTTCTCTGCCCGTAAATCTCAGACCGTGTGATTTTAAAGTGTGAATTGGGGGGGTCTGATAACGTGAGTGCTACTTAAGAAACAATATATTGTTATTCCTCTCTGAGCATTAGGGCTTGCGTATGGAAAAGGTAAATATAAGACTGCAGGCACTGTGCTGCCAGGTGCGGATAATTCACACAGATGTCCCTTCGTGTTCAGTGGTGCCGGAGTTGACAGGAAGGCACGCAGCCACACTGATCAAGGCATCACGGCAGGTGTTACCACCAAAGACCGCGACAGAGCTTTATTTAGCCTGGCCAGCTATACCCCACAGTTAGCACAAGAGGGCACTATAGAGACATTTTTTGATGTGGCTGCCTCTTAAACTCAGACTGCAGAGATCTGATTCATTCCTTTTTAAAATCACATTGAGTCCTATATTTGCACGGTTAAATATATGTGTGCTGGCAGGGTTAATTACGTTATGATTAGTGGATTTTTACTTATCAAAGCAACAGAAATGTGTCTGGGTCTGACGGTGGATATTCCCTTGCACCCTAAAAATAACTTAGTATTATACAGTATTAGTAATATTTTTGTCTGTAACTGAGTACAGCTGAAATTTTTGTAAAAATTGTATTACAGCCAAAGCAAATATGAACACATCTAGATGATTCCGTGTGGTACTGTTGGTGTGGTAAAAAGGCTCTAGAATGGATTGGCCTTTCCTTGTGCGCACATTGGTCTCTCGGTTGAGCTGTGCGACGCCCCGATAAACTGGCACGGTGACATTTCCTCCCACATCGCTGGTCTGTCTCTCGCCATGTCAGCCACGTATCTCTCACCAAAATGAGGGGTCCGTTGTAGACCCCGATGGGCTGCCCGGCTGCATGCACTGCCCTTTAATAAGGGGATTCAGCGCACAGTTTATGTAGGGGTGTGATGTGGCTCTTATGTGAAGGAGGCGGTGCATGGCGCCAGAGGTCCGGGAGACCTCGAGACCAGGCCGGAGCTGCACGGGGGAGGGCAGTGGATGGGGCAGTGAGAAAAAAAAGGAAAAAGTGAGGGAGGGGGAGAGAGAGAGAGAGAGAGACTTTTTGGCTGTTCTTTCTGTTCATTAAGCATTGTGAATGTGTGGTTCACAGCCATACATCTTAAAGGAAGCCTCCTCGCCGTAATTGGAGACCTTCATCCCACAGTGAGGAGGGGACCTGCGCTCTTGTGGCAGACTGGCATTACTCATGGCTAACAAGCCCATGTGTCCCTTATTATCCTCCTTATTTATTTATTTATGGCCTCGCCTCCCCTCCACCCTAGTGCGCCGGCTGAACCAGGCCCTCAGAACGGCGCCGCTGAGATGAATGTACTTTCTCATGCAAATGTGCGTTGGGGAAGTTTGATCGTTATCCTGCCCAATGAGGAAGAGCCATAATGCGCTGAATGGACAAATAAATAAATAACTGGCCCCGGAGTGGCCACTCTGTGCCCGTGACGTGTGCCGTGATGAGGGAGTGCCGCAAATGCTAATGTATTCTGGATCCTCGTCTGTCGCGCTGATAAGCCGCCTGCCTTCCTTTGTTCCTGGGAAACACACTGACAGGTTCTAGTTCCATTGCTCCCGCAGGCCATCATAACTGAGGGAGCTCTCCATTCTTGGAGAGTGGCAGTTTATCGTGAACCCCTGCCTGCCCCCCCCGCCACATTGTGACCCCCGTCCCCCCATGGCTTACACAGAGGGGTTATCGTGAACCATGACCGGCCGGTGAACCCAGATCCTGAAACGGGCCTTGGCCAAGCCGTGCTCTTGCATTTCCTTTTGGAGAGACACCTTTTGGGCTTAAAAATACTCTCAGGATGTGGGTGATTGTTCCCAGAGTCATATAATCCTGCCGTGTGCTGTTGTCTTACTTTATATTTACAGAGTGTATTTGGCAATACATGTACAAAACAAAAGTATCCAGGTGTGTTTGAGGCGTTTTCCTTTTTTGTTAGCTGTCATGTGCCAGTAGTTCTGACCTGGCCTGGTTAACGTATTTAGTGGGGTGGATCCTTGTGGAGCGCCTGACGCAGACCGGCCACTTGGGCTGTCACTCTGGCGGTGTCCGGACACCTCTGCATTCCCTGCGAGCTCCTGGAGTGTGACTCCCTGTTTCACGGGCCCCCGGTCCTTGTCACCCCAGGGTCTCGGTGTTCCTGCCTGGCAGTGTCAGTGGTGTCAGCTCGGGGGGTGCAGGGGCACTTTACTGTGGCACATGGCATCGTTTGCGGCAGCTGAACCGTTATCCCGCGATGGCAAGGTGCTTGGCTACAAGCCTTGTGCTCACCCCACTATTTTATATATTTTTTTTAAAAAGCCGTTCCACACGCCCCCACCTCCCCCAGACGTGGTATCCTACTGTTTGCTTATACTGGCAATGCAGCGCCCCCTTGATTTGTATGGTGTAAACAGGTTTGCTGCATTTGTTCCAGTGCCTGGCAGGAACCTGGTTGGGGCAAGGGCCCCCCTTGCTTACCTCACAGCACCGACCCTCCTGGGTGGCAGAGAAGCTGCTCACTTTAAATATAAAACCCTGCCTCATCCCTCAGCCCTTTCCTTGTAATATCCTCCCCACCCCCTCTGTTTCTGAAGTGCTGCTGTCCACTGGGCAAATTCGTAAAAAAAAAAGGTAAGGAAGGGAGTGAGAACAGCCTTCAGCCATCATTAGCCCCCCTCTCTGAAGGAGATGAAAGGGGCCCCAACACGCCTCAGCCCGAGGGCCCTTTCTCAGGCTGGCTGGTGGTGGCAAATTGCCTTAAATGACTCCTGGCTGCCAGGCTAAGACTCTGTATGGAGTCATCAGGCAACAGACTCCTGCTTTCCTGAGACTCTGACTCAAGGCTCCAGCAAAGCTGTCCAGGACAACATCCTGAACCCCCCCTTGCCCCCCACCCCCACCGTATTTATCCA
>JAODKF010000068.1:20447427-20468663 GCA_026779585.1 Mormyrus proboscirostris
TCTGTGCTGCTGGTGGCCTTGCTGAAGACCCCCCCGCCCCCCAACCCGCTGCTTAAATAAACCCCCACTGACCCTTTTTGCACTGCTCTTGGCATCGCTGTACAGGCTCCTTGTTTTGTTTCTTAGGTATTATTATGGGCTTTCTGCCAGGACGGGGAGGGTGGTTGTTAGCCTGTACCTACTATAATAGTGCAGCATTAAGAGCACGGGGATGTTGCAGTTTACGTAGCGCTACAAAGTGCTGGTGGTCTGGAAGGATCCAGCAGGGCCTAAAGGCAATTCATTGCAAACCATTGTGTGTAGGCCACCTGCAGAGGGTGCCTCTGAGCCCACAAGATTCAGGACATATTAAACAACATTTCCCCTGACCTGGGCCTCGCCAAACCCAGACTGCAGCAGATTTGTGGGTGGAGGGGGGGTGGGGTGGGGTGGAATTTTAATTATGCTGAAAGTAGTAAATATTCACACTGGCTTCATCATCTACACCCTTTAAACGGCTGGCCAGGTAGAACTTTCAGGGGGCAGCATGCATATTTTTACAGTTTCTCCCCGGGTGGGCCATTTATGCCTTAATGATTTAAAATCTGAGGCTGATCCAGAGACAAGACAGATCCGGGGACGAGGGTTCTGTGCTGGAACAGTGGTCCTCCATGCATGTGCCTTTGGGTGCTGTGAGATAGGATGCATTCAGTCGGCACCCTATAATAATTATAATAATAATCAACTACAGTAAGTGATAATGATACAGTGACCTTATATCTGAGGTGCTTAGAAATGGATGGATGGATTATGGAAGAATATTATTCAAATAATGTTTTGCACCCTTAGTCTACCGAGCATTCTTTGTGTGCAGATTGAAAAAGGTTACAGATATTATTCTTACACATCACGGACACTCAGGATTGTAGTGGGAGATATGGAAATATTGGGAGCGTCGTCATGGAGAGGTCACGGGCCTTTCTTCCCAGCTTCCCGGAGCGATATGTGTAAAATTTAATTGGCAGGTCGTTGCAGCCTCGACCCGCTTATTTCTGTGACGAGGCGGGAATGTTCCGTGCGAGTCCGAGCGAGCGGCATGGCTCCCATTTGCATGTTTTCCTTGAGAGGGGGAGCGGTGCTGACCCCATCCTCATTAAATATTAACGCCTCCCAAAGCACCGGTGGGCCACCGGCTGTGGATGGGGCTCGGCCCTCCGGCCCGGATGCGTCTTCAGGTTTTTCTCGCAACAGAACATGCCCTCCCAGCAAGCAGACTGTCCCTGCTGTGAGCCACCTCAGCTACTTAAGTAAAGGCTGTTATTAAAAATGAATGTGATTCGCATACTGCTTACATCGCACTGGGGTAACTCACCCCCCCTACAGGTGTAACATTTGGCTGCTCTGTCACACTTCTTGTATTACCCACCCCCCAGGTTGAGACCTTGTGACCCCTGCATGGTACCTGTGTCCTCCTAGATGGATGTACCTGTAATAATTCCAGCCAAACTGACTGATTTCTTTGAAGGACAGCTGCCCCCCATACAGATGCTGATGTATCATACCACCTTGTCACTTGCACAGATAGCATCTCACCAGGAAAGCTTGTCACATAGGAGTTTGCTGGGCTGATGGAGCTGCTAAAGCAGGACACCATTGACCATTGGTCATCATCTCTAACATAGTGACCTCCCCATCCTGGTCAACTGACAGCATCAGAACCTCCGTCCTTCCCAGAATGCCTTTGATGTCTCGAGTCTCCAGGTCATCATGATTAGACCCACACGGTATGTGCAGAATAGCAGGTTCTATCAATGTCCTGGTGCCCGTCCGTGGAGACCTGGCTCTCACATCGCCGTGTCTGTTTGACAGTAGGTGGCAGATGGGAGGCGCCCCATTCGCGTTTGATGAATGAATGTTAAGTGCCGCCTCTGCTGTACCCTGAGAGTGCATCGCAGGTGTTCCTGCTTGTAAACAGGCACCTGCTTGCTGGAGGGGATCCAGAAGGGCTTTAATGATCCAGGCTGGGGTTAGGGAGGCAGGCAGAGGGTGCTGTGTGGCCCCGTTCGCCCCCCCCCCCCGAGGCTTCCTTGGCAGGGCCCTGAAATCGCATCACTGGCACATATGCTGCTGTCTTGGGCTATAATAGACTGCTGCCATGGGGGGGAGGAGGGTGCAACGATTCATTAATGTTGGCCTCTAAGCGAGCTGGCGGGAGGCGTTCAGATGGCGGCCATGTGACCGAGACGTGCCGTATGCGATTTGCACCTCTGTCGGCATTCTGGTGAGTGGGGGGAGGGGGGGGGGGACAGGGACGACATGTCAGTCACTGCATAATTTAGCACTGCATCTCAATCTGCTATAACCGAACCGGGAGAAGACAAGAAAGAGGAGATTGTGGAAATGAGGAGGTAAGCACCAGGAAGGCGGAATGATAAGGCCAGGCTGAGGGGATGTGGTTAGTTCTCAAGACCTCAAGACTTTGGAGAGGCAAAGGTCACACACGCTGCCTGCTGCGGACCGGGTTTGTCTTTTGCTGAGTGTCTTACTGCAGCACTGCAAGAAAGAGCCTTTGCGGTGAATCTGCCAGTGGTGTCTCCAGCATTCTGACTGATTTCTCACCCCAGACACTGACCCGTGAACCGGCAGCACATTAATGTGAAGTATGGCGCCTTGAGTGAGACCTGAGTGTGTGGCATGAGGGCTTGATGATTATTTCTGCGACAATGCCAGCCCCACATCATTAAAATTTGAACAAAGGCCCTGATGCAATCTTTTGCAACTGCATCTCCTGTGGTGTTAGCAGAAGCTAGCCGCTAATGTGTGGCTAACCGTCCGGCAACACTGCAGACTAGCATGTGTCTTTATTTAGTCATAATATGGGGGCAGTAAATAAGATGTGGCTACCAGTTTGCGGGAGAGTTTGATGAAATGATGGTGCTTTTCTGCTTTCCAAGGCAGTCTCCTAAACTGATCTAGATGTAATGCTGTGTTCCTCTGTGTTATTAAAAGACGCCGCTGTGATGAAGGGGCCTGTCACGTGATCCAGAGGGTCCAAAGGCTGTTTCTCTAGTCTAGGCTTCATTTTCAGCCCCTGCCCCCGTTTTGCCTGACGGCCAGCCAGACATTAAGGTCAGTGGTGACAAGCTGTCTGACTGCACTCCTGTCAGTCCCAGGAGGACGTTCTCCTCCATTGCATTGCACCCCCTGGAGCTCCCTATGCATCCCTCGGGGCTCCGCCAAGCACTGAACTGAATAGGACATATGCAGTGACTGTGCATCTCGCCTGCCGGATGGCTGTTGCTTAAGGGCATCGAGTGCAGCAGCTATAAACACGAGGCTGGCCATAAGTACGTTGATGCAGTGATTAAGGGATGGGAGGCAGAAGAGGGCTTCACCGAGCCTACCCTGCAAAGCAGATGGCTGTAAAGTGTAAAACTTCATGTAAAACTGGGTTGGAGGGGTGTGGGCAGGGCTCATGTAAGGTGTGTAGGCAGAGCTTCCAGTATCTCATCGCTCATTGAGTTCTGTGTATTAGCTGACTGGTTGGCAATTCGTCGTGGACCTGACCCAATACAGGCCAGACAGCAAGGTTCTGAAAGTGGAAATTGTGGCACATGTACTATGATCGGCAAACACAGCATAGGTGTAGCCCTAGTCAGGTGACCTTCAAGCTGGGTTTTTATTTGTTAAAGTTGTCTGTGCCCCACCTCCAAGTTATTCTACAGCTCAGCACCTGCTGATGGCAGTATTACAGATTCATTTGAATTTTGGTCACTAGTAACCCCCATCAGTTTTATATTGAGTTGTCAATGTGAAGGTCATCTCACTGTATGCCTACATTTTTTTATGACCTAGCCTCAGAGTAACCCCCAGAAGCACCATATTCCTATCCAGCTTTACATGAGTCACCAATATCGAGTAAACCCGTTACCGCTGGGAGGAGAACATGTGGCCCTGCTGTTCATCACATGAGTCTGGGCACCACATCACTTTGGAGAAGGCGCTTTACTTCCGAAGGCAAGGGCTGGACTGAAGACAGCCATTGAATAATCCAAACATGCTGGCACATTCCCTCTCTTTTTTGAGTTCGATTTGCTGCTCTGGGTCATCCTCCACCTGACCTTACTGTTATGCTGGGCTGGGTCACAGATACCTAGTTTTTCCACTGTGACCTCTGTGTGAATCAATTTCAGAAAAAAAGCTGTTTAAAATTCCTTTCCCTTTCGGAGTAAACTTCCTGTTTTTCTGGGCATTTGTGTATTTCCCCCTTGCGTCTATGACAGTCGATGGACCGTTTAATTATCTGCCAAAACACGCATAAATGCTGGCACCCAACAGCTCACAGCAAGGCAATTACTTAAAAATAAATGCATGGAGTGTAACGATAATTAATTGTTTTGCCGCCTCTTTGTGAAACAGACGCAGTGTCGCTGTTCGATTTTGGTCCCATTCGCATAACGGCTGCGGGGGGTGAGGGATCTCAGCTGGGCCTGTGCTGCTTCTGTCTTAGACCTCATGTCCAGGGTGGCAAACACCTTCACTGAGTATCAGTGGCTCTTAGCTGAGCACCTTTACTGAGTATCAGTGGCTCCTAGGTGATGGTAATCACTATTGGTGGCTTGTAGCTGGCTGCGAGCACCTTCACTGAGTATCAGTGGCTCCTAGGTGAGCACTTTCACTGAGTATCAGTGGCTCCTAGGTGATGGTAATCACTATTGGTGGCTTGTAGCTGGCTGCGAGCACTTTCACTTGAGTGATAATGTCTCCCAGCTGATGTCGAGCACCTTCACTGAGCATCAGTGGCTCCCAGCTAAGCCCCAGCAAGACTGCAGCATTCGTTTGGGCATCAGTGAGTTTATCAATTCTGGTAACAATTTTAGTCACATGGGGATTTTTTTATGTACTCTAACTAAATTGCAGCTTATATGTTATGTACAGTATGTGTTAATCTTACTATTTTAAATTTGTATTTCTTTGTGGAATTCAGTATGCCAAGCTGGCTTCACATTCAAAGTTTTTTGGCTCACTGAGACATTGAAACACTGGAGTGAGGATATTGAATTGGCACCGATATACTGTTTTATAAATAATGCCTAAGTACCAATGCAAGTTTAAACACATTGATGCAACATAACATACCCATGTATGGATTGCAAAAAAAGTCAAGGAAGCTGGAGCATGAAAATAAATATAATTTTTAAAATGGTGAGAAAATGTCAGGTTTTGACCGAGGCCCACGTTATGGGTGTATTCTTGGCTTCAGCAAGGCATGCTTTTAGTAACAGTGAGCGCTGAGTTGATAGATGGCGGGATGCCGTGGATGTCAGACAGGCCCCATGCAGGATGGAGCGTAAGGGGGCTGGGGTTATGGACCCTTCTCAAACAAGGTGCATTTTGATCGACATATGAGGCGCACAAGAGGCGATGTGAGCACAGCATGTCGTGTGAGATTTGGGGATCTCCAAGGCCCGTATCTCCCTGAAATATGCCACCTTTCATCATGCTAAGAATAGCTGGAGGATATGAGCCGTGTGGATGCAGTGCATTTTGGGAATTCAGATGTTTCTGGAGTCGTCCAATCCGCCCCCCACCCCCAATCACAAAGCCAGCCTCAGGCACCACAGCCCCTACAACACCAAACCCCCCCGAGCCCTGCAGACACGTTCACAGATTGGAGCGGCATCTGTCGTTTCTTCGGAATTGGGGCTCCTCCAGGATGTAGGGAAACTCAGCGAGGAAATAAAGTGATTTTGATTTTGAATTTCAGGAAAACCGGCCAGTTTTTTACTCAAGGATTTTCATGATTTTTCCAGGCACATATGCACATACGACTTCATTATAACACCCCTTCTTTCCAGCAAGCAACTGGCCAATGACCGTCAGTTATCATAGGTGGTGAGGTATTTCCCAGAATGGTCGGACAAGAAGATCATGCCAGGGTTCACTTCAGTTATGGGTAAGCAAGGAGCAGAAAGACGTGACTCCCGTTTTCTGCTAACCAGCTAATCACACTCGAATTGCTAACAGACTGGAGCAATCAGACTGTTAAGGCCGTTAAGGAAAAAAGGCCGTTAGGACCGGATGAGTGAGAGTTGCGGTTGCGAGGTGTTCGTCGGCCGGAGCTGGCCGGCACTCTTAGCAAGCTCGCCACAGGGCATAAACAGAGAGTGATAACAAGGCAAGATAATTACAGCAATGCCCCCACACACTTTTTCACCTCCCCCTTTTAACCTCTCCTCTTCACACTCTGATTCCCCCCATCACTCATCCTCCTCTCCTTCCTAAGTCCCCCCCCCCAATATCTTCATCTCAGAAAGGGAAGGATGACGAGACAGCCTTCAAGTGAGAGAAAAATATTTCCCGCGCGACACTGTATCCAATGACTACAACAGATCTATACCTGTGGAGAGGTAATGCAATGGCAAGGGCCGGTAGGACTCTCCCCTCCACAGACCTTGCCCATGGTGTGGGGGAGTCACTCAGTCTTTATTGCTGTGTCTGACATTTGCATCTTTTCTGCGCCCCTGTAACCGTTTCTGGCCAATGGCACACTTGGATGTCTCCTACAACAAATCCTCCATGGCTGACCCAATGTGGGGCCCAAATTGGTATCTAACTCTAATTTTAGCAACATGTTTCATCGTCTAATTAGGTCATCAGCTGCTTCTGACGATCTGAGTGTCTCTTTGTAATTAAATCATTGTAGCGCTTCTCTTTTTAAAAACACCCCCTTTTTAATGGCAGGGTTAGTATTCTGTGGGTGCCCTTTGTCTGATGAAAGTGGGTGTTTCGCTTGGTGGGGGATATGCACGTTATGGATGGGCAAAGTCTCAGTGAAGACTGAAGCAGCGGGTTGCAGGAATCAAGGGAAGGACCCTCGCGCTCAAATGCAGAGCTAATCAAGGCCGCAGGCCAGAGATAAATAAATACTCAGACATTAAGTCGGAGGGGGACTGTATTTCTGTAGCAATTTTGTCTCTGTGGCTCCCCTACCCCAACCAAAATGGCACAGAAATAAATTAGGGAGTGCTAAGTATGTTTGGGGGAAGGGAGCAGGAAAGGCAGAGAAGACACAGGAGCCACAATATAACAGTGAGGAGAATAATTCATTGATGGTATATCAACAGATTTATTGTCTGTTTTTGTGTGGTCATATGTAAATGTAAAGATGCATCTCATACATAGCAGACAGATAATTCTTTTTATAAGTGAGTTTGTGTGGACATGCGAGAAACGGGGTGAAGTCATTCCGTGTATTTGGGAATCCCCCGTGAGAATAAATTGTGATTATTTGTGTTCTGGCATCGTAGAACAAAATTAGAAAATAATCACAACATCCCAAAAAGTGTTTGCGGGTAATTACGGGCACTCAATTACTGTGTGAGCCTGATGGAACAGGAGTATATTCTCCTCCTCCATTTATATTTCTTATTAAATGTATTCATTTCTTTACAAGCAATATCTCACTCTCTTTCTCTCTGTCCATTGGCATTTGTTTCTGTCCTTATCAAATATGTCAAAAATCACAAATCCAAGCTGCAAATTTGCCTCCCACAGAATAAATTAGTGCATTTTTTAAAATTCTAATTTATGTATCTTTTTTTTCACCTGTTTGACGGCCGCATAGTTAAGAGAGATACGTCCATCCGTCTCCGCTGTCCCCCACCCGTCAGATTCAGCCTCATCCAATCAGAGTTGAGCCCGTCTGCCTTCAGAGTGATGAGGGTAGCTGGCATTTGTATGAGATGCAGTTTCTATCCCTTCACTTCAGAGCTAATAACAGCTTATTAATAAACTGATACCCACTGTGGGTATTTAGGGGTGAACTCCTGCACCCGCCTTTGCTGCATGTTGAGCTGATTCTTGTTGAACCAAAACTGTTGGCCGAACAAGCTACAGTGAGCATTTCAAGCAGGTTCCCGTCTGGCCAGGACAATTCTGTGTCCCCTCTTGGGAATGGGAGGCCCAGTGGATTTGGCTGTGCAATAAGGCTGTAAGCAGAACTGCTGGGATCCCTGCAGTGTCGCATCCATTAGGCATTAGCAGCCGCCCCCCCCCCCCTTTGCCCTAAAGCCAGTGTGGTCGACCACTCCTTTTTAGGATAGGTAATGGAGTATCTGGGGGGGTGGGGCTGGAGGTGGGTCATGTAGCACACAGGGGCGGGGCTGTGCCAATTAAACAAAAATAAAGGCAGTGTGGAAACAGGGGGATGGGGGAATGTTACAATGCTTAATTCTCCCTTTAAAGGCACAGAGCCACTTCTCTCTCTTAATGATCATAAAAATGCCTCCTGTCTGTGTCCAGATAGAATGTATAAAAGTAGATGTGGGGAGGGAGCAAAGGACTGAATAATGAAATGCTTAATGAGCGAGGAGAGCAGCCGGATGGGAAATAACAGCGCTGTTGCTAAGAAACAACAAAAGAACAAGGACAGGGAATGAGACAAGCCTGCGAATCAAGCCAGGAATAAATTGAGAGTATTGACTAAATTGGCAAATTCCCCTGGTCGTTCATTATAGAGACACATTTCCTGACCTGTACAGAGCTGCTGTTTTTTTCTTTTGGAAACTTTATGGGGGCTTTGTCTGCAGTTTATGGAAAGGGGAGATGCTTTGTACTTAAGGGTCCGCTCCACAGTTAGAAAGAACATACCCAAGACTACAGCTCAAGACCCTTCCAGGACCCACTGCGTGATACCTTACTGAAATAGTGTTTCTGGTTCCTACCCACTTATTATCACATGGGCCAATAGGACAGCACTGATTGGTTGGGGGGGTCTTGCAATTTTTACGAGGTCACAGGTCATTAAGCATCCATCAGTTTTCTTTTCTGTCCATATGTCTTGTTCCAAATTATTCTATGTTTTTCTGACAGGTAATTCTGCTGAGAGCTCACAACCTATAGAAGGCGCTTCCTTTAACCCTAATGACTCTTCACCTTCCCTCTGCAGCGGGAACGACATACATATTTGGGCGCGATGGTGGTCTGATTATCTACACGTGGCCGCCGAATGACCGGCCCAGCACACGGGCAGACCGGCTGACGGTGGGCTTCAGTACGCAGCTGAAGGATGCGGTGTTGGTGCGAGTGGACAGCTCCTCTGGACTTGGGGACTACCTAGAGCTACACATCGTGAGTGCCTTTGCCCACCGGACCGTCTCAATTCATGCTGCTGCTGCTGCTGCTGCTAATGATGATGATGATGATGATGATGATGTGAATGGTGTTGATGATGATGACAAAGGTTAGGTTCATGATGATGGCAAAGATTAAGATGATGGTGATGTCAGCAGTGTTGATGATGATCATGATGTCACTGGCGTTAATGATGATCATGATGGTGGAAGAGGTGAGGTGGCTGAGGTTGATGATGGTGGCCAAGGTGATGTAGATGATGGCAATGAATCCAGGTATAACAAGGATGATGATGATGGTGAAGCTGACCACCCCCGCCACAAGGTGCCAGATGCTGGTAAGGCAGATATTGACGGTATAGCAGCAGACAAACCGGATATTATGGGATTAACACCTCCCCTGCCATGTCTCCTGCTGTGTGCATGTCGGTTTTTCATAGAGATGCCGGAGCGTGTGTGTGTGTGTAAGTCTGTGTTTAGGAGGGAGGTATGGTGTGTCACTGACCTGATGCCTATATGACAGCCAGCATTCTCACTCCAAGGCCCACACATGCACAGTCACCAAGGAGCACACGCACCACCCATGTACAGCTTCAGAGACAAGCCCCAGGACATGCTGAGCACTGCTGCATACACCGAACACACATACATGCACACCCTCCCCAGGTATCAGCCATGCATGGAAACAGACAAGCTCCTGCCTTCCCGAGTGTAGAGTGACACAATCACATCTGTCATGTGCCCCTGGGACACACCAGAGCTAGTAATGGTGTGACTCAGCCAGACACCCGGCTTCGCGGTGTCAAGGCGCTCCACCCCTCCCCCCCACCAAAAGGGAAAAACAGGTCGTTCTGGGAGCAAGGCCTGGGGCACCCGATGCACGCTTAGGGGAGCACATCCTTGGCTACAAAACAGCGCTGTCACGCACACTGTGCTCATGCACAAGTACACATGCGCAGACACACACACAGGCTGAAAGGCACTGAAATACTATGTTCATTCTGTTCAGCCATTTGTCCAAAACACAATGCTCAAGGTTCATAGAAAAGCGAGGTCAGCCTGCCTTTTGTCACTGCACAAGTGCTCTTAAAGCAGGATGAGAAGAACAAAAAGGCTGCTTGACACCATGACACTATGTCAGGGAGGACTGATGTCATACTCAACTCCAGCACTCAAGCGGGAGCAGACCCAGCTCCTGGACCCACCATCGAATAGGAGGGTCACCTGTTTGACTTTGACCTATAACAGAGATCACACAGTTTAACTGCTTTGTTAGTGATGTCATATATAACAAGTGTCACGTGATAGTGATGCCATACAGTAAATGACTTTAATTAGCTACTCCTCTGTTGTATACACACATAAAGCGTGTTTGTATTTATTGTGTCCCGGAAGCACCATCCCAGGAGTGTATGATGGGATTAGAGCAGATTTCGTCACTAACTCTCTGCCCCCCCCCTTCTATAATCTCTGCCTGGTCCCCCTCCCCAACCCCCCAAATGATATAAAACGCGCTGAGGCTTGAAGGACGTGGCCCGCTCACTAGCAGCTAAGTTCCCTCGAGTGTCATGGCAGGGATATAAAAGGCAATGTGCAGCTGTGAGTGTCACCCAGCTTGATAGAGGCGTCACGCGATCCCCAGGACACCGGACGGCCATTTTGGGCCTCCCCATTGGCCGGAGCATGTTAAAATTAGCACGCCCTCAAACATCTGTACCTGGCTGTCTTTAGAAGGTACGCCATGGAGCCCATGCAACAGAGCTGGCTCAGGCCATTGTACAGCATTATACTACACTCAATATATTAATCGTCTCACATTGGAAAGTTCAATTCTTACAGCCATTCATGAAGATGTTATGCAGAGTAGCAAATTACAGTTGTAATGATGCGTACATGGAAGATGGAGTGTGTTACATGTCATAAATTATCGGCAAGTTTCACTAAATGCCATCCCCGCGCCCGTAGACGTGCTGGAGAATAAATATTCATCGCCACCGCTCTCGAAAGTCATAAAACACACATTTTTAACTGTTGACATTGCTCCAAGCGGCTGTATATGCGAAAAAGCCCCGGAGAATTTCATTATTGTTATGACATTGTTGATATAATTGTTCCCCGGCAGTCAGGGAAGTGGGTTTTCATTGGCGCACCCCTCTCTGACTCTCAGACGCCAGGTTTCAAATTGCTCGCAAAAGCACAGCGGCATTCGCTATTCATTACCATCCAAGTTGGGGTTTTTTTGCCTCAGAAGGGCAGGCATCTTGAATGTTCCCATTTTCCTGGAATTCGTGTTCAAGCATTGAATTACAGTGCTGGCAGCGATGGCACTGCGTGAATATTCAT
Source organism: Mormyrus proboscirostris (assembly GCA_026779585.1). Lineage (NCBI taxonomy): Eukaryota > Metazoa > Chordata > Actinopteri > Osteoglossiformes > Mormyridae > Mormyrus > Mormyrus proboscirostris. The sequence goes on from JAODKF010000068.1 coordinate 20,458,884, forward strand.
TATTTTATGTATAATATATGGGAATACCTTTTGTCACTTAATTTCATGATTTACGTTTGCGGCTCTGGGTGTGGGATTGGAGCTCTGGGTGTGAAGGGGCTGATCCCGTGCAGGAGCAGTTTCTGGACATAGGAGGCACGGTTTGTATCCCCACCGTATCCCCTAAAAGAATCCCTGAACTGAATACATTGGATGCCATATGAGGCTTCTGGACCCATCCGGGGAGGCTTTATACCGTTTACCTGCATTTTTTTAATAAGCACTGTGTTTCAGATGCAGTCTGGGGCCCTACAGTTATTAATACCTCGGCGGCTTGCCGGAAGAGCACTTTAATTTGCGAGGAGAGCAGATTGAAGGCCCACCTGGGCGACGGGTGCTGGCAACTCGCCCAATTCCCCGCTGGGAAGCCTACATTATTCGGGGGGGACTCCAACTTGCATCATCTTTTGAATTCGTAACAGTGTTTACGGGGGTGTTGTTCATGGGGGCGTGAAGTGGGCGGGATGTAGGGCACTAAGCAGTTCCACTTCCGAAGTGGTGTCTCAGCGACACGTGCGAGTGCGGTTTCCACGCGTGACGGTGCGGTCTGCGCGTGTTTGCCCGGGGAACCGGCCTCTCTCGTTGTTACAGTTGGCCTGTGGCACGTGAATCTCCCAGCAGCTCCGCTTGGGGAAACATTGCTTACCGGGCTCCTCTGTGGCCCCGCCCACACCCGCCGTCGCTGTGCTCAATATCACGCTACAGCACCCGGCCCCCAACACCGCTTTTCCCGCATGAACATGGCTAATAATAACAGCCTCCATCCTGCTTAGCCTTAACCCTTTCTGAACAGAAAACCTCCTGTCATCTTCTGGTTAACTCTTGCTAGGCCTGCATCTTATTTTGGTTTAGCTCCCAGCACTGATTAACAGCTTAAATTCTCGTACAATTTTTTGACGATGGTGGTCTACACAGGTTAACCGATCCGGTTCAATTGATGTTTGCTCCTACAGTGGAATAGCAATGTACAATTTTTCCTACCACTGAGTAACAATTGAAAACGATGAATTTCCTCCTTCCATAGAATAGCAATCTATGGTTTCTCCTATTATAGAATACTAGCCTCAGATCTGCCTGAGTGTATGTTTCCTGTCCTTAAAACCCAGACTGGAAGCCGTTAAATGTAGTTTTTATTTACCGTTAAGATTAGTGTTTGTTTATTGTTAAGATGACTGTGTGTATCCAGTACGACAATTTGCTGTTGTATTAATTTATAGTATGTGTGGATTAACCCTGGAATATTTTAACAGGCTTCTGATGAATGCTCAGCTTTTCTCGGCCTCATTAAAATACGATTTTCTGCCAGCCAGCCTAAACTTCATAATGGCTTTACGGCGTTTGGTGAGTTTTGCAGAGGGATTTGACAAGGATAGAAGTTGGGGTCTGTCTGTGAGCACTGATCTTTTTTTATGTCTTAGACAGCAAACCCACAAAAGGCAGTATTTTAGGATTTGTGTAACATAAAAAAGTGAATTGAGTGAAATGTGAAAATGAAATGATGAAAAGTGAAATGATTAATGGCCGGACTTTTTAAAAGAAAGCATTTGTTTGTAGCTGTCTCCTCTCCTACTCACTTCCTGCTTGCATTGCATCTTTATGACAAGCAAACAGAACAGAATGACCATTTTCAGCTCTATAAAAGCAATAATGTTAAATAGTTTTTTTGGGAGAGGGCGAGAGGATCTCGTGTAGGTATGTGAGGACATGGTGGCTTTTGGTGTCTCTGTTTCCTATCCATCCCCTAGCTCTTATGAAATGCTACCCTTTAACGAGTGACAGAGGCCTGCCTGCATTTGATCTGGCTGGGAGACCTTGTCTGCAGCATGTCCTGATGCTAGGTTCCTGTGAACCCCTTGAACGGGGGCAAGGGGTGGGTCGAGCTTTGATCACCTGCACTAACCCCCATCCTGTGGCCAGGCTGCTGGTCATAGTTGCTTCAGGAAACACAGTAATCAGCCGTAATAGGGTGGGGGCCAGGCTACACATGGAGTTGACATGAGTGCGTGATCATGGGGTGAGAGACAGGGGCTTCATCAGAACATGGGGGGTTGGGTTAACAGAGGATGGGAATGGACCATGGGTCTAAATTTAATGTGGGGAGGATGGAGGGGTTGTAAACCTTCCCCCCAATAAATCAAAACCGGTAAATACAAACCTCTCAATAACCATGTTTCGCCTAAATGGACCGAGAACCCCACCCCCCCCAGTGTTCAAACCAAAGTTGCGCCCATTGGGCCTTGCTGCGTCCTGCGTGCTGTGGATGGCCCTTCCCGAAACCTCTCTGCTGCAGGTCCTTGGCTTAGCACATTACATTCAGTGTTTTCATCTGCATCAATGTTTGCTGTTGGGGACGGGGGTAGGGTTTGAAAATCTGGGGCTAAATAGTGGGAGGGGGGTCAGCTTGTCATAATGGGTGAGGAACGTGCCTCCCCTCCCCCTCCAGGTTTGTGCTCCCGCTCAGGGAGTAATCGATGACACCCCCCCTCCCCCCACGTGGTTGGCGTAGCAGTGAGACTGTACTGAGTGCCTCTCAGGATGGATTAGCTGTGATTTATTACAAGGTGCGTGTTTGTCGATTTCTGCTGCGCTCCTTCTTCCTTTTGGGGGGGCAAGAGCTGCTCCCTGCTTATGGGGCTCATGGTAGGGTAAGGGGAGGGGCTAGGAAAAACCAGGGGACAGGGACTGATTTATTTTATTTGCATCACCACTGCCGATTCGCTGTCTCTTCCGAGGCTTTTCTCAGCAAAGGCAGTAAGAACTGTGGGTAAAATGGAAACATCCTGTGGCCACACCTCCGGGGGCAGAACCTCCAGCCCAGACACACCGCTCTCCAGTTACGACGCGGCGCGGTATGGTTTCACTGCCGCAGTAATTGCAGTCTCTTTGGTCTAAACGCTGAGATCACAGGATGGGTCTGTGGCCCTTTCTATATTTAATTAACCCTGGAGGACTGCAGGCTGCAGGATTGTGGGGCTGCAGGGCTGCGGCGCTGCGAGTGGCGGCCACACCTGCGCCGCCTGGCCTGCTTATGCCTGGGCTGTGCTGGGTGCCGACGGCCAGTTTCATTGGCTGAAATTACTTACATATATCTCTGCCAGAGACAAATTATCTGAGGTTTTGTGGCTAATTATTTTTTAATTGTGCCTCCCTCTTTTGTCGTGGCATCAGCAAGCCCCGGCACTGTATTGGGCTCTAAGCCCACCATATCGTGTGAGAGGATTGATTATTTCTCCACCTAGGGGGGTTGCGGGGGTGTATTAAGAGAAGGAGGCACGCTCTGCTTTTAATGATCTCCGTCTGAAGGGGACCTACCTGTGCTGCGAGGCTCTCTTCTTCTGTCTTTATTAGTTTTCTCTTAACCTCCTCCCTGTATCACTCTCAGAAATTTTACATCTTGCCCCCCCCCCCCCCCCCATGCACTGTGCAGTCTCGAGAGATATCAGCTCGATGTGTGGGTACAAGAAGGGAGGAACGTTTGGCCTCATGAACACTTCAAAGAGAAGTAGATGACGGTTATCAGACTGAGTGTGAATGGAGGGGATCATGTCTTGGGATGGTCTTCACCATGCTCAGCGATGACATCAGAAGCACCTGACTCTCCCTCTCCCCCCCCAAATCCCACTATGCGTGTTATCCGGGTTTGAATAAGTATCACCAGACAGTGATGCTCATTCCACTCTGGTGAGCAGAGTTTTTGTCCTTCTGCATCTGCACTTGATTGCGGGCTGAGTATGGTGATGAGTCACTCTGAAGGTCAGCGTGGTTTAACTCCCCCCTCCACTGACATGTGGTGGGCACATTCAGAAACGGCCGATAGTGGCTGGTAATGCGCCAGACGCCTCTGCTGGCCTTTGGTTGAGACGCGAGCTCTGTGAAGGGAAACTTGGATCTGGGGCATCAGTATCAAGACCGTGGGGTCACTGAGTTGTGGCATCAGTGTGAAGTGATAGCTCTTCATCACACGTGATGGTGCATAGTCCCCCCCACCCTGGGGCCCCCCGCCAAGCTCACTGCATAGTGACGCACATAGGGGAGCCGCCTTCGGCCTCTCTTACCCTCCCTCACTTTCAAATGAGGCAGAGATAAGGGCTTGAAAACCAAAGAGTGAAAGCTAGAGTGGGGGGGGGGGGCAAGGCAGCCTGGGGGGGCTGCAGGCTGAGAGAGGATGAGGAGAATGTTCTCAATTTTTCAGCAAAACTCCATCCCTGTGGTGCAGTAGCCTGTGCCTGCTTTCTAATGGGGGGGAGGGGGGTGAGTAAATACACCCATTCTGGTTCTCGAAAAGCTGCTGCAGTTTGTATGGAAATATGTCTGCCACTGAGCTACTCCACCCCCCACACAAATACACCTCACGCCGGATCGATAACCATTCCAGCCGGAGTATTTACATTTGCTCTGTGTCCCATAAACAACCGTTCTGTAATTCCGGGCTCCGCTCTCATGCGTGGAGCCATTACAAGGCTACGCAGGTCATCGCCGCCTCATGAAATCTTAATAAAGCTCCTTAGGGTGATATATGGAGGTGGGGGAGTGGGGGCACAGCTGACGTTTTACCTCGACGGGATTAGTGACGGGAGGCAGTCTCCCCCCGGAGCTCTGACCAATCAGCTCTGGAACCTGCTGAGCAAGATGAGATGAGAGCGAAAGTGTGTCTACCAGCTGCCATTGGCTGCCTCCCACACTGCGATGCATGGACTGGCCCCCTCCTCACACCCCGGAAGAGTTCAATGGAGAACTTTGCTGGTCTGTTCCTACAATTTTCTATCCCCTCCTCCCACCCTAGACATCGATTAAAGCAACAATTCAATTCCAAACTCATTAGCCGAGGCCCAGGTGAACTCTGGGAAGGTGGGAATGAGCAATGCTTGCCGTCTGGAGCCAGGCCACAGCCGTGGGGGAAATAGATACGGGTGGCATTAGGTGGAGAGCAATAGGAGGAGGGTCGGATGGGAGGGGCACGGAGCAGGAGAAGGGGCGCGGGTATGGGCCTGTCAGGATGATGCAGGCCAGAGTCGGACGGTGCCTTATTAAAGAGGACATGCAGGTGCCACAGCCAATCAGATCATTACTCTGGGACAGGAGGAGGAGCTGGGGCGGATGGCAAACAGCTCGAGAAAACCTTGCTGTTTGTCTCTGGAAAAGTGGAAAAAAGGGGGAACAGCCAATCAGAAACAAGGAAAGGGACAGGAAAGAAATTTGTGAAGGTTAAGGATGTGTAGTGATGGCAATGGACCTGTGTGCTGAGGCTGCTGATATGGGCAGAACTCACCTGGGTGTGTGGAAACAGCGGCCTCTATAGGTATATGACATACACGCAACCCCTTTTTCCAGTGTCCCCCTGGGGAATTCTGGCAGCATCAGCCTGTCATCTGATCTGCCCACTCCTGCCCCCACCTCTGAGACGCTGACATTGGCTCTGCCCTGCCCGCGTCTGGTGGACCTGGCTGGTGCCCACAAGGACAAAAAGGGGGTAAACAGGAGGCTATGCAGCTAATTAGTGCCCATTTGAGGGTTCTGTTTCTCAGGTGACACAGACACCGACCTCCACAAGTCCCCGTCTCTGTTTTTGTTAGAGTTTGTGTTGTGTTCAGTCAATATTGTCCAGATATTTGATCTAAACTTCTGCTAGTGTCATTTCATCCTCCTGCCACCAGGAGGAGTTCAGCAGCCGCCGGGGAGGGCCGTGCAGTCTTGAGCACAGACAGGGCAGACAGGACAAGGCTACACCTGCTGCCTGTCTGGGTAACACTCACTCGCAGCAGAGGGGCGCTCGCCTGGTACCTGGGCATGTTCATTGGAGAGCAGGAGCTTGTGCCTTGATACACATTGCCAACCACACATTGTGCCCTCCTCGGATGAATGAAGGTCGAGTCACCATGTTCACCGTGGATTCCTCTCCCAGTTCCCCCTCCCATTTAATGTGAAAAGCCTGCATATTATGGGATTTATCAGTTTAAATGTCAGCTCAGAGAAGCCATGGGGGATTAGTTTGTGTGTGCGTGAGTTTACATTTCTAGTTTGAGAGCGTGTGTCTGCATGTCTTTGTGTGTGTGTGTGTATGCACGTGTGTGTATGCATGTGTGTGACACATCTGTGTACGCTACAAACCCGTTTGAAACTTCTTAATTCTCCAGTTCTGTTTGGGGCAGGATGGAGTGTGGAGGGTGTGCTTGCAGCTGACCAGTACATCTCCATTTAGCTACTAAAGACTGAATGGTACCCAGGTCCCAGCATGGTACCCCCATGTCCTTACTGCAGGGGGCACACCAGTGCCGGCGCCCACATTTAAATTGTCCGTCAGGAACGCAGTGAAAAATGCTGCCATTTACAGCAGAGCGGCAGGGTGAAGGTCAGGAAACTGATTAGATCCTAATGAGGGGGGGTGGAGGGTGGAGCCAACGAGCAGTGGGAGATGGATGTGAAGGCCAGACTGTCGCGTCACCAGACCACATTGTGCTTTTGTTTCTGTTTGTTCCTCGTTCCCTTCATAACATATGTATTTGTGTGTATGTATGTAACTATTACTTCAGCATAAATATATATAGAATGATGTATTTTTATTAAATGTCTGTATTTGGTAATTAAACATACATTTTTTTATTGTTTTGCTCTGTGATTATATTGATGGCAGCTGGAACTTCATGACTGGAAGAGTTAAAATATGGCAGATGATGGTAATGCAAACGGGGCGGCGACATCTCAGGAAGGGTGTGGCCAAATGGCAGAGACACGCCCTACTTTTCCGTGGGCTGCGGCATGGGGGGACGATGGGAATGTTTATAGCGCCTTGTTCCTGGACTGCAACACAGCTTCCCTCGCTGACAGTCCTTTCACTGGGTCTACGATTCATGACCCTATTGGAGCGATGGCGGCACTCGCTAATGGAAACGTCAGGCGTGGCGTGACAGACATACCCTCACTGCCGCAACCAGGGGTGGGCCACGAGACGGAGGGGCTGGAACCACACACAGCCCGGCCAACCGCGGAACCCCGGGGTCAGAAGGTTTATGTTCTGGGGGGTGGCACATTGGGAAATGGAGATCTACACAGAGTTTTTCCTGGAATAGGTTTTCCGGAATGTTTAATATATTTATAAATATATATGCCAGTTATTCCACAGGGAGAACCAGAGGATAATGGACTCATAACTGGTGGAGGCCAGTAGCTGTCAGGCGAGATTTTCCAATCAAAGCTCACATTTTTTAAATCCTCCAGTCATTACCGCGAGACGCAGGAGAATTAAAGGAGGAATGAAACAAAAAGACAGACCCATTCAGGTCTTTGCAACCTAATCATTCCTGACACCACCAAGGCTATCCAAATGATCATTTAACGAGCGTTTCCCCACATAAGCCCGGAAACGTTCCGGTAATTAGATGGAGGGACCTTCTCTCCTGGCATTGGTGCCAAGCATGGATGAAGCATTTGCTTATTTGTTCATGCATTGCTTGAGTCGGCCCAATCCCGGGGCTGTAAAATCGTCTCCTGTTGTTCCTTTACACGGCGGTCGAGCATTCGGTTTAATCCTTCCGGAAGGCGGCTTCGCCCCAGGCTGATGATAGTAAGCCGTCGGGGCAAGTACAACGGGCAGGAGTGACACACTCCGCACCGCGTGAACTAGAAGGTGGGCTTCTGTGGAGAGACGCCCTTGTCCGCCCGCAGTATTGTTGAAGTGCTCATCGTCCAAGACAGTAATTATGGTACTTTCGGTTTGCGACATGCTATTTTCTGCCTGTTAAGCGCAGCATTTGAGCTAACATTTAGGAGGGAGGAGACAGATTTCCTAGAACAGGTGGGATCTTCCCTTTATCGCCTGGAGATGCCGTTTCCACTTGTTGCTTAATCGTCGTGACTCTATTCCGCTTTGTTTTCCACCTCCGTTCGCTGGGAGATGACCTCCGGAGTATTTTATTTCCTTCCCATGGTTCTCCTGCTGAGGAAAGAGGAACAGTGACACGATGAAGGAGCAGAGTGGGTAAACCACATGACTTGGGGTATCCCGATTCAGTTGTGAGTGAGGTGGCCACTGTTTGAAACGCGATGCGTCTTTGATCTTCTTCCTGGATTTACAGAGTGGAGTTTGGGGCTTATTGACACTTGCAGAGGGCCTTCTTGGCTGGGATTCTGGGGGGTGGGGGGCAGTGTGGTATAGCAGGGGTCCCCAACCACCGGGCCTTGGAGCATTTTGTTCCGGGCTGCAGTGAACGGATAACAGAGGCTGTTTTATTTTGGAAAACACTTCCATCTTTGGCTCATAGGTGGCGATAAGTTAACCCCCTTGGTGATTACAGTAAAATCCCGTTATAGTGGACTCCCTTATAATAGAATAGCGTCTAGAATGGACAAGGTCCGCTGGTCTTGGCCGTGCGCCTTTAAGAACATGCAGAAAAAGCATCGGATATAGCGGACTGGCATATAACGGCATTTTGCTTATAATGGACAAACAATTTGAGCCACAGGGCCACTTTTAGCTGTAGTTTTGTTCGCTATAGCTGACATGCAGCTCCGCCGACAAGGCGCGTGGCGTGCTGGTGATATCCAGCGCAGATACGTAGTCGGGATTAATAATAGTCAAGCATCTGGCCAGGTAAAGTTGGATTACTATATGTACAATATAATAATCTATACCACAAGTGTGTCTGCTGGGGTGTGGCATGAGTAAATGGTGTCCTGCAGTTGTGTTCTGGCCATACAGCAACTCTGGATATAATGGACTTGGGATATAACGGGCTGTTTTGCCAGGTCCCTTGAAGTCTATTATAACGGGATTTTACTGTAGTTAAATATTGCGCACCTCATTATCTTTGTTACATGTCTCCGCTCCCTCCCCCAACCCGGTATTCTGACAGGTTGAGGTACCTATAGAGATGTGTAATCGAGCCTTTTTGCGCATGAAGAGTTCCACCGTCTTGGGGATTAGGGTTCGGTTTTAGGGGTTTGGATAACGGTTAGGGTAAAGGTTTTAGTGGTTTTATATGGGGATCATGGTAAGGGTTAGGTTTAGGGCTATCGATTAGCACTACAGTAGCTTAACTTGCCAGAGTAGCTCAACTCGACAGAACACCGGCTCGTAAGAGGGAAACAAGCTCTGGGCTTCCACTTATTCAGTGGGACGCTGAGTTGTATTTTTACACACTTTGTTTTTAGTTGTTTCTTTACCGGTCCGTGAAAATATTGTTTTACATGAAATTGGTTCATGGCGTAAAAATGGTTTCGCACGTCTCTTAACACGTCCTCCTCTCCCGGTCTCTGGAAATGTTAACGAAATAAAACCAGTCCGTGGTGGCAAAAAGGTTGGGGACCACTGTGGTATAGGACGCCCTTCTCAAAAGGTAATGTAGACCCTCTTTCTAACTATTTCTATGCTGGGCCTATAATGCCTATAGTGGGCCGGAAGTGCAGCATCAGAGCATAAACGTAATCCCCGTTGTGCCCCACAGCCTCCTTTCTACGCCCCCCAGTACCCTGCTGCAAAGCTTTTCCCAGCCCTGGCTCCTCTTGAATCAGGGGCACACCCCGAATCACACCCTTTGTCTCCTCTTTGAGACCCTCCTGGGTGCCCTCGATCCCACCTCCCCACTCCGGATCAGCACAGCCTATCTAACACAGCTGGCAGGGCTGATAACAACTTTTGCTGAATTATGGCTTTTAATTATAAGACTTTACTGCCTCTCTAAATAAGATCTCTGCTTTTTCATCTGCAGTGGGCCAGAGGTTGGGGGGGGGGGGAGAGGGACAGAC
>JAODKF010000068.1:20468701-20504279 GCA_026779585.1 Mormyrus proboscirostris
TTTACAAAGAACCCCCCCCCCCCCCAGTGCAGTCTCGGGGAATGCAGGCATGCCATAAAAAAAGAAAATGGAGGCGTTAAAGTATAAGCTGGGCCTCGTGCTGTGGTGGGGGGTGGCAGGGGGGTCAGTGACAGGGAAGCGTGATTATTTCCATTTGCGAGGATAACCTCCTTGAACAGTGTAATCTCAGAGCTTCACGGCTTTTTTCCACCTGGTTGGCTCGGGTAATGGAAGCGATTTCATTAGGGCCACCTCGCATGCACAGGTGCTACTCATTATTTATTTATCTCCACGCCTTCGGCCCCGCCTGGCCACACGCCACTTCACCCTTCGACCTTCTCCATGGCGATTCCTTGACCCCGGGTAGCTGTATAAATGCCGTGAGTCTGTCTTTCAGTCATAAATATCATGTGTAATATCTTCTTATTTAATGAAGAAATGACGGTGCTGGGATATGTGCTGTTCAGCCACCCGTGACGTATTGGATTAGATAAAACTCTGGCTGTCTACTGAAATTTTAGGCTTTGCAAATCTTAAAAGCCAGTCCCCCTCTTACCTAATATTAAGGCGCGGATTCCCTCCAATTTTTTCAAGTTTTATTGGTGGGTGTGTGTGTGTTTAAATTCGTGGTGCTTTTTTGTTGCTATGCAATTTGTCAGTATCTAGGTATTTAATGTGAGCTAGTGTATAAATAGATTGTATTTGGTATTTTGTGCTTTTATTTTATTTATTTATTTATTTAAGAGTGTGTTATGGAGGTCTTGACACGAAACCATGATCCATAAGTGTGATGTGGTGTCCGGCCGAATGGCTCACATGGTGTGTAATTACGCTTTATAATTACACAGTTATTATGCATGGGGAGGGGGACGAGGGAAAACGCTTCAGCTTTTGAGCTTTACTTTTTGATGATAGTTGGGGGAAGTGGGTAGCAGTGCCAAATGTCACAAGGTCTCTATTTTTGGTGAGAAGAATTGGCCTGTGCAGTGACGGGATTGGACTAGGCCCAGTGCATATGGTGGGGATCGGGCTTGGAGAAGACCCTTTTTATAACACCCTCCAATATGGTAAACACAACCAGATGAGTAACACAGGTGTGGGGGGGTGATGTCGTAATAACTGTATCCCCATTGTGGGGATGATAGATTGTAGTGCACTAAGTAATAGGTGCAGGGAAATCGCGAGCAGCTCACTAAGCCTGGTACAGTCAATGGCAATGATAGACCTGTTTGGGGAAGAGGGGGGATCACCATGGGATTCAGCATTGGGGGGGGGGGGTCAGTTGTATGGTCCATCTCAGTCACAGCAGCATCGTAATGATCATTATGCGATGTCTCTGTAATCTGTCTGGCGGACGGTGTAATGGCAAACCCTGCTCTGTGAGTGGCCCCGTCCCCATTACCACGATGCATCAGCCGGCACTTTATACCCATAGGCTGGCCGGCAGGCAGGCTGAATTCCCACATTTAAAACCAGCCCCCAGAAAGTGAATAATTAGTGTCGATCGGGTCTGGCCGGCGACAGGGCTGATTACCGGGTCACCTTTATCGCATCAGGACTGTAGCCCACCACCGGGGGCAGTGCGGTTTATTTCCTGTGAGGATGGGTAATGCTCATATCATTGACGGAGTTAACTAACCTCTATTCTGCCAGAGCCTTGTCTTTTTTTCCTGACCCTGATAAGTATGAATGGATGGATGGATGGATGGATGGATGGATGGAGCCCCATGTCTGGGTCAGATGTGCCTCCCGGATTTTTTGCCCACAGTCCCAAACTCCTGTCTTGGCCCCACAGTGTGAGGATTAGTCAGATATCAAAAACTTCCGTGCAAATAATTATATTTATTTGCATACCTGGCACACAGCTTTAGCCAAAGTCACCACTTTACCTCACAGACTGTATACTTTATAAATTTCATAAACACCCCGGCTTCAGGTTAAGGGCATTGCGACTGTGCTGGGCTCTCACCCACACCCTCTTGCGGTAACGCTGTGCTTCGTGGTTCCCTGGCCCCCGTTCACGGAAGCGGGCATGTCCCATTCAGAAGCCGCCTTAGCAGAGTCACTCCGAAGCCGGATAGCACGGCCTCTTCAGAGCAGGCGGTCGACTTATTCTCAGTTAACTACCTCTTTTTCTGACTGAAGGTCTGCTGGTTCCTGGGACTATTAGAGCAGGGTGCTGACCTCCACCGCATTAAAAATGTCCAGCTCTGCATGCAAACATGTAACCATTAACAACTTTGCCACTAAGGGAACTTTTAGATACTTGGATGCGGGTTTCTGTTAAGCTGCCAAGGAGAGGTCCAATGGGTGAGTCAGTGTGTGCTATGCGGGGAGCGTCTGTGCTGTGAATCCAACACGTATAGGAACAGAGGGCCTCAGGCTGGCGTGGACTTAAGCTCCATGATGCTTGGGCTCACTAGGAGACATCATGTCAGCTCTGTAGGGCAGGAAATCTCTCTATACCCCCCCACTGCCTCACTGTCTCTTCCTCACTTCACTCCCTTGTACTTCCCGCAACCTTTTTATGCACCATCCGCTAACCCCCCTCCCCATCCCTTTAAGAAGAGAGTGTGGAGACAGGGCAGATCCTAATCTCAGGATGCCCTCAATTGGCACTGTGGCACTTTTTAATTAGCATGGTCTGAGGTGACTACAGGGAGAAGTCCACCACCTACAGGTCGTCTTGAGGCATGCGGCACAGAGCCCAACATCATCCGGTCACTTCCCAACCTCGACAGGACTCTAATATATGTTGCCACAGCGACCATCCCATCAGTGTCTACCATGGGCACCTTTCACAGCAGGGGGGAGGTGCGTCTATTGTTTAGTAATACCTGAGCTTCCAAAGGCTGTCAGCATTCTGAGTGAAGTACTGTTTTTTTTGTTGAATTTATTAATCCAGTGATTGCAAAACCACTGCCACCATCGCTTGGCCTGTGCTGTAATGCACTCCTGTCATGACCCATGCTTGCTTCTGAGTGAAATGCTGCAGCTTTTCTTGTGAGCCATGGGTAATGGCAAGCCCCAACATGTAAATGGGGGCGGGGAAGTGAAACCTCTCCACTCACTCCCCAACGTAATTACACGTCCCAAACAGCAGCCTCGCGTGTCGCCAGCCATGCACACCTTTGCTGTGATGCTGCTCAGAGCATTTCCCCTACTAATGTGACATCTACATTTAGCTGATGCCTCCCTTTTCCTGCAATGTTATGACTGTAATTAAAGTCTGTGAATCAAAACATGCGCTATCTGGTAGAAATGCGGGACCTCATCACAAAATAGTGTATAATCATGTTGTGTCATGTTTTTGAATGGCGCACTATTTGCATCTAGAAAGAGCAATTTTCTTTTTTTTCCCATCCAGGAAGGACAGAACATTGGTGAAGGGCGTTGACCTGTGTTCTATGGAGACTTGCGATTAGGGGGTGGTGTCTGGGGCATGAAGTGCTGAACACTCAGTACGTTTATATGCACAGCTAAGTCTAGCTACGGTTATAGCTCGACTACGCCATTTAATCGGACTACTGTCCTTGTCCCAGTATACATATATGCATGGGAGGGGAATTGATTTAATGACCAAAGTATGTCCAACTCCACTACAATAGGTAGCAGTATGGCTCCTTTCAGCTTGTTTGTATTAGGCGGTTGACCTTAAAAAAATTAAATATTAATAATAATAAATAATGAAATTAATAATAATGGATATGTGGACAAGTGAAGTGACACAAGCTTTAATTGCGATCTGGTTGCAAGAACAGGTGCAACAAGATCAGGAGCATAACAAGAAATAAAGTATTTTGTATGATATACTACTGTAGGACAGCACAGTGTTAGAAATTTTTCAGATATTACAATGTGATTTTGTTGTAATAAATATTGGAGTATTTATAAAATGAAAAAGGAGTTCAACATAAATTTATCACAAACCCGTCTAGGAGTGAATTAATCAGCAAGGATGAAAACGATTATGATTGTCTCAATGAACGCATGCAGCACTCATGCAAAAGCAGTGGCGGTAAACTTTAAACTGTTTTGAAAAATATACTATATAATCTTGAAAATGAATAATCAGAACTTTTTTCGTGTGACAGAGTAAAAATATTTTAGTGAGACTTAAACTCCCTGCGTTATAATATCCATACCAAAATGAAGCTAAGAAGAAGCCTGATCTTAATTTAGCTGACTAGCAATGTAAGAATTCAATGTGCATAAAATGTGCATTAATATCCTACATCACTTAGGCTTCGGGAAACTCACCCCTGAATTAAAAAAATAACTACAGTAAGACTGGAAGAAAAGAAGGCTTTGGGAAACATCCCCGAATGAAAAAGAATGGCTGTAGTAAGACTGGATGAATGCTACTGTATGTCATTCCCATGTTTTATCTTTTAACATAGATCTTACAAACGATGCAACATCATCCCAGTACAAAATACCCGGCCTCGCATTGTGATGTCATTTGGAGCCGGTACCTGTTTTTACACTAGTGGAAAACCAGTACCTTGAAGTACCGTACTTTTGGTACCTTCTTGAAGTACCGTACTTTTGGTACCTTCTTGAAGTACCATACTTTTGGTACCTTCTTGATAAATGCCCTTTAGTTGAGCAGTGAATTGGACGGCTTTACAGTACTGTACATTGCATATGCCCTGTATGTCCTCTGCTGTGCTCCGTACTTCTTCTGTTACTTCTGGGCCAAAGCCCGGGGAAGAAACTGTGGAGAATCTGCACACCGCCCAGGTCAGTTGAGTCCGATTAAACGTATACATGCAGGAGTAGATCAATTCCCAGTCAACATTATCTCGGGGTCTTAGTCCACGGTGCATATTAAATGCAAACAAAAGAACAGCATGATATAAAAGAGCCAACAGGGATTATCAATGATTCAGCCCAAAAGTTGGAATGTTCCTGCTGATGCCAAGGCAAGGCATTGTGTATACATACCACATTAAGCTATAGAAAGAGTGTCTTGAGGTGACTATGGGATCTTGTTTTGTTTCAGGGTGACGTGGCACCTCAGCTAAAATACACTGAATTATACAAAAGCTGTCATAATGTAAAGGCCCCATTAAACACACCGAACTTTCCACAGCGTTATGTTGTGGAGCCTGGGGAATGCTTGGAGGGGGATTTGTATTAGTGTCTGAGAAACAGGGTGTGGCTGTGTTGACTCTGTCTTAATGACCCTTAATCCATGCTCCTCAGCCTTGTATGCTGGAGATGCAAATAGATCCTGACCCCTCTGTCGACCGAACAGAGTACAGACAATCCAAAATAGCAGGATATCCCGGTTTCGCTGATCGTCTCTCCTGTTCCCTGGATGCCTGTGTCCTATTTTACCAAAAGCCTGGAGAGAGCCCCCGTGGGCCCACTCTCTTGTGCCTACAGCTGCTATGTTCCAGCACTTTCCAAGGGCTAGGAGTGTAAGGGGCAGCTGCTCTGTGTATGTCAAGACTAGGCAGAGGGTTGCTGCTAGGTTACAAAAATGGAAAAAAGTTTGTTTGATTTTTCTTTACCCAGAAGCATTAATGTATGTGCGTGTGTGTGTGTCTGTATGTGTGTCTGTGTGTGTGTGTGTGTGTGTGGATTATGTTTATATTACATAGAAGTGAATGGAGAGTCCCCACAAACATTTTATTACTATCCTCTGTGTGTGTGTCAAAAATGAGAACAGTAGCAGTAGCTCTGCCTGGATAGAGGTGGGCTGGTATAAAACATTCAGTGCATTATGTGGGTCGGGGGGGCTCATTTGCGATGAGGGTGTTTGATCCTAGAACCTAGAACCCCCCCCCCGTTCATTGCTGCGATGCAGACTATCTTCCCAGAAGAGGAGGGGCCAATGAAATACATATGCAGCGGGGGTTGGGCACACCGGGGGTGCCGGTGGTGCTGACCGCGCAGAACTTGACACCTAAGCACCTGGGCTGGGGTACGGATATGCCATGGGGGATCGGCACTGCGGAGATGAAAGCCTTTTTGGAGTCCGCTTTTCCAGGAGTTGGCCTTGAGCCAGGAATCGAGGGCTGTCTTCCGGATGCCCGGTTTGCTGCCGCAGATGCTACGGACGTCCAGCTTATCTTTATTCTTCTTGCCGTCTCCGTTATCTGTTTGTTTCCCTAAGCAGGAAGTGACAGCAGCAGTTTTGTTACCAGCATCTCTGAATTTTTTCAGCGCTGCCTTGTTGCTTCTTAAAATGCCTGTAAGACCAGGAGAGCCACTTTCTAATGACCAGTCTCTGAGTTCGAAATCTGTATATTTAGATGTCAGAGGTTTTCAAGAGAAGAGCAGCTAGTAGTGTGGCTCACTGAAAGGATTTGGGCTGAAAACCACGTCCTGCTTTTTTTTAATTCTCCACAGTGGCTGTTGTGTGAATGGGACCCTTCGGCTTCCCATCGATGCCTCGGCACTCAGAGCTGAACTCTCAGAGAGGTCACGCCTCGCTTTGCATTTCCGGCTTGTGTGGGCTCCTTTGGGGATGTAATCAATCTGGCCGTAGCATAAATGGTGTGTGTTTCATGTGACACGCTTTGTTTTGCTAGGATGGGATTGCGGGGGCTGCGTGCCTGTGTGCCGCTGTGTGCAGCAGCCTGTAATAGCTTGCCCAGCCATGGGGGGTGGGGGGGGTTTGTGATTGTTAAAGGGAATTGGGCACAGCGTAGCGGGATGTGGAGGGGAGGAGGGGCCCTGTCCTCTCGTGCTCATCGCTGTGGCAGATGTTCATTTTCTGCCTGAGTTGCTCTAGAAGGAGGCAGTTACCACGCCGGTGATGAATGTCTCGCAACTCCTCGTGGACCAACTGCAGTGCATGGCACACAAGAGCCCCCCCTCCCCATAGACCACCCCCCCACCCCCTTGACCCCGCTCCATCTGTAGGAATCAGCGGTAATCACACCTCTATCCAGCTGTATAGATCAGAAGCGTGCGCTGGGCGGGCAGGCGAGCGAGCTCATCTCCAGAGCAGACCAGCAGGTGAGTGCAGCGATGACGGTTCCCTCAACAGCAGCCTTCCACCTGAAGAGGTGCCGCTGTAGAGGACGTGTGACACGATCACCTGTTTCCCATGCGAGTGGGGCTGCTTGGCTGACGTGACCCTACACAGGCAGAGTGAGGCAACTCCATAGCGTATGACTCCCTTCTCCGCCTCGCAAGCTCCCACCCACCAGTTCATCCAACTGCCTTGATCTCTTCAGAAAGTGCTGCACATCTTCCCATCACTCCATCTCCCCACCTCATCCCGCCCCATCAGCCTCCATTCTTCTGGCTCTCCACTCCATCTGTGAGTCTGTCTACCTCAGTCTCTCAGTCTTGGAGGTCAGGCCTCCATATTAACGGTCTCATGAGGCTTGAGTACCCTTTGGCTCCTTCCATCATTAAGAGCCGGTGGCTTGGCTGAGGCCGTATTTTATACGCATCTGGAATTGGCCTGTTATCGCCCGGCGCAATGTGTATATCACACACAGAGCTCACAGTGAAAAATCAATTCCCCCTGGCTTCTCCGGGGTTTGTGTGCGGGTTTGTGTGAGTGTTTGCTTTTGTTTTTTATTTATTAACTTGTCACTAACATCCAGGAATCGGCTTTGAAATATCACAGAGGTTTGGGCACCCCCTGATAAACAACCCAGAACTCACTTTTGACCCTGTGAGGTGACTGAACTTCCCGTGTAGGTTCTTGGGCCCAGAGAATTCCGACCAATGGCTCAGCGAACCCAAAACATATGTCACTCTGCCCCCTGGGACTTACACAAAACATATTCACGCACACACTCTTTCATATTTATAATTCCTGTAATGAGCTACTGGTCACAACAGAAATATCAAGCAACAAAGAATACATGCGTACCTGAAGGAAGTGGCTCTGGAGGAAATGGAGGGCTGCTGGGGTTTGTAGTCTTTTACACAGGACCCTGGCATGTTAGTTAATTAGAGGGTGGTTGAGGGTGAATACCCATGGTGAAGTTAAAAGAATAATGTGTGAAATGCATATATAATTGTTTGAATTTTACAGATAATGTGACAGAACGTTGTTCTGTGTGTAATGTGTTTAATTAGCTGTTAAGAGGTTAACGGATTTGTTTATTGGAGGAGTCTGGGGAAAGGCTTAGCATTTGCGAACCAGATCGCTTGGTTCCGGGGCTGCTGGCATTCTGGAAAGGGGGAGGGGTCTCATTTTGGCTCCTTTCATTTCCTCCCTGCTCCTCCGCTGCCTGGGGAAGAAAGTTTCCCGAGGTCTCAACTGCGTCTAGCCGGCTTGCCGACTGACAAGAAAAATGTAAGATCTGCTACTAAAGTCGGCTGCTGTTTTGGCAGCTTGTTGAGAGCCACATAATCAGAGAGAAATGCCCCCCCCAGAGTTATTACAACACTAATGTCACCAGGCCCGCAGATCCATTTTGGCAATCCCCTGAACCTTAGGAGGCAGAGGGGTAGGTGAGATATTTATCATCCCATCAAATGATAGTCTTGTAAACCATCAAACTGACATGCCACACAAGGCTAAGGGGAGAGGCAGCAGAAAGGGAACGAGCAACGAAATGTGTGGAGCAAGCTTGTTTCTGACCTTGTTTATTTGCATATTTATCATGCGAGGTGGAGATGCCTAGGTCACCCGTTTAGGAGCATGAATTATGTGTGGGGGACCACTGTGTGTGTGTGTCCTTCTGCATGACAGTGTGGGATTGTGGGAAGGTAGCAGAAAGGCAGGAGGCCGCAAAGGGGAAGCCAGAGCAAACGGGCCTGTCAGAAGCACCGAGGTATCGGGGCCAATTAGCATGTTGCAGCCATGCTAACGCTGATTCTATTTTGGAGCATTAATTATGCGGCACATTCGTTCCGGTCTGCTTGCCGACGCCACGTGACTCCCCCCCCCATTGTCCTCTGTTTCGCTCTTTTTTTGAGGTACTTTACAAATGGAAGAGAATGGAGGTCAGGATCTAAGGCTGGGGGTGCTCTGCTAGCACTCTGCCCCCTGATATAAATGCTTTTTTGACTAAAGGAAATTATTTCTGCACTAATGGATATTATTCCTGGATTCAGGTGACTTTGGTATAATCAATTAACTGCAATGAATTAAGCATTAATAGTTATAGATGGGGTGGGGCGGGGGGCAGGAAAAGGCTGTGGTCTTCGTCGGGGTTTTAGAATGTCATCACCTTTGATATATCAGTGCCCCCAATCGGTTGTATATCTGTTTGTCTAGACCCCTCACTCCTACAACTTTCTCATGGGTCTGATTTCCCTGGACTGCAATTTGCTATTCTGTTTTTGGAGTAATTAAACGCAACAGTTTATAGGGGTGAAATAATCAGAGGGGGAAAAAAATCTCCCATATTAAACAGGCTTGGGGCATTTATTCGTTTCCTCAGAGGAATAGTCTGGATTTAATATTCCTGCCGTGTATCACTCTGCCAATCAATCTGTACCCCCCCTCCGCTCCGGTGCCGAAGTCCTCCTGCCTTCAAATTGAATTTGCGTGCTCAGATTAGTTTTCCTTAACATTGGCTAAATGCTAATAGACTGCTTATTGCCGGGAATCAGGGTGTATTTGTCAGTTAGTGCCAGTACTACTTTGCCCTGATATTTGTATGTGTAATGAGAGAATCTGACTCCGTCCCCCAAGACATCCGGTACTTCTGTGCCTCCCCCCATCTCAGGCAGCAATGGCATTAGCAGAGTAAGCATCATGTAGCACAGCTGTGTTTTTGTTTTTTTGTTTTCTGTTTTAATGTAGCTCTTGGTAGAACTCCTGCAATGTGAGGGAGAGCACATAGGGGCTTCGGAATGGTTCCTTTGTCATGAATTGGTTATGGTGTACCGTGTGGTTTTCCGAGGATGTCGCAAGTGAAGCCTGTCTACACTCCCAGATTCCCATCTCTCTCCCGCTTGCATCGCTGCCCTCCCAGCAGGGGTTTATGGCAAAACTGGCATCTTCTACATCAGATAGGAAGTGGTAGGGCGTGGGTGGGGGTGGTTAAAAACGAGAAAATTCACTGTTATCACACAGTAAAATGGTAGGGAAATAATATTTCTGTATGTTGACAAAAAAAAGTCTAACAAATTGCATGTTTCTCTCTTGGAAAAGTGCTTGATGGATGGAGGTAATTTTATCAACTGGCAGCTTCCCAGTCCAGTGAAAGTATTAGAAACAAGTACTCAAGGGTTCTTGTAAACCCCCCCCCCACCCCCCCTACACCACTGGCTCACTACCACCGTCAACTAACGATTTCATTTGCGGTGCAACTTTACAGAAGCAGCGAAAGGCTGCAGCTGAAAAGGAGAGACATGGGCGTGCTGAGACAGGCCCTGCAGTCATCCTGAGTGCCCGCCTTCGACCAGGACGTTTCTGTATGATCACACAGAAAACAGGAGGGCTTTCACTGTCTGCATCTGCGTTCCAGGTCCTTGTACATACCTGGTGTAGTCTCAGCTCCCTCACTAAACTGTCGGGCGTTTCATTTCCAGGATTTTGAGTAACTGTTACCTGTAATTTCTGGCATTATCAGCATCATCAGCCTTCAGTAATTCCATTACACTTATTACACAGGTCAATTTTTCATTAACCGCATTTTGAATTTTGAATGTTAATCTTTTTTTTTTCTTCCTCTACCTCAAACCCTGCAGTCTATCTGCACAAACCCAGAAATGCTTCCTCTCTGTGTTTGGTCCTCGGCCCCTAAGTCCCCCCCCCATCTTAGGGACGATGGTCTGCAGCATTAATTCTAAGCGGTAATGACGGCTGTTCCCTGGCAGACTGCCTAATTGTGGGCAGAATGAGGAAGCTCCGGAAAATCAGAGCCCTACACAGCACGACCACTGACTCCTAATGATACCCCTTTTGCATTAGGTTTGAATTTGGATCGTTAGAAGTGAAGTCTGTGGGGGGGGGGGGTGTATATTGTGGAAGGAGGTAAACATCCCTCCATAGATCACAAATGCTTTTTTCGTGAATCACGTGAAGAACATTATACCCCCCCAGCACTAGTTTCTGTCACCCACTCTTGAGAGCTGCTCTCAACTCACTGGGTGGTCGTCCATTTTTATTAAGCCATTTCAAACCCCCCAGCAGAAAAAGATCGGATCAGTATTCCAGTCACCACCGGGAACCTGCAGCTGCCAGTAAAGGCACACTTTGCATTTCAAAAGAGCATCAGTTTATTAATTTGACACGTTTTTATAAATGTACAACGGAGTGGGGACTTGTCCTCCAGAATTAAAAAATATGTATGTAATAAGTGACGGTGGCGTTTTGGTTTACCTCAGGCTCTGCTTTCGTCCGTTAGTGAAACCTCAGATGTGCGATTTATTCACTTCATCGAGTGATATTTCACCGGTGAATGAATTGCAGCACATTAACAGACAGTGCTCCCCACGCCCCCGGCTGTATGAATTTCAGACTTCACAAGGCTCTCTTCTCATGCCTCTCTCTTGGGCCACCCTCTTGTCCAGATGTCGCTCCGGCATGGTGCCGTGAGAGCCAGTGGAGAGCTCACCACCAGGGGTGGGGCAGCACGGCGATGATTCAAGGGCCCCGGGCCTGGCAGGGGGGTCAAGTGTCCATCAAGTGGAGCCCCATCCTCCCCCCCCCCCCCCGGGCACCTTCTCCAGCTCTCACAGCCGCTATATCCACGCTGGTCTCTTTCGTTGCGTGTGCATGTGTGTTTCCACACTATGCTGCGAAAGACTCAACAGAACAGTGCAAAACAATATAGACATTGGGGAATAATACAGGTGGCACAAAATGATACAAGACAGTACAGGACAATACAGAATAACACAAATAACAGTGCAAACCGGCCTGATATGTGGTCAGCAGCTGATAAAATGGTGTGACGGATCTATAAAGTACATGTGCCATGGATATGACTGTGACAGGAACTGTGGATGTTGGAAATCCAAGTGACCTGGGGAAAGGCACTGTTACCAGGATACTGGGAAGTAATGTGTGCTGTGCCCAGTGCAGGGAACCACATTTTTGGTTTCCCTGCACATTCAAGGTTGACCTTTAAGAGGAAAAGAAAGTGAATCGGGGAGGCGGGGGTGGGGGGTAGCTGAAAGGTCAGCAAAGCCCCAAGTGGGGGTATTTGGAGCTGCTGTTCCCAAGAATCAGGATGGAGATCAATGACGTTCGGACAAGTGGGGCTGTGCTGCAAAGCGTGCAGGCCGGTATCAGCACATTCATTATCACCCGAGCCGGCATGGATGCCGCCGATCCCTGCTGGAGACAGAGGCCGGCATGCCTTTCCCGTCCCGACAGCATCCACGCACCCTGCAACGCCTGCAAATGGATTTTTATCTCCCCTCCTTTAAATTCTCTTTTCAGGGGAAGAATTTACACATTGCAATCACATCTGTGCCCGACAACTTGTTCCGACAGGTTGCGATGAAAAGGAAATGCAATAGCTGGATGGGTAATGCGACACTAACGCATTTCCCTGAAGATTCCCCAGCCACATTAAGATGAAATGTGTCCCTCTGCTCCTAACATTCCCAGCATGAAATGCTTCATCTTAATGACACGGACGTCCACATTGAAGAATCTAAGATCAGCTTCTTCCTCATTTAGCATATTCTTGAGCATATTCTATTTATTAACATGCTATCTTACACAGTCTGTTTCTCAAAAAGCATTCACTGGGTGCATTCTGTGTCAAGCCCTTTTCGGATAGTGGAACGCGAGGTCCAGGAATATGTCTGCAATGCTCTGATTAGCTGAAGGCACAACCCGCAGCCCCAGATCCGCTTCCACCTTGGAAAAGGTACAACGCCCACTCACTCTGCTGACCTTTCCAGCTCGCTGTGCTAACATGTGACCACGCTAGTCACCCCTGCACACTCCCTTTGCCCGTGCCCCCCCGCCAAGCCCTGAGTCTCAGATACCACGCAACTTTACCCTATATTCAAAGGTTTGACCTCCCATATCTCTACCACCTGAATCTCAGGCTGAGGGAAAATGGCAGGAGGCAAAATTAGATCTGGCACCCAAATGGCGCCCCTTCACTTCAGGTACATGCAGCCCCCTGGGCTCTGAATGTAAGTCCCCACATCGAATAAATTAACATTGATATCCCAGCCATTACAATCAGCGATGAATGTGGTCATGTGGTCTGCCACCCCCACCCCCCAACACTGGAAACTGGTGTGTTGATCTAACTTTGATGGCTAATATTTGATGGTGCTCTGAAGTCAAAGAAACTCTTACCAGTGGAAACGCTTTCTGGTCAGTTTCAGGAGAGTAGCTGCAACTGTCACTAATTGAGCACCATAACCCTCAGTGGCAGGTATGGAGAGGCAGATGAGCTCTCCTGCTTGTTTTCCTGTCCCCCAATAGAACAGAATGTCCTCTCCCTATTGTCTGTACACTTCTGAGTGGGCGTTTGATGAAAAGTTAAATTTACACTTATTGCCAAAAAATCAAACGAGAACAAGAATGCAAATTTTGCTGTTGACGCCCCATGATACGCTAGTACGACCCCAGCCATTCCAGGATGCCAGGGGGAAGGGCAGATGCCGAGAAAGAGGGAGAGGTCGCTCCCCATAGCCAACAGAGGCGGCGTTCAGAAAGGCCTTTGGAGAACAAGCACCATCATGCCCTTATAAGGCGACAGCTGGTGCTCTGATTGTACCGAGGCTGCATTTCTGTATTTCTGCAGCAAGGCTGCTTTAATAGCATTTGTACCACCGAGTACTCAAATTGCGGTGCCTCCTAGTGGTATGTCAGCGGTGGTCTGGCTAAGGTGCCACATCTGGCTGCTGCCCTCAGGCTCATCGTTTCAGATCCACCTCCCTAAGTTTGTGATGGAAGGCGCCTGTGACGTTCCATTTGCCCATCTCGCGTGGTACCCATGGCTGCGATTATGGTCCAAGTGTGAGAGAGAAAGAGAAAGCAGGAAAAATCAGAACAGGGGAGAGAATAAGAAAAGCTATTAATGGAACAAAAAAATCTGTGAGGTCATTTATTTATTTATTTTTAAGTAATTCCATTACTTTTGTAATTTCATTAATCGGGTCTGCTGTAAAAAAAAATCTGTCAGAAGTAATTAAAAGATAAGGTCAAACAGCAGAAGCTGTCTCTCCTCCCGCTGTCCAACGCGGGGTTTAATTCAGCCGGCCTCTCCTGAGGCCTTTGAAGACGGTTGTATTAGATTGGGACGTACTCGTGAGAAAAAAAACCTGTTGCTCGCCCGCAGTGGTGGGAGGGGATTCTGTCTTCCCAGATGTATCGCGGGTTAAACCAAGAGCTGACCCCCCGCCCCCTTTATTTATTCCTGTCAGGGTAGGTGAAAAGAGAGTATCCTATCTTGCTCTCCATGAGACACATGATACATGTACAGGTGAGAGCCAGCCTGGGGGTTACAGCACAGGGCCATCATGCTGCACCCCCCCGGAGCCGGGGGTTAAGGGCCTTGTTCAGGAGCCTGATGGCGGCATCAGCCTGCCATCCCTGGGATTCGGAATTGCGACCTTCTGATCAGGAGCTTAACCCGGTGAGCTGCCCACATTTGTACTTACTGAAGATGCGCAACAACACATCCGGCTGTTCTGACGTAATTTTCACTAAAGAGGTCAGGCACAGAGACTAGGTTGGGCAGCACATGCCACTCAACAAATGAACCAACGTTGATGGTCCATTTGGTGACGCAGATGTGCTGGCATTGTTCATTGGCTACAGGAGTGGTAGCAGGGAGTCAGAAAGGAGGCTGGACCAAAGATTGTATATAAACACTTTTTTGTAGCGGATTGAAGGAAATTGAAAAGTGTACATCAGCATTTAAATGATTCCTCACTATTGGATTGTAAAGACTCCCAGATGGCTGCAAATTACAATAAAACACTTGTGTGTATCAGCAACACCATATACCTATGTCTTTGTGCACTGTAAGAACATAATGCATCGTTAGTTTTAATAAAATGTTTGTTTATTCTCATAGCACCCATAACACACCTCATAAATGTCACAGAAGAGCAGCTTAGCTCTACAGCGCTACCCCAGGTGTCAGCATCCAGGAACGCGGGTGGTCCGACTCTACGGTGCCCACTGTGGTGCATCTGCATCCGTAGTAAGCATGAACCAGCCCTCAGAGGCTGTCTGGCAGGTGGGAGTGTCGGCCTGAGAGGGTGAGGCCGCAGCTCTCACCTGCACAGGTGCGAAATGAGGGGAGAAGTGAGAAGTTTTAGTGTCATCAGAAGATGGCGGTGGGTGCTGGGGGGGGGCACTCACTGTGGATCTCTGTAGCTGGGAGGATGAAGCCTGCCAGTGGCACAAACTGTCAGCACGTAAACATCTGCGGTGTACTTGTGGGGGGGTCATGGTGGGTCGGCAGAGGTACGTCAGTCACTGGGCCTATTTGCACAGCTGGCGGGGCCCAGATACTGCAATAGCCGACTGATTGAGGTGTCGGGACCCAGATCGCCGTCAGGGCATTACGCGCTTATTATAATAAAAAATGTCTGACTGCACTGTTTAAAATACAAAGACTGTCTAATGAAACACAAATGGCAGATTTGTCTTCATTTGAAGAATGTAACGTCCTAATGAGCGTCTGTTAAAAAATTTCACACTCATATTTTAACACCCCTCCCCCCCCCTCAGCTGCGGGTGGATGTGGGGGGAGGGGGGGGGTCAAGCCTGTCTGATGTGTTCTCAACCTCACTGAATCATTGGTCACAAATATCCACCGTGCTCTGATTGCATCTGCTACACCGCAGGCTGTGGCGCAGAGTAAATTCAATTTCCAATTCAGCTCATGATTAATCTTCTCCTAGGTGTGTTTTATTTGACTTCTCATGCCCTTCCACAAGAATCACTTGAAGATGGAACCTCACTGGTGTTCACCGTGAGCCATTTCAGAGCTTTTAGCTGTTTAACACGCACTACAATGCACAGCAGTGTAAAGGGAGTGAGTAGTGCCGGTCTGCAGTGGCAGGAGTCATGGTGGCTGCTTCTCTGTGCCCTCTAGTGCCAGGAACAACATTGGTGTCTGTCCTGTCTGCATTAGCACCTTTAATAACAGGTATGCTAATGGTATATAGTCATACATAGTATAGGACTGGCTAGAGTAAAGGACAGCTAACTGCCCACTGCAGAGTGATGGATCTTTTCAATATCCTCACACACGCACAATGTCTAGCTAGAAGGGTATGGAAATCTGAAGCTCCAGCGGACATAAGCAGTTAATTGAATTCAATTATGGCTCGATGACTATTAATCAGGACATTTTGCTTAGTGGCAGAGTGTTATTCATTATCAGTATAGTGCATCAGATAACCCAGAGGAGACCTTCTGGGGGTGGGGGGGGCAGGTGTTGTCCTTCACCTTGATCCTGCAGCTTTCTCCCCTCACTCTTTCTTTGCTGACTTCTACAACTATGAGAAAAGCTTTTAAATGGGGGGGGGGTCATTATGGAAACCCATATGGCACCAAGTTCCTTCTGTTTTTAAAACAACTTTTGTGACATTGCGGCAAATGGGGCAGCACGGGAGCAGCGTTGCCGAGCCATTACCAGAAAGTTCCACTGGCTGAGGAGCGCTGCAGTGTTTGTGCACAGGAGTTGCACTGGCTGAGGAGCGCTGCAGTGTTTGCGCACAGGAGTTCCACTGGCTGAGGAGCACTGCAGTGTTTGCGCACAGGAGTTGCACTGACTGAGGAGCGCTGCAGTGTTTGCGCACATGAGTTGCCCAGCCTCGCCTGCCGCCATTTTGGTGATCTCCCTCAGGTCAGAGCACCAGACAACTCTGCTTTCTCTTTTCTTTGGCGTACCTGTCTTCAAACCAATGGCCGACCCTGTTTATTCACCCCTATTCTTTAATGCGGAAATTGAATAGGTACTTTGCCAGTAAATGCATTGAATTTATTAAGGAGACTTAGGGGAGTGTTAAAAACTCCATTGAAGGAAGCTATTAAAACGACACTTTAATTGGTTTTTCTGCCACTAAATCTGTTTTTTTTTTGTGCTTCAAGTAATGGGTCTATAAAAATATAAATGAGTAGGTTTCTTTATGCATTTGACAGTCCTTGAAAGTAGGTGCCCCACCTCTAGTTTAAGGATCCTTGAGAGGACAAAGTGGTTTCTGCATCAACAGCTGTATTTTCTTCCAGAGTATTCACTTCAGAACAAGGAGTGCAGGTGTAAGGATATAAAATATTCCCTCTGTATCGTATATCTCTCACTCTCTCCCTCGCTCCCTGTGTTCATGTGAAAATACACTGAGATGCTTACACACAGTACGACCACTATGAATGGGTGACTTTTCTTGCCAGTTTGGTAATCAGTTGTTTCTTTCATGTGGCAAACAAAAGCTGTTCATTGACGTTGATGAAACGGGTGACGGGGTGGGGGGGGGGGGGGACTTCTCTCGCATTGCTCTTCCTTTGGCATGAATGCTGGACTTTCGCTCCTCAGAATTTGTGCCCCCCGGGTTTCCCTGTCTTGGAGGAGGAGAGGATTGCTCACAGTTAACACTAAGTGACCCCAATGCTTATGCTGGTTTGTCTAGCCTACTGGTGGACTTGATTTTATGCCCAGTAGAAACCAACCTGCTTTCCACTTCCGCCTCCTTAGGCTGCTTCTCTTCCTGTTAGGACTCTGATTGAACTTTATCCATTGATTTATGGCTGATTGACCCTTTTCTGAAGCTCTTTGCATTCATATGCTTTTTTCTACATATAATTAATCTCTCGCAGCATCTGGCTTAGACGAACATTCTGGAAGAGCCCCCTACTGGCCAGGTCCAAGCGGTGCTGACTGGATAATGACACCCGCGCTGCTGCTGCCACCGGGCTTAGCTTCCAGCCAGATGTTCCCTTTATCGCTGTTTGCCGAGGATTTGTGTTGCGCTGCTCAACTCGACTGGATAATTTATAATGGGTTCAGGCACCTAAGTCGTGTAATCCACTCTCATTACTGCACGAATGTGTTTGTCGTGCACGGTAAAGAGGCCTCAGACTTGTACAGCGGCACCAAAGATAAAGCTCAAAGGAAAACTGATTATTTGGGGATGGGAGGTGGAATTATCTCTGAGGCCGTATGGAAGTTTTTTTTTTTTTAGTTGACTGTCTTGGTGTCAGTGAGCTTTCATTAGTGCCATTGAAAGCTGAAATTTAAATGAATCTCATTGACCCGGAAGAAGAGTTGGCTTTGTATTCATGCTCCAGCATTAAGTATATGCCACCATGCTGAAGTCAAATACAACTAATAAGAACTGACTGGAAACATACTGTTTTGCCAGGAATTGTTTTTCCCCATGATACTTTGCGTGTAGTTCTGTGACTAACTTCCATGTTGTGTTGTAGCACTTTCTCTCTGTTTTTATGTACAACTGGGCTCTTTTCTCTTATGCTGCTGAATGCACCCAGCCAGGGAATGTTAATTGGTCCACCTCTCTGCTGTTGAGTCGGTTGTTTGCTGGACATTCTCCCCACTTCCCTTTTCCAATTTAAGATACCCAGATAACCATCCCTGACCCACAGAAGCCAAAGCCTCAGGATTTTACCCCTATACACCTCTGCATCCATCTTTTGGGTTTTCTCCTAAGACCTTTAGAAAAATCTTGGAGAACCAACATTCGTATTTGTGAAAAGGCCCTAGGGTGCCTGCATCGCTTTCCTCTGCACCCGGCTAGCTAAAGCTGAGGCCCTCGCTTCTGAAATGAAGAGTGCTGAGGTGGGGAGAATCTGTGATGGTGAAGCCATAAGGAGTCTTCCAGGGGTGGGACGTTTGCAGCATGCACTGAGGTAATATGTTAGAAAGGGGCCTAATGCTAAAGGCATCCTGTTTAGCGGCCGGGAGCCCATGTGCGGGCCAAGAGGGCGAAGCAGGCACCTCTCCGGACCTGGGGTCTGCAAAGAGGCTGGCGAGTGACAAATGCTTGAACGTTTAAACTGAAAAAGATCAGAGCTGACCAAAGGTTTGCGTGTCATTAGCCGAATATTGAGTACTATAGCTTCTTGTTGCAATGTAATTAATATATAGAAGCTGTTTTTTTCCAGTGAAATTAAAGGCTCCATTAACAGTGTATATTCAGAAAATCAGTCAGTTTAATGTTACTTCAGGTCAACATCCCGATATGTCAGTAATTAAATTACTGTGCAGCCAGCCTTTTGTTTAATTTTGTTACCGTACCGGAAGCTGTTCGGCCCCGACTGGGTCTTAATTGTCAGTGAGCTGTATCCTGAAAAAAGGTGCATATTTGCACTGCCACAGTTAGGCTAGCTTAGATAAGGCAATGCAGTCTATGATAAGGCCATCGCCATGTGCGGGTCACAGAATCCCCCACTGGCCATGGCCTGCTCATGAGGCGTCAGCTTCCCCAGGCCTCTGATTTTGATTCACGATCTTCCAGACCCAGATGAATCTGTGTTATACTGTGACCATAGCCTTACGTGCTGTTGCAGAGCTATGACCGTCTAACTGCTTTCTAACTAATGGAAGTTAAAAAATATTTAGTCTTTACAGGGAGCATGCTTTCGGTTCAGCTAGGACCACAGGACTGATTTAAGTGACATCCGCTAAATAAAAGGTTTCCTGTAGATTTTTTCACGCACAATTCTTATAATAAGTCTAGCTATTTAATTCAAGGCCTGACCTTCTCATAATAGTTTTCTGTCAACCATGTCTTCCCGCCAACTCCGACTATAGCAGATGGTGAAACTTGCTGTTTGTTCAAAAATGTGGATTGAAAGTTTTTAAGCAGTGGTACAATTTGTGAAATTGTATCAAACGAGTTTAGGAAGGAAGGCAAGAAGTTACCGGTGGTCTTTTGTGCAGGTGCTATGGGAATAAAAGGATGTTTTTGGTTTTATTTTTCACACAGTTATGGTTTTAAGCCTAATATTGCCCATAAATGTGTATATTCACCATCATCGTCATCAGCATCTTCTTTCTGCTAATTAGTCTTTTGTATTTGGTCCATGTGTGGTTTAGAATTTCTTGCCATTCTGAAAAGTACACATTTTTCGTTTTTTCCTGTTTCCACAGGAGAAGGGAAACATTGGTGTAGTATTCAATGTTGGGACAGACGACATTTACATCGAAGAGACGACAAAGTTTGTAAATGACGGGAAGTACCACGTAGTACGGTTTACGCGGAGTGGTGGTAACGCCACGCTGCAGGTGGATGACCTACCTGTCATTGAGCGGTATCCCACAGGTAAGAAAAGCCACTCTATCCCCATTTTGTAGCCTTTATGGACTTTGGATGGTGCTTTAGTGAAAATACCCAGGCAAGCTGCCACAGGGAGGCCTGACGAATGTTGCACTATTTGGAAAGACATATATAAAACTGTGTTTAAAGTGCTTTGCTGACATATACTATTATGTGTTTTTTTTCCTTATTAAAAAATTTTGGTCTTTTAAAAAAAAAGACAGGCAGTATATCAGCAGAAATGATGACTGTCAGTTTGAAAAAGGTTCCAAGTATCAGAAAATGAATTATTGAATTAGCTAACATTTGAACTGCTAAAAAGGCTTTGACAACAGCTTATCAGACATGGGATTTGCTAATTCTTGTTTTTTTTTTTTTTTAATGATAATTTTATTATGCGCAGTAGTAATATATCTGTCCATTTGTCCACGAGAAGGAGACAAGATCTATATGAAGGGTTTATTTCCAGGAAGTACGGTATTCTGTTACCAGATGTGTTGATCACCACATCGCAGCACTGTGTAACTATGTTCATTTATCGGAGCTTTGGACATTTCTCAGTATGCCCTTGCGCCCCCCCCTTGTCCCCAAAGCCAATGTGCATGACGACTAATAGACTTGAGCACTTTTGAATGATGACTTTTGAATGATGACCTGACCCCGTGTGTTAACTCACCTCAAGCCTGCAATCACGCACAGTTCCCTACTGTATAGTTTGGTGATCTTTTGGGCCATTACTTTTGTTAGAATAAGGGAAAAATAGAATTCCAGGGAGTCAGTTTTAGTGGTTTGTCTTGGGAATGGTTTCTGGGCAATGTGGTGCTCGGAGGACCTCAGCTTGGGGGTCGCCTGCACGCACGCACACGTACGTTAGCCTCATTACACTATAGCCCTATCTCTTCTGGCCTTGTCTCCCCTTATCCTTCACTGTGGGCAGGATTCACATTCTCGAGAACAGAGCCAAATTGGAAGGTCCACAGCAGATGGAGGTGCAGTGATCTGACGGTGTTTCACCAAAGAATAAGAGACGCACGCGTCTCCTGGGAACAGTATTATAAGCTGGCTGGTGCTCACACACATTACACATGAGAGAGTAGCTATTTTTGAGGAGAGGCCGAAAATAGTTTAAATCTTGTTTATTGTTTAAGCTGAAAAAATTCCACGTAATGTTCGGGTAATTATTATTTTTTAATTTGCCAGTTTTCTTGTCCTTAAGATCTAGCATTCTGCTGTCCTAAACATATTTAAACTTATTTAGGCACTGTGTACATTTTTGACAATTCATTATCCATGCCACTAACATACGCTGCTATTTGGCAGCCTGTCTGATCTGACATGGAATCGGATTGCAAAAAATCATTTGAAATATATTCATGCATATAAACGACAGTATTAAACTCAGACAGATATGTTTTTTTTTCTTCTTTTCCATTGAAAATCTCCAGATGGTGGAGGATCCATTTAGTAAAAGGTTGGTTAGTCTTGTATTACCAGCCTTAGGTTGTCCTTTCACAAGTTTGAGTAATTTTAAATTACCACTACAATTACTAGTTTTATAATTCACTAGTTATAGACTTTTACTTACTGTCTCAATGCAAGATTAAATTGAAAAGCAAAATAAAAGATAAAAAAATCTACTTTCTCCTAAGAATTACTCAAGTAGTGCAGGTGGCCTCATTCATTTAGGTTAATTTAAACGTATAAATCCTCCGCAACAAAATGTCGATTGTCCTGAATGCAGCCAGACCCCTATTACATATATAATGCATAAATAAATGAGATAATTATGTCTGCATTATAGTAATGAAAACAAATTTAAAAAGCCACATGACGAGGCCTGATTTACACTGAAACTGTAACTGTTTGCAGTGACAGGGTAGAAACATCCATTAACAGGGAGATATTCACATTAGGCACAGTTTATTGTTGCAGGTGTAACATGTTGCACTTACAGTAACGACCTGTGTTGCGCTGGTTTTTAGTATAATTTGCTTATGTTCTTTGTAGTTGGGTTACATAAGGATGGATTTCTGAAAATGAGGTGCATTTGGCAGGGCTGTCCCTGGCCTTCTGGGGCTCCTCAGCGAGGACCAGGAGGCTCCACTTCAGGGAATTCTGTTCTTTTCTGAATTAAAAAGACTTTAACTAAAATCATTAAAACAAAGAAAAAATATAAAACTTGTTCAAAGTTAGTCTAAAATGAAGGGGGAAAGGATGAATTAGTTGTAACTACTTTGCACTAATCAGAACCTGATTGGCTTCTTGGCAAAGAGCTGATAAACTCAAATGAATTTAAATTTTAAACAAGAGGATGGGAGGGAGAGAGATAAGAACAGCTTGGTTCCTGTCAAGTAATTACATATTTCTATATCATATATCACATTTTATAACTTCCAAATACTGATTTAGATGTTTTTCAGTGAAATAAATTATTGACTATTATTATTATTGTTGTTGTTCATTGCAAATGCTGAAGTATGGAACCATCAATAGCAGCTTTGCATACAGCCGTGGGATCTGCTTATCAGTGCTCTACGTCTCCTCATCCTCACACGGCATGTGAACCCAGCCAGTGGCTGGGCTATGCAGAGCATTTGTGCGATAAGTCATTTGAACAAGATGAGATGTGACTCGAGGGGTGGGATCCACAAATTAATAGTCATAGCATGCGAGCAAAATACATTAGTGAGGGATTAGTGCGGAGAAAGGGGGGAGGAAAACTGGCTTTGGCAGATACAGGATTATGGCCCATTAGTTAATAGTAAATAACAACCATATTTGTTATTGGCATCTGTGAATCGGTGAGATGTTCATAGTTCCTCATGCGCGATCCACTGTCCCCACACACCTGCCCCATCTCACCACAAGGGTAGTTGCCATGGTGAGGATGGAGCCCCAGCCGCCCTTTATTTTTCTTGGACCTTGGTTGTTGTTGGTAAACAAAATCACCTAGTAAAAGTCCCATAATGCCCCTCTCCTTCTCTGAAACCACCACCCAGTCTCCCCATGGCTTCACAGACCAGCATCAACATTTCATCCTAATGATGTGCCCCTCTTGGCATAATGCCGATGACGTCCTGATAATCACAGCACTGATGAGGAAGGCGCAGAGGTAAGGGGATTAGTAGAGAGAGGGATTGGTTCTTTGGATCGGTTGTCCAAAACAATTACAGCAAAACTGTGGTCTCTACGCTGCCCCTCCTACCTTGTAATCTCATTAAAAAGGCACAAATCACATGCTTAAGGACCATTAGATGTCCTTAGCCCAATTACCACTGTCCCCAGCGTAAGATGGACACTAAGGCCAATGTGACATCCCCATTTGTTTTGTGGTCTTATAATGTAGCTAATAAAACAGGCACAGCATCAGAAGCAAAGCAGCCCCCGAGCCACCCCCAATGCATGAACTGCTGAAAAGCTCTGGGTTGAGGCTGGGGGGCACCATAGGGCTCAGTTCGCCATAAAGCCGCAGAGTCCAGCAAAATACAGGCATCTGACTTCCTGCACCTTTGATGATGCCAGAGTCATTTGATCCTTTGTTTTAGAATCCCCTTAAGGCAGTGAACATGTTTCTGTTATAATCTACCAATGGAGAGGTACTGCGTGCGTGCATAAAGGCTGATCGCCACAGTGGTTCTTTTCTTGTTGTTATCGCCTGTAGCCCAGGCAGTTGCCCCCCTCTCCATTCCTGCCCTCTAAATCACCGTGCACCGTGTGGATCCATCCCCCAAGTGCCAAGCGCTCCGCGTTAGCTTGTAGAGAGATAAAAACGCTACCTTATCGGACCACTTTATTAGCAGAAAACAAACAGCACGTAGGGTAAGACGGGCTGAGCAGGACGCATCCTCCCCTCCCCCCGGCATCTGGGACAAGAGATAAGAGAACTCACAGCAGACCCGGTCTGCCTCCCTCCGGTGTCATGCAGAGCAGACGACATGAGCTCAGGGACTGAGGGCTGAGATCGGGCCGGCATACTGAGCACTACACACCATACGCTGGGTTCCATCTTCGCCCAGGTCAAGGGGGCCAGGCCATTGTGTTGAGTACCGGTACATTGGGTTCACACTCCAATGCCTGATCAATGCATGTCACTTTGTGCCAGTGTGTGTTTGTCTGTCCCAGTGCTCATATGTGTCTAGGAGACACATAGTGATCTCTAAAAATGAACACGTCAATAAATATGCATTCCCATCACCAGAACAGACTGCCTGTCTGCTTCTCGTTGTCCTCAACCCCTCAGTGCCCACCCCCTCTTTTTGCCACTGCAACATGACTCTCCATCTCCTCGCCATCTTGGGACACACTGAGAAGACCCCATTCAATATAAGACCCGGTGGTGTGTAAGGTAGCCCCTGAGATGCCTTGGACACTCGGAGATGAATCCCAACTCAAGCTGTCTCTTCTGTGCTTGCTCTCGCATCTGGTCTCTGTCGAGATCAAAGTCGCCCACCTGTCTGCTCGGCTTAGCCGACCCTTTTCATTTCACCGAACGAAACGGAATTATGCCCCTTGAACCGCGGAGAAAGACACGTCTAGTAGGGAGAATATGAGGTGGCCTGCCTTCTGCCATAGCTCAGCGTCTGACCCCCAAGACACAAAGAAATGATTAGAAGAATCTTCAGCTGCACCCCCCCATTTCAACCGGTCAGAATTTGGGCATGATTGCCACACCGTCCTCTCCCCGGTAACCCTCCTTGACTCCCGCTAAATTACTGTTACCTGCCTGGACCTTAGCTCCTCAGACAGAATTACTACGGCTGGAAGGGACAGCACTGTCAATCTCCTGCAAGAATGAGGCATCCTGGGATTCAATCTGGAGGAGACAATGTCATACTGCTGCCGTTTGGGGAATCCGGTTATGCATCTAGACCCAGTGACCCCCCCCTACCAGTGCACCAATCGAATCCCCTGGTCCGCCATTTGGCTAGCTCGGTTGTCTTGTTTGTTTGCTTATCCATCCAGCTACCCATCCCTCCATTCTCCAGCCCTTTATCTCTCGTACAGGATCATGGTGTGCTTTGCTGATGCATGTGGATATTTATAATGTATATTTTACACCTGCTTATCCATCTAAATTTATGTGCTAATGCACTCAAATGTATTTTCCAGCTCATCAGAATTATGCTCAGACCTGCCCCAGACCGGAGAAATCATAGTTTCATGTGCCTGACACCCAGCAAGTTTCTTACACACTAGGGAGAGCTACAGTATAATTAAACTGAAAAGGCCTTTTCGTGTTCCGCCTTGTGTTTCACTCAGCGAGGTATAAGTTGTAATTATTTAGAGGCTGTTATGAAACTGCTGTGCATATTTACAAGAATTAAAATCCATGGGGTGCAGAGGTGAATTCGTGTAACATGTGGGGAGATTGCTAGTGGGATATTGTTAATTAACTCAATTATAGATCCCGGTGTTCCGCACGGGCATGTGGCATAAACTGAGACTTCTCCATGATCGCAGACTTGCAGGAGTTACGCCCAGTACGCTCACATGGTTCTTTGTCTGAAGCTTTTGTCAAAGCCTTATGAATTCCACCCAGGCTAGCTATTCATTCTGATTCGTTATTTTTGTCCTATTTTGGCTGCCTAACTATTTGTTTACTCTCTCAATCTCAATGTTTCTAAGGACCTTCGGCTGCTGAATTTGCTGTTACGTTACTGCTGCCTGCTAATGCTAATTAGTGCCCTTTCTTAATGAAGGTGTACAAGCCTGATCTGTATGCATTTTGTGCTCTGATCTAAATGTCTAACTGAGTGCAACAGGCTGAATGTATTTTACAAACAATAACTTTCAAAAAAGGTGTTTTGAGAAGTTTAACTAGCTAAAAATTTGCCAAAAAAGGAAGAAAAAATTCAGTGATTTATTTTGCAAAGCTCTGGATATGGATATGTTTAAATTTGTGGCTTGGGTTGGTATATAACTTAACTTTATTAACCTAGATGAAAATGCAGCGTGCTAATTCTCAATTAATATAGGAATAATTTGTTTGCTTAAAATAAAACTTAAATGATTTGAGTGAAAAGTTGAATCGATGAAATGTTGTAGGTAGCTTTGTTTTTAAACTTCCAAAATTTACAAAAAAACTCTTGTGCCAGTTGTATAGCTCAAGCTTTAAGTATTAACCTTTAACCTTTGACCTTACAGATTTTAACCAATGAAATGTCTCTTTAAACTTTAAAGGCAACATTGATAACGAACGCCTGGCGATTGCTAGACAGCGAATCCCATATCGACTTGGTCGAGTAGTTGACGAATGGCTACTCGACAAAGGTAAAAACATTGATTAAAACTTCAAATAAAAATAATTTGAACATAACCAAGAGATACTTTGTAACACCAATAAACCTAAAAAATATAAATGTTCAGTAAAACTAAATAAAACAAAAACATTTAAAACAGTACAGCCAAATTTAGATTGTAATATTTGGACACTTTTGCATAATATTCTTCTATTAAGAGGTGCCAGCTGATTAATACGTATTTTCTGTTAATTTCAGGTTAAAGGGACTGTAAATATAATTCTAACTCAACTTCCTGAAGTAATATTAACAGTATTAACAAAAAAATCTTTAAATTATGTATAGTTTGGTTTTCTTGCTGTAAACATCTAAATGGTCAACTAAAAGTCCAATTAGCAAATGATTTACATTTATATTTATTGAGTATTTTATATATACATATATATATATATATATATCTATATATTTATATTTACATATTTATACTTATAGTTACATATACAGATACATGTATGTTGTTTTTAGTATGGATCATGAAAACCCTACTGTTTAAACTGAGCGCTATATCTTAAATAGAGTGCAATATTAATTGGCATATGAAATGGAGTCCCTTTAACAAATATTGTAAATATACAGATGGGATTAAGAATGAAGAAAATGTATTTTAAAAAATCAAAACACAGATTTTTTTGCTGCATGCTTTTTTATGTGTTTTGTAAGAAAACAAGATTGTTTCTCAAATTAAAATTCTTCCATGGTGTGCTCTTATGTTGTTTTGATTCGAAGTTTGTCTTGTTTTTCGTTTTCCAAACGGATTTAGTGCCATGAATGATCCATTCGTTTAGTGTTTTCTCTTTCATTCTGTTTTTGCAAACGTCACATCTTTGAAACCATGTCGTATACAGTTCAGAACGTTTGCATTCCTGCATCCCCTTTGCTAAAAGACAATCTGGGCATGTCCAAGCTATGCGCTACCCACTGACACATCTGAATGGCATGTCAGGCTGGCTCCCTAGCCGCACAAGACACCAACCACTTCAAAAATCATACTCAAAATGAGTGTGAGTGCTGAGAATAGCTCATTACTGCTGGTCAATTAATTCTAGTTTAAAAAAATGAAAAATCAGAAGGGAAAAAAGAGTAGGCATTTTTTCCCACTCTTCTTTCATACAGATATTACAAAACAGAATGGCTGTAATAATATATGAAAAATTTCCTTTCAAGATACTCTTATTAACTGAGAAAGTGAATTAGCTACATACACTGAATATTCCGGCACTTTCAATTACAGTCTCTCTAGCTAGAATTCAGCAGTTAACAGGATTAATTACATTTTTTTCCCCCAAAAAATGTTTTATCATCAAATTGATTGTCCTTTTAGCAAAGTTACATTGATTTAAGAGTATTTTTTCTCTTTTTTTTTGTTTGAATCTACATTTCACAAGGCAACCCATCATTGGAACAGGCGATAAATTACTCGTGCCAGAAAACGGCGATGGCTAATTTATCGCCCTCATTAGCCACTGGGCAAATAATCCGTCTCCTTCGGCGGCGTGATTATTTCTCATCGCCGCGTTTCTCTGTTCGCCCCCGGGAGTGGTGGCGGGCCGCGCTTCAACGCTCTCGTGTGTGTGTAACGTTGTTTCTCCATAGGCCGCCAGCTCACTATCTTCAACAGTCAAACCACCATTAAGATTGGGGGCAAAGACCGCAGTCGGCCATTCCAGGGCCAGCTGTCCGGCCTCTACTACAATGGCCTCAAGGTGTTCAACATGGCACTGGAGAACGACCCCAACATCAAGATTGAGGGCAGTGTGCGGCTGGTCGGCGAGTCACCTTCGTCCATCACGCCACAGTCCAGCGCCACCGCCAACCGCTCAGAGACCTCCACATCCATTGTGGAGATCACTACCACCACCGCTTCCAGTCGCCAGGGGAAGCAACCCACACCCAGGGAGCCCCAGCAGGTCAGTGCTTTATTCCACACTTGCCCATCTATATTCTTTAGTTTGCCACTGCCTTGGAATTTGAGTCATGCCCATGTGACGGTTGCATTTTCTCCCGGATTTGTCCCTGTTGATACTCCAATTTTCTTCCACAATCCGAAAGTCTGTCGTTATACCAGTTTGCTAATATCCAGGATGTTCTCTATCCTGTGTTTCCTGGTATAGGCTCCACACACACTGCAGCACTGTGTTGGATATGGTTCTGGGAGCTGAAGGGATAATCCACTTCATTCACCCATCCCAGTATTAGTGCATTTTCTTTCAGCGTCTCGATGCACACTGGATGTAGGCCGGATAGTCTCTGGTAGTAGTACATTCAGCGGCTTCCCAGTGGTTCCTGAATAGCGTGACACAGAGTAAGGAAGCCTTTAAGGAAGAGGTGATCCTTCAGAGTACGTGGCCTTTAAATGTCCTGGCAGCTCTTGAAAGGTTTGCAGTGTTATAAGTGTGCAGCTGGCTCCCTGCTCCTCAGCCTCCGTAAAGGGGGGCTTACTGCTTCAGCCGCACCAGAGATAAGGCAGCCGCTAAGCCTGGCTCTCATCTGCGTGCCGTGTTAAAGTGATCGCACACGGGCAAGATTCTGTGTCGTCAGCATGGGCTGGGTTCTGTACCATCAGCATGGACAGGGTCCTGTGTTGTTAGTTTGGGTTGGGGTCTGTGTCGTCGGCATGGGCCAGGTACTGTGTAGGTCACTGTGGGCAGGGTTGTGTCGTCTGCTTAGGCTGGGCTCTGTTTTGTCTGCATGGACCAGATACTGCATAGATCAGTGTGGGTGGGGATGTGTGTTGTCCACATGTGCAGAGTTTGCTCTACCTGAAATGGTGGATCTTTATGTGTGGTCTGGGAAGCAGGTGACGTATTTTTTAAATCTGACATTCAGTTGTTTGAGGCTCAGCTCTTTGCCAGAAGCTTAAAACCTGTGCCAGCCGTTTCTTCATGTCAATTTGTCATGTCACATGATTAACGCTTCCATGCTGAAAAGAAACTTGTGAACTGAAACATGCTGCCTATATCTCAATATTCATGTAATGTCAATGGGGGGACCCAGTACCAAACGGAACCCCCCCGCCCGGTACCTTGTGTGTATGTTGTGTAGGGGTGGCAGGAGTCTGATATTGGAGTTTTAGGATGTAAACAGCCTCAGAGCATTTACAAATCCAGTTTTTGAAGCAAATTTATTCTTTATAAATCTAGACCCATGACCTTTCTGACCATTTATCACGCGTGAAAAGGCTGAAACAGGAATTCCTTGGCATTACAGGAATGCAGCCCCAGCCTTGCTCAGCTGATTGATGGGGCCCAGATGTCCCTCCCCACCAATCAGAGTGATATCACAGTATCCAATTAATAATTTAATAAAGCTCCCCTCTCAGAACTAAGTTGAGTTTTGTGCAGTGAAATAATTGGAACGCAGTCACAGGCCTAAACATAAGGAGGCAAGTCGCGTCTCAGTGTGACAAGCCAGCCACTCAATGTTTGTGAGACAGAGGGCGGACCGCGGACCTGTTTTCCTGGCACTTCCTGCTGACAATTCCAGTCCCTGAAGCAATCTCTGTAAACAGGGGCATCCTGTGATCCTGGATGGGCTGAGTCCGAAGCCTTTTTCAACATCAGGAGCTCCCAGATATCATTGCGGTAGGGTCTTGTAACAGATTCTCCATATGTGAGGCTCTGTGCCACGAGGGTATTCGGAGATGGTGCCATCAGCAGGTCATGGTATCATTGTAGAACAGACAGTTAACCCCCTCTGTCCTCCCCGGCTGGTTTCTGGATCCATGAGCTGCATGTACTGATGGAGGGTGTACACTTTGTATTAGAAGAAGATAGATATGGGAGAGATGGAAGGAGGGACTGATGGAAAGACAGAAAGAGAGATGGAGAAAGAGGCAGAGTGAGAAATGAAGACCAAGAGAGATACAAAGAGAAAGAGATGGAGAAAGAGGCAGAGAGAAAGAGTTTGAGTCAAAGAGAGAGACAGAGAGCGATGCAGAGATTCCCTTGAGTGTGGAAACTCAAGAGTCATCAGTCACTCCCCAAACTGTAAATATCAATCTCACAAAATACAGTTTTCCCAGATCCTCCTGGCCACAGAAAGGCAGCCACAGCGGGTAATCCATGAGGGGAAAAAAAATTCTAACAATCAGGGGTAATTACAACTCTAATCATCGTGATTACAGATCGCCGTGGAAATCGCCCATGATTGATGACTGAGCAAAAAGGATGATGGTTCTGCCATATTGGTTCCTGGACATGCCGGCTTCTCCAAACAGAACAGGTGCAAAGGGAGGATGTGTACAGGCTCCAGTTCTGCTTTGTGGTAGCAGCACATTTGGACTTTATCTTAGATGTTTGTCACGCTAGAATCCTGTGAAGATAATGGAGCATGCGTCTCTAATTCCAAGGCGGCTCGCTTAAGCTCTATAAAGGCTCCTAGTCATACCCTTAAGCAAGGACCTTAACTCACATCCAACCAGTGAAAAGATCCTGCTGTATCGAAGGGGTCCTTTGCACTGAAGCATTATCTGAAACACTAATTATAGCAGTGTGTTTTTAGGCACTTGGTAACGGGAGCATGTGCTGCTGAGGAGCCTGTGACCTTCAGCTTCTTGGCAGGGCTGAGCTTCTTTGAGCTGCAGCCCCGGCACCAGGCTCCGATGTTTTCCGCAAAAGAGGGAGGGAACGGCCTTCGTCTCCCGCAAAGCCTGCGCTTCTCCAGCTGCGATTCACAATGGCTTTTAAACTCGCAGGAGCCGGTTAATAGCAGATTAATAGGGCGATAAAAGGAGAACAGGCTCTTCACAACACAGACTGCATCCAGCGGCCCATCAGTCTCCCGAGTCAGCCAGCTGCTCGGTGTGGCCTCTCAGCCTAACCACCACTTGCACCCTTTACCACACTTTTATGGCCTCACTGAAGCTCGACCTTGGCTTCAGGTTGTGTAATTAAGTCGAGAAACTATGGGGGCGCTAAATCAGCTGGGGATCTCTGATAAAACACCAAGGTCTGGGCCACGCCGCAAAACGATCCAGCGATGGCAAAGAGGCGATAAGAGCCATGGCATGCGGAAGCCGCTCCATCCAGCCCATGTCAGCGTTATCAGCTTGTATATCAAATGTCACAACATTGTTTTGCTGCTTTCCAATCCAGAGGTCGTCTACTCTAAATAAAGCCACCTTCTAACCCGTCTCCGTGTTAGGCCCGGCTCAGTCCACAAAGAGCGGTGGTGCAAGGTGGTGGGATTGAAAACCTTTTAATTACTGTTTTTCCCATTTAGTTGCTTATTTGACATTTTTTTTCTCCAAAGTGACTTTCAGTTCCTACCCCTTAATACAGCTGGTCGTCTCACTGCAGCGATTGAAGCGTCCGGTTCAAGGGTACAACAGCAGGATCTGCCTTCTGGGACTTGAACAAGCAACCTTCAAGTTAGGGGCCTGTGTCCTCTCCTGTTGGTATAGATATATTTATACTAGAATTATTCCTATTAAAATAATACAGCTGGTAGAACGCAGTGAGCCTTATTAAATGAATTAAATTTAAGTCATGCTCCCAGTCGAATCATCCTGTAAGGTACACTTTAATATCTTTTAATAAGGTCACGCTTCATTTAAAAAAATGAGGTGCTGATGATTGTGGCTTTTTAAGCTGTCTGCTGTGAGACATAAGGCTGGAGAGCAGTTTGAACCCTAGTCCCTAGACAACTGTTGGTTCTTTGTGATTCTTTATGCTGTTCAGAAGTATTTGTGCCCTTCCCATGTCAAGCCACTCTGTCCTCCGTTTCAAAATCTCATTTGTGGATCTCGAAGCCCAGAGGCGAAAACGTGAGTCAGTGACCCAACCGATGCACATGCATGGAGAGAGTAAGAGATATGTCCTCCAGTCAAAGACTCTCGCTCAAACAAAAATGGAGGCTCCGGCCGGCAGCCTGCGTCCCTCTGAGACTTATCCGTCCACCCGCGGTGAGACAGGCTCCGACAGGGGAAGATCCTCATTTAATTCGATCATCTGGCTCTTTTTCTCTTATCTCCCAATAACATATTTAGCTGGATGCCACTTTCCTCTGTTATATAACCCCTTGAGTTTGACAGCCAGCAAGGCCACAGTGGAAAAAGTTATGTGCTGGTAAAATCCAGAGAGCAGAGAGGGACGTGGTACAGGGGAAAAAAAAAACCCACTGGGAGACGTATTTTTGACTCTGCGTCCGCACAGCTGTGGCGATACACTCTTCAGCAGCCACGTCTACGGGGTTAAGCCCCGTCCGGATCAGCTGACCCCCGGCGCGCCATGGGCGAGACGCGTCTCGTCTCTGCCTCATCTCCGCCAGCACCGAGGGACGTGATGAATATGCACGATGAAGTTTCACCCCCCCACCATGAGATGATACCAATGAAATATTAATCAGCTGCAGTTTACTGTGGATCGTTTATCTGGTGGCGCTGCTTGGCTACAGCACCGTGGACACCAGACCCTGTGTGCGGCCCCCGGAAAGTCAGTCTCGCCCCCTTAGGTGAGCGTTTCAAACAGGGAAACACTTCATTTGAAACAATTTATTTCATTTCTTTCTGTAAACACTAATGACTCTCATGAAAGCAGATAAGTGTGCCCCTAGTACTTAATATACATGTAAATCTGCATACAGATTACTCCAATTCTGCATGTATATACATGACATATCATAGAAGACCAGCTCAATATGGATTCCCATTTGCTGTTTTTCGTTGGGTGTGGCAGACAAGCAAGAATACACAAAGCCAGATGTCATGCAGAATTTGCCAAGTTTGGCGAGGAGCGGGGAAGGGGATTTGACTGAGAATGGACCAGGTCCTCACTCAAAGTTGTCCAGGGAGAGTCTCAAACAGCCATTTTGTCACACTGTTTTTGGAGCTGCATTCTTTCCTCGCTTGGTGGTGTTTTTGACTTCTGCTAGAGGCAAAAACATTCAGTGCAGTAATAAGGAATCATCTTCCAGTAATGAAGCCGCCATTGTTTGGCTAGGCCTTAACATGGGTCGTGCCAACTGCCATGCATATACTGGGTGAGTGTAGCCTTACTGTGCTTCAGTAGACCAGGCTTTTAGGTGCACCAGGCTACTTCATTCTAACACTTCCGTAATATTTTTAAAATCTGCATTCATGTTCCCATCTCATTTTTTCTCTAAGATGTAAGACCACCCCTTTGTAGTGCTTGAAGGATTGTCCCCTTTCTTTTAAATATATCTGCCATTCTGGTCTCGCAGGCATGAATAATGGAAGGCCGATGCGAGAGCGAAGCAGACACGTTGACTGATGGAGTTAGAAGATAAATAAAACTCAACAAAACACACTTGTTCCTTCTGCCTTGCCATCCAAGGTTTCAACAAGAGGAGGTGACAGAAGTGTCATTTTATGCTGTTCTTTCTTCTCTTTGGCTTCTTGTTCACTCCATTTTCGGACTAATATCAGTCTGATAATCTCACTGAGAGAAAAAAAGTATAATGCCTAAAATGGAGCTACTGAATCAGTCTCAGTCAGGTGAGGTGATGTACCATTTCCGTTGTGTTAAGTAATTCTGTTCCATCGGGCCTGGAAGAGGTCATGTTAGCTTGTAATAATCAAGAAAATCTCTGTACAAATCACCAGACGTCAGTTCAGCGATCCTCTCGTCCATATAGACGATGAAGTTTCCACCCCCCTGCTCGACCGTATGATCCATCTGACAGATGAGCACAGAAGTATAAACCACACATGGACAAGAGGGATCAACGGACAAACAGTCAAGCCAGTGACTCACCTGTTCTCTTCTTTTGCCCCTCATCTCCACTCACCCGCCATCTCCTCCCAGGCAGCTCAGAGAATTGGTTGTGCTGTTCCTGCCTTCATTTAATACTATAACAACACATCAGGATCATTTTGCTTACTGTGTCAATGCTCATTAAAAATATCACACTTAATTATGGCAGCTTGGAGAGGAGCATGAATGGCATCTCTTATCTCCTACGATTGGCGCCTCCAAGCAGTCAGAGGCAGTCGGTATGAGGGTCCTGCCTTGCGGATGCACATGAGGTCTCAGCTTTCTCTCCACTGTGAATTTACTCACCAGGTACGTTTTTGGTTTGGGTACATATCCCTGAAGTGTAGCACCGCGACTCACTGGGCAGCACCATAGCCTTACATCATCAAGTTTATGGACAGTGGTGGATCAGTAGGCTAAGCCTCTCTGCCCATGATCAAAAGCTCGTCGGTGAGAGCCCTGGCCTCAACAGAACAGTCACATGTCTGTGGGCCATTGAACGAGACTCTTGACCCCCAGCTCTAGGGGCCTTGCGCTTTGACTGACCCTACGCTGTGACCCCAAAGCTATGGAGGGCAAGATAGGGATTTATTATTGTGGGTGCAGTTAGCTGGAGTACGCTTGTACTCTG
Organism: Mormyrus proboscirostris; assembly: GCA_026779585.1. NCBI lineage: Eukaryota > Metazoa > Chordata > Actinopteri > Osteoglossiformes > Mormyridae > Mormyrus > Mormyrus proboscirostris. The sequence continues at coordinate 20,503,483 of JAODKF010000068.1, forward strand.
CTCATGTCCAGCAGTCACACCATCGAAGGTCCTCATGTCTTGCACATCTGAGGTCCAGAAATCACCAGAACCCTGTAATAGATACACTGATTGATGGACACTTATGTAACAGTGCTGGGACATGTTTTAAAAACAGTGAAGAGCTAGATTCTACTGTATAGACTGCTAAACACAACTCATCTCAGCTTCCATCTGAAGAAGGTGACAGTGACCCACAGTTTCTTGCTGCGCAGCCCGAATGATTAATGATGTGTAAAGTAGACAGTAAATAAAAACCCAACACAGTTTAGCATGACAGTTACTTTCACACCTCACCAATGTTTCTGTCCACTACCTGTGGTTGTCAAGGAACGTTCGAATTCACAAAACACAAACCCGTGGCTGGCAAGGTCTGGGGTTTTTTCCTTGTTGTTTTTCCCTTGAGATCTCAGCCAGCAGAAGCTTGAGTATTTATTGTATGAGAGGACGCTTTCCTGTTGACGCCAGTGGAGAGTCGCCTGGTGCACTTCAGCATTCTGGGAAAGCATCACATTTTACGAACTTGAGTTCCTAAGTCACTATTGAATGTGGAGAATCCATTTTATCTAAAATAAAGGCTTAATTAGTCTGTAATAGCAGTAGCATATTTGCAAAGTCATTGCATCTTCTATTTCTTACCTGAACAGCTAATTCGTCTCGCTACATTTTTAGTGGGAGGACAAATAACGCAACTGACATATCTCTACAGCAAATTCTGGCATCTTGCTATTGACCCACTTTCCTCCTCCTCTGCCAAACTGTCTAACACGTGCCCCCCC
>JAODKF010000068.1:20511002-20532055 GCA_026779585.1 Mormyrus proboscirostris
TGTGTGTGTGTGTGTGGGGGGGGGGGGGGTTCATCCTTGCATGGATGTAAATGTCTTGCATTCAGTTTAGCTTTAATGCCAAGTCCATGTGTTTGGTGGGGGTTTGGGGGGGGAGGTGGTGGCTGGACTGTGGCGCTCAGATAACTAGCTGACGGACTCCTCCTTTGTTTCTGTCCTTTCAAAGCCTCCTCTTTTCACCAGCATTCACACTTGCGCTCTTTTCAATTGGCTACCGTGCCGCACATTGACTTCCAAAAGGGTTTGGAATAAGAAATGTTTTCCTTTGCCCTGAAAACTCATCATTTAGAGCTCATTGGCCAGTAATGAGTGACTCTAACATGTCACCTGGAGCGGCGGCGGCGTGGCCTTAGCGGCTTACATTTGTAATTAAAGTCAATCACTGTGAGGTGGGCCGATGTGATCCAAGACCTCCAAGGGATGAGTGCATCATGACCTGAAAGGGGATCTCTGGAATTGTTTGCATCACCTAATGTAGCATGGGGCTTGCATGAAAAAATACACACCTGATTCTTCCGGGGGGGACTCCAATGGCCTGATGTGGGCAGCATCCAGAACTGAGAATAGACCTGCACTGCATCTCTTATTTTTCCGGGGGTGGGGGAGGGCTGGTCAGTTCTGGGAAGCATTTGGAGATGATGTGTGAGTTGCTTACGGACATCTGCTGTTCCTGCGTTTTTCCTCGATGGCACCTTCCCGTTACCGACATGCCACCGGCATGGGCTGCTTAATATGTCAGTTGGGTGCAGAAGACAGCCAGGCTCCATAGTGCTCCTCTGTTCCCAGCAAGCTTTGGCGACCTCACCCGCTGTTCTGGGCGTAGGTGCTACTCCTCTGTCATGTTCCACGCAAAGGTTACGTGCGTGAAGCGGGCCAGCATCCGTTAATCTTTCCAGCAGTGGGGTTTATATTAGGATAACAAGTACTATGCCACTGACCTGCGTCGTCATGGGAACAGTTGTCACAGCAAAAGGCAAAGTCAAGGGGCAGTTAGTGCGGGGTTTGCCATTTTCCCTCTCACCAGCTCTTTCCTTTCTTCTCCTAACGGATTTAAATGCATATGTTTGCAATGGTAGGCGACTGGATCATCGTGACCCTTTTTGGTGTGATTGAGAAAACAGAGTGACCTGTGTGAGAAAAACCACGGATTAATGTCCAGCACGCCCCTTGATTGGCTGAAGCAAGCACTGAGTGCTGTGTTATCCAGATGTAAAGCTCTTCAAGCCTGAGTACCACAGCTACAATTGTGGATCTGTTAACCTGCAGATGGCCAAAATCGACTGACATGAGCCATAATACTGCAAACACTCCTGTCTGCTCAGTGATGTGTCAATGCTGTCAACTGATCCACACTGGAGGCCTTTCAGTCCTTGGATGTTTTTGAAATGCTAAAACAACCAGAAGTGAAACATAGTTAATGTAATTACTTATGTAATGTAGTAATTAATGTAATTACTAAAAATGAATATAGATGTTTCTATACAAGTACCCTGTATTGTACTGTATGCTAGTATAGAGTACTCTAAGATAGTACCATGTACAGTAAGCTAGCACTGTATACTGTAAGCTAGTACCCTATATTGTAAGTGTTGTGTATTCTGAAGTAATACAGTGATCTCTATGGTAGAACTATAAACGTGTGCCATGTTCTCCGTGGTAATGCAGTTAACTGTATGATAGTGACATGTAAAGTACTACCGTGAACTGTCAGATAGTGGCACGGACTATAAGACTATACAGAGTATTCTAAGGTAGTACCTTGTATTGCAATTTAAATTGGCCTTTACTGTTATCTAAGGCAGTGTTTCCCAGCCCAGTGCTCGGGGAACCCCGGACAATCCACGTTTTTGCTTCCTCTCCCAGCGCACGTGTACCAGGTATTTAGTGTTCCTGAATGGCTGGGAGCTGGGTGGGAGCAAAAACATGGACTGTCCAAGGTTCCCCGAGGACTGGGTTGGGAAACACTGATCTAAGGTACCTTGTACTGTAAGATAGTGGCATGTACTAAGATAGTACTCTAAGGCAGTATTATGTGCTTGAAGTTCGTACCTATTACCGTAAGCTGATGCTGTGAGGCGGTTATTTGTTAGTCGGGCCTCTTGTATTATCCTCTCTGCGATGCCCTCCGACTCTGATGTGGGCCCCCTGTGAAATAAATGAGTAATAGGCTGTAATATTACAGTGACAGCGCTGTGCCGGGGAGGCATGTACACCATACACACAGAGGCCAGGCCTGTGACATTTATATCACGATGCGCACTGATGACCGTGGCCGCCAGGGAGCTGCCTTAATGTGACAGACTGCCAGCGTTTACCATGTGACGGTCACATGACGCTGTGCTCTGGGTACTGCCGTGTTCTTGCTGCATATTATGTGTCACCTTGTAGCTGTAGTAACTCTGTATCCCTGCAGCACGATGACTGAGAGTATGCACACGCTCGGGGAAAAAGATATACTGATACACTGTGAACAAACTGGCACTGCATTTCTTTTTTTGCTTTTGTGTGTGTGTGTGTGTCTGTATACGCGACCAGTCAAAAGCATTTGTACACCACAGGTTTTTACCACCTTTACATTCATTTCATAAACTGCAGTGTTTTTATTCTTGTTAAGCACTGGAAAGTTCAGTGACCAACTAAATGAAAATATTAGTCAAATAAAACAGGTTTTCTTTATAACATGGAAAGTGTATGTAACAGTGCGTGTCTGACATCCTATTAACTGGTTGTGTGGTGATGGCAGAGTCAAATTTTAGGCTGTCAATTGACTGTAATTGCACAAGTTACCTATTTCATCTTATAAAACACGGCAGTATTTAATGTCCGTTGTAGAAAAAATGCCTTGAATTTTCTCTGCTGTTATAACTGCTAGAGGTAGTTATTTGATGAATAAAGGTGCTCAAACGGGGAAAATACTATACATTTATTTGTTATCAAAGAATATTGACTGTATTTTAAATAAACTTTAAGTGAATGACATGCAAATGTAAAAAATCTCAGTGTGTGCAAAAACTTCACTGGTAGTGTGTGTGTGTGTGTGTGTGTGTCTTTGGTATGCTACGCACGACATCATAGCATCTTTTTTTATTGAAAGAGATGGAAAGATTCTCAGGATAAAATCCAGTTGCATCTACTTAAATGGCCAGAGAGGTCTGTGTTGTCGGGGCCTTTCTGCGAGGGCTCCTCATCTTTTTCCTTGTCTACATTGGAGATTGTAGGTCCACCACTGCACTGCTGGCCAGCTCTGTTGGAGGGCGGGTGGGTTGCATACACAGCACACCAGGCACACCCTCAGTAGCACGAAGCTCCCCGCGTCGTCCTTGTCTGCCTTGTGCCTTCTACTGAAAGGGCTGACAGCTTCGAAAAGTAATAGCAGTCAAATTCAGAAGGGAAGCTATGGTGCCCCTAAACGTTTCTCAGCAGCTCTGTGGTAGGTGCTGCTACCCTCCCTCTGTGGTTATATATAGATATATACACATATCATTTTAAGCTGATGTAGCAAGATACAGATTTTTTTTCCATGTAATAATACATTTCCACAGTGCGGTATACTCAGTCTCTTTCAGTCTGTTTCCATAGTGCCACGACACGACCTACAGTAACATGACCTGCAGTACCGCATGGGACAAACCCCCACCGGCAATCCGACAGAGGGAAATTTTGCAAAATGCTCCTCATGAATATTCGGGATCAGATATTTACAGAATACGTATTTAAATAAATCAACGCTATTTGATCTTCCTCCCACTCTCTCTGTCTCCGTATTTCTCTCCACCTCTTTCTACTTGGAAAGAAAAGGAACTGGATGGTCTGTTTGGAGTCTTGGGGGGGAGGGGTGTTTCATTCAGCGAGTCGTTCAGGGAGATGGCACTGATGTGAACGAGCCATCGGAAGCAGCAGGAAACCCGCTGTGGCCCATAACGCAGAATCCAATGTGGTCAGGAGGCTGACGAGCAATCGCTGTGAGAGATGATGGTCCGTGGGCCAGGCCGGGCCGGGCCAGGTAGGGGATGATTATATAAGCACGCTACGGCCCCGGCCCATGGACGCCCGACTGGGTGTCGATAATAATGACCCAGCCATGCTTTCCAATCACCCATAATCGACGATGTCACTAGCAACTCTGTGACAGACAACTAACAAGCACTGGGAGGTAGAAAATGTAGCGGGGCTCCATTCAGCCCGACAGAGACACCGAGAACATTCTAACATGGGGGGGGGGGAGCAGCAGCTCTGTTTCCGGAAAGATCCAGCTTTAATTAGGGATCCGGCTCATTACCTTCTCCCTGCCGCCATGTCCCGGCACCGCCACGCTATCCCATGGTCTCACACCTGCAGTGGAAGGTAGCCGGTCTAACATTACTGCTCTCCAGATGGGCTGGGGTGGAGGAGCACTGTCACGCCGCCCCTCATCCCCCCGGCATGTCGGCTTGGCACGCCCAGGGAGTGCCCTGCTTTTTCTCGGACGCGTACCTGTCTGGGGGAGCCGTAAAGGAGGCTACCGACCGCGAGTCAGCAGCAGCGAAAGACAAGAAAAGAATGGGCCTGGGTGAGAGAGAAAAATAGGAATACTAATTAGGTTGTTTAGAAAGGCAGCAGGCGAAGCAAGAGGGATGGGAGAGGCTGAGCGGGTGAGCAGATGCCCTCGAGACCTGGGGTTTCGCACTCAGGTGTGCAGGAGCTTGTCATACAATATTCTAAATCCAGCACTCCCAGCTGTTTTTCCTTATTAGGCCCTGCAGACCCAACCCTAATCTTTCCCTCCTTCCCAGCCACCGTTTTCCATGTCATGACATTCAGCATATGTGTCACCGATGGCTTTCCTGTGATAAATATCAGTGGCATACAAGCATCATTCCAAGTGGAACTTCTACAGTAAATAATTACAGTCCCTGTGATTTCTGAAAATACCTCGTGAGAAACTCATCAACTCACTGCCGCTGAGCACAGGCGCGGAGAGGGTGATAAAAAAAGCACGCTTTGTTTGCAGACTTTAACAAACAATTGCTGCTTTTTATAGGTTGGTGGCAACAAAATGTTTAATCAAACACGCAGGCATGCGATGTAAGCAGCTAAGCTCACTTTCTTTTCAATTAACTGGGGACATTGTTACAGTCTGCTGTTTAACGAATATCTCTGTAATCTAACAACTTGTTTAGCAGAACTAGTTAAGGCAATATTAGCCATTAGCCTTGTAAAAGGTCAAAATGATCTGATAATTAGAGAATTCCAGTGATCCAGAAAAATCGAGCTCCCTCTCGGACCCGTCTCGGGATTCTGGGTAGTGGCTAGGAGCTCGTTAAGCCGGTGTTCCGGAATGGGGCGGAACGGCGAGCCTCGCGGCTGGGTCCTGCCTTCTTGTTAGGAAGCAGCACGATCCATGACAGCAGCGCGGCGGAAGATGAATGGCGGCAGGAAGCGTGGCGCCCGGGGAGGGAGCGGGCCGGGCCGTGCAGGACCAGATCGGCCCCTTCCCCTCATTACTCGCAGGCTGACGTATGGCCCGCGGTTCCGTGGCAGCCGCGCGCGTTTAAATAAAACGAGATACCGTCCACTGAGAGCTGGAGCAATTAAAATAGACATACTCAGCGATAGCCTGCCCTTGACATTTTTTGTAGTTGTTTATTTTAGTGCACAACCGCACACACACGCATGCACACACACGTGCGCAAGCAAGATTCGGTTTGCACACAATGCCGTTTGTTTTAATCCGCTATTAATTGGTTTTGAAATAACGGCTGCATTTGACAGCACCCATGTTAGTTGGATTGTTATCAGTGTAATCATATCAATCATATGGACGAGGTTGTGAGGAATGTGGCAACAAGGAGCCGTCGCAGGATATGTTCCCATGTTCGGACAAGGGAGCTCAACGACACCACGGAGGTCTCTGAGTACCGCTACCAAGGAGACAGATACTGGGGGGGGGTCACAGCCCCCATTCCGGCCAATCAGCAGGAGAGGCCTGCATTATTTAGTGGTAACTTATTGAACATTGAGCCTAAATTATTCAGCAGCATTGACCTACTTGCTGGTGTTGAATTAGAGACTGATTTTAGGTTTTTTTTTCCACCTTTATCAGGTGACACTTGGGTTTCAAGGCACGGTCTGAAATCACGCAGTTAACTGAAATGGCATCTCTAAATTGCCTTCATTGAGTGTGTGTGTGTGTGTGTCTATGCCCTGCAATGGGCAGGTGTCCCATCCAGGGTGTCCCCTGCACTGTGTGTCCTGGAATAGACTTCAGGCTCACCGTCACCCTGTATTGGGTTTCTGTCACTGCCAGAGGACATTTCAAAGCTTTGGGTCTCCCAGGAGTTTCTGTGATCCCAGATGGGGTAGCAGGTATGGAGCCCCTGATGGCTGCTCTGTGCCTGATTAGCACAGGTTAAACGCTTATGTGTCTGCAGTGGTCCTGATCAAGCCAGGAGGGGATCAATGCCAGGCATTCCTGCCACGAGGAATGACCGTGGAGCCCTGCAGGGTCTGAAAGTGGTGAAGAGAAGGGAAGCTGTTTAGAGGATTAGCAAAAGGCCTCACAGCGGGCAGCAAGGGTGGCCATTAGCCTGTGGGGGGAGAGGCTTCTGGTGACAGAATGCCAGCCCATAATTCCTCTGGCCAGAGAGCAGGTTAAGACCATGTTCATCATATGTGTACAATTCCATTTGAAGTTGCCTCAGCTCCAGTAGCAACTAAATATTTTAGATTTGATTTCTGGATTTGGTGGCCAGTGTCACCGGCGCTGATGGCCCAGTGCAAAACTACTGATGGTCTGTTTTATGAATTGTTTTATACGATCATGGAATGGGAAGTAAAGGAGTATGGGGGGGTTCCTCTGGGCCTTACGGGGACTTAATAAGAAGGGATCATTCTGCTAAGGAAATGAGCTGGTCAGAGGGCCCCGAGGTGGGTCAGCTGTATATCTGCCACATGAAGGATCCGGGTAAGGGAGAGCACATAACACCTATATTAATTCATTTGGTGTATGATCAATACAGGCCAGGGCGTTTAAGTTGGGTTGGGATGCAAATATTTGAGGGATGGGGTGGGGAATGTGAATGCTGTCCCCACACCAGGAATGATGGCTGGTGGCTCATGCTCCTTATCAGTGCGAGAATTCAGGCTCACCAGAGCTACCCTGAAACCACTGATGATGGGGACGAAGCTACAGGGGAACACAGAGGTGCAACAGTCATCTGGACGCCCTGTGACGGTTCCAGGATCTTGCTACTGCCTCACATCTCCCGAGAGGCCCTTCCTATTCGGTGAAGTGAGCAGCGCCTTAGCTAGCAATGTTCAGGGGAGCCGCGCTGTGCCCAGGTCATTAGGGAAGAGCCGCTGTCAGCCTCGTCATCCAGGGGGAGCAGAAGGCCTTAATCGCTTCCCATTGGCAGCCAGCGGCGGCTGAGTTACAGCGTAGTCGGGCTGCATGTTACAGTACATTGCTAATCTTGGGGAGAGGCCCATGACTGACAGGCTAGCTATTGACTGCTCATTCGCCCTGCTCTCCAGAGATCACAGGCGAGGCCAGTGAGTTATGAACCCCTTGTCCCTCCCCACTGAAGGAGGAGCTGTAAATCAGTAGTCCCCAGATCAAGCTGGATTGCTGACTCCGGCGCTCTTGGACCATGAAAGGATTCGGGTCGAGGGACCGGCCCATCCACCAGGCAAAGGGGGCCGATTATCAATCTCAGCAGATGAACGGGCTGCCTGTCAGGCCTGGGTGCCAGGGTGCCGGACCGTGTAAGGAAGGCTTTGTCCACATGAATTCCCTTTAACGATTTAATTAAGAACACTCGCCATCTAATTAAAGCCCTACATCTTTTTTTTTTACCCTCGCAACTGAAGCATTGAAGCATCTTTTTTGTAATTACCCGTATTTTTTTGCCGTCTTGAAGTATAGCCTGGGCCGATTACGAAGCCACATTTGAAGTTACGGTTAGAGGATCTGCTTCATGTTTGGGCCACATTTAAGGAAAAATGCTGTGAACAGAAGCTCAGAGTCTGGATCTGCTACGGAGGAGCTCAGCACGTCTTTCAGCAGCTCCCCCTGATGCAGCAGTGGAGGCTTTGTACTCTGGTTTTAGCGGACAGCCCTCGTCAGCGGTTCAGCACCGTGGTACAGGATCAGGCTGGGGCCTTGTTCGAGTTCCACTCCTGTCGAGAATGTCCCTGGTGTCTTTTCCAGCCACGGTCATCTGTGGGTGAGGCAGGGTCCCTCTCCAGTCAGAAACAGAAGTGTCTGCGATTGGGGCTTGGATGTTTCAGCACCAATCCCCACGATTTTGTGTCAATGGCAGGGGTGTGGAGCCCATAGAGCTCCCATGGGCTGCAGGGGCAGACCACCGCGATGGTGGGTTTATGGTAGGAGCCGTGTTTGGTATGCGCTTTAGAAACTGGCATTATATTGTTACAGCCAAGGGGGGAACCAGAGGAGCACGTACCGAAGAGGCAGGGTAATTGAATTCTAACCCAACTAGGGCCGCGTCAGGACTGTTGCCCCGCAGTTCCGATCCCCTGAAGGCGCCCCTCTCCGCCTCTTGCTGTCATGTTTTATTTATTTCATTCTTTCGTTGTTCTGCCCTTCGAGTCGCCCGTGAGCAGGTGCGTCGGGGATGCGATTCATTTCTGATTAGATTGTCACTGGGGTGCAGGGACCCAGAGGCGGCCTTCTGAATGTCACACTCCCGTCGCATCATTCTGATCCGTGGGCCGGGAGAGGGCATGACATTTGTCTGGGAGCAACGAGGACATGGTAGTCATCTCTGATCGAATGCATAAACGCATGAGGCAGGATGTAAAGTTAAATGTAACGTCGCTCGACATGAGAGTGGATTTCCTGTTTTTCTATCCCATCAGTGGTTGTTCCTCCAATGCATCCCCCTCCAGTGTTGTTTTCTCCCTTATGTGCCCTTTGTCCTACCTGGAGATATTGGGTAAGACACTCACACCCCAAATTCTGAGGTACAACTAGTGATTTTGGACCTGCTTCCTGACCATTGCAAATGCACTCTTCCGCTGTCATTAAGCCAGCGATGGTTCGTGGTATTGATTCCCACACTGGTCTGTCAGGACACTGTGCCGGGATCTCATGGCACAACAAACAAACGACACTGGAGGCAGTGATGGATGGGGCGCTCCAGGACACGCTGACACTGCCATCTGGCTCCCCGGCACTGTATATCAGCCACATGTGCAGAAAATCACGTTGAGTTTTGTGCCCCCACCTCTGGCTGTGGGACATGAACACAGGAGATGACAAAAACCCAGACAGGCTGGCCTAAACATGCTCTTCTGTGGTTTGCCTGCATGTTCACCGGGCTCCAAATATAAAGCAGTAATGCTGAGTGCAATGCTCCATTGATCTATTTGAAGTTCTGTATGCATCCAGATAAGTAGCCCAGGAACCATGCGTTGGGTGGTTATAACAATTGGATGGTTTTGAGGGACCTAGACTCTCACACTCCCCCCAGCCCACCCTCTGATGCCCCCTGGTGTTTAGCTGAGGACTCTCATGTTCCACTGCTGCAGCCTTTACCTTGTTTGCTTTGGCCTGTGATGCTCCAGCCCATTTTTTTTTTGTCGAGCCAAGCATTCCATGGGACAAGTACCGAGTTGGATCAAGCAGGGACCAAACTTGCCGGAACCGGTGCCCCTGTTGGGCCTTCGCATCACAGCTTGAGCAGGAGCGTGGATGACGCAGAGCCGGGATGACCTCCTGCGTGAGCCGCCCCGAATGGGAACTGGCCGATAAAATCGAGATCAAAGTGCAAACGGAGACTCAAAAGGAAGAGTGGAAAATCTCACTTTCAGGAGGGCAATACACTTATTTCTGCACCTTCGTTTCCCTCTAACTGGCTTTGAATGCGGTTGTTACAGATCTGTATTTTAGAAAATAAAACTCAAGACGAAGCTGTTTGGAATTAGAGTCCCCCAAAGGACAGTGAGCTTCAAAGGTGGTATGCCGGTGTATTTATGACAACCCTCAATGTTTATGCAGGTACCCAGATTCGTCTGAGCAATAGAAAAGTCTTCACTCCCCCCAGGAGATTGTGTTTTGTTCCCCTCTTAATGGATCTGTCTCTTCTCTTAATTACCTTTAGGCAGTGATGAGTGAAATGAGGCTTCCCGGCCCTCTGTGGCTGGTATTTTCTTGTCAGTCAGAGACCTGTGTACTCTCCACTTGCTGCTTTCTTTATTGGTTCCTGTTTCGTTGAACGGGGCGGTGCTCATGCGCAATACTCCAATTGGTTGTTGAATTGGAAGCTTCCTTCCTCCCGCTGTTGGCATCAAGGGTTTCGGCCATGTTCCCAAAAGGCTGTAAATGCCATGAGCCTGGTGCAGAGGTCATGTGATTTGGCGCATTTCCATGGCAAATAAACACCAGCTATGGGCCTAAAGGTACCTAACTCACCAATTCTCATCTCTCTGTTCCTGTCCTCAGACGACAGACGACCTGCTGGTGGCATCAGCGGAGTGTCCAAACGACGACGAGGACATCGATCCGTGTGAGCCAAGCTCAGGTGGGTTAGGTTAGTCACCTTTTTTTTTACTACTACCCTCTGCGTGTCGGTGTCCCTGTCTGTCTGCAGCACCACACAGATGGACTGCATCAGGGAGGAGGATGCCTCTGCGTCTGAAATGGTCTTTTTTTCATCCTCTCCATCCCAGCTGTCCAGTGTCCCATTTAATTAAACTGCCTTGCATATGGTATGGTGGCACAGTGCTTAGCACTGTTGCCTCACAAGTCTGAGACCAGGGTTCAAGTCTCTGCAACGTGTGTATGGAGCTTCCTGAATTGCCTATAGGTGCACCTGGGTGCCTGCTTGACTTAAGACTTTGGGAATGTGGAAGCTGTACTGTACGCCACAATATCATGGGGTTAAAAAAAAATAAAAAATGTCTGGAGTCCTGTAGTCATTGTAGCCCCTCCCACTCTATGTGAGGGGTTCCTATCTGCACTCATTATGATGTGTGTCATCCCCAAGGAGAGCAGTGTCTCTGCTCTTTGAGACCCCATTATACGTGACAGCACAGATGGTGTGGCACCCATCGGCATTTCCTTAGGGATGACGGGCGAGCAGCTGCTGCCCCACTGGGGTCAGCCTGTGTTCTCGGCGTCTGCAAGGAAGACTCCTCACGGGAGCACACTCCTGTAATCCGCTTCTCAGACTCTTAACTGTTTTCCCCTATGTTGCCTCTGGAGAAACATGACAATGAATTTTTCTCTGCTGGGACAAAGACTCTAGACTTTAGACTGTAGCAGAGGATCCTACGATGATGTGAGAAAGACCTTTCATTGTAAAATTGAAAAAGCCACTGCCAGGACAAAGACTTCCATTTGTAGTTGTGAATACACCACAGGCCAAAGACCCTAGATTGTAACAGAAGATTCACCAACAACATGAGAAAGACAGAGAGATAGTAGATTGTACCGGTGAATGACTAAGGGCCCCAAGTCTCACTGGTATAGATGCTTTGTTAGTATCAAAGCTATTTTCAGCATGTTATGGACAGAATGTTGTTGCTTGTTAGCATAATTTTTTGCTGATTTATTTATATAAGGATTGATATTTCACAGGGTTGATACAGATCTGAACCTGCGACCTTCTCCATGACTCCTGAAATTCCCACGCTAACACTCCCACTGCCAGGCAGACAGTAAACTCAACCAAACCTCGCATTCTGCCACGGGGCCACAGGCATCCAGTTTAGGATACATCCTACAGTGTTTGGGATATTATGCAGATGTTTTTGCGATGTGATGTTTTTCCCTGAATTCGGGTAGCTGACTCGTCGCATTCATTGCGGTTGTATTTTCGTGCCTGCTACCAGCATCGTTTTCCGCCTTGTGGCCCAGATGTTGTATTTTTGGTTTCTGAGGGATTTTCCTTTGACAAATAACAGGATGTTTGTTACACTGTAATCTGGAGGACACAAACTAGCCTTTGCGTGACAAGACCAGTGAATATTTCTGCCCTGATCACTTTTAATCTTCTTTCTTTTTTCAAAACAATTATTTTTGGTCAAGGCCTGTTATTTCTGCGCCGACGACGGTGACGAATGTGATGTTTCACAACTGTCATGCAGAAGAGCGCGAGAGTGGAAAAATTATAGCGCTGCTAGTTTGTAGCAGCGGAGGTCAGATGATATTATGCAGCAACGTCCTGGGAGCTGCGATATAAGTCACAGGAAATGCATTTTGCATTGATAAATACATGCAGAGGAATGACAGTAACAGGCCATAAAAATGGCACATCATGTTTAATTTAAGAGCTAATTTCAGACTTAATATAGATGTGTAGATTTGCACGTCGGATGCGCTTGAAATGTTTCCTGCAATCCGGTTATGAGTAGCGTTATTATTAAGATGCCGTTACCCTGTACTGGAATTGATCATCTATCCAGCCATCTAATACAGGGTAACTATACATGGGGCTTAACCTAGGCAGCACAGGGCATAAATCAGGGGACACCCTGGACAGGACGCCACACTGTCACACGGCACACATGCGCAGGCAGTCATGCACTGCGGGCAGTCTACTGAAGGGTTTCGACTATGGTAGGAAACTAGAGTAACTGCAGGAATCTTGCGCAAATGTGGGGAAAAATCCACACACAGAGCCAGGGATGGAATTCACAACCCTGTGAAAGCGTAGTGCTGAATGGGGAGCCGCCGCCCCCTGAGCTGCTGACCATGCAGTGACCTCCAGACCTGCTCCTAACCATGTGATACGCCGACCCGTGTGTGTCTGGGCTTTCATTTCATTTTTGTTCTGGGTCGGATACGGACCAATTATGAAAAGGACAGGAGACCTGCAGTGCAGTGAATCTCCTCTTCTGTTTTCAGTTTGGGGGAAGGGGGTTCAAACAGATCGAGAGCCACAGAAACAATTAAGGCTCTCCGACAAAGTGCTGTCTGTATTGATCTTTTTTTCCTGTAATAAAGCTGTAGATAGCGTATGTTTCTGTATAACTCCATCACCGGGAGTCTGCCACAGAAAACCCCACCCCCACAGTCTGGGGGAAGACACCAATTTGCAGATTTGCTAAAGAGCAATGAGTGCCCCCCCTACCGTGACAGGGAACAAGTTGAAGTTTAACAAAACTGAAATGCCCCATCTCAGTGCATGACTGGCTGAGGAAGGCTGGATCAGTATGCAGTGTGCAGTGTGCAGTGTGTGTAGCCGGGAAGGGTCGGCTTTGTGTGAAGGACTGTGTCCTTCATTCCCACCGGAGATCAGGGCCTCTGCTCCCTGGATGGAAGTGAATCCATCCCTCTTTTCCTGGATGAATAGAGATAGATATTCCCTTAATGGGACATCACTAAACAGTTCAAACATGGAACACCAAACTGGGTTAACATTCTCCTGGTAACGCAAATTCCCCACAATCCATTGCGACGTATGTTGCATTGCCTGTCGCTTCCACAGCAACAAAAGACAGATTTTATCAGAGCAACAGTTTTTTTGCAGGGTGGGGGTAAGAAATAGATAGATGGTGCATGAAAAAGTTGGTGGTGATAGAATCTCTGGTGGAGAGTGGAACCGCGGGCCAAGGTTAACCGTCACTCTGCGGATCACCAGGGTCCCCTGGAGCGCCACTCCATCCTAGCGTCCAGCGTATCGATTTCTCCGCTTATTTATTCCAAGCTTTATTTCAGACCTTTTTTTGTATCCCTAGAACTGCAGCAATTCCATGGCTAAAGCTGTAATCTCCCGCAGGCCCCGAGATTAGATCACGCTGCAGCAAATTGAATCTTCTCCCAGTCCGCAGAGCCACTGGGCCACCAGGCGATACGGTCCGGTCCCCGATGGGCATATATGGAGGAGCCGGGGGCGAGGGGGGAGGCTTGATGCATTGGTAGCGTTAGTGTGGCAACAATACGAATGTCGGTCAAACATCTGCAGGTTAAGTGACAGGCGATGGATCTGTTTGGCGGGGATTGGGCCCTGGAGGAGAGGGGTAAGGGGGTGTGATTGGATCGGCTCCTGAGCCAAGAAACGCAGTGCCATATCCACTGGGCTGGCTTATTGAGTTATCCGGCCCAAGACCGCTGGCTGACACAAAAGGAACCAAGTGCCGAATTATTATTTTATGGTCTTTGGCAAAGGACATGGCCGCTGCCCGCCCCAGGCCACCCCTCACACTGTGGGAGAGATGCAGCCTCTGTGGAACGTGACCAAAATCCAGAGCCATCAAAAAAGCCCAACCCATCGTGCAGCTCTGCCGCCTCACGGCTCCGCACACCTCCTGATTTCTGTTTGGCCGCCTTCAAGTCCCTGTCCCTCATAGAAATGTCCTTGCAGGGCCTCTGGCGGTACCACAATGGCATTTGTGTCAGCTTGAAAGCTCCCTCCGTTTCACCGTGCCCATTATGTCCAGTCAAGGTGTGACTTTTGGTGCTGAGAGGGGCTTAATGAAGACGTCAGATGGGGGGTTGGGTGGAGGGGGGTTAATGCTCAACCCAGGTGTTAAATGTCTCTTTTTTAGAGAGGGCGGTGTTTTACCATACCCCATCCCTAATAACGGATTAGAGATCTGCATCTCTCCCTCACCTACCTATGTTCAAGTTCATGGTTTTGTGAAAATTCTGACATTTCTGTCTGCATATTTTTCCCAAAAAGGTCGGGGGAGAAAAAAATAAAATGATCAAGCAACGTGATTAATCAAGTGGTAAATGGAAAAAATATCATTTTTAGATCATGTGCAATGACAGCCCTTTCACCCTATGAAACAAAAAATGATTATGGTAAAATATTGTACGGCAGAACTGTGAATAATGAAACAGTCAGAGCTTGTTGGTGCGAGAGGTCAAATCACAGACATAATACACTATTTCATCATTCCCAGCATGCACTTTGGCACACCATTTTTTCTTTAATACACCACCCTGTATTAATACATGGGCTTCCAAAGATCCTCCAATCGACTCAGAGGTTATCAGCGCACATGCTAAGAAGATTTTTTGCACCATTTATATGCGTTTATCACATGCCCTTGCGAATTTAGACCCGTTGCCGGTGACGACAGGCAGCTCGCAAGCATCCGGCATCATTAGCGTCCACCTCCGCATTGGCGGCTGACAGGGCACCCCCGCCGGTCCTGCATGGTGGGCTCGAAGAATGTCTGCAATTTGTATCCACACATTTACCGCGCGCCGCCTGCCGGAAATTAGCCAGGCGCCACGGCGACCTCGCGGCCTAATGAGATGCAGAAAAGGCGTTCGCTAGGAAAGTGGGATTTGACGCTGCGTCTTCTCCACCATCAGACGCGAAAACAGATTCTCTCTCGTTTATCCTTTCAATTATTTCCGTATCACTCCAGCCTCTTAGCCGCCGCGACAGGGAGACGCCCAGACCCTGCTTTCAGGGGAGGCAGCTCTGGCCAGGGTGCTCATTATCTGCTAGCCATGTGATATTCGGTTTCACTAGGCAAGTCAGAGGGGCTGAGTAAGGCCAGTATGGGCCGGAGGGGGTGCACTTTTATATTTGGTTTTATGTTTTTAAAATTTTGTTCATGGGGGTTAACCCAGGTTAACAGTAGGCTGGAGCGAGATGAACAGGCGGGGGGGGGGATGTAGGCCATGCTGGCTTTTGTGGCCACGGCGCGCACAGAGGGCCCATGATCCGTGAAATGCTCATTACCGCCATCCCAGCAAGTGAGAAAGAAAATAACTTTCATAAAACATCGCACTTGCCTGATTGCTTCCGACCCATGCCAATAACTGCACGGACAGTACTGGGGGGGTCGTGGGAGACATGTGATCACAGAACAGTCCCCGTTACCTTTGGTCGCAGGAGTCCAGTTCTCTGCGAGTTCTGATAACCGTCGCTGTAAACTTGAGAAACACATTTTTTAACAGGGTAGATTTCACCGACTTCCTAGTGACAAAAATTAGATGAAACAACTGCGAAACTGGAGCCAGATAGGCAGCGCCAAGGCAGTCATACACCCACGAGGCATCGTCTTTCAGAAATGAGAGCATAATCGTGAAGGCTGACCGCAGTGGCCCGTCACTGCCAATTTCGATGTAACAATGTGCTGGTTCGGCGCAGCTACCCAGGCACATGCGCTTTGAGACACGCACCCTCGCGCAGTGTTTATGGACTGGCAAATCACACAGGGTCCCAGTAAAACAGCCTTATCACTCCATATAACTCTGCATCGGCAAGGTGTGTATAGCCACGTAATGACATCCTTAACTGAAGCAAGCTGGGCCTGCCCTGTGGAATCAGCACCACTGCGTTTGGCATATCATCACCTGAGCTGGGAAGAATGAGTAATGGGCCTGTTGTTCATTTGGAAGCTACCTGGAGCTGTAGGACCTTTCAAGTAGATGATGTGGTGAAGACCTGCTGCATTTTTCATATGGCCACATTTTTTTCTCATGTAACATGCTCTGACCCTATGACCCCTGAAACCACACAGTGCTCTTTGAAATGCCCCACCTCCTTCCTTCCTCAGCCAATAAACAGTGCCATTTAATTGGTCAAGGAACAAGTGTTCTGTAAGCTGTCATAGGTTAATTTCAGGTAAAATGTGGCATAACTGACATGGGTGAATGGTTGCCTGTCACACCAGCCTTCTTCCTGGGCTGTAAGTTTCTGGGCTCAAGGCTGGGAAGGGATCTGGGGATTGTTCCTCTCCACAAGGCACCTGAAACACTTACCCAGCCAGTAAACGCATTACAGTATAGGCTAACGTGGCAACATTGGAATTAGAGGGAACTGGAATCTGAGACATAATTTTGTCTAAACCAATGACGGGCTTGCCTTGGCGAGAAAGTGTTTTAATCGATTCTAATCAGCTAATCATTAATGAAGCCATTATCTGAAATTATAGCCCTGGACTGGGTGGCATTGTTGGGTCGTTATTGAAAATTATTTCTTTTATGGTGTCATAAAAAACAAGTTCAAGGTACCTGTTCTTCTGAAAGAACTAGTCTTCTTTTTATGGTAAAAACACAGTAAAGTGCACTACTTACCATGGCCATCATGGCTCAAATAGTCTGGCTGTCACGGTTTGCTGTCTCCTGCCAGCTTGTGAGTAATGCTGCTGCATTAAAACGTGGACTCTTTCTCAGGAACCGGGCTCATTTAATGGAAACTTGGCACAGGCAAGTCTTTTTACTGAGGAGCCCCCGTTTACAAGGTGGCCTGCCCACCCCCCACCCCCCTTGTGCGTGGCAAGCCTGGCAGCTGGTGATTACAGCAGGATACGTAGTACTGCTGTAATACTAATCCATGGGTTTACAGAAACATGTCAGCTGCAAGCCAGCTAAGCTGGAATCTCAGGGAGCTTTACCGGAACACTGCTGTGCGGAGTTAACGTCCGACCATGGCGGGGTGCGAGCTGACACAGTAGGGACAGCCCCATGGGGGAGAAGGGGGTGGGTATCTGGGTGAGGTGGGGGCTGCATGACGTCTTCTGGACACTGTACCTACCTACAGTGGATTGAACTGAAATAGCCAAAGTCACTCTTTCAGCACGAGATCATGAGCCGTGTATGGCAGAGCTCTTTGGTCCCCTGCCCAGCCAGCCCCAGGGTGAGGCTTTTAGCTCAGGCATCTGTGTAATGTCCCCCCGCAGGAGCAGCAATTAACATTTGTTACTCCTCTTTTTTAATACGGCAAAGCCCAACTTGGAAGGTTATATACCAAATGATGGTACAAACCAGCATATCCTCACGTCAGATGCTTTTCTACCACTAGCATAACACCAGACCAAACAGATGTGAGAAACCGACCAATTACAGTTAAAACAGGACCCATTAACATCAGACTGGTGTTGTACTGTTGAGACTCAGACTGTATTCACACTGTATTTAGGCTTAAAAATATCAATGAGTTGTTCTGTGAAGACATACTCTCATCAAGAATAAGATAAAAACACGCCTATTGAGTATTCAGCCACTGGGTTTTAAAATATTAGAAATATAAAAATATTACAAAAATAAAGTGGGACACTGTGTTATCAAGCCTTGACAGGTTTCTGTGAATGAGTGGTAAGTTAAAATAAAAATGGTAATGAAATGCCGCCATAACATCAGGCCCGTCCTTCTCCTGCGACACCCCAAACCCACCTCACTTGCCGTATCCCAGTTTTCCGCCTTGCGGCCCTGTCGTTCCCAGGTGCCTTGCGAAAGATGACGGATGGAGGCCGGCGCAGCGGGGCATGACCCCTGGGCTTCCCCGTGCCTCGTCATCAATCCCACCACGGTGGGGTCAGTTGGCCTCTTGTCTGTTCATTACTCGCTAAGTAGCCTCGTCTGCTCCATTAGCTAGCGGCGAACGTGAGCCGGCCGCAGCTTTAAATCCCCCCCCCCCCCACCTTGACCCTGCTTGTCCGTCGCAAATTGCCAAATAAATGAACCTCTTTACCAAAGATGAATAAGGAATAATGGTCTTTAAGAGACCCATTTATTTAAATCCCAGCAGACACCATGGAATCCTTAATCCCCGCAGTCACGGCTAATAGAACTACTGTAGGTAGAGGTACATTCTGGGGTATGCTGAGAGCAGACCTTGCCGTGACTGTATGCACCATGTCCCGCCCCTCAAAGGGAACAGAGGTGTAATGACTGTTATTTTTGCAGTCTAGGGAATGTGTAGCAAGGTCTTGATGCAACAATAAGATGTTCAGCTATGTCTGTAATGGATGGGGCTGCTATGATATTGTTGTCTGACTCCTCCAGTTCTCACCGATGTGACGCTGAAATCTCAGCCTCGTCCCGCAGCCCCACAAAGGAAATGGCTTGTGACTAAATGAGTGAAACATTAACTGGGGCTCATATGAATAAAACAGCAGGCAGCCCCTCCCACCCCCCCGCAGGTCAGGACGCAACCACAAACCCTGCCCCCTTCAGGACTCGCTCACTCAGATGGCGCTGTATCTGTCCGTGAGCTTCCCCTTGTCTTTGTCTTTCTGCTGTCTTTCTTCCTCTGTTTAATTTCACCCTTGGGTTCGCTTCAGCGGAGCCTTCTGCGCAATTCTGAAACACTCCTCTCGCCTGTCAGCTCTCGCGGGTTTCCATTGACTCCGATCAAATGATGGAGTGCTGATTAACGGGCACGTAAGCCTGGCCATTGGAAGGGGGGGACATGGCCCCTGGAAGGGCCTAAACCAGTCCGCAAGCGGGCCAGCAGAAGGTGTCGCAGTTAAAGACCTGGAATTTTAACCTTGTGTTGCAGAATGATCCCCACTGTTCCTCCATTTCATATATCTAATGTACACATATATACTTTAGGGTTAGGCGATATCTGAAAAAATAATGCGTGATATTTTCATTTAAAAGTATTGGGAAAAATTATAATATTGAGTTGTCCCAACACACACATACAGGTGCAGTTATTTTTTTTGCCAAAAGAAAAGCATGAGATAATGAGGAAAAAACAATGCATAGATAATCTGCTAAATACCCAGCATTAAATATTGCCGACAGGGAATGGAGGGGACAATCGATGGGCAGGCCAGATTTAATTATGATTCCAAAACATGTTGTGGACCATCTGAAACCATCTAAAAAAGTGGTTCGCAAAATAATGGTAAACCCTAGCCGAACACCACCATTATAACTGACGTTTACATTCACTGATACTTTTGCGTATCATACAAGGAGAGAAAAAAAATCATTTCAATGTGTTTTTTTCATTAAACATCAGAAACGTAGGTCAGAAGGCTGCACTGAAAGCCAAATCCTACATTTTTATTTTGCTTTGTGCATAGCCTAGGCCTACAGAATTAATCGCCACTTAGTCAATTACCGATAATATTGTCATATTGCCCAACTCTAATTAGCTATATAAACCAAGATTGGACACTGTCTTTGTACCTTTGTGTCACATACCAGACAGAGATAAAAATAACTAGTTTTTTGTGAAATACAGTTTTTGTACCTTTATATCACATTCCAGGTAATAACCAGGTTTTTAAGCAGTGACCTATAATAAACATATAAACCTTCTTGTCATCTGGTTGAACACCTTAGCAGGGTTGTAATAAGTCAGTAATACATAAAGGTGTGTCCTCCTGATGTCAGTTGGCCATAGGCGACACTGATGTGCTCTCAGCGTGTGGGTCGGACTGGGGAAACCGGCGCGAGTAAAGGCACACTTATCCATCAGCATGACAGAGACCACTGCTTTAATCCGTTCAGTACAATCATCCTTCCCAGACCTGTTTCAACTCCAAAATTAATTTCCTGAAATGGTGGTGATTATAGCCTTATCTACTCCTTTTCATTTTACTCCTTTTCTCAACCCTCCCTGTTGGACTCCTCAGCTTCCCATAACACCTGTACCGATGGGTACTCAGATACCACAGGTAGGGGAAAAAAAGCTTAACAAACGATCCTGGAGGAAAACCAGACCGGCGGTGATTTGCTTGGGGAGCACCACCGTGTCGAATGCTGAATCGACCTTGCTGTCTTGGGGAAGCAGGATCATAATGTGGGCCTGACCATGCATCACCACGTTCCTGAATATGCAGTCCCTATATCCTGTTGTTTTATCACCACATATCAATAGCTGAAGCTGCGTCTCCACCACAAGACTCAGGGGTTGGGAACCACAATCGCATTTCTTTCATGAATCACTCATACATTATCAGAACACCCCAAAACAGCCTCCGCTCATCCCTCATTCTTAATGGGGATGAATAGTTATTATTAATCACATTATTATGCACAGATAAATCATCCCGGTGTTGTTAATCATCGATGAGCACAGAGCCGTCACTGCTAACTTTGGCTTATTTACACTGAAATGCCTTTGGTCCACTCCACACTGCACGTTACCCACTTGTGCTTCTGAGGCTGATTGTCCCCTCTAGCAGCTACAGAAATAAACTTGGGGACATGGTCGGCTGATAGGGGTAGTGGTGTTGGGGGGGGGCGTAGCTTGGCTCAGAAGCGAGGCGAAAGTCCGGTAAACCTTATCAGCTCCCAGGGGAGTGCAATCATAGGACGCAGGGGCTGCAATCAGAACACCAGCGATGCCCAGTTAGATGGACCTGACGTACCCCAGCACAAGCGG
>JAODKF010000068.1:20545357-20564635 GCA_026779585.1 Mormyrus proboscirostris
AAACACCCCCCCCCCCCCCCCACCATCCCGCATCTCTCTCTCTCTCTCTCTCTCTCTCTCTACCCTTCCGTTTTCCACTTCCTAAACAAACACAGGTTTTAGCAGGAGGAAGAGGAGCAGTCCCGTAATCCAGCTGCCTTCAGATCCTGAGGAGCGACACTCACCTACCTGCCCGAGGTTCGGGAGTCTCTCCAGGGGCCCAAGGGACGAGGGGCTCCTCAAAATAAAAACCCCAGAAAAACCAAAAAGACCTCCTTACACGAATCCCCCCCAGAACACTGGAAGCCTCACAAAGAAGCTGACTCAATAACAAACGCACCAAAGAACAGAATGGCGCTTAAATCGCATCATACTGCTGCAGCTCCAGATGCATCACTAACTGGGAGCTTTATACTTCTGGTCTGTAGATAAACAATCCTGGATTAGACCTGAAGCCAAGGAGGATAAAGCAGTAAGTGCAGAAGGAGCCATCAGTAGGTTTAGGGTACATACTCAGAAACGCGGGTAATGACCCGCCTCCACGGGATCTCGAACCAAAAAGTTACAGGTACAACTATTCTCCCCAAAATGTGGAAGAATCCACATTCATAAGCAGGACCTGTCATTCAAAACAGCCTTTTTCCCCATGGCCTGGGTAGCTCAGAGCATGATCAGACATGGCCACCTCAACCTTGCATCTATACACCAGTTATACATTTGTCCATGTCCGGAAGGTTGCGGGTTTGGATCCCACAGCAGAAAGAGTGATCATATCACCTTTGGGCCTGGAAAATTCCTTAACTTGCCCACAAACTGCTGCAGGGCTGCTGGATAAACGTCTGACCCATTCCTTTCATCACAATACAGTCTCTTACGGAAAGTAAGATGCTTCCCACATATCCTACCCAGTTTCCCCACAAAGTTGACTGGAGTATTCTATAGTATTCTCTATTCTGTAGCAGCAAGCCAAGCTCACCATGCTGTTTCAGGGCACGGTAGGTCCATACTTCCCTGCAGGACCTGCACTCTGGCCCAACAGCACCAGAGGTATCCAACCGGGAAACCTTGTTTACAGAACAGAGCCCCTATAATTAAACTTCATCCTTTACAGTGTAGACCAACCAGAAGCCACGATGACAGGCTCGAGTGGCCAAGAGCGCGGCTGAGAGCAGGAGCTGAATGCCACAGGCTCGTGACAGTTTCCGAACCACACAGGGTTACGACCCACGAGGCCGGGGCGGGGCTGCGGCCTCCCGCACCACAAGGAGTCTGCCAAGCTTTCGCCAAAGCACCCTGTCGCAGGTCTGTTACCACGGCGGCAGAGACTTCCTGTTTCCTGGGTTTCCGCTCTGAGACTCACGTGCAAGACGTTATGGGGGGAGAGCC
The DNA here is from genome assembly GCA_026779585.1 of Mormyrus proboscirostris. Lineage (NCBI taxonomy): Eukaryota > Metazoa > Chordata > Actinopteri > Osteoglossiformes > Mormyridae > Mormyrus > Mormyrus proboscirostris. Next base: position 20,546,723 of record JAODKF010000068.1, read on the forward strand.
ACGCAGGACGGGGCAAAAACGAGAGATAGGATCCCGTCCAGAAACAGGATTGTGAGAACCACACTGCATGGAATGGCGCCCCCCAGTGGATCATCCCACTGCCATACTTTCAGCCTGTGGCTGTGTCTGGGGGCTTTTTCATACACTCCTGAGATGTACCATTTCGTGCGAGACCTGTCACCTGAGCAACTGCGGGAGCTGCGCGTCTGGTAACGGCGAGAGCAGACGTCACGCGGTGAACGGTGCCGACTGGAAAAACAGAAAATCGCAGTACAGGCACAGCGCTGGTTATGGCAAGGAGGAAGAGATACGTGGGGAAAATATTTATGACACCAAAACCGGGGAGATGGCTCACCCCCGCACTCCGACACGACACCACTCCTTAAGAGCAGCAGCCCCCGCCCACCCCCCCGCAGTGCTGTCGGGAGGATCTGTGTGGAGGGGGAACCCAAGACAGGTATTCCCTGCTGAGGACATGAGCGGGGAGGGGGCACAGAGAACGTGCAACGCAGCAGGGTTACAGGAGCTGCAAGGGGATTACGAGCGCAGCTGCGGGCTTGGCTGAGGTAACGCAACAGCCCAGGATACACCAGCAGCTGGCTGGATGAGGGGGTGGGGGGGAGGTGGGCTCCACAGCTGGAGAGGAAACAAACAGGCAGCAAACTCACCCTCGAGGGGGTGGAGGCTGACATGGGGGGTGGGGGCCTGCAAATCCCCATTGCTCGCTGACTGAACAGAGCCCATGGCCAAATTAAAAAAAGGAGATTGAGCAAGGCCACATTCAAGCACAAACACCATATGTCGCGTTCAGACAGACAGACACACAGATAGAAAACAGGCTTTTCAAGAGTGAACACCTTTCCTGATTTCACACTTTACTCAGTCATTACTTCAACAAAGAAACACAGGTCATACTGTGATTAAAGCACGGAATACCGTTAGCATGTGCGCTAAGGCAGCGCAGCCTACCGTTAGCAGGTGCACTAAGGCATGGGGCATGGTAGACTACATTAGCATGTACATTAAGGCACGGCGGAATACGTCAGCGGATACATTGAAGCAAGGCAGATGACATTAGCATTTGCAATAAGGCACATTAAGGCACAGCGGAGTATGTCAGCATCTATATTAAAACACAGTGGACTAAGGTAGCATGCAAATTAAAACATGCTGGATTATGTTAGCATGCACATGAAGGCACACTGGACTACTTTAGCATGTACATTAAGGGACATTAAATTAATTTAGCATCTACAGCGTAGATAAATTGACCACAACCTTCTGTTCTCTATTGTATACAGGTAAGCTATATTCTGTGCCTCTTAATACAACCGCAAACACCCAAAATGCCTGTAAAAGCTCACTTTAATCTAAATCAGTCAAAACCATGTTAATTAAAGTATATTTAACATGTACGATTTTTCTTCATGACAGAGTGATAAGTATGTATAAAAATACAGACATCTATGGTATATATTAGAATTCTAGCATCCCGTAAAATGGCTTCCGACAGGTACCAATTCCTTAATGGTCTATAACCATTAATACCGGTCTTCGTTATTCAGGGAAATGGCACAGTGGCATGGAAACAACCCCCCTCCCCCCAAAAAAAAATAAAAAATAAAAAATTAGATCACAACCAGTAACCTGCTAACGGAGAAAAACAGAATGCAAACTCAGCCCAAACTCAGCCCATGAGGTCAACATCAGTCCAAACAGAGGTACACAGACATGGAGGACAACTGAACAGCATTCATTTGCTGTCCAGGGGGATGCTGCAGGGAAGGCACTGCCATTCCAGTGGATGTGAGACTGGAGCAGTACGGCTCACTTATACCATCCTCCATCCAAGAACAACATGGTCCTGGGTCTCTGCTGCTCTACAGTGACCCCACACCGGCAGCAGAATCAACAAACATAGGGAAATCATTTGAAGGGAATTAGACATATAGATTAAAAGGTTTCAAACTGGCTTCTTGTCAGAAAGGACTCGTCTCCAGATTTACTCTGGCTTGTGGACCATCTGGGAAGGAGGTGCAAAGATACTCTTAATTTGTTACAGGGTGGGTACCTGAACTCCTTCTAGGGTCCGAGTGAAGAGCTCTGAGCAGCCTGGAAAAGCCCTGGTCAGTTCTGGGAAGGCACAGGTATACAGGTATACGCTCCCCCAACATGCTGCACAGATTCCCCAATAGTACTAGCTCCATCATCTTTTTAGAAACATGACTTTTTTGTTTGTGCCAGCTGTTCACCATTGGGCAAAGATGAACAATGCAGGCCCCAAAGTCCTGACAGTGTAAACAGCGCCCCCTGTTGTCTTGGTGGCCTCCCCTTTCAGAAAATAAGATCGATAGATCAGTCTGGCGTTTATCCAGCTGAATATGTGCACCCACACTGAGCCTACACTGATCTGTGTGTGTGTGTGTGTGTGCGCGCGTGCGTGCGTGGGGGGGGGGCAGCGGTCAACGTCAAAGGACACCATAAGGTACAGCTGTTAATCCAGCAGTCATTCATATGCAGGCCTTCACACACCCAAACCACCATGCAACACGGATGGGCAAACAAAAGCATGTTTTGGGAAGAAATACCCCAAGCCACACAACACCCCACCTCCCCCCCAAAACCTGACGGGTCGAGCTCAAATCGGCTGACAAATTGCTACACTTACGGAGAATTGAGGTGTCCCAAAATCCACATGTAAAATTAATAATGGAAGACAGGAAAAATGAAGGGAAATGAATCACAGGGAAACGTCATCTGAATGGGTCCCTTCAGGATCAACTACAGAATTTACAGATACTGAAATGGATTTAAATATAATAATAATGGCCATATTAAGTCAATTATGGTGGGAAATATTTACCACTCACATCAAGAGTACATAAAAACGGCAAGATGCTCTAATGGTCATATAAATCTTTTGTTCCTGGATATAATCTGATCAAATAACTGAATATGACCACTGAACATCCTTCTGCAGAGCCCAAACTACCGAAATCACATGTTTTTTGGTCGGGAGTCAGGTGTGACTGGGACACACAAAGGGAGCGATGGGAAAGGGCGGAGAGGTCACAGTAAATCTCTCACTGTTCTTTTTTTAACCGCGGTAACCTGTTTCGGTTCTCTTTACATAAGCCCACTTTATGAAAAGGCGACGGCGCAGGAGTCAGATCCCGTTACTACTGGCAAGACAGACAATCCTCATCCGCCGCTGCTGTAAATACCATGCGACACTGACAGGCACATACAGCAGGACGGGGGAGGATTGACGCGCTGGCTCCGTTTGTACGAAATTAGCCCAATAAGCGAGCATCGACCGTCATGTCACTGACAGCGCATGTTGTAGCTGAAGCCAGAGGCGTTTCAGCACCTCGCACATAAACGGTAAGGCTACAATGGGCGCTCAAACTATTCCCTCATAAATACAATCTGCATATAAACGATTACGTGCATGTAACCAGAGCCACGCATCACACAAAACGAATATTCCCCTAACATGGAGACTTCCACTTCTGTCGAGTGTTGCAACACCAGGTGAACAAAAATGGTAAATGTGTATTTTTTCCCGGGGGGGGGTGCTCGTGCAGTAGCGCGTCGGCGTGCATGTCGGCGCTGCAGTCAAACCCGGCCGACAGGGCCGTGGAAGGACGAATAGATTCAGTCACCATAAACATCATCCACAGTCGCCATTCTCCCCACTGTCTCTGCCCGGCGACACAGACTGTGCGACCGCCGGACGAGGAAGCGACGGTCTAACTCGGAGCGAATTTCTGTCGCCGCGGTGTGCGACTGTTCCATGGGAGAAACGCCGTTAAATAAAGGCGAGTTTCGGACCCCCCGGCCCGGTGTTCAAATCTTTATCTCTGCGGTTGCAGTGTTGTTGCCCTTGGTAAATAGGAATGGGGAGCAGCTCGGCTCGACCACAGCTGACGGATCTGGGTGTGAAACTGTTACCCGCTTTATAAAATAAAACCGGATGAGCGCTACGGCGACTCGACTCCATGTGCATATTGAGCCGCATTAATCAGGAGGCTTATGCCAATCGTCCAGGACCACCGACAATGCATCTGGCGAGTTCAGATAAACCACAAGCCAGTTCCTTTGCATGACTGCGTTAACGCCTTATTATGATCTTCATTGTCATTTGGTAGGGTGCATGTATATCGTTACACATTGTAACAACAGGGATCTGGGGTGAGAATATTGTTTCAGCCCTCTCCCCTCCCCCTACATTTGCAGTACAGTCATATAACCCGCTCATTCTTTTTCAATCCAGGGAAGGTATTTTATGTATGAAAAGGTGGGGTGTCCATGATTGTAGAGGCTGATCATAGACCAGCGTGAACCGGGCGGATGCCACAGTCCTAACGTCTTCCTCCAGCGCGGTTTCGTTATTTCTTGTTTCGCTCTCACGTTTAAGAAGAAACACCTCTCTATAAAAGGGACGACCATTATCCCCCCTCCTCCAAAAAAAGAGGGCTTTTTCCCGAACTAACGAAACAGACGGCTCCACGCTACGTAAACAGGAGAGCTGCTGTTGGATACCACAGCCAGTGTCACCTCCTCAACACCTGACCGACATACTAATCATATTAATTACATTTCCGACCTGCAGTTAAACCTAAAACCAGGTGAGGAGACGTCAGTCAGGCGGCAGTCACCCCGGGCAGGTCGTCACTCGTAGGTGATGTACTACTCTTTACCTCTTAAAACCTTACAGAGCACTGAACCCGATCGCAGGACGTCAGTTTATTAGTTCCCCACTTAAGACCCACGGCTAATTGTGCACACATTGACATCCCACAAGCGTCCGTGTCCTAACAGGTTTCCCAACTCGCAGAGCTGTCACGTCGCCCGGGAGTGAGGGTGCACCAGAGCCCGCGTGCCTTTCTGAGGACCGCACAGGAGCAGCTCGAGCTGGCGGCGGCGGCAAGTCACACTTACACAAATAAATGAAAAACCGAAAGGCGGTCGCTTTAGCAGGGACAGACAGCGGGATAGATAGCGAGTCAGGGGAAAACACTAGGATGTAATTTGATTAGGTTTGCTATTAACAACGTGGCATTATGAAAAAGGAATAAGGCCGAATTAATAGAGTGTATATGAAGGAAAGGGACTCACCGGTATGTCCAGGGTAGATGCTGCGGATACAGGACCAAGGGAGCCGGCTAAGACCCCCGCCGCTTGAACACAATCAAAACAATACTACTGTTTCCACTGCGAGGGTACAAGGAGGGAAGACACTCAGCCTAAGTCCTACTCCAAGGGAAAAAAACACCCCCCCGACGGTCACACTGCCTTTTGCACGTCACCCTAATGTGGCTACTCTGTGTTTTTTATGAGAACATCAGAACCGTTTAATTCCCCTCCGTCCTATCCGTGATGAGTGTTGGAAACTAGATTCCCTCACCCCCGTCTCTTTTCCCTTTGCAAAAATGGCGGCTCTCCGGCAGGGCCGCTGTGGCTCCGCCTCCCCCCGCTGGCCCCTCCTCCACGCCCTGCGGGGTTCACGAACCCACATCTACAGGGGTGGCTTTTTTCATTTTTTTTAAGCGGAGAGAGTTCATTGGCGGCGGGAGCGCGTTCGGAGAAGCGGGGACGTGTCACGTTATAAGCGGGGCTTCGCTCGCCAGGAACGGGCTCGCAGTTGCTTATCCGCCTAGGATGTATTGGATCAAACGGAAAAACTGAACGCTCGTGGCCAAAATTGTTTCTTGGCCGAGTGCTGCCAGGATTTCTTTTTTTACGAAACGCCTAATAAAAAACAACAGGAATATATTAAACTGGTCAGTGAGACAAATTTGATGTAGCGAAATCTGCAAACTGAAAACAAGCTATTCGAGTAACGTTACTCGAATTGGTAACTTCCATATACTGCTACGTATATACACGTATAAACCAACAGCCTTAAGATAGGTGAGGGGAAAATCACGCGATCGCCGAAGGACCGAGAACGTTTCCCTGCAAATAGAATGGACGGGGCGCATCTTTAAATATCCTTCATTTGTTCTTTGTTGTGTGCACTATTTACGTATTTAAACCCAAAGGTATTAGAAGCAGAAAAGACAGAAGGTATGCATCAAGTAAATCAAGTTAATTTTATTTATATGCTTCGCAGACACTGCTGTCTGGCGCAATCTCAGTTTACGAAATTCTGTGATACATACCAGACTCAGGGAACTGGTGTTTATACGTAAACAGCGCATTTCCTGCCTACGGTGTGGAAAGTCAGCTTTAGTTTATTTCATTCGGCTTTTACGTTTGTACAGCTGTATTAACACTGATAGGGGCAACCAAGGTACAGCAACAGGGGCAGGACACACTAAAGCCTCGAATCACTTTATTTTTTTCATACACGGGTTAACACAAAAGCTACTGAACCCTTTGCTTTAAAATGTTTACATTTGTTCATTTATCCGAAGCTTGTTCAGAGCGAAATACAAGTGAGGCAGATAATACAGCAGAAGAAAAACACACATCACCAGCAGCAATTAGTGACAAGGCTGAACGAAGTGAATAAAAATACTGTATTAACATCTGAGACTGTAATGCTATTAATACCGAATGGACTGGATTATTTTTGTAAGTCAAAATTGCTAATGCATGCTCAGATGCTTATTTCCTATTGCGTGTTTTAAGTAAATAATGAACTAACAGGTATATACCTGCCATGTATTGTTAATGCATGAATGCGAGGAACTCGTTGGATTGTCTGCCCTTTCCGTCCTGTCTCACGTGACTTTTTGAGAAAAAGGTGTAATTACTCCAAAAAATCATTGGCTTGTTGCCAAGTTAACTACAAGAGCAATGCTAAGTGTCACACATTTAGTTTTCTAATGTTAGACCAATGTAGCAGTACTCATTATATAATAAAGATATGTATATTTAGTGCCATTTATTTTCCATCCGTGACCTAAGCACTCATCCTGAGTATGGTTTAAGGGGCACAAGGCTGGGGTATTTCCTCGGTGAACGGCTCCTACATACTCAGACATCACGGGTGATTGATATGATTCCTAGACATCCCTAATGGCCGTGATGTGAGATAGTGATACCCACGGAGCCACAATGCCCCCAATCTACTACTTAAATATCCTTTTAAAAATCATTTGTATGCTTTCACCTTTGACCTAAAATCGGTCCTTTCTGGATTTTACCAAGGTTATAATGAACTGTGCGCGCGCACACACACTGACTAAGCTGTACAAGCTGGATGTTGGTCTTTTGCTCAGCCTTACATAACTGTCTTATACAAGGGAGCATTCTTCCTCAACAGGAGGTGCTCGGAGCTCCGTAACACCGACTGACTATTATAAAGACAAACACCAGCCTTCTGCTCACGCAGATACGGAGAAACTGAAAAAGACACAAAAACCAAAGTACTTTAAACCTGAAACGTACCTAAAACGCAAGTATAAATTCGTTAAATATGTATAGTGACAGTATGCAATGTACCGTAAATTAAACGCCAAAAAAGGCACTAAAAACCATCACCTGGAGGACCACCAATCTGTACTGACAGGTTAATGTCGGTACACTGCCATAAAGTACTGTACCATAATATACAACCAATGTAAATATTTATATATCTTGTAAAACGCATGGAAGCAGTTACCGCACACAGAGCAGTGTTTGATTTACGCATAAGTAATGCACATTATGAGCATATTTAAAGTATTTCTGAACTGCAGACTGCTTGCCCTATTAACACACTCCACTCCAGCCCCATCCCCCACAGCCATCGATCAGGCCGAGCCGCAGTCGCTGGCGCATGCGCTCTCCGCAACGCTGTGTAAAGTCTCTAGGTTGCCTGATTTTCCTCGTCGATGGGCAAACAAGCTGTCCGGGGGAAAAGGAAAAAGATCACGACGAATTCTGTTGGCGAGCCGTTTTTCATATCGGATTTCTTCTGCCGTTCGGAAGTAAAAATTATACCGTCTGCGTTTCATTAAGAAATGCTACCAGTTAATCGACGTTTTCTTAACTGTCCTACTATAAAAACTAGGTGACTTTTTCCCCCTACAATGTTATTAATAAAATACGGTTCGTGGAATCTGAGTGTTGGATTATTCGAAAGTGAGAAGTCTGGGGATGCAAAGCTATCGTTGGAGAGTCTTCTAATTTTGCAAGATGACGGCTCAATGTCGGCAGTTTCTTCTTGTCTTCGTAGTGTCCGGCTTTAGAGATTGACGAAACGTCCGACCAATAATGTATTCGCGTTTCTGCTCACCGAGCACTGATTGGTTGTCAATGCCGTCATCAGATGGATGGGCGGGTTCTGAGCTGCGAGGGGAAAGTGGTACGAGAGGTGAAACAGCCGTACTTGAGCGGCATATAATGTGACTATGGTGAATATAGTTCAGAGATTATAAACGTGTGCTTTCAACTTTCATACTTGACGTAATTAATAAGGTTAAAGAACTGTGTAACTGCGACATGTTTCTAGTTAAGGAAAGGACATAAAAGTCATATAAGATGGCGTTCGATGTCAGCCTTCAGTGGGTGTCGGGAGCGTGCACATATTACTGGGCGGCGCGCCCCCAACATTGGGAGCGCGCTTTCTGTTTTGCTTGTATAGTAAAAACAGGAAATAAGTCCTTTTAATCAAGGACTCGTCCAGTTTGCCCATAGCGTTTTTGTTAAAGAAAAACGAAGCCCCATCTGTTAGTGTGAGAAGCGAATGGCGCTGGGTCTGAGTATGTACAATCGGACTGGCTGACAGATGGACACAGATGAAGTGTTTGACCAAGCATTCGAGGAAAACGAGCCGTGCGGCGGCCAGGAAGGCTTGGTCGGTGTCTTTAAAAATACTAACTCCAAGGGTGCCTTGAAGTTTTTGAGTTTTACTGAGGGTTGGAGCTTTGTGTGTTTTTGGTTAATTGGCGTCTGCATCAATAAGCGACTCAGTCCGCCATGTTGTCAGTGGCTAACGGGTCGAGGTTCTTCTCTTTGCGTGATTTTTTTATTTATATTCGGGGCAAATGTGACGAGTGATTGCGTTAGATTTTATAGTAATACACCCCAGTTTGCTGGGCGATGTGCTTTCCATGTGTTGATGCTGTAATTGCAGAAATAGCAAAGGAATATCGGCACTTGGAAAAAAAAATGCATAAGAAATTTAATCAAAATTTTAACCTTATGCTGCAGTGCTGCGGATTGTCCCGGTTTAATTCATAGTGATAGAGTTGCCGTGGCTTTGTTTCCATTCAGCCGTATGGATTTTAAAAGATGAACGACCATCCAGGTCAGGTGCAAAGGGGTTGCTGTTGTCTTCTTATTAGCAATGAGGTTTGACGTTTAGATTGTTAGAAACAGCATAGAAGGCATGCAAAAATTACATGCAAGGTTATCAGGCACATTCGTAGGAGCTCTCTGCTACTGGGCTGGTAAACCTTAATGAGCTGATGCAGATAGTAGCTGACGTTGTTGATGCCCTGGGTGCAGATCCCCCCAACCCCCCCAGAATGGTAGGTGGGGCCTGTCAGTTAATGGGGATGCAGGTCCTTCTTGTATGATGCAACTGCAGGGACAGGACTGTCAGTGCAGCAAACACGGTCTTTTCAGAGATGTTTACATGTGTTATATTTAAAAAGTTGTGAATAGGATGAATGTACAGAGCAAGCAGGTTTTGACCTAAATTAACCTGTTTCTCCAGTTTAAATGACCTCGACTATTTTGCTGGGATGGTCACTGTAGCTGTGCTGATTAGATAGCTGCCATGAATCTGGCAAGACAGGTTGCCATGCGCTTGATAATTCCGGCAGATATTAGAACTGCATGCATGCCGTTTGATAGAATAAGTGACAAATGATGCCGCAGCATTCAGTTGTAACCCAAAGGCATTAGCCGTTACTCACAGAGAGCAGCTACTGAATGAGAGAGATCATCACCATCACCGCTAAGACAAAATAGACATTTTCCTGTACTCGTTCTACCTGTTCCAGCTGGTTCTCAGATTATGGAGCTTTCTCAGCCAGGGTTGTTTTGTTGCATTATCCTAGAAAGCCAGCATTGCTCCGAATAACTCGATCTCCCTCTAGTGGTGAGATAGGAGACTTTATCTGTTTGTGTGGTAGCTGCACTTATAACCTGAGACATTAATCCACTTGAATGCTCAGTTTATAAGCTGTCAAAGACTGAATAAATGGTAGGTGTTATGTTTCACGTCAGCCTAGAGAACACAACTGGAAACAATGAGGTACTAAGGATTTTTTTTAATATGTACAGGCCATTATTGACTGCAGAAATTCAAAATATTCAAAAATGCACTGCAGTGGATAAAGTCACAAGGTCTAAGCTTTTTATGTTTGAAATCAAGTATGAAAATATCTTTAACGTCAAAACAATTCCAGGATTCAAGAAAAAAGTACATGACCATCAAAAACAGACCACAATTGCAAATAGATTTTTTTAAAATGCAAAAGCAAAATAAATACTGTACAATTAATAGTACTACAGGAAACCTACCCTGCCTGCGGGCCAGCCACGAACACACATGTGGTGGAAGTTAATTTAATGCAAACATTTGAAAAATGTTAGTTTAGTGTTACAGGAACATATCTAAAGAGAAGCAATGTGTCTTTTAAGCACTTTGATGCAGCACATTTGTGTGGGAGAACAGGGAGAAACTTGGTTCGTTTTTGATCAGGTTTCAGTTTGTGTGAACCAGAAGCTCAAAAACAATCTCTCTCCAAAGATGTTTTAAAAAAAACATCAGTTAACTGGCCAAGCAAATAGCCCTTTGACGCATTCAGAGCTTTATAGAGGTCATGTGACCAAGCTACAAACTGGATGCAATTAGTGCAATGCAGCTCAGCAAACCGCAGACCTCTGACTTCGAACCATCCCGACATCGGAGGCCCTCCTTTCTTGCCATGGAGATCTTTCTGCTCACTGCTGCAAGCTGTTTTAACTCTCATTGGTTTGCTTTATGCTGGTAAAACAAGTGCAGTACCAGAAAGGTATAAGAAGGATCTTTTTTCAGTAAAATCAAAAATTTCAAAAAGCATGAACTGTTCAGCTTATAAAGGAGCAAATGGAACCAAAGAACTATAGAAGGTCAGGGGTCAACATCTCTGGACGGTCCGTGGGGTTTCTATGGAAATGACAACAGAATTCTCCGGCAAAGGCCCACAGCTGAACGTGTGTGAGGGTGGGTAAAATGTCACGAGATTAAAGCACGTTTAGCAAGTTACAAACAACATGATTTTCCCCATGACTCAGACCAGGAGAAGCAATTAGAAGATGGATGGATAGAACGTGGTTCCCATTTCCCCGTCATAAAACACTGAGGTTGACCAAATAAACGTCCCTAGTACTATATGTGAGCAATTAAAGTTTGAAAACACATTTCGAGTAGACAGATGCCTCACTGCATGCTGCTAGTGGTGATATCAGAAAGGATCTTGTTGATGACAGTGGCAGTAATCCCTGAGAGACTGCCCCCCCCCCACACCGGTCCCAAGTTACAGCTTTGGCAATCACCAAGGGGGGGGGGATCATTTCCCTTATTTTTGCACCAGGAATTCTGATGAACCTGAGGTCTGAAGCCAAAATAGGGCAAAATCCGAACCAAATGAAGGGAGATTATATATAAACACATAAACAATCTCAAAGAGCTGGACTCCTCTGGAAGATGGAATGACATCCTGTTTGAAATTCATCTATGCTGGCTATCATTGACGTTACTGGGCCTGCAAGGTCCCTATTCTGTTAATGCAGTCTCGTGTGTAGTGCCTAGAAATAGCATGCATGGTATCTGTGGATCTAATCGGACATTTAACCAGAGAAGCCATTTTGCCTATGCTATAACTTATGAGTTCAGAAATTGTTTTCGCCTTGTATTGCCTATGCAAACATTTCTCCTAATGTGTGCAGTACCAGCCTTGTCTTTTATACGAGAGAAAATCTCTAAATTCAAGCAGTATTAAACCCATTCAGCAAATACATCCCAGACACAGGTCAACACTGAGTTACTATGTAACAAAATACTACAGAGAATGTATGACCATGGAAGGTTAGTAATGTAAACAAGCACAGACATGCTAGTTTTGTTTCATCGCTACCGTCGACAGCTGACGCACCTCCTTAGCATTTACATGCCACAACGTGAGTGCTGTGGGAGCCCTGGCAATATGACCATCTTCAGCTACAATCCTTCCAGCCCACAGGCCAAAAAAGTACAATTACCTTTTCATAAATAATCAAAATGAAGGTGTCTTCCAGAGAAACGAAACAAACGATTACAAAATGGATCGAATGATGAGATAAAGCAGAGAAAATGTCATTCTCAATACATTACATAATGCTTTAAAGTAAATTGTCATAGAAAACATTACGCTCTTGCAGTCTTCTCGTGTCCTGTAGGTGGCGCCAAATGAGCTCATTTCAAACAGTCGTCTTGATTGGTCACGACATGGCCTCCTCCTCCGCACTATTCAACCCAGTTTTGGTTCCAACTGACCCTCGAAAATATACAAAGAAAACACACAGACACAGCACTGGCTCCTTAAAGCACTGCCATGGGAATATGGCTTCCTGGTGCATATGGCTTTTCCTCACTGAAAACAACAAATCAAGGTGTCTGATGTGCAACTGCTCCTCACTCATAGCCAGAGGGATGCGAGTGGATGAGCAGGCTGCACTGCGGCACACTCAGCAAACACGAGTGACGATAGCTTCCCAGCTGGGTGAGGTGGGTCAGGCTAATGGCTCCAGCCAATCTACGTTGCTTGACTACCCCTGTTCCAGAGCGATACAAACCGCACAATGGGAGGAACAGGACACTGTGCACCTCCATCAACACTGCATGCCAAAATCTCCACTATTACATGATATTGCTGGTGTGATTGTGACGGAGCGGCAGGCAAAGATAAAGTTTCAAGCACCTTCTTTGAGATTAGTTCGACACCTTAGCACCCTTCTTCGTCTAAAGCCAGATATGTTCAAGAAAGACAGTCTTAGACACTCAGTACTGCATTCCTGGACCATCCATAACACTGTGTGTGCCCACACTGGCTTGGTAATGGAGGAATTATGCTGACAGAACGGGTGGAAGCAGTAAGTAGTTTCAGCCGTAGAAGCCTGCAACCAAGGTATGAACATTGTGGCATGAAAGTACGGATTGGCTGGTTGCTTGGCCATGACAGCACCAGCAGATGGCGCTCTTACGCAGAAGCAGCTGGATTCTCTGGAGCTCTGCTTAAAGCCTTCAGCTTCCATTGACCTGGGATTTCGATCCGGCGTAAAAAACGGCCACCAACGAGGTCAACTCCCTCAAGGGTTTCCGCCGCTGAGGTTTCTTGCGTCTGTCTTTGCGCGTGTGTGTGCGTGTGTGTATGTGTCTGCGCGTGCGTGCATGCACTTGCAGGATTAAGACTGATACCCTGACATTTAAACTTGTGGCATGGGCTTCCAGGCAGAGGTCAACAAAGCAGGAGCATCTCAAGACAGGGCCAGTGTGAAGTCCAGCTCTTCCCTGCTCTGCCCTGCCTTTTCCTTCCGCTACACAAAGAAGCGATTGTGCCGGTTCAGCTTGAGGATCTTGCCCAGGCGCTGCTTGGCAGTGGCCATGCCTTTCTTAGGCCGCTTTCCTGTGGAAACAAGGAAAGGCCACAAGAAACATAGGAATCAAACATTACAAATCAAAACCATTACAAACGTGAATCTCGCTTCCATAATGGAGATTAGCAGCAAGCCTTGCTATCGCACTGCGGGGCACACAGACTGGGATGTCCAAAACAAGTGGATAAGCACGCCTGCATGTTCTCACAGACCTTTGGTGGCCTGGTTGCTGATTGGTGGAGGGTTTGAGGCAGGCCGCTTTGAGGGGTGAAGCGGCGGCGACAGTGAGGTCTCTCTGTACTGGAAGTCCGTCTCCAGGTGCAGGGGGCTGCCAGGGTCCAAGGAGAGGTGCTGGTCGACCCAGGCCTCACTTCTGCCACCTCCGCTGTCCATGAAGTTCTTATTCTCCTGGATCCGCTGCCTGAGTTGGGCCTGGCACTCCTTCAGCAGGTGCATTCGACCCCGCTGCTTGTCCTGGGGCATGAAAGCAGAGATTAGGGCTCAGAGTAAACCCCTACTTCTTTCCCACAGCCTCGGGGGACCAGATACAGTGACTGAGCACGAGAGTGTAATTGAGCTGGGTCGCCAGGTTCTGATTGCCCTCAGTTCCAGACATGGACAGGCTCAGCGGGCAGGGGCTGGCTGTTACCTGATGACCCAGGCTGGAGCTACAGTCCGAATCTCCCTGGCTGTCCTCTCCTGAGGAATGTTCCCTGCCACCTGTGGACAGAGGCAGGTCATGTACTTGCTCACTGTCATTCACACGGATACACATGCACACTCTTCAGCGTATGCAAGTACCGCAGTCAGGAGATGGATGTGCTGGGCTAGACCACCAGGGGTCTTGTGAGCTGGCGGTCTCTCCTTCAGGAAACTGCGGCTCCAGCAGCCCTGCCATGGACAGCATTCCCTGGATGGCCGCTTCAGTGCTAGGCGAGGTGGGACGTTCTCTGATGAGACACACGCAGGTTTATTTGACGCAGTTCGAATGGAGCGTCAGTCTGAAAATGACCGTTTGACTGAATCGATGACTGGCTACTCCTCCCTCATCACACAAATTAGTGCATCACTTGTTACTACTTCCTCACTGATACACAATAAGTCATGACTCAATATTATGATGGGCACATTTTTATGGAATTACACGCTGTCAGCATCTCATCATACAAAATCACTTTGTACAAGTAAATTTGTTGTCGGAATAACTGGGAAGTTATAACGAATAATATAAGTAAAATTTACTTGTTACTTAGCTATCCTTTTTATGCTTTGAATATCTGAGGATCGGTATTTAGTCAGGAAACTGCTGAGCATCCAGAGATTCTACAAGAACAGGGGTCTAGATGGAACATGGTGACTTCAGAGAAGTCTACAAGTCTACTGTACTCCTCCATCCATTTCCTGGAACCACTTCTCCTATTCAGGGTCACTGGGGGTGTGGAGCCCATTCTGGCAAAGCAGAGAACAATCCAAGATGCGGCGCCAACCCAACGCAGGGCACACTGTAACTCCACTGAACCCTAGCATATTTTTTGACTGTGTGGGGAAACTAGAGTACTGTAGGAAACTCCAGGAAGACACAGGGAGAATATGCAAGTTCAAAACACATAGATCCATGACAGAGACTCGAATCCTGGTCCTAGAGGTATCAGGCAACAGTGCTAACCATTGCGCCACCGTGCCGCCCCAATATCTTGCACAAAACCTCTAGTTCAGGAAGAGTTCCAACAGCAGTAGTAAGACAGTAGACTGAACCTCACACTTGGCCACCCACCTTTTTAGAGGTCTATCCTGCTGCCTGGACTCTGACCCTGGCTGCTGAAGGCTCATGAAGCCCACTGAGCCTCTTTGGGTCTGGTTCTGGGAGGAAACCTTCATCCCTGTGTCCTCCTCTTCCTCCTCCTCCTCAGAGCTCCTTGAGTCTTCCTCTGAAGAGTCTCTCTGCTGGAGAAAGACCTTAGTTAAAGCCCTACAGTAACACACTACAGAATGGTCCTCCTCGTGACTGAAGGACGTGAAGCTGTGTACCTGTGTAGTGCAACTCTCCTCTGAGCTGGAGTCTGATGTGTCTGAGTGCACCAAGGCTCCATTCCTGAGTTCACATCTCATGCCTTCAAAAAACCCTTAAAAAGATAAATTAGCAACAAAAATGAACACAAACCACATCCTCTTTTATTGTGGTGTCCTATAAAGACCAGTGGAAACAAAACGATGCAAGCCGCATGAGGTTTCCCGATGCCACCGTGATGCTTATAATTTGCTAATAGAATGTAACTTAATTCATTCCCATGGGGAAAATTTTCACAAATCCTAACTTGCTCTCAATGAGAGGCACAAACACATAAATAGCAGTTGGGGTTACGGGCCTTGCCCAAGGATTAAACAATCATTTGATTACTCTACCAGCCACAGGATTAGAATCCATGACCTTCAGGAGACTGGCACTAGCCCCTAACCAGCTAAACCCCGCACCTCACACATTGGGGTCAGAGAGCAGAAGTGGTTCTCAGTTCATGTCCCTGATGATTTCATGGGCGCAGCTTGACCTACCGTTGAGTGCTCTGGCCTTATCCCCAGGCTCTCTGTGCTCCACCTTGACCTTGACTGCCTCCTTCTGGTGAGTGTCCGCTCTCTGGCCCGGCGATTCCCCAGTCCCAATCACTTTGATCCGTGGCCTCTCATCTCTACATACGCACAGGAGCAAAGATCAGAATCCAACGCTCGGTTTGAGTCCTGCATCGGAGCATCGCAGCCCCACCCATGCAAACCTACTGCAGCAGCGGAGAAGGCAAATAGGGAGGGGAATTATTTTATCGTTTCTTGTTACGAGCACCTCAGAAACTCTGACACAAACAAGGTCTGCCAAGCACCAGAAACACACACACACACGGTCCCAGACTAACCGAACTATTCTGCCATTGCACAAAACCAAGCGCAGGTTGTTGTCCAGAACCCGCTCCACTGCATCCGCTGACGCCGTGGATGCCTTGTTGAATTTCCCGTTGAACCGGTAGCTGAAAGAGGCGTCCAGCTATACACAAAAAAAAGGGGGGGTCGGGGTCATTAGCCAAAAAGGGGCAACTGATTTGCTGCCCACCCTCCCTTCAGGAAGCCGATTGGATGTGTGACCTACCTCCTGGAAGGGCACTACCTCCAGCCTCCGCAGCACCTCCCGCGTGTGCAGCTCCAGCACGTCCAAGTTGGATGGCGTCCTGGAGACCTGCTGTTCTCGGAGACGCCGCGCCTTCCGCCGCGCCCGGCAGACGCGCTCCATTGTGGGACGGGTGGTGGGACAAGCCATGCCTCCCTGAGGTCTGAACACCCTACCACTCTGCTCCTCCTGGGAGGAAAAGCAGGAAATCAAAGGTGGGAGCCTGGGACTGCTGGGCTCTTCTGTGAAAAGTGCACATCAGGCGCTGGGCAAAAGTCTTCGCCAATCAAATGAAAATGCTGAAGGATGTTTATATGTTTTATGGGGGCAGCATGTGGCTCAGTGGACTAAGCCTGCGTGCCTGTAATCACAAGGTCGCAGGTTCAAACCCAGTCTCAGCATGTCTGCGGGTCATGTCCTTTTTTCCCCAAAAAAGGAATTGTTCCTATAAAGTTGTGATTATTATTATTATTATCTGGGTATCACGCAGACAAAAATATATACAATTTAGCATTAGAAGATTTGCAAGTGATCAGTAACACAATAAAAAACAAATAAATTCTATTTTCAAAAAAAGCCATATGAGATATATGATATGTCATTGGACAGCTAGAACAACATCTCTTCAGGTCACAAATAGGGTCACCTCAGTCAATCCATGGATTCGTTAAATTTCACCACTAGCGCAGTTAATTAATTAGAATAATTAGTTAAATAACTGAGTGAGGTATTGATTAGCCAAACCAGTTAGGGCTGGGTAGTTAGTCAAATTTTAATTTCAATTTTGGCTTCCAACAATTATCAAAATAAAAAGTACAGATAAAATGATTATTGTGCCATATTACATTTCACAATGATGCTCCTGTTTTTAGCTTCTGTCATAAGTCCAGACCCCCCTTTCCAGCCCCCTTTTATTTGTCTCTCAGTTGAATTTTACTTAAAATCTGCTGTGAAAAGTTTTTTTTTTTCGAAGGTTAATAAATGCACGATATTTCCAAAGTCACTGAGTGATCAAATTAAATAACCGTGATCTCAATATTGACCAAATTAATCGTGTTTATGATTTTTGTCATAATGAAAAAATACATTGATGTATCACCACAAATACTGGCAGCCCCTGGTTTAAGAACGTCTGACTCATGTACAATTCATACTTGTGAACAGTGGTTCATATCATGAACAATGGCTCGTGATAACGG
>JAODKF010000068.1:20564735-20590065 GCA_026779585.1 Mormyrus proboscirostris
TTAAGAACGTCTGACTCATGTACAATTCATACTTGTGAACAGTGGTTCATATCATGAACAATGGCTCGTGATAACGGATTCACGCACTACTTTGTGAGGCGAGTGTAACACTGCACGACTCCAGTGCTCCATCAGCGAGGTACAGTACAGCACCGTATGTAGTTACTTTTTTATTATCATTACTGTGAAATCCTGCCTGTACTGGGGAGACCAACAGAACGATCATTTAAACATTTTTTTTGACTGCCTAAGAGTCTCGCACAGTACTGAATGTCAAAGTGCAGGAATTTGAAGAGGTAAAGAGAGGTAAAGGGTACTCAACCCCCCCCGCCCCCATCCGTCTGAGCTTACCTCCTGGTACCGGATCTCCTTTGTGAGCTCCTTAATAAGATGGTTGGGCCTGATATTATCTGGAACCTCGCTGGTGGGTTCAGTGACCTGGGGAGACAGTGAGGGGTCTGTGTGCTGGAGTTCATTATGGGCAAAACCAGTGTGCGTGCTGACATCTGCTGGCCACCAAGTGCCTCACCTCCCTCTTTAACCACCTCTTAAGCGTGGGGATTAAAGCTTTAACTCCCTCCAGAAGATAAGCGGGGGGTTGGCATTTGTCCTCTCGGGATTCTGGTTTAAAAGAAAAAAAATAACAACACATTTAGGTTCAAGTAATGCGAACGACCCACAGATATGCACCCAAGGTCCTGTGGTTTCTCCTCACCTTTAAGAGTTTCCAGAAGATTCTTGCCCACGTACCAGCAGATGGCCTCGAAATAGGGAAATTTGAAGAGGTCGGGAGTCTTCAGCCGTCGCTCCATCTCATAACACCTGGCGTGAGGAGGAAGTGAGGTCACACTTGGAGGAGGCAGGACTGCGCTCCATGGAGTTCCCCGGCTGGCACGGAGGATCCCTACCTGAGCTGCATGCCTATGTTTAGGTTGTGCAGGAAGTTCCCGCCAAACGCCATGCAATCCTGAGAGGTGAGGACAGCGTGGATCCACCCTGCAGACAGCGACATCACGTCATCACCCTCTGATGCTCAGAAACGCATGCAGGGGCTGTGTCACACCCCTGAGCACAGTGTAGAGGGGCTGGGTAGAAGTCACCCTCTCCCCGAAGAGCATAACCAGCCAAAAGCTGGGGGGTGGCACTAAAACCACAGGAAATCAATGACGGCCTCCAGGTGGCCGAAGCCTCTTCTACACAGGTGCCCCTGAAGGAGAAACAGCCAAGAATCTTGATGGTGGGGCATGAAAATCCAGAACTCTGCAGGTCATAAATACCCTCATAGATAAGCAGAATTTGCTGCTAAACCTGCAATATCAAGACACGTCTTGAATACAGCTTCTCCAGGGTATGCGGCGCAACCCTATATCTTTTACTATTAGCCTGAGGTAAGGGCTAGAATCCCTGCACACGAGCAGCAGGTGTGGGACCTCTGCGGTGACCCTGAGCAAGGCGGACCATGTCAGAGCAGGTCGGAGCGGGGTTTCCTAGCGGGGGTGCCTGGGCCTGAATGCCTTCGGCCCTACCGGCAGCAGCTGAGGAATGCAGAATCCATAGAAAGGAACATAAATCTCAGATATTGGCACGCTAACGCTGGTGTGTTAATCGCAGCAGGTGCCCAGACCATCCCGTTCCACCAAACTGGCTGATGACAGGGCTTTCATATCAGCCTGGAATAATTTATGGCTCAGTGTCAAAAACGAACCGGGAGAGCTGGTATGGCGACGGCGTGCCATTGGACGGGATTTCAGAAGCAGAGGGGGCTCTTGTTTAATTTAATGACGGGATGGAAGAACGTGTGTTTTTTGCCACTGATCCACATAGAGAAGAGTTCAACCAGACCTTCCCACGCTAATCCAAAGGAAAGCCATTCCACACGTGGAAAACTACCTTTGTACAAAGTGCTCCAACATCCCTCCTCCAAAAAAAGCAGAGAGTGCATGCCAAGACAACAGAAGCAGATGTGAGTTGGCAATTTGCTGGTCTGCAGTAAAATATTCAGTTGTATAAACAGGTACTTGTCAGTTCAGCAGAACAACACAACAGAAAGGGAGTTTCTGATCATAGGCATAGGTGGAAGTATGAAGGGGCGGGGCAACAGAGCCATAGTTGAAAGCAGATTGGTCCCTGTGTGTCCCCTCCCCTGTCCCTCACCAATTCAAAACAAATCACTGGCAAATGATAAGTTTGGGCCCTCTGTATGTATTCTGGCCCCGCTCATGCCCCTGGAATTGCCCTCAGGACCACCCCTTCCTGTGGCCGGTACCCCCTACCTGTGGGAATCAGAAGGGTGGTGCCCTGCTGCACGACGCACTTGTGGCACTTGTCCACCTTTTCGCCAAAGAACACCTCACTCTGGTTGGGGGACGAGCTCCACTCCTCGTACAGTGCAAGGTTCGCCTGGGTCGGCTTGATCAAGTAAAAAATCTTTTCACCCTGTGGAGGAAGACAGGAGGAGGCATGACCGCTTGGAAGGGAACTGCCCCACGGCAGCCATCATCAGGGTCCGTACCAGGGCAGAACCTGGGATCACAGGCTTCAGGCTGCTGCTTTAGTACTAACAATCGCGTGCTGGATGCGCATTAGTGCTACGACCGGAACTGGGTCACCACATAAGGCCTCTGCTGTTAAGTGTTCACTGGGCGCCAAGCAGAGCCCTTACCCAGAGTACGTGGTACCACACGGACGTGCCCCCGAAGTCAATGTGGAAGTCCGTGTAGCTGTCCTTCACGCCCATCAGGCAGTACTTCTGCACAAAGGGCTTGGGGAAGTAGGAGTCGTCGGGCCAGTAATTCTCCACCCAGGACATCTTCTGAGCAATGTAGGGCACCTCCACCAGCTCTGCCATCCTGGCCAAGACGGAAAAGCGCAGCTGAAGGTTAACTGACCGGCAGCCGCCTTCTACTTGCCTGTACCTGATGGCCATTTAATGTGCCGTCATCTAAATCCCACAGTCTGTGTGCCAGGCTTCCACATTACATCATGCATTACATCAGTCTTCGTGTCAAAATTCTGAGCCCAATATTGTGTGGCACGAGTTTCATTACTGCACAACTGATACCGAATTGAACCAAAGCCAGTGACATTCCCATGGCGACGGTGGTGAAGATGTGTTAGACCTGGGGGATCCAGTCGGGTGCCACACTCACTTTGTGTCGGAGAATTCGAGGCTGATGACATTTAACACTTTCGGCCGATGCGGTTTGTAGTAATACTTGACAAACTCGCCAAGTTTTATTTTGCTGTCCGCCTGCCTGGCCACATCAATTACATCAATGACTTTATCGCTTCCTGAGGAGAGAGAGAGAGAGAGAGAGAGAGAGAAAAAAAACACACAGAGTTAGCTCATTATCAACTATGCCAACACACACACACACACACACACACACACGCACACAAAGCCCCACAACTGCAGCTGCTAACTCCATTTACTGCATGGCTCCCGTGACCCCCACACCCCCCCACCCCATGTCAAACATCAGGACAGTGATCAAACACCCCAGGTAAACTAAACGCTAAACCAGGCCCATCTTCTGGCGAGTGCCATGTGGGAAACTCGCTGAAATTCCCACCAATTCCCATCAAGTGATTCCATTAACCTACTACATCTTCAACATATAAACTGGTTTTGCAAACTGTTCCCCAGGGAACTGGAAATGGCACTCGATCTTTCAGTCTGAAGACGGTAACTGAACAAGCTGCCTATTTAGAGACCATGCATATACCTATGAGACACGTGAGGACATACTGCGTTCAGTTGTTTGGGGATCATAGTTTATGCGAGTATGATGCCCACAGCCTGACCTTGAGGACCTGGGCCGATCGCTGCTCACCAGCACTGGAGGGGAAACCACTGCAGCAGGGTGCGTGAATCCCCAGATCCCCCCCTTCCACTGCATGCTCACTGCCTTCTCACACACCGATGCAGGGTCTCGAGTGAACCCCCCCCCGGAAACACAAGAGGTATTGTGTGTACTACTGATTTTTCATGAAACGGGTCAAGTCTGCATTGTGCACCCCAGCTGAGCACGCACGTAGCGGGGGGTGGGGCAGTGTGATACTATTCATTTACATGTCCAGGCAAAGGAAAACCTGGGGTAAGGAGGGGAGGGGGCTCAGCAGGCTGCTGGTGCATAGCAGCAGAGTGGGGACATAATTAATAGGAACACTGGACTGGGCATTTTAAGGTGTCTGGGGGCTGCAGGACCCATGGTCATCATCATGAGAACGTATCCTTCAGATTAGCAGAACACCATCATAGTAAACAGCGACGGTCCTGATTCTGGAGTCACATTTAGAAACAGCTGCTGGTAAATTCCTGAGGAACCGTTACATGTGAGATTATTCATGTGGGTGATCAGTTAGGGGACAGGTGGATTGGTGCGGCTTCCTACGATGTTGGTCAGAGTCACACGGTGGTGTTGCAGCAGTGGCAGGAAACATCCTGTCTCCAGTCAAAGCTTTGTCCAGCCCCCCCCCATGCCCCCAGACAGCCACGCCCCATCAGAGCTGATCTGTCTGCCACAAGACCAGCTATAGTGGAAAGACCAGTAATTTGACCCGAGGGGACATAATAAATGCTGGGAACACGAGACACACGCACACTGGCCTGTAACAGGACCCTGTAAGTACCATGCTCTCAGCGATGGAAGCGAGCGTGCCCTGTAAGCAAATCTGTTCTTGTCGTTTACTTATTGCTCGATTAAAGTTGGTTAAACAGGTGGATCCTGTGAGTCTGGCAGCTTGGTCACCCGACACAGCCCATGGCCCCATTCAGAGCCGTAATAGAGCTCTGGAGCGAGGAGATAAAGCTGAATGAGATGCTGATACGGCCCCTTAGCCAACAAAGGGCTCAGGCACAAAACAAAGTAAATTCTCCGAGATTAGGATCTGCTCCTCTCACTTACAGAGCATCAACGGAGCGAGGATTCTCCGGTACACCGACCCACTTATTGTGATTGTGGTGGGAATTCGCTGGCACTCAGTGGGCAGCGGCAGGTATGCGGGTCACACGCGGCTCTCACCCACATACTGCTCCACGTCCTTGACAGAGAAGGAGGGGGGTGGCAGCTCCAGCCCCAGGCCATCCAGTTTGGCTACCGCAATGGGGTACTGGAAGCCCTGCTTCTCCAGGTACTGCTGCGTCACCTGGTGCCCCTGCATCTTGACCAGGATCTCGTCGGCACTGAGACACGGGCAGCCAGACAGGAGGGATGATGAGGGGGAAAGATAGCACTGATATTCATGACGCGTTATTAAGCAACAGTGATAACTAGCTTCACATTTTATCGTCTATTCTCTGTGACCCGAGTGCGGCGAACAATGGTGAGAGTGTGCAGGCCTCTCATTGGCCGAGGGACATCACATGACATCATGTGACTTATTACAAAAATACTTGTTTATGCAGGCATCAATAAATTGAATGGCTCCTTTGCTAGAAGAGTAAGCTGAAAGCCTTTTAAGATAGCAAGGGGTGGTAGACGCCACCGAGGGGCGCTGCATGTACCGCCCAGGCACCCGTCACCTACCTGGGAAAGGTGCGAGCCTGCAGCTGTCGCACGAACACGCAGGTGCCAGCCTGTACTGGCTTGGTGCCGTCGCCGGGCTCCGTGTAGTCATGCCGGTGCCAGTTATTGCGCTTCTTCACTGAGAACGGAGGGAGAGAGCAGAGGGATCGAACCAAAGCCACTTAAATATAAGATCTGGGTTGTATGACATTTACTCGCTTAGAACGATCGTCCCAAGAACTAACATGGAGTTTACGGCCGAGATTGTCCCCAGCCTGCTTCAGAGGCTCATAAAAGCCACCCCTCCTTCCCAAGAGGGACAGAACCTGACCTAAATGTGATGCTTAAGCTACAATTATATCAACCTACTAATGAGCCTGCGGTACTTACTCAGGGAGGGTCCGTGTACGGCGTGACAGTTGGGGCAATGGTAAACATCGATGTCCACTGCATGGTGCTCCTCTACCTGGACACAACTGAAAGGGACACAGATGGCAGAGTCGATATGAGCAGACTAATGGAGGAGATATGCTGCATTCCATATACCTCAGAGGCGGGGAGTCGGAGCTGGGAATGATGTCACACTTGAGTCATCCGTGTTCCAGTACAACTAGTCGGTCTGAAAGCCATTTAGCATTAGCACTTCTAACCAGGTACATTATTAGCCACTGTCAGCAAAACCAGTCGATAGCATGCATTACATGGTATTTCGCGCACACAAATTTCCGACTCGGGATTTGGAAATTCCGACTTCTGAGGTAAAATGGAATGCATCAATGGTATGCTTCACGATGAGAAAAGGGCCTATGTGACAGGAATCATGGCAGCCAGCAGGAACTCCGAGGCATCGGAAATGTGCGACGAGAAGCCAAGGGCCCCAGTGTCTCTTCTCCCAACATCAGCAACACACACACCATTTTTTTGACACACAAACGAAGACTAACCGGGATACGTAACAAGCACAGAACACTGCGGTAACCATCCCGTCACCTGCAGACCTGTCCACAGGCTTCCGGAAACCACAACGCCTGCACCTCACTGGCAAATGGCTGCACACAAGTGAGTGCCACTCCTAAGCATGACAGACTGCATGACAGACTGCATGACAGACTGCATGACAGACTGCAAGAAACTGACATTTAGCGTACCTTATATGCAGCTTAAGATTAAGAAATTCTAGCGTGCGGTGCCCTATGCATCAAGTCTTCCATTAATCCCACAATGCTGCACTCTTAATGCCTTCACTCTAAGTGCATCCACTCCTGTGAGTTTTCGGAGGGATCTGCATTTGTGCACCTCTGATGACAGCTGAGGCATGAGTGAGGTCCACGGCAAAGAGAGAGAGGGCTTCAATTACAAGGCTGCAAAGCCTGCACACACACGCATTCCAGCAGAGCGGTGCACGCTGCACATGTGCTAAAAACCTAAAATTTGCGCAGTAGGTCTAATGGAACTTTAATAGACGAGACCAAACTGTCCTTCAAGACATGGATCTGCCGAGGGAGGCGATCAGCAGACGTGACAAGTGTCCCGTGAGTAAGATTGACGCTGGGGAGTGTCATTAGTCCTGCCACAGCTGGGGAGGGGGGTGGGGGGTGTTTATCCATGAAGTGCTGAGAGAAGCCGTTATGTTGACCAGCAGCAAAGGCGTCCTGATTAAAGGCCCTGCCCCTCCGCCCCCAGCCAGTAGGGGTGAGGGGGAAGGGCAATGCTATGGTTTACACAGCAGGAGCAACTTTCTGAAAAACAGCCCCATTCTCTTTCCTCTAGGAGTGACTCCCAGGAGGAGGTGCTGAGGAATCTATTGCCCGTTACCGGCTTTCATCTTAGCATAATTGCAGGAAATAGCTGGGAGACCGTAAACAAAACAAAGCAATGAACTCATTTGAGAATACTCTGTACTCTGTGTGACGGACAGCAGGCAGCGCAGACAGACCCTCCGGAAAGCCGTCTGCAGCCGGCGCTGTCCCAGTCCCCGATGCCACATTGCCATTGTGCTGGGTAGTCAGCACGGGATGATGAAAACACACGTCGTATGGCTCACACGGAGCCTGGTTACACGGAAGTGTCCGGAACAGACAGCACTCCCCGCCTTCACACGCTGAGCTAATTATCTCGCCGCCGAGACTGTCGTGCGGATGCGCAGAGCTCATATGACACCGTCTGCCGGTGGCACCTTCCAGGTGTCTGGGCTGCAAGCCCATTAATAATAACTCTCTTACTAGGATACGGGCTGCAAAGTGTACAGGAAATGAGCCACTGGTCACAACAAATACGTCACGATGGCTGTGTGCATAGGCGGACAGAACCCTGAGCAGGCCGCTTACAGACGACCGGGCTAGACGGGGAAACGGGCTGCATAGGAGGGCTTGATCAGGGAAGGCGGGGCTTTGAGGCTCAGGAAGTGTTAATGAGTTTAAAACCACCACCTGAACAGGAAAGCGGGCCCATTTGCCCCAGGCGTGGGGGGTCGGCTTTAACCGAAAGGGTGAATGATGGGGCCCCATCAGCATTTAAACCCCCTTCCACACTCCCCCCCCCCCCATCATGCCCCATACAGAAGACATTCAGTGCACATTCTCTACCTCACGTCCCCCCCCCCAATCTGCTGGACGTGCCCCAATGAAGCTCCCCGATAGCCTTGACGCCACCACCACGTTACTCTGCTCACAATTCCACAGCTGAACGAAGAGGTGGAAGTCGACGACAAAAAAAAACACACACCATACTGCATGCACATATTTAAATGATATGCAGATTTACCTGGATTGTATACAGTATGTACAAGTGGGGACACAGGATTTATATAACAGCTTTATTTGGCAGCCACAGGAAGCTAAACGTAAAAGCAGGAGAATCTGTGGGAGGCTTATGGCTCCTATTCAAGCAGAGCAGATCGCGCCAAACGGAGAACGGCGTCCCAAAGAGAGCCGCCCCTCCCCCCACCGAGGAACTGACGTCTCTCTGTGCCTCTCACTCCAGGGGTCTCAGCTGGCCTCCCTACCGACACGTTTATTTTTAGACCATCTTTCTGTTGAGGAGTTACTCCGGGCACGAACACCCCGCTGCAGGACTTAATGACGTCTGTTTGGGTCTGGGGGGCTCGGAAACATTGCATGAGTGTTGCATTCTCCTGCAGGCCTCAGACTGAGTATTGCACTGCGATTGCACCTCAGAGGGAGAGACCTTCCCAGCATAAGCGGGATGAGCCTCGCTTCGCCAACATCCACATCTGAGCTCAGAATATTGAAACTGCGTCACAAAAAAAATAAATAAAAAAATCTGCTTTCTCCTCGCTTGTTAGAGAGGATAAGCCCAAAGCCCACTGCCCTATTGTTCTCAGATTTGAGGCAAAAGGATGAGCTTCTCCACCCAGGATAACAAAATATAACAGGAAGACATGTCTCCATCGTCCTGGCCTCTGGCATCTCCAGGCATTAAGAGGCTTAATTCTCAGGAATGACAGACTGACTGTGTCTGATAGTCCCACGTGCAGGGGAGAGAAAGGAAGGCGGCCTGCCAGGAGGCAAACACACGAGGACTAAAAGCGGCCCTTTACCAGACAAGGGAAGGCTGACTAGCCAGAGGGGGGGGGGGCGGTGGATTCTCTACACATAACCCACCGGCACATTGAGGTCGCTCTCCTGTGTCTGTCCTTTCAGACTTGCTGTCTGCCTTAAGTGGAGCTATTCATTAATCAGCGGGCCTGTAAAGGAGCATTGTGATGGAACAGGAACGGCAGTGGCAAACGATGCGACTGCCGGAGGGAGGTGCGGGACATATTAGTGCATCAAGAAATCCTCAGAACCAAGAACAGGAGCCTGAACATTTCTGATGGCCTTAAGGATACTTCAGCAGTGTCACAACAAGACACATACCCCCCTGCCTGAGCAGTGTGTCCGAGCTGCTTGGCTCACACTGCCGTAAGCATGACGCACCCGTGGGTCGGTGGGGCCCCGGCGAGACGGTGGGGCCCCGGTTAACCGAGGGCGATTAGGCAATAAAGCCAGCGCTGTGGCAACTGCAGAAACGACAGTGGAGGCGACAAACCGCCCCCATCCGATTTCCCACCCACGTTTTGCCATCTACATCCGCCAGAGCTGCACTCCATTCCAAAAAAAGACAGAAAACATTCCTCATTAGCACAAGTGCCATTTCCTCTATTGTTACTGTGTAACTTCAGGTGCCAGGTCCATTGGTACCATGTTGTGTTCTCGTCGCTCTCATCCTCTGAGCCACTGCCTGCAGTTTTAGGCACCGATGAACTGAGCGAATGAGTCTCATAAAGTAAACAAGGCACAAAGCCTTCTAGAGCCTAGAGGGGTTTCAGAGCATCTACACGGCAACCACTACTAAGGTGCCCATAACAGTCCAATATAATTCAAAAGTACAACCAAAGCAGCAATTCCAGACGACAGCAAAAAAACCACAAGCTTGGCAGAGGATTCTCGGTATGGATGGAATTTCACGCCACAAAAGGTCAGAATACACAGAGCTGTAAAAACAAAGGGGTAACAATCCAAAAGTTGACACTATTGCTTCACAGTTACATTCTGCCGTAAAACGTTTCAAAAGACTAAACACACTTTCTGTACTGATAATATAAAAACAAAACGGGCTGCTTGGGAGACACTGTAATGAGCTGGTGTTTCATCTGAGACTGCCCAAAAGCATCGTAAATCCAAAATGAAACATCCACATTCATAGTAAACACAAAACACCTGACGGAAAAATGAAACCGGTCAAAACCAGATATCCCCAAAAATTGAGGTCCATGACAAACTGGCCCCAGCTGAAAATAGAAACTGAGAATGCAAGCATTCCTAGTCTGCTTTTCAGGCACACGCAGGACCAAGAGAACACGAATGCATGTCAGTGACCCTCAACGTGTCTATTTTAAAAGCCTGTGATGACAGACTGCCAAGAGGGTCACTTCTCATGGGCCAGCAGAACCCTGGAAGCACATTGATGAGGAGCAGCGGGAGTGTGGCTTCCTGTCCCCCCGCCTCCCCGGCCCCACCATCTTAGCAGCTTGTGGTGGTCAAACACTTGAGAAGAGGAAGAGGAAATGTGCCCCTCTCCACCCCCAGAGGAGGAAATCACACAGCCCTCAAGGCCAGTGACTGACTGTCTTCACAGCATCAGCTTCCTGGTGCAGCATCCATCAAGTAAAAATGGCTGGGAAGGTGAGAAGACTCAGGATCCCCGTGCAAATGTCAGGGCAAAGCGGGAATGTCGACATTTTCACACAGAGCATTTCTCACTAAGTACTCACTAAATACAATACTAATGAATAAAACATTAAAGATGTATACATTATAACTAATAGCAACTGGGAGGTGAATCCATAAATGTTACTGGGCTAAAGCATATGAAACCAGACACTGGATCACAAGCATCTGGACTGAGAAATGGATCAACACAAAGTATATGGAAATGCAGAGAGTGAATCCACAGAGCTGGAATCACTCAGCAAGTGAATGAGGACAAAACAACGATTAAGAATTACTCAGCCACCAGACCATTCCCACTTAAAACTTTAGGGTGATGACGAAAGTCATTTATCTCTCAAATATTTTCATCCAGAATGGACATTGATTAATGGGGCGATGAACTTGCAGACGGCCGGCGGTGCTGTCATCGATCTTCAGGACTGTCCCCTCCCCCGACCACCCCTGTTCACACAGGACCCATTCAACAGCTTGCGTGCTGCATATGAGCTGGCCCGGATGACCCGGGCCGGATGACCCGAACTCTGTCCCAGTCCTGCAGGACCATGCAGTGACTCAGACAGGCAACTCAAAGGTAAAACCCCTCTGATCATGCACAAACGAAGGCCACTGCAATGCTGACGCTTACAAATAAGACTGGGAATTACACAGGATTGATAACTGCGTGATTCCAGAAAGCATGACACGATTTGAACAGTGGGGGCTGTTCTGGGACAAAATGCCTCGCATTCTAGTACAGACTGTGGAGAAATCAGCTCAGAGCATTAAACCAGGGTCACGACACACACCACAGAACACAGAAACCAGACAGGATACTTTGCTGAAACTGCCCAAATGAGTCCAAAGTATATATAGGTCTATGAAAGGTCTGAGAAGCGGCACCGTGGCAGCAAAAGCGAATCTCACTACATGCCACATATGTACCAGTGCAGTGAGAGTACAGTTAATATGTATGAAGGTATAGAAGTGCGAGTAATGTATGAGTACAGCATACATGAGTATGGGTACATTGAGTACAGTGTGTACACTGATGCGACTCCTGTATGAGTTCACTATGTACCCTACTAGTACACTGATGTGCAAGTTCTGTAAAGTGACATGCAAGTATAGGATGAGTATAATGCCAAACGAGTCTACCATGATTTGGGACATACAGACAGAATGGCAGGTTTGTGTGCCCCACGGTCACCCATTCTCCCATTGGCAATCACCAGCCCACCAGCTTGTGCCAAACTCACATGCCTGTGACACACGTTGTCACCAATGATGTCACAGACTACTCCAGACCGGGTGTAAAGCAGATTTGCAGCACTTCTGCTTTCTGCTCAACCGTTAAATGCCCACCCATGTCCTACCAGCTCAGAAACAGCAGAAGTTAACCAACCAGTGTTGAGGCAACTTCGCAGCACTCACATACAGCAGAAATCCTGAAAGAGGAACAATGGCATTTTCTTCCCCTTATTTTGCTGGAATGATGCAATGATTTTACAGAATTGAGCATCCCATAATTCCCGTCTTCTAATTCTTGGCAGTCTAATGCAGTTACATAAGACCTTAGTGTCACCACATACAGAAAGAATATTTCTTGTAGTACATCTAAACAGCGACGGGATGTGAGGAAGTAAAATCAATGACCATTTCCAGGCTGTGACTCATTAGTCTGCTTAGGTGGGATCAAACTGCCTTTTTACCTGGAAAGGTTGACATATTTTAAAGCAATGATAGAATTTCCTGTGTAGAGCTGCCTTTTCACGCGACTTACTGAATACTACCGTGTAGTAATTTCAATGTCCATTCAGCACATGCCTTTCCGAGGAACAATCAAGCCCTAAATGTGTCACGGCATCCAGTTTATTCAAAAACAAACGTCTCTGGAATCTGAAAGACTGAGCTCTGTCGACCGCATTCCTCCTGAAACACGATGAACGCTCAACCCATCCTGAAAGCTACTAGCACCTAAGCCTCCTAATCAGTGTGATTTACTCGACTAAAAGCCTAACCAAACGTCATCCTACCATCATACCAACACTGCGGAAAATGTACGGCTGTAACTGTCACTATAAGCTTGAAAGCCCTTTAATGGATATGACTGTGTTAAGACTCCATTGATTTCTGATACTGGGATACTGCTTTCAAAGTAAAGGTGACAGAAGCACGCTGTCCATTTCCAAAGCCTGAATACTCCTTATGTTACGATGTACATTGTAGTTTACAAGTTTAAATGCTTATACAACAAAACTATTTATATATCCTTCATAAATAAAGAGATGTACAAGTACACATGCAAAAATAAGTGTCACGAGGTTCATTAATGCAGTGAATGATGTATCATCAGTGGCGTTTGGGAGACTTTTGCCAACATAAAGGTAAGAACCCTTATTAGTTCAGTCATATCTACACCAGTTAAGACATTCAAGTTGTAAGTGCCCATCTGTCTATAGATTCTACATACAAGGATTGCAAAATGTTTAAGTCATGCAGGCAGCGCAACAAAAATTGTCTACAGTAGACGTGGTCTTTCTACAAAATTATCCCACAGAGGAACAACTCACACGGGATGTCCAAAAGAAGACCAGGACCACATCCAAGGATCTGCAGGCCTCCGACAATACAGGAAATATCCATAGCTTAAAATGATGCTAGCTTAACGGCAACAACATTCACGGGAGGTAGGCCAGCGGGAAACTTTAGCTTTGCTTTTCTCTGGAGAAAGACCCCAGATCTTGCGGATGAGCCACCAATGGTCACACAAACTTCCTTTAAAGGGATGAGTGAAATTGATCTTAATGACCACAACGGAAAACACCACCTACCATAAAAATAATCCCGTTCTAGCAATCAAAAGTGGTGGGAAGGTCAGTTTTGCCCGTGTACCTAATCAATTTACCATCAATGAGGGAACCGTGGCTTCAAATAAATATTCAGAAAAGCAATATCAGGGTCTTTGTCAAAGAACTATAGCCGTGCTGAAAACACATACCACAGTACAATGACTATTACAAACATTCCAGAAAACAGGCGACAATTAAGAAATATGTGTTGAACACAAATAAAATTCATAAGACCCAACAGAAATGCTGTGTCAAGACACAACGCAGGTCGTTCATGCAGTACAACTCACTAAAGAAAAAAAATGAACAGTTGAAGCAATTCTCAAGGCGAACATGGGCAGAAACTCCGCAAAGACTGTGTGGGAGACCAAGCAGCAAGTACAGGAAATATTTGATTTCAGCCGTGGCTGTTAAAACTCCTATAACCGGCCAGGATTACACGGGGCCACTCACTCCTGTGCACAGGGATTTTGCTTTTGTTAGTCATTAATGAAAACATGTTTACCTAATAAAAACAACAGTGACCCGGTCTGTTTTTGATGCGATCCTCATCATACAATGAGTCAGATAACCTGCATGTACACATGAAGGGTTCGCACACTTACAGGCCGCTCTGGTCTTTAAAACACCCGTTTAATTTTGGTTATGAATCATAGACAAACCGCTTTGGCAGCAGATTAAGGCCAAGCCTCCAGAACGTGAAAGGACTGGTTGTGGCAGGAAAATTCAACACAAGCTCACACGTCAAAGTTCAGCGAAGGACAAACGCGGGATGGCGCACTTCTGCAAAGATCTGCGGGGAGCGTGCATGGCCCTTTAAACAGCCCCGCTTCGACTCGCTAGGTGGCTCCTTCTCTCCGCCTATCTTTGTTAAAAGGAGGCATTTAAATGTCCAACTTCGCCTGTCAATCACAAGACCCAACTCTCGCCGACCCAACCTTCTGCCCAGTTTCCCCGTCTGCAATTAATTTCACACGCTCCTTAAAAAGCCGGCCGAAACTTCCTTAATGATTGCTCTCCACCGCTGCAAATGCAGCGATGAATAAAAACTCCGCACCACACTGCATGCGGGGGGAGGCGGGTCGAAGCGAAGCTGTGATCCCAAAAGAAGACATCATATCCTCCCTAATTATCCCTCGTGTAACCTACAAGAAAACTGGAAAAATAGCAATAATGTCGATGTCAAAGCGAGTAGATCGTTAAACGTAAATAAATTAAAACAATTTTAAATTACAGGAACAGAAACTTTAACTGGACAGACTGATTACTGTTCTATTAACGGCACATAACAAACCACAAGAAAGCGACTTTATCTGAGGGACAATGTGACATTTTTCCCGCAAAATGTCGGCGACCGACGGCTAGATATTAAAACTTTTAGCCATGAACCGGCGACTACCAACGCCGATAATAACCTGTCACCCAACACTGGGCTTTGGCGACACGGTGCCGCCAAGTTTGACAGGACTTCCTCCGCTGGAAAAGTTGAACACCTACGGGGGGGTCGGCTGCCTGGTGACAGCGCCGGGAGTCGGGGCAGGCGACGTAGATAAAAGCAGCCCGGAGCTCGGTACTCCACGCCGCTCGCACCGGCAGCCCAGATTTGACCGGCAGCTTCGGTTCTCCAAGCACACCGACACCTCTACATCGACACGCCGTCGTAAGGGGGGCACAATCGCGGACCACAAGTCCGCTCGCTCCGCTTGCCCTGCCGAGCTGCCCAGACCCACGGAGATTAAAAGTGGAAAGCAGGGCAGTTTAAATTGTCAAAGGGAAAATGCCCGTCCGACCGGGGCCATTAAATACGACTTTCAGTGTGCCGCGACGGGCCCACCATCCGCGGACATTTAATTAACCAGAAGCGACGAGTGACAATAAAGGCACATGAAGACCCCCCTCGAGCCCTCAGATCGCAGCTGACACCGCGTAACCCCCCCGTAGCGTCCCGACAAGGATTACCGGTCCGCCGGTAAGGGACGCCGCTTCGAGTACCGCCACAAAGGAAGGAAATAACTCCGTACCTGCCGTGGAACCAATCCTTACAAATGTCGCATTCGATCATAAACCGGTTCACGTCGTAGGGCTGCCGGCAGACGCAGTACAGCGGGACCGCCGCCGCCATCTTCCTTCTGTTCCCAAAACAACGCAGCGAACGCAGAGCGGGGCGGAGACTCCTACGGCGGAGAGCGGAAACAGCCGAGGGCGGTACGAAGCGTAGACGAAGCAAGGAGCCAATCGGCGTCGGGCAAAGCAGACTCCTGACGTCAGTCTTACCACATTCTTTAATTTAATCCGGTCGTAAACAAGGACGATGGAACAATTGTATATAAAGAATCATGACGTTTTAGAATTGCATCATTAGCAAATTTTAATGAAAGAAACAGAAAAAAGAGAAAGCACAGAAAGTCACATCCCCGTCATAACCCATACATTCACGACAGTGAATATATTTTCCGGAACGCTAGCCTTATTACTATAACATTGGATGTTTAAATAAAGTGAAAGACCATTGTGGCTGATATATTACATTTCATAAACACATTTCCCATTGATGTTGAGCTTTAATAGTGATGGTTGTAATAAGCAAAATGAAAGTGTTGCATAACGCTCAATTTGCAGACAGGTATATCTTTATTAACAGCCTAATATAAAGGAATTCGATATGGAAAAATTACGAGTTTATTTTCTATGCAGTAATTGGTGGGTTGTCGCGTTATTTGACAGTGCACCAATTAACTAACAGCCAGTACTATTGTTGCTGAAACACAACAAGCTGTCACAACCCTACATACAAACGGTTATATAATCTCAGATTGCAGAATTCAGTCGGAGCTATCTGAAATTCACATACAAGGAAGCACGCTTCGGTTTTAAGAATTTTTTCATTGTTCTTCCATTGTGTGTAATAATCCAGGCTACTTACGTACTAAATCCCACTAAGGCTGTTGACTCGACCACCACCTTTAACATCAGTATTTTGTGAGTCTTTGGATCGAGTTGAATAATTCCCTATATTAACTGTACGTTGTCTGTTATAAATTAAGTTACAAATTGTAAATTAAGATGTACAGATGCCCCCCCATCCCCATGCAGGTACCCTACGTGCGGTTTCTTGCAGTAGACTATGTGTCACATTCATTTGACGTCGCTGAAGCAGAACGTGGTTGACGTGTGATACGTGTCTCCGCGTGCTGAATGGAAATGCCATAATGAGTTCCCATGCATTTCCCCAAGCAGCTGCCAGCTGTGACATTTCTTCCGATCCCTAAATCTAGCCTCACCCCCCGACCGGCCGATACGTATTCTTCAACCTTTAAAATATCGTTTTGCTTACTCATTGGTCAAGACATAAGCCTATCGGTGTATTGTGTGAATGTGTAATTGATACCAGTTTTTATATTCGATCTTCCTCCCTGCGATTGTAACTGGACCTCAATAAATGGAAAGGACGTCTCGCTACTTCTGAGCAAATAAAGGAGCTCGTGGGATTCATGGAATAACACACCATAGCGGCTGGATCCCAGGCATATCCTAATGAGCTGCTATCGGAACCAACAGCGTATCATCAGTCAAAGTATAGAGAAAACAAACTCCGTGGAAAAAGCAACTTGATGTCGGTACAAGAGAAAAAAGTGTTAGTCATATTTGTTTTTTTTTCCTCAGGAGCAAAACCGAATGATAATAGGCTATTACGAGTATTTAATAATATAATTCAATCATGCATTATTTTTCCATTTGATATCAATTGCGGTGAGCTGATTTCATACTAGGTTTTCAATGGACGGCATCCAGAGCAGGTCTCATTCAGCGCGCGCAGCGTGTTGCATGTCCCGTCCTTCTGGTGACAGAAGCCAGTTAATTTGCACAATTATAGATATAAGGCGTTCAAGAAATTGATCCTCTGCAGGCTTGGATCGAAAGATCAAGAATCTAATTAGGCTAAATAAGGTATTATAATGATGGTTATTACTTTATTCTATTGTTCCTCGAAATAATCTTATATGTTATGAGCTACCGTATTATTTATTTAGAAGAAAGTAATTAATAGACGAATAAATTAATAAAACAAAAACCGTAATGTGACTCGTGCCATTGTGTTCATTTCGGATGTATTAATTTGGGAAAAAGATCAGCCTGCAAACTAGAAACGACAAGAAATGAAAAATGAATCGAAGTAGTTCAGTAGGACATAGCCGACTCAGTTGTGATGAGAGATGCGCTTCGAAAGCGTGCCGCTCGAATCCCTTTTATTGTCATTTTTATTTGGGTTTTGCTGTTTTTTTTTTTAGAAAGTGCGAAACGGGCGCCACCTCGTGTCTGCGTTTTAGAAGCACAGGGTTTAAAAGTTCAGCAGCAGCGACTAGACTCGAGCGCCGCAGCGGCCAATCAGATCGCTGGCACAAAACTTTGTAAACAACGGATCTGCACGTTGCTCGGAAAAGACGCGTTTTAACGGGATTGTATAACTGCACTAGAGACGCCCGGGGGGACGGTCCTCCGCTTTCAAGGTTTGCACTCTTTTTCATTATTTACCATCACTTACATGCACTGGGTGAACGACGATTAATAACATTTTCAGTCCGATACTCAGTGCTGCTTGTGCTGAATCCAAGCGCGAGTAGGACGTTGTTAGACATCCGGGACGGTCAAAGCAGAGAAAGAGTACGGTTAGTCTCAAATATTTTACAGCACAGGGACACACGATTTTATCGATGAGTCCGTCGTTGATGACACTTATCGTGGTTCCTGCCGCCTTCCGCGATCCAGATCAGCGACAAGGAACCGTTTAGTGTAACGAACCAGCGACATTGTTGCGCAACAATTTCGCATTAGTGTACCGTATTCTGA
This sequence comes from Mormyrus proboscirostris, assembly GCA_026779585.1. Lineage (NCBI taxonomy): Eukaryota > Metazoa > Chordata > Actinopteri > Osteoglossiformes > Mormyridae > Mormyrus > Mormyrus proboscirostris. The sequence goes on from JAODKF010000068.1 coordinate 20,583,153, forward strand.
AAATGACTATGGAAAATGTCATATTATGAAAAATCCTGAATACGGAGTTATTGAAACCAGTCTTTGGTCTTTCACCACCCACTTCAACTAAAATAAATTTTAAAATGAAAACATGTAGTCTACTGTATAGTTTTATATAACACGTGAAACTCGTAACACAGTCGACAGTGATTCGTCTCTACGTGTATTATATATTAATGCTAATATTACTTAATGAATGGTTTACTTGTATTCAAGTATTAACGCTGGTAATCTATATTCATGTCTGCATATTGGAGTAACGAACGTTAACTACAGTGTTCTTGGTCGTGAAATATTTCCTTAGCCTATAAGTGTTTACTGTGGCTAATGTAAGGCTTTTTTATTAGTTTTGTAAATCTCAGGTTAGTGCTATACTGTGTTTTGTCTCGTCATTTTCCTCATGCAATTTAAGTCATTACAGATACTTCTTGTCATAAGTACCGACTGTGATTCAGGCTTAAATGATGAGTACGTGAGTCGCACTGCGGTTACTTTTATGGAAAACGACTACTTCCATAAGCTAGTAAACCAAGGGATGAAGGTTTCCACATGAAAACAGTGCGGTTGAGGTGATTCACAAGTGACTAAATTACTACCAAAACGCATTCAATTCAAGAAATGGTTTTGTATGTTGGTAAACATTAAGTCTATTTGTCAGTTTATTCTGAATCACTTCTTTTGGGAAAAGTGACAGTGCTGGTCTGTCCCAGTGACTCATATGATGCCGTGACTGGGCATCTCTGTTCTGTGATGTTTGACGATTGTTGCTCTCGTGATGAGAAACCATAAGTGTATCACAGACCAGGGGATGTTCCCCGAAGCAGGATTTCTTACTTAGCCAGACAACTTGATGGATTTAAGGTAATCTAGACTGAAGCCTCCTTCAAGGGGCTTTCCCATCATTTTTTAACAGAAAAGTCTCTGCGTAATTCCGTCAGCAAAACAAATTTCACAGCACAGTTACCAAAATAACCAAATCTGGGTGTCATTAATCGGTTCTGGTGACCCAGTTATTTCCATCTGCAAGCTTTCTTTTGCTATCCTCCGGCATCTTCGCGGAGAACAAGCAGATGGACACCAGTCGGGTGTGACCTTCACAGAAAAAGGTAAATAAAGAGCTTGTCTGACAAGCCGCCTGCAGAATGGACAATGAGGTGAGCTCTTGAGGAATGGTTCTCACAGAGGCATGTCGCTCACATAATCGCCACCTGATCAGCAGGCAGATTTTCTGTCAGTTAACCGTTTGCAGGAGACAATCCTGTGATATAACGGACCACTAAGAGGTCTCTGTTTTTAACCAATACATCTTAAAAGATGGCATTTCCTTTAATCTTGTATGAACTGTTTGGTTTTATTTTAGAGGTAATTAAAAGGAATAGCATGCCGTCCAATTAAGCTATTTCCAGGCGGAGGTTTGTTGATTTCTTGTGATGATGTTAAATAAAACTTTAATTCTCAGAAAGCATTCTGTTGGTTAATAGATTCATATCAACATATGTTTCTCAGAATCAGCTTGGTATTTTCCAGCATCTCTCGAATTCAGGTAACATGAGCAAACATTCTGAGAAAATCTTTTGTAAAATGGCTTTGTTGTTGTTTACAGTTGAGAGCAGAAACAGTGCACTGTGTCGTGAAGCTTGGCAATATTCTGCATTGTCGGAGTATGTTTTTAACTTTTAAAATGTCGTTCATTCAGACATAAGAAGAGATGTTCAGCAGACTCAAAATCATTTTTTTTTTCCATCGAGTTAGAGAATTATTCTAATGTCGGAAAGTCTTGATGCCGGGGGGGGGGCTAAAAAGTTGGGTTCCCGAACAGGAAATGACACGCCATCACAAGCTGTTTACAGGCAACTCTTTGCGGCTAAATCAAACTTCAACAGAAGCTGCCCGACGTCATGACTTCCGGCAGCAGGTGTCAGAAAGGAACAGTTGCTCAAAAAACAAACACCACAAAACAGAGTAGCTGTCATGACAATAGCCTTCATGTCTGCCGTATGAAGAGCTTTAAATCCCCTGAGCCGCTACTCATGGTGAATTCTGGGTACTGTTGCTATATTCTAATGGTCACCAGTCACCCTGTCTTTCATCCTGGCATTTACTCTGTGCTGTTTGTGCTTCGGTCGACCTTCTTTTCTTTTTGATAGTGGTAACTCATTTACCAGACTTATGTAAGGCTGATTCTCCAGCCCCTCCCAGCTGTGTTGGTACCAGTTATAGGCAGTGCTGTCCCATCTTAAAATTATTGGTGATCGTTTTATGACGTTTACAAATCTGGATCCCTAACTTGCTAGGTTTTTTGTACTAGCTTGGGGGCCTATCTGCTAAATGTAGGACTGCACAACATCCAAGGGACACCCTTATCTTTATAATTAATTTCTTACATAAAATGTGCAGAGTTTTGGGTGGGGTGGGTGGGGCTTTCCCACCAGCAGGTGGATGGGATGGGATCATTTGTGTGCTGTGGCTTCATGAATAATGATCACTCACTGTTTTTTTATCATGAGACTGGCTGAGTTTATTCACAAAAAAATCCAGGTCACTGGCCTAATTCCTAAAACTGTCTGGATAGTTTTTGACACTATTTTTGCCTGTTAATAAGATGTACAGAGTTACACTGCATAAGTGAATGCCACATTTAATTTGGTAATAAACTGTACAAAATCATGGAAGAATATGTTGATTCCTGAAAAGGATCTAAAATTGTTTAACTACGTTGCTTTTAAGCGACATTTGAGCATGTGAAAATTTAAACGTTTTGCTGAACGCTAGTTTTGCGATTAATTTCAAGAGAAACTGCTGCCATCTGGTGGACACAGATATATTTGCAAGTAAAGCATAAACTAAGCATAATACATCGGATGGGCTGTAATATGTAATAATTCGATCTTAGTTATTGCATGGCAATAGAAACAAAACAAGATTCCATCAGCTACGCCTACTGCATCTCCATGCATAAGTTAATGGATTGACCGTTATCCTGAGAATGTGGCAACTAAAAATAGTTGTTGACTCTCTGAAAACTAAGATTTGTTTCCCAGGGCTGGATCTGCCTTTTCAGAGGCCCTAAGCAAAGCTTTTTTTTTTTTTTTTTTTTTGGGGTGCCCCCTCACTAAGAAAACTGACGATCATTTCATATCCTATTTAATTTTAAACCCCTGAATAACTAGAGCAGGCGTTATACCGAAATTTGCATGCACTTCTAAAAGTATTGTTTAATTGTTTATTTGTCGGATAAACTGCTGATTATAGTATTGCGTCCCTTGTGTTTCAAACATAATTTGAACAGATGCAATCTGAACGTGTATTAAAGGAAACGCTAATAAGGGACTTATTACATTGCAGAGCCGATGATAGCTAAGCCAAACGAGCTCCTAATGTATGCTGTTGGCACCATGCATTTGGTCCTAAAGTTTATGAAAACAACAGCTAATAACATTATTCGCTAACTCAACTTTTCAGCTGCCGAGATATGTCAATCGGGGAATAAATTAACGGCACAATTATAATATTTTATAATTTTATAGTACCGTAACAAATGCGCTGCACTGCAGCATAATTTGTACTCACACTTGGGTTCCGCTATAAGTTCAACGACCCAAAAAGATTGGGGGCAGGTTGTGATTCAAACGTAGGTACACGGGAGACGCCAATCGAACCGAACGTGTAGCTAAAATGCAGATAAGTACTAGGAAACACCAACTCTACCTTACATATTGCTGAAAGCACATTTTCTGTCCGGCACCCCCTCAAAATGATGCCACGCTTTCCGTTTGCGCAGCTTCCCTGGAAATTAATAAAATCTGATTAGAGTATTTGTAGATCCAAGATTCTCCATAGTACGCACTGCCCTCTGGTGGCTGGAAGGAGTCATAACAAAGCCTAAACAGGACATTGAAAAATGGTTTGCGCTGCGTTACAACTTTTAGCCTGAAAACGCACAAATAGCGTATTTTTGAGCGTTCTGGCGCATTTTATGATTATTCTCAATGTTGAAGTGTTTACTAAAAAATCAGTTGACCAAGCTGAAATCTCTGTTCACGCTTTAAAGCTTTGCATAAAATACGCAAAACTATTTATTCACAAAGATTTGGGACATTGGTTTTTACAGCCGAAGATATAAAATTAAATCACAGGTTGTTATCAACAAAGGTTGCCTCTTCATTGAAGTTACTAATTTATTTCATTCCACAAGGTGGCAGCAAAGACGTATTTTATGGCGTCGTTATGTTAAAGGAACCCGCAGTACGAGCAGGACAGGTTGGATAATACAAATGGATTAACCAGTTAGTTCTGACGTGGGAGCCAGATTATGAAAATGATACCAATTGAAACGGCACGCCTTTTTTCTTTAAGATGCTTAAAACAGCATAACTTGCCTCAGAGAATGTGGGGAAACATCTTGCAGTTTCAGCGCGAGTTACATGTAAGGTTTTGGGCAGCTAATTATAATGGCTAATAATGGCAGAGCAGGAGAAATGAGAATAGCTGACATGATATAGAGCAACAGAGCAGAGCTTCTCAAAATCTAGATTAATCTGCAAGTTTATCCAGACCCAGCTGACGACGCACTTTACCGTCAATATGGTTAATATAAAGTATGAACATACAATGTTGAACCACCAAATTTCACACACACACAACTCGTCACAATCACCCCCCCCCCCCATGACAATCAGCAAATGTTAATAAGTTTCTCCTGTGTATTGATATCGAAGGTATTGTTAATTCATTAAAGTTTATGAAATGCTGTTTTGCGATTGAAAATTGACCCAACCGCCTGACACAGGTACACCTATGAGCAACTAACCTCAGCATGTTTTTGGACCATGGGTTAAAACCAGTGTCCAGAGGAAACCCCACTACAACATGGGGAGAGCATGCAAACTCCATTCAGGAGGGCCGGCACAGAAACTCGAACCCTGATCCTAGAAGTGCGAGGCAGGAGTGCTAACCACTGCACCGTGTGCCACCCATGAAGGCAAAGGCCAAAATGAAAGTACAACAAAATAAATGCACACTCCGCGTAACAGAGGGAGCACAGTGTTCAAAAGAAAAATGACAGTCCCAGATAAACAGCTTCCATGGCAGGTGGTTTGGTGATTCCGATCCAGGCATTATGGTGAGGAAAACTGCAGATCAAATCTTATTCTGCAGTGATGCATTGAAATGACACATCGTGAATAAACGTTAGCAGCATCTGCTGCTTCATTGCCGCTTACTGGGACGTCAGATGTGACCTGAACTCACATTCCAGCGAAGAGGCGAGGCCGCTTTATTTGTGCAGCACATTTCATACAAAATTCCAGTAAACTGGTGCCTTTTTCTTACTTGAAAAGCTTCCCTTAGTCCCTTAAGTGTGTGAAGACTGATGGGAACCTGTTTGCGCTGCTACCAGAAAACAGTCAAATCAAGAATTCAAGGCCATTGCTGAGGAACATCCTGCCCATCCTAATCTTTCCAGAGAAAATTGGTAGCCTGAGATGAAAGAGGCAAATGGGAGAACCTCCCCCCCCCACCACCACCACCTAGAAAGGTTCACACATGGAATTGTCTCACTTTAACATTTTCCTGGAGCCTGTTGGGGGTGCACTGGTTTGGAGCCTGGAACCAGTGGGGGTGTGATTTACCAGCAGGGCTCTTCCGCACGTGTTGGCTAAGCCGCGTCCGGTAAATAAATGGAGCCGACTGGGAAAAGATCCGAAACAACCTTATTATGACCGGCACGTAAACTCCGCCATCTCTCTTTCAGTCTCATCGACAGAATATTGCAAGTGTGCAGGCTGATAGAACATACATTTACAGTGGGCCTTAAGGCTGCTGCTTCCATTCTACTGCCTGTGTGCGCATGCGTGTCTGCGCATTCGTGTGCACATGCGTGTGTGTGAAAGCACCAAATGGCCTGGGATCTTCTGATAACTCTCCTCTGTCCCACATTGCCAGTGCTCTGCACTTCACCCCAGTTTCAACCAAATGGGTCGTAAATGCGGCGGGCGGCGGGCGGCGGCGAGAGGTTCCCCAGGACGTCCGTCAGCCGGCTCAAAGGCCACCATTGTGCAGCTGGTCCTTCGCAAGGAAGTCTCGTGTTGAGTATTTTCCCTTCCCTAATGACCGAGAGACGGCAGTTAAACTGGACCAGAGACGTCAAGCGTTCCCAGCTGAGCACTGCACCATAAACCGAGTTGGAAAGATAAAGCTGCCCCCCCCCCTCCCCCAGCCAGTCTGGCCCATGAGGCTGGTTGAAATGTGGTTCTGATGGAGTCTGGATGTGCTGGTGAGCTCTCATGCGACGTGCAAAAGATGGGCCACACGGCCCAGGAGATGCCGTGATCCAGAGATCTCCTCTGAAGTCCTCCGTTGGACCAGGCGTGCCGGCTTTCTGTGTTTTCCTAGCAGATCCACACAGAGGAGACCCCCCCCCACCAAGCAAAAACACACACACATATGTATTCATATCTTTGTGGGGACTCTCCATTCATTCCCATGGGAAAAGCCCTAATCCCAACAATGACGACCTTAACCCCGACCCAGCACTAACCTTAACCATAAGCAACCAAACAAAATACAAGACGTTACCCATTTTTAGTTTTCTGATTGCAACCGGAGATTTTTATGAAATTAAGTTTCCCCAAGTGGGGACCAAAAAATGTCCCTACAAGGTCAAAATAACAGGTTTTTATCACATTGTGGGGACATTTGGTCATCACAATGTAATAAAAACCTAATCCACACACACAGACACATGCGTACACACAGACACACGTATGCATACAGACACACATGCACCTGCACACCTACACACAGACACACATATGCAGGCACACATGCACCTGCATGCATGCGCACACACACAAATGCACCCGCACACATGTGCACACAGGCACACATGTAC
>JAODKF010000068.1:20670009-20681828 GCA_026779585.1 Mormyrus proboscirostris
GGTTTTGTTTCTACCAACCAGCTGAGTATGAAGAGCCACAGTCACAGAGTACTCAGCTGGTTGGTAGAAACAAAACCGCGGTCTGGATTTGTAGCTAATGGAGCTGAAATGCCCAACACTGGGTATAGGCTTTGTCTTGTCCATCTAATTTGACGACTGCAAAACATACCATTATCCCACACTGTAGTCTTTTGTGTTTCTTCTTGGTAATTTTCAGCAGAGAGTCGGAAGGGCGAGCAGAATCTTTGGTGGGGAGGGGGGTCACAGTCCACCATCACCCCGCATGAAGCATGTAGCTTAGCGCAGTCGTATTCTTAAGTAATGAGAGGACGAGAGATGGGGAAAAAAAAGCAGGGCCCTTGAGCACTATCAGCAAACAGCTGTTGCGGGAGTGATGAGGTCAAGGGCTGCAGGAACGTCTTGGGTGTTGTGGGGGTTGGGGGTGTGGTCTGGGACTGTGGGAACGGCAAGAGAAAAATGCCCACAGAACAACTCCTTCGTGGCCTGGGAACACCTGAGCGGAATGCCGCAGTAGCTCCCCTCTGTGATGTCCTGCGGAGGGCTTTTGATGGGAGCACAGAAGGTTAATGGTGAAGTCGAAGGGGCCACGTTAGATATATGCCGACGACAAAGGGTGGAGGTTAAGGAAAGGTAAATGAATACCAGGCTGGGGTTTCCCACTGGAGCTTCTCCTGGGACGGTTTTCCACAGACATGTTGTGTAGCTCAGTGAAACGGGATTTGGCCCCGTTCAGATTTTCCAAATTTTTTGAATATTTTCGGCAGTGAATGTGGGTCTTTATGCAGGGCCTTTACAAAAAAGAACCTAGAAGAAGAACCTAGTGATCCTTCTGGTTTAACTACACTCTGTGTTCATGACTTCACCATCAGAAAAGCACCAGGTTAAAAATGAGACCTATGGAATCTATCCAAGGCAAATCCATTGTCCTCTAGACTGATACTCATTTGACAGAGACCACCTGGAAGATCCTTGAGCTCTCTGGAGGAAAGTCCATATAAACAGATGAATGAGATATGATCTTTTTTTTTGGGGGGGGGGGTGGTCTGTCAGGATCCCATTGTGTCTGCAGACCACCAGAACCTTGGTTGTGCTGATTGTGTTGCCATGGTGTGGGGCTGCTTTGCATCTCAGTTGGGTCTTGCACCAAGAAATCAATTTCAAACATATGCAAGTCTGTAAAACAATGGGCGGTAAATCAATGTGCAGTCCTACTCAACATAGCAATGTATAGCAGTTCCTTAAATGAGCAGTTCATTATGACCGTCCCTCAGATTGTTACTGAAATGAGCAGTCTGTGATGGATATCCCTCACATGTTACTGAAATGAGCAGTTTATGATGGATATCCTTCAAATGTTACTGCCAAAGTTTGTCTTGGGGGAATCTGCCAAATTCTAAACTGCAAGTGATGCAGCCATTTACTGAATCTCAAGAGGCAGTTACTTTTTTACTGTTAATTATGTTGTTTGTGAAATTACATATCTATCAAAATGTATCATTATTTGTTGACTCAGATTGCCTTGGTGTATCACTATGACCCAAAAGGTAGAATTTTTTGTATTTTTTAAGCATTCAGTGTTAGAACCAAATGGCTATTGTAGAAACATAAAACATTATTCAGTAAATGTTGTCCCCTAGGTTTAGAGGGGCACGGTGGTGGTGGGGGTGAGGGGGGGGGATAGTACTTTTATTGAGTTACTGAAATAACAGAACCATGGTTAAAGTAAGTGCTGAGGAGGAGCTTAAGCAAACATAACGAAAAGACAATCAAGTACTCAGAAAGCAAACATATAACGAAAAGACAATCAAGTACTCAAAAAGCAAAACTGGTTCCCATCATACATTTGACTTTTAAGGAGTTTTTCAAAAATGAGAAGAAACCAAAAAGCAAATATGTAGAGTACTGAGGAAACAAAACAAAATTGTCATGGCAACGTGCAGCTAAGCCAAGTAGAATGAAGTGGACTCTGGGAAGACAAGCAGCTTTAATGTCTTTGGTTCGGCGTCCCTGCAGTTCTGAGCATTTCATCCAAATGTGTTTGCCTGGTTTGGAATAGTCAAGCCCTTAGCTGTGCATTACAGTCTGTAATAATGCAGTTCATGCAGTGTTTGGCTGTGTTTGCTCATGCACTGTGTTTCGTCCATAAATACTGTGGACTACGATGCCACTAAAATACAGGAATTTTGTTTTGGCCTAACCATTGAAATAATTCTGGAAATAAAGAATGAAGGAATGGGGATAACATAAATGAAGATGTCATTCGGGGGAAAATGGTCACCTGTGTATATGAGAAGAATTCAGCAGTAAACCCACTAATGTTTTGGAAATGTTGGATTGTGGGGGCTGGTGCAGGGTTGTGGGACGAGAGACCTGGAAGCGGAGCTGGATAGGGGTCCAAGACAGGGCTTAGTTCCCCTTCCGGAAAGTCCGTGAAATAGGTCTGGCAAAGGCACAGAATGCTGTTTGCGTTCATCGATGGTCCCACTGCGGTTGATATCTACCTTTAAATTTGTTTACGAGGCGACAGTTAATTCGATGCCATCTTGGGGTTATGTTGGGACACCCAGTGATGCATTGCATCTGTGCCATTGGTGGATGGAGGGGGTTTTGACTTTTGTTATTGTTCAACTGTAACATCTGCAGTTGCCCCTTTTTCCGGGTCTGAATGGAGCCAGCTGAACATAGTCGCCGTCTGTTAGGACCGTGGAGAGATTTCCACTGAAGGACGTCCTCTGTGATGCTGGCTGACCTGCAGACTGCCGTGTTTTAGAGATGCTTTGATAAGGACATCATCGAAAGTCACACTGAACTGTATGTAATGTCTGCCCCACATATCGAAAAGATGGACACCCTACAGTTGGTTGCACCAATGGCAATCTTTTGCCTCCAAAAATAGTCTTTCAGATTACACTGATATAGTTAAAGAAACAAATTCTAATATCTATGGTTTTTGTCCCCAAGCTGAAACACTTAATATTTATAAATATATTAAGTTTTAATGTGCTTTAATTTTTTATGTTTTTAATACTTTTTGCTCATTCGGGACATGCAAACATCTCGTCATAATTCCATTACTTAAATGTTGTTATTTTTAATTATTGCAGCACCATGCTCTCTATTATACCGATATCATATTTAAAATTGTTTTCAGTTACACTATGAAGGCTAAAATAACTTGCAATTAACAGCAAACATCTGTGCCTGCTCTGTTTATCAGAAACAGAGGGATAGCTTCATCTGATAATCTTCACGTTTGTGGAAATTCACTCAGTGTAAAGGGGGGTTCTGTCACTTGTTTTGTGGTAACTGTACAAATTGCATGTTTCAAAAGCAAATAAACAAAAATGTATAGTAGAAAATTGCAAAGTAAAAAAAACTTTCTTAAATAATAATAATGAAAATTAAAATTATTTATATGATGCATTTAATCATTTGCAAAATATTCAGAATTTGGAATAAGAAGAGTGTGCATTAAATAATGGCGAGAGCACATTGCTGTAGATGAATATGAGCGTCCTTTTAATACATGGGACTGCATGAACCAATCATTTCTTGTCCACTATAGGTACTGATGGAATAAAAACTGCAACCGAGCAGCATAACTGTGAGAAAGTATGGAGGTTTTTGTTATTTTTTTGTGGTTAAAACTATTCTCTCATTTTACCCTGTGCATCAGTGAACTAATTTTTCCCTGCAGCTGTTCCAGGGCTGGCTTGCAGGTGTGATGTGGTACGGACGGTGCCTATTTTAAAGAAAAAGCATGAATGCTGCTGTCAGCTCACTATAAATGGGGCGTTACATTTTTTTGCTTAAATTTAAATAATGACTGATATTTGTTACACATTTCTACCAAAATCGTAATAGTTTCATGCTGACCAACTATACTGTTATTTGGAAAAAAAAGATCTGACAACATTAATAGATATTTATGATTAAAATGATTGCATTATTTTCATGCATTTTTAGAGTTTTAGTCTTTAAAATGCACTTTAACATTGGTTTATGTATCAACAAAAGATATGAAAATTCTTGTTATTAAATGGAGAACGTAAAAATACACAGCAGCAAGTATCTTTATATAAATTTATATTTGAATACATGAGCTTTTCAGCTCACAACATGCACATCCAGTTATTTCGTGAAATTCATTTGAAAAGCCGTTTTTCAATTCTCTGTTTCTTGCCATTGTAAGACATCTCCGTCTCTCTCGTTTTCTCTCACACACACAGCCAGGTATTTCCTTTAAGGCTTAATTGAGGGCATACGCCCAGTATCAGTTTTACTTAATGGGGGACTCTCCTATTCCACTTTAAAAATGTTTATATACACATTTTATAACGATGATTTGAAATTAGGGAGTGGCATTTAAAATACGATCTAAGTGTAGATCTAAGTGTACTGAGCTATTTTTGGTTATCAGACAGTAATAGCAAATGTAATACATGCAGTTTTAAATTACGAGAACAGACACCGAGCGTCTGGGGTAAATCCCAGAAACGATTAATTTAATCTCTTAGTTGTATTTTTCACTCACATCTTCTTTGTAATCCGTTATGCCCGCGGACATTACAGGAAATTTATGCGCGCATATGTAAGAAAGTTTAAATGTTTAGTAAGTTGCAGCGCACAGTAAATGAGCAATATTGTGATCTTATGCACTGCTGAATTTCCCCTTCACTGAATTGGCAGCCACCGACGCTCAGAATTAATCATGACGTAATTAATCCGCGAAAATGCCGCATGTTCTTTGTCTTTTTTGTTCTCCCTGTACTAGATAACTTTAGATATTATAAGAATATAAGAAGACGTAAAATGACCGGATATATCATTGTTATCTAGTTATACTGCATTTGGTTAGTGTATGTGTAGAATAAACTGAAAAGCGGCTTTTATTTAATTCTTTTTGGGACCGCATCTGTTCTTCTTACTTTGTTAAAATGACGCCGTGTCATTCAACCCGAGATGTCCATGTATGAAATAGATGCGCTCAATTTTTTCCCCGTTTTTGTAGGAGGCGTAACATATGGCACACTTTTTTCTGTGACTCTTAAAACATCTGTTGTCCCAGAAATGTCATTAAATATGAAAAAACGCCAATTCAAAGCCCTCGGTGCGTCCATTAAAAGTAACCTACAACAACAGGACAGATTCGAGCGTCTGCTTTTGTATAAAGAATGACTTACACGCACGTCTTAAAACTTTAATGCACTTCTGGATGGAAAAACTCGTGACTTCGTTCAATACGGATTTTCAAAATGAAATAAATGGCTTCTAACTTCACTGTCTGTTCATACAGTAACCACGTGTGCAGGAAACACCCGTGTTTGGTTTCTAAGAACCTGCCTGTTGCATTCATGTTATTAGATGCATAGCCATATTTCCTATGGAATTGATCTAGATGGATCAGGTTTACAGAATATTTTAAGTGGCGCTTACGATTTGCTTTATTTTTGAGTGCTTTGGCGGAAAGGGTGGGCGTTTGAAGTAATCCGCTTTTGAGCAATCCATAGACAACCTGTACAGCAACTAGCGAGAAAGTTCATTGCGACAGTGGGCAGCTTTCTTGTAAACATATCCGACAACTAGCTCCAAAAAAATCCCAAGAAATGTTTTGATATGCAAATGAAATATGAAATCGGATAGACTGTTAAGTATTGTAAGGTAGCCTACTATGTGTTTTAGTTGCGTTTGAAACCTATTTATTGACTGGAAATTTTCAAATTTATTTTGAATATGTCAATTTTCTTGAGGTGTCCTATCCAAGAAAAGTGTCAAAACCTGCATCCTTTATCAAAATTGCAGTGTTTCTCAAATCTCTGTGCTGAATGAAAGAAAAATCTGTCAACATGTAGCCTAGTATTTAATCTGTTTCTTAATCACTTAGAAACAAGTATGATTGCTTGTAACGCCAACCAGCTATTATTATGTTTTGGTAATTGTATGCTATGGTTTTAGATGTTCAAATCTCTTCATACGGTTTGGAATTAATTATGCCTGGTAAATTGTCACTAAATAAGGGGGAGGGATAGTCATTTTATGTTATCTACACTGTAATTCCTAGTACAAACTGACATTTCAGATATCTCTAATTCCATTCTCACCAGTACGCATGAGTATTTGAGACATTAGTAATTCATTTCTTAAAAGCAGGAATGGCGTCACTTAAGATGGCAGCAATTCCATTTCATATCTGAAATGCAAATTCTAGATAGGCAATTTCAAATTGCATTGGTACTAGTAACGATTCTCTTTTTTGATTTCTTGCAAGTCACAATGTCTGTTGTAGATATCCAAAATGCAAACTGGTTTAAGATATCTATAATGTAGTTATAACTTTCACTTTCATCAGATTCAGCAGCTATTTAAATTTGCTAAAGATTTGAAGATATCTCAAATAGAAATTTGCCTATGAGAGTCTAAGTTATAGATATCTTCAAATACAGTTAGGAACAGTTTTGGATATCTCTACGTTTCATTGGGACGCGTAAAAATACAATTCTTACTAGTAGAAGCAGAATTCTGGATATCTAAAATACAATTACATATACGAAATGGATCTTTTTAATGTTAAAACGACTTGCCATAGTCCTTTGCTTATATAGTGTGCAATGCATTTATTATCTTTGGAGTTTATTGATTGGCGGAGAGGGCCATCCTGCCGCACAGGAGTAACAGCTTGCAGAAACGCTGCAGAGAAATCTGCCCAGTAACAATCAGCATGGACTCCATTGGCCTCAGCAGTACGCAGCAGATCTATTGGCTGCCAGGGGAAGGAAACTATCTAGAAAAAAATCGTTGCAAAGCGACATTTTACATTCGTATCTGAAGTTGCGGAAAGGTTCGGTCACTCGTGTTTGTGGCAAGCGACAGCTCTGATCGTGCATCGTGGTCTTTGCACTTCAAGTAGGCGGGACAGACTGTTTGCGAACTGACAGGGGCCTGACTATACACTATTTGTTTGACAAACATGTTAATCGATAATCAAAACACTGTGCATGACATAGCGCGTGCGCTACGTTTGGTACTTAAGCGTTCTGCTTTTAGGTAGGCCTATGTGTAATTGGTGTTAGCACATTTTAATGGGATATTGTTATTTATGTAGGCGTTTACGTTTTTGACGCTTTGGAGAATACACTCATGGACTACTGTTCAAACGTTGAAAGGCTTGGTATCACAAATGGTCAGCCCGGTACTTGTCTGATACTTTCTGATGATTGAGATTGCATCCAGTCCAAAATACTACAAAGTTTCAGTTGTACGTTTTTAATGCACGGCCCCTGTGTTTCCTTACTAACCGCAGGTTGCTATATAAAACATAGGTTTAGTTAGAACTCTTTGTACTGGGGGTGGTAAAAAGCTAAGCAGGAACTTAAGCAGGCAATGCATCGTATGGTCATGTCAGAATGTCCTTTAATCAGCAGATGCCTTATGATGTCACAAGTGAACTTAATGGAGAATTGGGTTGATGGAAAAAAAAGTGGTATCATCAGATAGCCTATGTGTGTACTTGAAACCAGTTTTCACGCTTCCACCATTCCATAACTTTAAGTTAGTGTAAAGAAATCCCCACCCCCACTTCAAATAGACATACATATAAACCCTGAAATTCAGAAGCTCGCTGTTTTCGGTGCAGCTAGCGTAAATCGTTCATAGCTCGTATGTGATTCCTTTATGACTCTTTCGTTGAATTATACTCTAATCCAGACTGTTCCCAGTGAATAGATAACTTTACTCCAATTTCATGCATGTACGCATGTGCTGTATCTGTGGGCGCGCGCATGTGTGTGTGTGTGTGTATGTGTGTGTGTGTTGGGGGGGTGCCTGAGGGTGGTCGCAGTTAAAAGTGATATTTATACACCGCGGAAAGATTCGTAGTTGCACAGGACGTATGGTATTCTGGGTCTGCATTAATGCATTAAATCATAATACGGACAAATACGAATTGGGGTTGCGAGACATCTGATGTGTGCACGCGGTGTTTGGCAAACTGCTCTGCGTAATGAGCTCCGCTGTATTAGCGTCTTACGTCACTGCTCGGGCACCTCATATGAAGTCCGAGAGCGCAGAAGAAAGTTCAGAAGGGGAGGCAGGACTACCTTAGATAGCCCTGCAGTCTCACTTATGGTTCTAAAAAGACTGCGCTTCCAGCTTTCGTATTCTTTTTCAAGTTGTTGTTATATACTTCAAGACTGCTTGTATTTGACAAGGAAATAACCGAGACATGGAACTTCTTTGCCTCGAGGTGGACAATATCATAAGAGCCAGTCCCGACCCGAACCTTCTTTACGATGACAGGGTTTTACAGAGCCTGTTAACCATTGAGGAAAAGTTTATACCCCAATATTCGTATTTTAAATGCGTACAGAGGGACATTCAGCCGTATATGAGGCGGATGCTTGCAACTTGGATGCTGGAGGTTTGTACTTTTAAATAAACTTGCTTTCGTCTGCTTTCCTTTCCTTTAAAGCATAATAAAATAACTTTTCTCGCTTTTCGGCAAGCCTTATTTCACCTCGTGCAAAAACCGTATGGCCTTTCATCCAGATTGCAACTACACGTTGCCGATGCCGTGTTTCTGTAGTAATTATTTCGGGAGATTTCGGAAGTCATGCTTGTGTCTCCGATAACGTGGAAATGCTGAGAATCGTTCAAGTAAATGGTGTGTGCTTTTTTAGACAACTGCTACCTTGCAGAAAAAAGATATAATTGTTAAATATAATGTCCATGCACACGTATGCGGCACCTCCAATCTATAATGTAGGCAAATCCTAACGCCATGTTGGCTTCCTAGTTAGGCTGTGGTAGTGATTGTAGTCACACTAAATGGACTCTTAAAACGTCTTAACAGACATTGTAAGAATCAGTTTTGAACAAAATAGCATTTATACAACAAAACCTAGTTAAACTGGACTCTAGACACGTAACATGTGTCTTACAGATTTTTTTACAAAGTGACCATTCACGGAAGGGACAGGGCCGAAGTACTCTTCCACTTTCTGTGCACGAATTTGTCTCCAAAGAATTAAATTCGTTAACCGAAAACCCCTTGGACATTTCCTGTCGGGAACGGTCGGAAAATAAAGTAGACAAATTAATCTTTATTTTCATGTTTAAATTGTTCACTTGAATTGTTCGTGAGACTAAAAATAATTTTTCAAAATAATTTCTTTTCGATCGGAGGTGACGTAGTTGTCTGAAACGGATAACCAGTCACTTTTAATTTGTGTATTTTTACGTAAAAACTAGGTTTACATTCTTATCAATTGTCGGGAATGATGTTAAAAGGTCTAAAGAACATTTTAAGGTAAAAATCTTGCCCCTAGATAATTTTTTTATATTTTTAAATATTTTATGAAAATATGACGGATTAAAAAAGGTTCCCTTTCAGTGCTGCCTGCTTTTTGGCTGGGTGATTGTGACTTGAATTCGGTTCCAAGTGAATCAACTGATGGAATGCGAGTCTTTTGACATTTTGTGTTTGATACGATTTCTAGCTCAAAAAATCTTTTGGAAACTAAATTATATTAGGCTGGATAGAGCAAGTTCAGTAGGCTACATGTTGCGGTTTTTACAACATGCCCGCAACTTTGTTTCTTTCACCATTTTCTTTGGTGTTTTAATAAAAGCTTTGAAGCCGTTTAATATGAATATGGTTTATGTGTGTTTAACCCTTAAACAAATCCTGTCGAGGCGGAACGCGCCACTTTGCATTGCATTTAATGCACTGGTGCCTTTCCGCAGGTTTGTGAAGAGCAGAAGTGCGAAGAGGAAGTCTTTCCTTTGGCGATGAACTACTTGGACAGATATTTATCCGTGCAGGCGACGAGAAAGTGTCATCTACAGCTGCTGGGAGCTGTGTGCATGTTCCTTGCGTCAAAATTAAAAGAGACGCGTCCATTAACCGCAGAAAAACTGTGCATCTACACTGATAATTCCATCAAAACGCAAGAGCTCCTGGTAAGAAACAGCCGTTGCTGCGGGAAAAAAACGAGGTAGATTGAATAATGGTACGCTGAATGTTATAATATATATATATATATATATATATTAGAGCAGGATTGATAGTTTATATACCCTTTTAAATTAATATACATGGGCGATAGTGCAGAGCAACAAGTCGTGTTCCAAGCTGTTTTAGGATAATTATTTATTTTGTAAGAGCAGTATATAGAAGCTTTGCTTGTTCTGTGCATCGGTATACAGCTTAAGTAACGCACGGTAAATTGCCATTTAAGAATTGAAGTACATTATTAGCCTGCAACATGCCTGAGACATTGCACACAGTAGATAGGAATCCTATCCCGTGAGTCATTCTTTGTAAAAACAGTCTCTGTTGCCACCTAGGGGTAGATATTTGATGTGGCAATGAGTTGACTTTCAAACAATGTTTCTGGGGTGTGAAGGTAAAGATTTCCTTGCAATTAAATAACAATAATTATAATAATATATGTACTATCTTGATATTAGATGAATCAGTCTTTCTTTGGAATATATGAATGTACATGAATTATCTAAAGTCTTAAATTAGCAGACACCCCCTTAAAGTTAGTTCAAAGTTGGGAACTCTATACCTGTTGAAGATCCATATATATTAGGTTACTTGTCACCCTTAACAAAGGGCAGCAAAAATAACTGGACTTTACTGTTGCCACGGCTGGTTCCAGAAGCTGTATGTTTCTCTCCAGTAATGATGATTGATCTTTAGTTATTGGTCATAGAGCGGAAACCTGGTTAGTTCCTCATGAGTTCCTCCACCCCCATGCAGATGCATCAAAGCTGCAGTTCAGACAGTTACAATCCACACCTTCAAATTCCTTGCATGATGGGTGATGGTATGTAATGATGTGTATTTTTGTCTGCAGAAATGGCTATCCATTCATTTGTGCTGCATTTACTTGTCTGTCTTAAGGTTTTTTTTTTGTATATGACAGCTGTGGAAGCGACTATTAACAGCAATCATTGTGGGTTTGGGGGAGGGGGTGTTTAGGAGTTCTTGGTAAAAAAATGCAGTTAATTTGGGCTATAAAGATGCCAGGTGTAGCAGAGAGGAGTTGCAGAGTCCTGTCAGGACTAGAAGCTGCCGCTGTCACTGTGTCTTCTGCAGCAGGGGCTGGTGGCATCACATTGAGCACGGAGTAGCATTTCCGGCACTCCGCGTACACTGCTCCTCCCCGTGTCCCCGCTCCGCAAACCCGGCTGGAGCCTGAGCATTTGGGCACTGGGGCTTAGCCTCCTGGTGCAAGGTCAGAAACCAGGCCGGCACCATGCCGGAGAAGGTGGGGGTTAGTGGGGGTCAGGGTGAGGCCCCCTGCCCCGTCTGACCGTACGGAAAACATCTGACATGTGCGAGACCTGTACCAATAGATAACTTTGGTGTCAAACTTTGCATTAGGCTGCTTGTCATCATCCCCCCTACCTGGGGGGGGGGGGGGGCTGCTGTTTTTTTGTTGCATGAGTCCCCAAGTTTCTCTGCAATTGAAAGTGGCCGAGTTTGACGGCAGGGAACGAAAATAGAACATGGGCAGAACAGAGAAGGAGATCCGATTAAGCCTGGCAGCGCGAAGGGGGCCATCGGGACATTTGGAGAAGACTGAAAAGCAGATGCTGCCCCCCCCCTCCAGAAACACACAGAGAGCATTCCTTCACCTCTGGGTTACATCCTCCTGTGGGTTGCAGACTTCCCACGGGCATGTGCTTGGGGATGCTGCTTCTGTAACCATCCATCTGTCATCTGCTGCTTTGTTTGTCCATCTTGCAGGAAGGACAGGTATATAGGTGGAATTCAGCTCATTGTGTTT
>JAODKF010000068.1:20696454-20714761 GCA_026779585.1 Mormyrus proboscirostris
GGGCCTCTGGGGTCCATGCAGGAAATGACAGGTTTCTCATACTGTTGCCAAGTCGCTTGTCGAGAAAGACACTCCCCCCCCCCACTAAAACAGGGAGCAGGGGAATCAAATGTCCCAGCATGGACTGTAGGGGGAGGAGGGGGTCACCAAAACAAAGAGGTACCCATTGAACTTCAGTACTGGGTGATGAAATTTGTCAGCCAATCAGATTCTCATAAGCGATTTCACCAAATATGTGACTGTGGTGAACTTATTGGGGTTTTACAAACACAGTGTATGACCATTTTGTATTATCTTCCTATTATGTCTGTGCAACGGCAAGTCAGTTATGAAGATACTGCCACAGTTTGTATCCGCAAGTTCCACTTTCCATACATGAAAACCGTCGGCTTCCAAAGTCTGTTCTTAGGTCTCAGCGATGACCTCTGGTCAATAAAATTCATGTGTTCTCCTTGTGAAGTTTGAAAAAGGGTTAGGGTTTTAATTACCTTCCACTATAAACCACATTGTGTACCTCAGTATGTCAGTTGCACAAACTCTGTTCAATAAACGTCTGCTTTAATGAGTGTGATGTCATACTGGCTTATCGTTACTATCCTGTCTGTCTTCTTAAATAAAATAATTATTTTTGCTTGAAATTGAGCAGTGTGTGGCCTGTCAATGCGTCCTGGAGCAACTTCTAGGAAGGGGACCGGATTAGAAACTGGGTTGGAGGGGACTGGGAATATGTATCCTGCTGGAAATAGAGTTGGTCAGAACTGAAAGTGGAAAATAGTGTCCATTGAAGAGTGATGGGCATGTGCAGTGGCTAATGTTTAATATGAAGATGCTGAAATGAGCTTTCCCACTTTGAAATTGGGGAAAGACACCTGTGCCGATTACAGGGCTGTTTCTAGCTATCATCAAGATCTGACGCTAAGTCAAGTTTACCTGGGGCTTGAATTGTTTTGTTTTTGAAGGAAGATTGCCATCAGGGCTAAAATACTCGGGGCTCTGCTTAAAATACTCAAGGCTATAAAGCCCTGAGTAAGGATGTCGAGCGGTAAATAACCTTGCCATGAACAAAATGTTCCTGCTGTTGTTCTGTTAAGCACACACCGTAATCCCAGTGTCCTACAGCAGCACTTCATGGGATGATGGATTCTACAGTGCCTAATGTTTAATATTTGTGCAACTGAGGCAGCCAACAAATAGTCAATGTTCTGCATGCATGTGGTCAGGTCTGATTGTTAAGTAAATCACAAGGGCGTACTAACTTTTCTCATGAGAAACACTAGATATCACTTCTGGAAATCAGGAATGTACCTTTTGTCACAAGAGTTATTTCCCCTGAAATTGCTAAGCAAGCCATAAATAGTATGAAAAAGAAATACAAAAATGAGAGTGTACTACATGAGATAAAGTTCAGATGTTAGGGTGAGATCAGATGGAGAAGGAGGGCAGGGGAAGTAACTTCCAGTAATTTCAAGATGTCATCAGTGACTTAGCTCCACGACCCTGAGCATGATAAGCAGTCAGAAGATTAATGGATGGACTGAAATACTGAATGGTAGTGTCACGCCCCACCGGTGAACCGGCAATGGGAGGAGGCAGTCCTGACCAATACCGGGACTCCACGTTGAATATAAGCCCGAAAACACCGCAGCCCGGTGCGAGGTATTGTAGATGAAAAGATGCAAACTGAGCATTACTCTCCCTGTCTTTTGTATAGCTCCGTTCCACCCTGCTTGCCCTGCCCGGCTCTTCCTGCGACCCGTCCCGACCTCCCCCCTGCCCTTCCTCCCCTCGCTCTTCCTCCTCGTGAATTCCCCGTGTACTGTGTCTGTGTCACCAGACGGATCTCCTGGCTCTCGACCCATTCTCCTGCGGCCTCCACAACGAACCCGGATCCTGACCCTGGCCATCCCGATCTCCTGGTTTTCGATCCTCCCTGTATGACCACGATTCTCCCCGCTCCAAGTTTCCCTTGCTACCGCTTGGTACAATAAAGACTCTGTTTAAACGTCCCACTGTTGGTCCTAGCGGGTTCGTGACAGGTAGATAGGGCTGGGCAATTAATCGTAAATTATTCAAAACCGACATTCAGAACCTCTAACTAATGTAAGTTACTTAGGTTTTTTATTCTGCTAATACTTAAAAAACAGTGTGTGTTCACATGGACTGTCCCCTTAAAAAAACATACTACTGCATGTGTTGTCACGTGACATTGCCCCATCCAGTCTGCGACATGGAAGCACCATGGAGGCGAACTCAAACAGCTACGGACTGTCTGTTTTATATTCATGTAATAAATATACAAATGTCAGTTAGATGGTAATCTGGAAAAAAATCGTTTACAATAATCATCTGCTTATAGCGATCAATTTCACATAAACAGATGTGATCACTATATATAAACGGTTTCCACTGTAATTTTTTTGCTTGCAAGAAATGCAAGCTTTTTATTTTCTACTTTTTTAGGGAATTTGCATCTTACATTAAAACTGACCATTTTCACAGGACGTTTTCATTTCAAGAGATTTGTGCTTTGAATTCAGCTGTTTAAAATATTCAATAAATGGCCATTAGTGGTTATTTTGTGTGTTTCCTTCAGTTATTGTAAAATCATAAAGATCTTAATCTTTCATTAGAAAAAATAGCCCAGCTTTAACAGTCCAGCATATTGATGTTGATAATGGGATGTTTTGATTGCTTTTAAAGATATCTTCAAAAAAATCTATGAAAAGTGAATCAAAAGTTTGTTTCAAATCTAACTATTATTTTTCCACCGTGAGACAAGAAGAGCAGAACAACTTATGATGAGTCATATTTTGACAATGTCATATACATCTGGTTTATTGTTTCTGGTCAAGTGACCTTAAGGGAAACAGCCGTTTTAATTGACCACTTGTGTCAGTGGACCTTTCATCCATCCATTTTCTATCATTTATCAGCACAAGGCAGGAAATAACCCTGGATAGCATGTAACCCATCACAGGGCACACAAACTCCACACACATAAAGCTAGGGTGGAGAGTCGAACCCTGGTCCCAGAGGTGTGAAGCAACAGTGTGAATCACTGGACCACCCAATCAGTGCGGCTGGCACCAGCCCTCCACCTGCTCTGACTCTTATTTGTCCATATGCACAATTCAGAGGCAAGAGTTTCCATGTATCGGGTAGTATTAATTTACATGTGAAAGAATTAATGAACATCTGCATGTCTTTTCGTGGGAACTAACCATTTTAGCATATACCTGAACTACTTGCGTACTTCGTAATCGTTACAGCCCAGTACACAGAAAATGGTGACGCAGCGCCATAAAATTGCGACGCAAGAGCGAAAGCGACGATCTAGAGAAGTCGCAGCCGGGGCGCCGCTATCATGCTCACCTTCGGCTTGACCATAATTCGGCAGTAAGTAACGACGGAATGGGGTCATCTGGGTCCCTGGAGGTCTGCCGGTGCAAGTTAGCCTTTAACCGGAGGAGGGGCGGCGAAGACGGCTCAGCGCAGAGGCATTTTGAGGCATAATACCGCCACCGAAATACGGTTATTCGGCCGCCTCGCATGTGCCCGGCCGCCAGGTTTTCACTTTAGCTGTCTAATGAACTTCGTGTCTGATCTGATCTCCGGGATCCTAGCACAGACAACATGTGAAATGCAACGTCGTTAGTACGAAGGGAGGGGCGGGGGGGTCACATTACCGTTAGCTTCCGTGGCTCCATGAAGGTCAGAAAGCACCGGTGTTTAAACATAAGACTTAATTCAAGAGATCCTTTCCCGTTCCCTGTACGCAAAATATATTTAACTTAACGGCGGCTTTTGAACGACAGAAGTTTCACCTCGTGTAAATATCAGCCGTCGCAGTCTGTGTAGCTGATTTAACATCCTCCTCTCTGAACGCTCTTTGTTTCCACGATTTGCTGTGCTTAGGAAGCCCGGTGTTCTGTCGAAATGAGCTACCTATCAAGGCGTGCTATCGAGCCTTTATGCGCATGAGCAGTTCCTACTATTTCGGATTAGGGTTAATGTTTCGGGTTAGAGTAATGGTTTTCGGGTTTTTTTAGGGGTTAGCGTAAGGGCTGTCGATTAGCACTACGGTAGCTCAAATGGACAGAACACTGGCACCTTGCTGTGTACTCACCATGGCTCTCCCCGTTCCCTTCTAGTGGAGAAACCCAGTACAATAAGGACAAGCTTCTCCAAGGTACCACTGCCAAGCTGCACATTTCTGACCTCATCCCCGACTAACACCGATCTTCCTTTCACAAGGTCGCCAATTCTCACGCATCTGGCGTGATACTCACACTTTCAAACTCTCAGGCTCATGCACGAAATCTTATGCCAGTTCTATATTATTCCATTATAAACCTAAAATTAGTTACACCAAAGGCGTTGGAGTTGTTTGCAAACTCTACAGACTATTTGCAAGATAATAAAACGGTTACATATATGTAAATGAGTGTGCATGCATGTGCAGACTTGTCTCAATTTGACTATCTCACTCCAGCCCGTCAACAAAGTTGGCAACCCTGCTTTCATAATAAACACCGTATTACATCCCCTGTGCCACACGTACGCCTGAAATTGTCTTTGCATGACATAACAGCACAGTCTCCTCCGTGGACTCGCAGGGCAGGGCGTAGATGCGCCTCTGTCCGACACTGGCAGGCAGCAGGCAGAGGCCGCAGGCCGCTACCTCAGGCAGCTGAAGTTCACCAATGTGTTTGTCAGTGACCTGCAGCGGGCCAGGCAGGTAGGCCCTCGGTCGTCATGGAAAGTGTGTGTGTGGGGGGGTCTGCTGCTTCGGGCATATGCATTTAAACCTTTACACTTACATAACCCTAAACTGATTTACCCCCTGAATCCTTAAGTGAGGATATGGTTTGATTAACATTCCCTCCTTACTACATTTTGTTTTTCCCAAGTCAGTCCTGTAAAAAAATAAGCAATGTAATTGTAACTTAAAGGTAATAAAAAATAGGCAGGGGTTATCGTTAGCAGTTGAGAAACATCCTAATCTGTCACTATCTCACCATAATTTTTTCCAGTTAGTTAAACAAACATATTTCCATGTATGGTAAAAGATTTAAGGGCCAAATTTACTGTGTGGGTGATTAGCAGACAAATGATTCAAATTCAGATTCAAAGTTTTTTTTTGCAAATCAGACAGAATCCACAGTAAAAACACACTGGCTGTGTGAGCAGCTGTGATTTTGACTCCCACATAGTTTTATCATTCAGGAAAAAAAGGTTACAGTAGCTGGAAAATATTTTCACAAGGAAGATTATTCACCAGGTTAAGAGGATGTGAGACATCATTGTGCAAAATACCATGTTTATACTAATAATCTTAAAGTCTGAACATTTACTTTGTGGTTCTGTCTGGAAGTGGTTCTGTTGAATCATTCTTTCCTGTTGAGCATTTCTCTTACTTCCAGTGTAACCTATTAAAACTTTTTCAGACCACATGCACAATCCCAGGACATGTTCAGCTATTTGGCCCTTCAGCAGCTTCCTCTAGTTACCCATCCGGTTTTAGAAATTTACCAAATTTGGAGGATAGGGTCAGTAATTAGAGTGATGATGTAATAATGTGAGAGTGAGGATGTAATAAAGTGAGAGTGATGATGTAATAATATGTCCCTTAACCGCAGACGTGGTTCCCAGCAGGAGACCCCAAGCAGCCTCGCTCTCGTTCCTGTCTTTCAGACTGCCGACATCATCCTCAGAAACAACTTGTATAGCTCTGATGTTGAAATCGTCTCTGACCCTTTGCTCAAGGAGCGGGTGAGTGAAAATCTGAGCTTTTAATGGCTGCTATGTTGGGGCAGGGGGAGTAGGGGAGGGTGTAATCTTAAAGCATGGAATGTTGTTTCTCTGATCTCCTGCTCTGTACCAATGGCAGCACAGCCAGACTGATCTTTGACGTCTGTGCAGAGTTTCGGGATTGCAGAGGGACGGCCAGTGGAGGACCTGAAAAACATGGCCAGGGCGGCTGGTCTGTCCTGCCCAGAATTCACCCCCCCTGAGGGAGAGACCCCAGAGCAGGTGAGGGGGGAGTGGGACTGCCATAATGCCATGTGTGTGGTGGATTACTCGGTCTCCTCCTTGTGACCTGACTGCATTTTTAAGTGTAATACACAAAAGAAACACTAGAGGGCCATAAAACACTGCTGGGCCAAAAGTCATTCCTATGTTTGTTAGATGAACACCTTTGCTGCTACAATTTTTGCTGTTCTGATACAAAGTTCAAATGCACCATAAACTGGTCAGATTTATGAACATAAATGGTGTGAACAAGCAGATGGAAGGTGTGTTCCTTTAAGTTAAGGCTGATAAGAGACCAAGTAACTGATGAATCAATGGTGATTTTTGCCAGCATCTCCAAGTATGTGCAGCTGCAGAGTTTGAATAATAATAAAATTTTATAAATAATTATTAAAAGTGATATTGACAGGGTAAACCTTCTTGAATTGGTGAAATACACCCTCCGATTATCTACTCGATTTCAGGCCTACATGGCATTTTTGCACTATCAGCGTGAATGAGGTGAGATGCCATCTACTCTAGGGTCGCTGAGCTCCTGCCCTTACCTCTGGGGATCGGATTTCGCCCCATGATGTGGTAAATTTCCGTTGACCGGGGCAATCTTCTTGCGTAAGCACATGTTCCAGTGCTGCCCTCGTGGGTCTCGGACATTGTGTCCACGCAGTAGCCAGTGAGTAGGTCTCTGGCCATATCTGTGGTGACCATCTCTGGGGCTTTCAAGAACGTCATTATTCCCTGTAGATACGTTATAACGGCATAGGGATTCCTGCCCTATCGGAGCGCCGGGATGCGATATCGCACCCTGCTCACCGGCGTCATTTTGCCGAGTTCAATTGTGAGCGGAGATGGTACATTCTCATACGGCATCACCGTGAGCTCGGCCTCGTGATAATCGTGTCTTTATCATGAGTCTGGGACACATCCGGAGCTACTATGTTCACTTTAACCAAACTCTGTGCTAATGCAGATCTAATCTCGTCCCAAATGCTGAAGCGAGGTGATATTTCAGAGAGATATACGGTGTTGCGTTCTGCTAATTCAACAAGACGTGCCTCTTTAATTAACTGGATGGTGCCTGATGGAAATTTGATCGTGGTTTTTTCGTTCCAAAATTCATATGCATAGTAACATCAGACTAAAGGATGCAAAGTAAAATGCGCTCATTGACTGCATAGCCCGAAAATTAGATTCAGATAGAAATAAAATATAAAGGCAGGATTAAAAAATGAATATATAAGTAATGAACTGCGGATGCTTCTGTCAGCTGAGGTTTGTTCTTTACCTTTTTTTGCTTTACATTTTATAAGTAACAACATATATCGCAGTGGGGCCAGTGTCCACACAGTGTGCATGTAGTCCAGAGTCAGTGTCACATGCAATAGCGAAGTATAACCTGCAGTGAAATGAAAAGTGGTCAGTTCTGCCTTAATGAAAAACATTAAAGCGACGACAGCAAAAACAGAAAAAAGTAACAATGTGATAAATGTTTAGTAAATGAAGAACAAAAAGTTATACTGAAAAAAGAAAACCAGAGAGACAAGGAAAAAAGTTCCACGCGTCTCTGCACAGTTTGTCAGATATCAGGTCGCTGGCCGACGATGGCACTTCATGAGATTTCATTAGAGAGTCAGGTAAATGGCGGGTTGCTTTCCAGGTTTGGTTTTAGCTGGGGGGGGGGGATCAGTTGCGGGTTTGAGCCGTGGGGATGGAGAGGCTCACCACCTCATGTTCCCCGCAGGTCAAGCTACGCATCAAAGCTTTCATGGAGACCCTGGTCCGGCGCATGGCCGCAGAGCACTGCAGCAACGGGCAGCTGGGTCCCGAGATGCAGGGCCCCCCCACCGGCCTCCCCGATGACGGGGTCCGGGCTCCGGCCCCCCACGCCCTGGTGGTGAGCCATGGCGCCTACATGCGCGTGGCAGTGCGCTACCTGGTGGAGGACCTGCACTGCGGCGTGCCATGCGACGCCAAGCTCTCCCACATATTCTCTGCCTGCCCCAATACGGGCATGTGCCGCTTCGTCGTCACGCTGCCCGCCAGCGAGCCGCACCTGCCATCCGCCGCTATCCACTGCATCTTTGTCAACAGGAAGGACCACCTGAAGGCCGGCAAGGAGGAAGTGTAGCAGCGGCAAGTGAAGACAAGCCTGGCGTTACCCAGAATCCTCTGGGAGAAAGTGGTGCATACCTCACTCTAGTGAAGATCTTATTTATTTGAACTCCTGTATTGGTCTTATACAGGCATGTAATTATTAACAAATGAAAACCCCATTTAAAGGGGTGTGCAGTTGCCGTCCATTAAATTAAGGAATTTCCATCCCCGCTACGAAGCAATATAAACGTTATTTATACGTCATAATTTTGTTTGCACGTTTAAAAGGTATTTCAACTGTCTACAGATGTTCAAATAGCTCTTCCTGACGTAAGCTCTAGATCACCAAAAACTGGATGATTGGATGGATGGATGAGTGAGTGAATGGATAGAAAAGCATTTTAAATGCAACCTGCAGCATTAGCTGTGTCAGTGCACTGAATGTTTTCATTTTTAATGCAGTGCTAATGAGAATCAGCCAGTGTGAGGCAGATTCCGCCCATGGTAGTATTTCGGTGTTACTTTTTTCTTGTTGGAAAAAAAAATTAACTTATTTATGAGGAGGACAATACTTGCACATTTTACTGTAATAAATGTTCATTTGTGTTCTTAAAGAGCCTCGTCAGTTCTGTTTTTGTTTATCCAATTGAAAGTTGGCTTGGCTGGTTTTTAGACTATACGGGTGCCTGATTGGTTGGTTTTTAGGCTATTCGGTAGTCACTAACAGGCGGTCCGGACCCAGAAGCGGTCCCATACGGACCCGGAACGATAGCCAAAACAAAGTTATTTTAACCAGCATAGCTTTTGTAGTCTTTTCGGTAGTGGTTTAGCAGTAGAACCGCCGTTTCTCACGCCAATGAAAGTCAAACGCCTTTAACCGCCAAGCAAGACGTAGTTCGGCGTTTGCAAGCCATTAGTAGTGATGTGGTTATCTTTTACTGTTGAGTAATCGTTACTACCGAGTATTTGGCAGTCCAGTATTCGTTACTCAATACTCATTACTACTTGGGTTGGCGATCCATACAATATAATGACTGCTGCTACCTAAACTGTACTATAGTCCGTAAGGCTACAGCGCTTAGCAGCGTAGTCCAGTGAACACAGAATGGAATTAGGAAACGCCGCTCAGGTACATACAGCCACTACACACCGTCAATGACCGGACTCGTAAAGGCACACAGACACGGATTTAAATACACAGAACTAATTAAACACAACCAGAAACAGCTGATGACACGGGGATTCCACACGAGGCAGCTAGGGGGTGTGACACACAGAAGGATCGGCACAAGCAGGATAGGACATGACAATAAACCTAAAATTAGCTACGTCAAAAGTGAATTTACAAGGTTATATACCTGAAACAGTAAGGTATTGATCTCTCTCTCTCTCTCTCTCTATATATATATATATATATATATCTTTTTTTTAAGGCTACTTAAATATATATCACACTGAATAGTTAGACATTATTATCCTCCGGAACCTTTGCTTCAAGAAATTTTCTCTAAGTGGACCTCTTTAAATGTCAGTTGAATACCCTAGCTGCTATACGGGCACCTGATTGGGCTTAAGTGACGGTCTGCACTGCACATTAAAATGTTTGAGTCCACTCAGAGCTGAGCTGCTCGTGTTTGACCTGCCTTGCTGCTCTGGATCCTGTTACTCTTGCCCACAGGTACTGATTTTTATTTTACTGCCACTGTTTTACTGACACAAGTAATTCACTGGCTGCATCTCATTGGAAACTATTTCTGCTAGAGAAAGGCGTAATTTGACAACATGATCTTAATTTCTCTATTTCAGTGGCTGTTGTAATCACCCCATCGGTAGAAGAAATATTCACCGTTATATAAACACACACAAGCTCACAGTATATAACTCAAGTACTGTATATAGCTAAATATATAAATAAGGTGAAGAAAGTGTTATAGAGTTGCATGGAAAGATGCCACTAGACCTCTGCCCTTCCGAGATTCAGGATCTGCCACGTGCAACAGGTGCATTGAAATGCTTATCCAGTCAGCCACACTCAGTTATAACTTGAAAAGCCTACTACTGCTAATCTAGTATGTACTGTATGAATGCATGATAATAACATGCAGTATGCATGCACTGCAGTGACATACTGCAGTCATCCCCGAAAATTTAAAAACTATCAACAAAAAAAATACATATTTGAGTCAACTTATAGAGTGGGACATTGTTTTATATTTAAATTTGTACAGATCTAGACGGCACTTCCTCCACCATCCTGACATCAATTTTTGTGTGGTTGTGGCTCCTGCATAGCGTCCATCGTTTTCACACATCAGAGTTGCACAGAATGTAGTATGTGAACCGGCTGCTGATTGCCTAGTGTCTCATCCATACTGAGGATTTGGACATACTACTTGGTTCACATACTATATTTCATCTACTAGACAGCAAACAAGTACTCGATTTTAGATGCACCATAAAAAAGAGCAAAGTACCACAGCTAGTCAGTCCTGAATCTACTCCTGACTTTTATGAAGTCGTCTGCTTCTGGAAGCATCTCTGCTCAAGCAGCGTTTGTAGAGGATCTCACATCTAATCCCATGCCACGTTTTCCTTCTAAAATCCAGCACAGGACACCAATGATCTTGTTGAACTGGGCCGATAGTATCTTGTATCTTAATTGACTGTAACAACAACAAACAACACATTTTTTTGTATAGCGCATTTTCACAACATTACATCGACTCCGAGCGCTTTACAGCATCCCCACCCAAAGCCCCCAGTGAGTAAGCCATAGGTGACAGTGGCAAGGAAAAACTCCCTAGAAGGAAGAAACCTTGGGAGGGACCTGACTCAAAGGGGGGAGCCCATCCTCCAGGGGCCAGCAGGGAGTGTCAAATTGGAGTGAAGGCTAAGTGCCATGTCATACGGTCCAAACAATAAAATTTGACACAAAATTTGTACAGATCACAGGTACTCCGTAGAACTTATGGTAATGTCAGCATGTTGGAGGGTCACGTGGGCTGGAAGCCCAGCAAATCCTGCTCCCTGACATCAGCTGCGTTTGCAGCCAGATCCTTCCTGCCGTTGGAGAAACACTCTACGAAACTGACGTTTAAGTGAACCGACGTACCTGCTTGGTTTTGAAGGGGTCTGAAACGCGCCTCCCAGAACAGACGTCTCAGTTCCGGCTAAAGGTTCCATCTACTGTAAAGACCACAGCCAGGACCTTCCGGCATCTACCGTCATGAATATTCCAACGGAAAGACAAGAACTCTGGGGCATAGGGAGCGTGACACCTCCAAAAATAGGTCCCGTATGCTTCTTGCATACCTTGACTTGATAAAGCTTGATGCGCATCAGAGTTTCCAGAATCTATTGATGGAAAACTTGAGTAATGCAACAGACTAAGTTGCATTTTTTTAAAATAGAACAGTAGGATTGTCAGCTGCAGATCTAAACTTTGCTCTCTCATACCTATGTCAACATTAACTTGCTCTCCATGAAACACACAGATAAATACTGTACTGTACGAAAGTCTTAGGCAGGGAAAGAAAATGTTCAAAGCTATTTATCTGGGTAGTAAGTCTGTATTTTCTCAGAAATAAAACATCATTTAACATTACAGCATTAAAGGATTGATTAAATTTCATTTCAGCTCAGTAAATTAATTTAGTTAATTATTGGTTGGGTCAAAGGAGGGCTTGGAAATACAGGATTTTTACTGGAATGATTTCGGGAGAGGTTTTGAGATGGCGAAGCAAACAAACTTTAAACTTAATTTCATAGTTTTACACCAACATGGAGATTATTTAAACATCATTTTCTTTGTTTAAGATCTCTGCATGGTACTGTATGCAGGCAAGATCAAGTCTAGGGGTCACAGTCTGTGGTAGGGACAGCTAACCAAAAAGTTAGATTTGATAACCACTAAGGTGTTAACACCAACGTTTAATTTGATAGTTGTGAACTAATAACCACAAAAAAATGACCAGAAGCTAACAATCACCTATAATCGTTAACTTTTATTATACGTATTTAGCTTCTGTTTGGTTCTGAAACCCTTAAATACATACATAGAGAGGTAAGATTTTAACATGTTTAACACTGAAGTCGGACTTGAGTGATTACCAGGCAATATTTAGAACTTACCCAGTTGCATAGTGCTGGATTCTGTAGAGTCTCTGGGATAAACTTCCTGTGAAATTTTCCTTCTACGGTGTTCTATTTGCGAGACGTAAACCTTTTCTTTCTGAAAAGTAGCCCTATTTCGCAACTGGCCCATGTTGAAGTTTTGCCCTCAGTGAAGCCGCTTGGGGACAACAAACATGGCGCCATTTACCCAGAACTAGGAAGGAGGTTCTCAGCTCTTTATTGGTCTATAGCTCTGTCAATCAGAACCCGGGAAATACATCCTGGGTCCTGTATCACAAACCAGGATTTCTTGCTTTTCCTCTCATGTCAATTTCTTCTCTTCAACATCAGTCGGGTTCATCCATTTCTTTCCACACAGGCCATCTGGAGACTAGACTAGTGTAACTCACTCTTAGCAGGTCTGCCTCTGGGCGCCATTCGTCCTGCTTGCTCCTGCCTAACTCCTTCACAACCTTCCCCAGTTCTCCCACGCCATACCATCATCACGCTTCCTCCACTGGCTTCCTTTAGCTGCCCGCATCAGATTCAAAACACCGACGCTCGCCTACAAAGCCAAAACTGGACCAGCACCCTTCCACCTAAAAGAACTTATCTCACCCTGCACTGCACCACGCTCTCTCCGAACCTCCAGCACCGCTCAACTGATCCCACCATCTCTCAAGGCACAAGGAAGACAAGCATCTAGACTTTTCTCTGTTTTGGCACCTATGTGGTGGAAAGAACTTCCCCTAAACGTCTGAGCAGCTGAGGCTCTTCTAGGTGTCTTCAAACGACAACTCAAACCCTACCTCTTTCGGAAATACTTGGATTAGCATTTCCAGGATTATACTCTTATTATTAAAAGAAATTGTCTTACTTGGCAACAGAGTATTTTAGAGCGATAGTATTCTTAGCTGGGTTTCATTGAACCAGTATCAGAATGTATTCACTGATGAGACGTCTAAGCACTTATATAAGTCTCTCTGGTTAAGGGCGTCTCCCAAAAGCCATATATGTAAAATTTAAATGTTATATCCGACAACTTATCGTCCAATCATGTCTTGTGTTTACACATAGTCAGTCAACAGCATGCCAGGTAGACTCTTGCAGACATACTCACAACAGATGGGAATAAATATGTTATAAGATTTTAGATTCAACAAACATTTTTGACTTTATTCACTTTACCTGCAAAAAAATGTTAGCGGATTTGCAGTCAGCGGCACTGAGCTTAGCGAAAGCTTATTGGTCCGCTAACAGTTTTCAATGTTAGCGGAAACGCTAATGAAAAAGTCAGCGGAATCCTGCCCACCACAGAGTCAAGAGTATTCCAGGTTTTAAGAGCCATCCTCTGGGGCCTAACAGCAGCATCTATCTGCCAGCTTCAGCGTTTAAGCTGATGACTTTCTGATCACACGCTTCACCAAACCGCCCCCCCCCCCCCACATGCCGCATCAGGCCACAACCTCACTGGACACACCTTTAGAAATAGCTGCTCTTTCCTTGAAACAGACTGACCAGATGAATTCTGGTGAAAGTGATGGTGCTTAATCGATTTCACCTTAGAAATCCAGTGTGCTTAGATGGACGGGCAGACATAGGAAAGGAGGATGTTTAAGGCTTGCAACAACGAAGGAATGATTAGTGTATGCGAGGTATAAAAGGCTGATAGGCGTGCTGGTTCGAAGCTCTAGAATGATCCATCCAGCCAACTCAATATGGCTGGGGGGGAGCATTTGAGCATTGCAAAGGAACCCTGATAAAACACTTAGAGTTACAGCATGTTGAGTCCACACCCTGCTAAAAAATCGAGGCTGGTCTGAGAACATAAGGAAGCACGATCGTATGAAAATGTTCCTAAAGTGTCTTTTTATGACACGGGAAGGCCAAACATGATGCTAGACTTACCGTGAAATAATCAGCTAAGAGGTGACAGCTTCCAGCAGCAGATGATGATAAGACTCAGCCATTCATTGGACGAGCCTAGAGACCCACGACCTGCTGGTAATTTCAGTTCATTTCTACCATTATAAAGAATATACTGAGCCAGAAAATCCATAGCCATATAATTTATTAGTGAAAACGTTCATAATCCAAAAAAACAATACATATAAAATATTTTCCATTCTATCTGACAATATTAGGAATCAGCATAAATATTATAAATAACTGAATACATTTAAATAAATAAATATTTATGATACTAACTGGGTCCTCGCTGGTGGTGTCCGGCACCTACAACACAGCTGTTCTCGTGAATGTCTAACACTGCCTTGTTTCAAAGATTGTTCTTGCATGTCACACGTGGAACAGTTCACCTCACAGATCGCCCCTCGTCCCCGAAGAATCAGGTTAAGGGGAAACTCTCTAAAGCTGCTTTTTTATATAGAGACAGCATGGCATTACCAGGAAACCTGCTTATCAGCTTGAAATGTTAGATATTCTGAGCATGGAAGTGAACTACTGGTCCGTTTGGGCTCGAACACAGTCTATAGATCCTTATACAGCCAAGCAAAGTAATGCATCTGACAACAAGCTGTCATCCCAGCTAAAAGACAGCCCTAGCAGCCGAGGCTAAGAAGACTATTCAAATGTGACTTTATGATTAGCCACGACAGAAAAGAAGAAACCGCATGTAAATTAAAGGAACTGTTTTGTAGAGAATCTTCCACTATTATGGCCTTTAAAAAACTTTAATGGGAGGGCTTTTCAGACCAGCTGGAGAAAACGCAGGCCCCCCACCCCAGCCTCCCCCCAACTCCCTCAGCCCATATTCCGCGGGCTGTTCAGGTGCTTGGAATGCACCTGCAGCGGGTCGTCGTAGAAACTGGAAATGATCGTCTCCCTGGAAACCGCTCGGCCCAGCTCAGGTAGCTCGACGTCCTGGTCCTGGTCCAGGTCCAGGTCTGGGTACTGCATGGAGTCAGAGCCCTCCCAGGGCTGGGGGTGCATACGGAGCGGGTCGGACAGGTCCACCTGGCGGTTCCTCCTCTCCCTGCGCAGGAGCCTCTCCAGAGGCACCGTGTTCCTCTCAGACAGGAACAACGAGGAGGCAGGCAGGTTGTGACCTTCCACAAATGGCTGCTTGGCCCCCTCCAGGTTGAGGAGCATGGCGTTACGACAGGAGTAGTAGACGTCCCTGTGGTTCTCCAGTAGCTTGTGGTGGAACAGGCATTCGTCTCTGTTACAGACAGTCTGAAATAAGGACACATTCAGTCATTAAATCCAGCTTTCCCTACGTGTAAAATAACCTATGTTGGTCACCAAAGATTTCAAAGAAGAGGAAGCATTTCCATGGACACTTACAGAAGTGAAAGGATTTCCGTCTGCATCCATGCACAAGTACCGGTTGCTCTTCACCCCGAATATCGCTACGCGGTCTCTTGCTTCTGACTTCAGTAAAATGACACCTGTTCGGGGGCGCAGCAAGTACACGGATTAATAACATCCGGAACATTTCATGCAATTAAAAATAAAAATTTTAACTAAAAAGAAATAGACTTACTGTAAGAAGTCCGTCTCGTGGTTTTCCTAACTTGCCCGCTCAGACTGATCTCCAGGTAGAAGTTGTTGATGTCCGAGGATGTCTGCAGGTGCACGTATCTTTTTGGGTTCCCCCAGTTGGACCCTAGCAGCGGAGAAGGATTGGGCATGGAGAGGACCAGCGTGAAGCCTGTTAATGCAGCCAGGCACAGCGTGACCAGAGACAGATGCATGGCAAGGCTGGACGGACAACTGAGGCTGTTAAATCCCGACTTCTCCAAAGGCTGATCTAAGCCTGTCCACGTCGCAGCAGGAGATTGTTCTGATGTCCCAAGGGCTTGTGTGCGGCTATTTAAAGCCGCCGGGTGCCACTCCTTGCTCACATCTTTGACAGCGCCCTCGCCCCCAAAGCAGATGTGGAGATGTGGAGACTTAAGGAAATAACCGAGGAAGGAGTGCATCAGAGTTCCGGCGCTGCCTGTTTACCTTTGGAAGCAATTTGGCACAGCGGTTTTTCAGCAAGCAATTTCCGTGCCCCCATTCTCCTCAATCCGCCCCGACAAACCCAGGATATTATGCAAACATACAGGAGCTGTACTTAAGGGCGCTGCTGGACGCGGCGTGAGATTGTATGTATTTTCTGTGCCAACTCTAGTGCGGCATTTCCTATCATAAATATATATAACATATAGTAACTTGATAGAAGAATTCGCTCCATGTTTATAAAAAGTTTGAAACGGTGGAAAAGTTTTTTTCTTTTATAGATTTTGCAAATATAAGGTATATCACGTGAATATTTTGTTTTGCGCGAGGCGTTTTATTATAACTTTGACATTAATATCTTTATTGTTCTTTCGAGTTTTATAAGCCCATCATATACTTAATCACGGGACTGAAAAAATAGGAAATATGTTCAAATTTGGAAAAATTATAAAAACTATAAACTGCAATGTACCATATATATGTAATATATCTAATTGCGCCTTGTATATAAATTACGGTGCGGGTATTTATGAGATTACTGCAAATAGGCTATACATAGTTGGACTAAACAAATATATCATTCTTTATTTATATAAATTATTCATGTTGTTTTATAGTGACTACTACTAAGTATTTCTAATTTAAATGTATTTGTTCCCACAGCTCTGTGGCCAAAATTGTGGAAAAACTTCCAATTTTTAGAGAATTATTCAACTGTTGCTCCAGTAACTTATTTAGTCGTCCAGCGTTTGATATTTGCAAAACAATACATTGGACGATTAATTGAATGAAGGCAATCTCTAAAAATTGTTTCCAGTTTTGGCTGTAACCCAACGTATTTTAGCCCCGATGCCAAGCTTCCATTACGAAAAGAAGTCAAGCCCCAGATAAGCTTCACTTAGCCCCTGATCTTTTCAATACCTAGAAACCCCCCCGAGGCCAAATATCTCATCAGTCTAACAGACGAGCACGTGAGTATGCGCGCGACGGTGAGTCGTGAAGGTTTACATCACTTCATTCACCGGTAGAGGGAGCCATAGCTTCAATTATGATGGCAGCTGACCATATGACGAACGCGGACAGTAACATAACTCGTATATTCTTAGAAGGCAGAGAGGCGTGCATATCTTTTTTTTTATTATATTTTATTTTGACTTTCTCACCTTCAGAATCCGCATAGAATCGCACAGAAAGCATTCTGAAGTGACTTTATTATGAGTATATTGTGAATTTTGGATTTTATGAAGGTACATTGATCTTAATGCCATATGGACTTACATGACTGGGATTTACATGAGATCGTTACTTGTTTTTATAACTTTATAACTATATTCAGATTCCCCTGCGACCCAATAGGATAAAGCGGGTCGGAAAATGAATGAATGAATGAATGACATTCAGATTCCTCTTGTTTGCCTGCATAGCGCAAGTGATTTTTGTAGTCATGATGTCACTGTATTTTCCCCATTGGTTGTGTGGCAGCATTTCCAGGTTAGTCCGACATGGCTGATTATTTGTGTTTCAGGGAGGAGAAACAGGTATTCTGGTGTGCAGATCTGTCCCACAGCCCACACGTGCAAGGGAGCCCATCGAAACTTATATGCAGTGTGTGACGCTAGGCCTGTAACCGAAAAGTTGGCAGTTTAAATCACATGGTCAACAGAGAGATTTCACTGTTTTTAAAATGCTATATAAATAAAGTTTACTTACTGACAGAGCAAACGTAACGTTCTGCGTATATCAATCCAAAACAAACATACACGTGTGAACAACCCATAGAAAACAAACCTTTATTGTTGTTTTACAGTAAACTGCTGTGCATAGCACATACGTACAAAAATAAAAAGAAAACCATTTTTTCATATCAGAATTCTCGTGCTCGGAGACGTCTGCTGTTTCCTACTAATTTACAATCATCTTAACAAACCCAAACTAAGGCAGAAGGTGAGGTATATGTTGACAGAGAAGGGTGATGGGGGTGTTAGGGAGGTCTGCTGCGC
Organism: Mormyrus proboscirostris; assembly: GCA_026779585.1. Lineage (NCBI taxonomy): Eukaryota > Metazoa > Chordata > Actinopteri > Osteoglossiformes > Mormyridae > Mormyrus > Mormyrus proboscirostris. Next base: position 20,714,658 of record JAODKF010000068.1, read on the forward strand.
TCAGTGCAGGAATTCAGAAGGTGAGAGGGGACACAGAGGCTGCAGGAACACCCCTCCCGGTCACCGAGCCCCCCCCCCCCCCACACACACACACACACACACAC
>JAODKF010000068.1:20737856-20750817 GCA_026779585.1 Mormyrus proboscirostris
CCCCCCACGACCCCTCCCAGCTCATCCGGTATCATGTTTAACTGCCTATCAGAAACCCTCCTTGCTGCCCCTTCCAAAAATCAAGGCCTTGCCCTCCCACATCAGGTCCTCCCCCTGCCACTCTGCTTGAGAAATCCCAGCTCAGGCCCATTCACACACACACACACACACACACACACACACACACACACACACACGCACGCACCGGCCCTCACGCACACACTTAAGCAAACCAACTCAACCACACTTGCTTCTAGAAATTACAACTCAGCTGTCTTCAATAAACTCCATTCAGAAATGCGAGCATTATTTTTAAACCCCTAACACCAGACATGCTCCCTGAGACACACGGAGCGTTTCACCTGACGTTCATTCTAGCACGACACCAGGCAGGATGAACAGTGAGAAGAAATCAAGCATCAAAGCATCAAACTGTGAAAGATATTCCCTTTCTCTCTTCCAAACCAGTTTCCAGGAAACCACGGAAAAGCAGAGAAAACAGAGAAAAGCAGAGAAAATCACAAGTCAGAATTAGTGCGAAAAATAAATCAATACAGGAAACCTTTTACACTGGGCATTTAACCTGTTGTGTTATATTACGTAAAGTTTGTCAGATAATATGGAGCCTCAGCAGGTGGTAAAGATGCTTAGCAGCCCGAGCTATGAGTCCAGCCACAGAGACGCGTGTGTCTGTGTTTGTCTGTGTTTGTCCCACTTTCCAAAAACATGTGAGTCATATAAATATTTAAAGTGTCCTTACATCAGTCAAGTTTAAAAGGTTACCATTTATAGGTCTGCATACATCAGTCGTAAGCAAATACCACATCTGTGATTCCGGATCTTTCTCTACTGCCCAAGCGGTGTGATACGTGGCACCAGCCTACCCTCAAATTAAACTCGACTGAGAAAAATAATGCTTTTAAAATGAAAGGGTCTTAATAAGATGATACATGAGCCTGTTAAAGGTTTAGATTTAACTGTTTAGACCCTGCAGATAATCAACAAAATCCAGCAGATGACATTTGGCTAGTCTCTAGCGGCTATCCCATGTAGCCCTCAAAATGCTTAGTGCTCGTTCTTCAACCGGTAACGTTGGCGATAGTTCTGCACTAAAACGGTTCGGGAAAATTCTACAGTGGCTTTTTGAGTAGGGTTGGGGCTTGGGGGGTGGGGGGGTCCCATTGCCATGGATGAGCACCATGAATGAGCGCGGGACTGGGGGTGGCATTAATCACACCCTCCTGCGTTCCCATAGCAAATTAACCTTTAAACAAATATGTGATCCTAATGCTAAGATGCCTGCCGCCCTTCATTACCCCACATGCTCGTCGTCCGGGCCTTTCTCCTCGCTCCGGGTTCCTAATGGCCGCTCTGTCGCTCATTGTTTATGCTGAATAGGCGGCTCTTTAGCCGAAAGCACTGTGGGCGTCTCTCAAGGAATATTAAGGAATGCTCTCGACCTACAGGAGACGACGCTCCAGGTTCACACGCAGGGATTTTCACAGCAGGGTCCCAGTCATTGAATACGAAGGGGGTATTTTTACTAGAAGGAGCCTAAAACAGGATCCTGGGTTTACTAATTTCCTTGACGACAGAGGGGATGATCCCTGTGCGCCGGGGAATCCTGGGGCCAGACCTGGAGAGGAGATCCCGTGGTGGCCGTCTCTGCAAGGCCGGCTCCAAAGCCGAGGTCGTGACCATCCAGCAAGCCTCCAGAGAAGAAAGAGGAGCCGGATACAGCGGCAGGACTCGACACGTCTGTCGCCGTGGTTGGAATCCGACGGCAGCCCTGAGGGCAAGAGACTGGAGTCTGAGTCTCGGATACTGCAAAGAACCAGGTGGCAGCCAGGGGGGGGTGAGATCCCACACACAGACATACACACACACACACATACACAGACACACACACAAGCAAGGGTTGTAGCTCATCCGTAACCTGTGTTTTTCCCAAGGCAACCAAACATTTCATCCATTTATATAACTGTGTATCTGACTGAGCCCTTTTGATCACATCACACATGGGAGACATTGAAATTAACACAGAAGTGAATCTGACTTACCCTCCAGTTTGGCTGTTTTTTAATAAACCTTTTTTTTTAAAAAAAAAAAAAGAACTAAAAAAAACTGCGAGTATAATAAGAATGTCACAATGAAACCCATGACTTGTTTTCTCTGCCTTCCGAGGAATGAGGAATCTGGCCGATATTATCCCCGGAGGCTCAACACTTTCGTCAAGTTACTTTTGTTCCCGGAAATACGAGTATAAGCGATGCTTCATTCGGCTATTTGTCACTTTCTCGGCTGATTTCTTGTTTTTTTAGTCATTATCTGACGCAAGAGAGGCTTTTTCGCTAGGAAGCGTGAGCAACTAGGTCAGGGTAGGGAAGGTCTCGTACTTCCACTGAGGACCAGAAGAGTCTGCAGGTATTTGGGTCACATTTCCATGAAGCGATTTACACCTGAACTTAGATCCTGGCCTAGAAGAAACTTCAGTTTTTTTAAAAAAAAAAAAAGTTTTAAATTAAGACTTCAGGACGAGGGATGGCACAGTGGTACGGTGGTTAGAGCTGTCGTCTCATACCTCCGGGTTCGAGTCTCCGCCTGGGTTCCATGCATGTGCATGATCTCCCCGTGTCGTCCTGGGGTTTCCTCCAGCTACTCCAGTTCCTTCCCCCCCACAGTCCAGAAACATGCTGAGGCTGACTGCAGGTACCAAATTGCCCATAGGTGCACATGTGTGAGTGAGTGGTGTGTGAGTGTGCCCTGCTATGGGTTGGCGCCCCATCCTGGGTTGTTCTGGTCTGGTATAAAACCCACAAAACTAGTCCCCAATCCGCAATATGTGAAACATGAAGTCTCTTTACTAGGTACTGACATAGGGGTGTAAGCTAGGACATGATAAGCAAGACCCCCCCCCCATAAGGGTGTGGATTTGGACAGGAAGGACGTGTCCCTGCCGATACTGTGGGAATATGGTGTGTGTTTAGAATGCCTCAGGGCTGACTGATCCCTACCAGTGTTCAAAACCAAACACATGCCTTTGCGTCACCATCTTGTATACTGAATATAGCCAGTAGAGTTGGATCGGAGTGTATGTGTGTGTGTCTATATGTGTGTATGAAATATAACCAATGTTGAGCTCCAGACTATGAACTGCTCCCAGTGTTTCATCTGGACAACACAACGTCATGCAGGACCAATTATGGACTTTGAAGCAAAACTCCACATCTAATAAGTGAAAACACACTTGGGCCTCTGCTATGTCTTTGAACAGAGCACCTAAACTGTCCCCGGCACAGTGTGACCGTATGCAGTCAGCATGAGATACCGGAGCGATACGGAGGACTTAACACCAACACCATCGCCACGAGACGATTCCCACGTCAGCTCGGAGCGAACATAAGAATAACTACATGAATGAAATGTCCAGGCACTGTTTCGGAATAGATTGCTAGTCATTTGCTCATTCCTCAATATATTGAGGGGTTAAAAAAGTCTTTGGGTTGGTGTTTCAAGACAGGCAGACCGTAGACGAGATGCCCGCCCAGCCACAGAGCGGAAAATTCCATCACACTGGAAAACAGGATGGAAACACAGGGCAGACCGCGGCATCTGAGGCCCTGCATGAGGGACGCGTTTAATCTGATGTGGCTCCTGTCTGATATACCGGGTAACATGAACTAAATGAATCTAACTCCTACACCACCCCCCCCACACACACACCTAGCGCATTCAGACATTTTCCAAAAGTCCAGGTCACTTGGAGTCACTCGACCCTGGGTTTGTGTGAAACTTCAGAGCATTTCGGCTGGATGTTCGGACTGTGTTAGTCCTCTCCCGTCACTCACACATACACAAACTGTCAAGGCAGCACAGCTAAAAAGCTTAAAAAAAAAAAAAAAAATTTATGGAAATCAAAGCCGGACGTTGCTCATGTAGTCGTATACGCTCCGTCTTTTCAGACGGTATACACATCTCATATATCAAAAGGTCTCTTCACTTTAGTGAAGAGTGAGTACTCATCCTTCCAAATACATGAAAGCCTTCTGTCTCTCTCACGTAATCCCAATTTTCTTCCCTACTAACATCGACAGCTTGAAAGAACAGACAGCCACATAAATATTTATCCCTGCAGAACCTCCTGTGCATTTTAAGGGGCCGACGTGAGCAAAACGGCGATGGTTGTGTGCCACAAATTCAGAGACACACATCTCGCAATCTCCGGAAAACTTGAGCACATTTCCCGAGCTTTATCTGCGTGCGAGTTTACCGAAGATGGCCAGCAGCAGAACGTGAGAATCCCAACGGCGCCAGATTGCTGCAAATGACTAATATACCTCTCATTAGTGAAGATTTAGTGGACGGCCTCACCGTTGCCAGGGCAGGGAGGTACTGATTTAGCTCAGAGTCCCACCTTCAGCGGGAGGATTGAGTAAAAAAGTTCAAGAACAGAGCTGGAAATTGCTAAGCGATTGCTTGCTCTAATTACATAATTACGCAAGGAGCTTAATGTAAATTGAAATTGAAAAGGCAATAAAGAACATGGATGCTTTTTTTTGTCAAGAAGGAGGAGAACAGCCAAAGACTCCCTCTGGCAAAAGCTCCATAGCACCAACACTGAGGATCCTGATCAGTAACTAGGTGCTACTGATCAGGATCTGTTACCCCCTCTCTGCCTTCATGCCTACGGACTCTGCCAGGGCTGACTGCTGATGAGAGCGGAGCGCGGTAATGGAGACGTGGGTTCTCATGCAGAAGATGGCTTCAATATTCCAACAGCCTGAGGCAGAAGCCCTTTGAGGTCTATTGTGCCAGTTTGAGAAGTCAAGGGCATTTAAAACCACCTTCCTAAAACAAAACATGCTTAAAGGTGTTCAGGCATGCCTGGTTATAAAGGATCACCAGTAATCTAATACTGCAATGGAAAAAATTGAACTTCAAAAAATGGTAACGGATATTATAAAGGGATATCAGGCAAAAGTAGCACGCTGGTAACACCCAATTCTTAAGTAGGATGCTTTCAGTAGCGATCTGGATACCCTACCTCCATGACCCCATGGGCTGTGGAAGGGATTGGGAGCAAGATGTCTGGATGTTGATTAATACCAGAGGGATTGTTGACTATGAAAACAGTGTTCTAGAGCTAGACGAAATTTGAAATTGTGGTGTAGAATTCATGAAACAAGCAGATACGTGAACTTAACATAGGTTACTAATAACATGCTTGGATCTTCATGGCTTATCCGGCTCCTGATTCCTGCACCAGGCATGATCGCACAGTCACCTTGGGAAAACTTTGATTCAATTTCGCCTCAGAAAGCATTACTCAGTGGAGAAAGCGTTCAGCAAGCTGGAAACAAGCTACCGCAGAGAATCTATACAGCTAATTAAAAATAAGAAGCGTCGCTATTCGAAGGGGCTTGCTGGACCATTTGTATCCCACACTCAGCAGTATTAGCGTGGCAGCATAAGTGACGGTCCCTCCCTTGGGCCACTGGGCTCCAGGCTCAGTCTTGCTGCAGGTACCCAGTAACCACAGCCACTTACAAAGACTAATGAGACCATTTTCAGCTGGATAACAGTCATGAGCTGTCAACCCTCAGATATATGGCTACCTCTACCTCTCCCTGGTCCGCTAAAAAAATTATTACTACATTTAAGATATACGTACTGACACAATTTTTTGGCCTACTTCTCCCCGTCCCTTTTACATGATTCACAAAAATACAGAGTCAATACAAGAAAGGTATTGTTCTGTAAGTCGCTCAATTAAAGATAGTGTAGAACTCAGGAGCAACTCGTAAATTCAAGGAGAGGCAGAAAGTGCAAGCAGACAGAGGTGACAGCCAAAGCCGAAATGGGCAAAGCCGATAAGGAGAACCCTGTACTGTAGTTAGCGACCAGCTGTGTGCTAACGGAGCGAAAATGCAGCCGAATCAGTCTGTAGGGGTTTGGGTTAGTTGTTGTCAAAGCCTCCTGCTTAGTACTTAACAAGAGTGACAACAAGATGAGCTACAGCTTGAATAACAACATCTGTACTTTGACGTGAAAACTAATGACGTTCATTCAAGGACCTGTGGTCCTACAGAAAGAGGAGACCCAACAGCATCCCTGAACTAATAACAAGTGATTATCATCTAGGTCCTCTTACTGCTAGATGATAAGATCTTTCATTGCTAAAGAATACTATTATGTTACTCACAAAGCTAACAGTTATTCATTAGATGTTAATTAGGCCTTTTATTGGCTGAATTTGTCCAATATCCTGGCCACATAAAATCCACTCAAAATACATAGATTTCAATACTTTCTTACTAAAACCAGGTCACTGAGCACATTCCCTTGGGTTTCTTCATGCAAAAGGCTTTAAAGTCTTACATTGTCATCCTCCCCTTGTGGGAGCCACCTGACAATTTTCAAATTTAAAGATTTTCTAACATCTGAGGCATGAGTGCGAATGACTGTCGCAGAACCTCAAAGCACCAGAATGTCAAAGTGAACGAGGGACCGTCAAAGACCAGCCATTAAGTCGACTGAATCGCTTTTCCTATCTGCTCCTGCGCACAGAGGAAAGACAAAGTGCCCAGTCTTCTACTGAGGAAGCATAAAGCGTGCAGTGAAGTGGCTCTCACTATTGAAATAGACCCTTTGTGCCACCACAGTGTCATGACCACAGTGACAATAAAAGTTACTCAGTCTAGAATGGAAGGCTGTTTAACCTTCTCGTCCTCTTCTATTGAGACGTTCAAGGACTTCTGAAAAAGAACCAACTATGCTAACGTAAAAGCAGCTGCCATACTGAAGTGTCATACAACTCCTGTTTACAAACTGAGTCTTTATACAGTTGTAAAACCCAGGGTACAACTGTCTCTCATTGACATTCTGTGTGAATCCAGGAGATTCATGTTCTACCTTCCCTCAGTTCAGGGTGTCTGAGGGCGTTTGGCGGATTGTCAAACGGTAGAATTGTCTTTCTCTCTGGCATGTAATGGCTGTGTGAGAACAGTTAACTACCAGATAGGTCCAGATTTAGCGAGTAAATCAAAGCTTTTCATTCGGATAAATGCAGATATATCTTAATAGAAGGCTGGTGGATGGCGTTTTTCCTGTTTTCAAGTGACTTCACTTAAAGTGATAACTTCGAGGAGATAAATGCACTACACACGTTTTACAGTCTAACAAATGGCATCAACATTTATATGCGTCTTCCTGATACAGTAATTTCCAGCAACACCAAAAGAAAATGTGAATTAATTTACTCATGCTTCCACTAGTTGCACAGGAGATAATGCTTCACGAATTTAGTGATAGATGTATACATATAGACGCGTTATTAAAATACAAAGAACACTTGGCGGGAAATAACTACTCTTAATGAGGAAACGTAATTTAAAACCATGTTATATACGTGAGATGATGCATCTTCCAAGCCTGCCCCGTGTTAGGGTCGCAACATGCACTGTATTAAGAAATTAGGTTAAAAACTCAAACAAACAAATAAAACCCCAAAACATTTCTTCCCAAATCAAAAAAACACATATGAATTTAAAAAATGAATGTAAAAAAACGCCTACGGTAGAAAGCTGTATAATCGGCAAAGGGAAACAAGTGTAAGCGTCACAGCTACCGGAGGAGAAACTTTACATTATTTATAAATAGGTTTCTTTAAGGAACACATTATTCCAGACCTTTATAGCAGGAAGCGGAAGTAACTGAAATACAAAGAAAGTGTTTAATTTACTGCTGGGACGGAGCGTTATGTGCTCGTTACGTGCTGCGCTTTTTAAAGGCTAAAGGGGGGTTGCAATTGGGACTAATGAGCCACATTAAGGCGTCATTACCTGGCAAACGGGTGGATCCGTGCGCAGTTATTGATTTTTCGCTGCGACACAGGCTAGCGGGAAGGGGGCGGAGAGCCGCGGCTGTCGGGCGCACCGGACGCGCGTCCCGGTCTCCGCGTGGGGGACACCGGGGGCTCGGCGAGCCGCGCCGCCTCATGCTTCCCTTAATAGCCCATTGAGGGGTCATGTTTCACCGTATCGACCCTGACGGCAGTTATTTCTGTCGCGTAGTCAGGGTGGGGATTGTACTCTTTAATTTTAGCCTGCGCATTTTTAGTCATTCACATATTTCACATCGACTTGCGTACTAATACCGGCCTACTGATTATTATTGGGTCCACGTCGCAGCGTAACGTATGACCAACGGTTAAATATCGCCGCATACATTTATTATTACATATGTGGGACTGTATCCCAGGGCCGGTCAATCCTATAGGCGGCAGCGTACGGCGCCAATTTATGAGGAAGCGCTGTCTTGCCAGCCAATTTCACTTTTGGGGGTGGGTAGGCGCCGCTGGCGATGCTCGCCTAGGGCGCCACACTGGCTAGGACCGGTACTCTATTACTGCCGCCTGCAATGGCTATTTGTATTCGGTCTTAACCAACGACTGCTTAATTAATACAGCGGTGGAAAGTTCATGTCCAGAAAGTAAGAATCCAGACCAAGATTTTACTTCAACCAAACAGTGGAGCATAAAAAGTCAGTCACAGAGTTCTCAGCTGGTTGGTTGAAACAAAATCTTGGTCTGGATTTTTACTTTCTGGACCCGAACTTTACACCGCTGTATTAATAGAATAAGTTACTGCAAATATGTTTTGCTCAGGTAAATAATGTAATAGAAGTTAATTCTTCTGTCTAATAAAAATGATTAAAGATCAATCACCGCAGTACTTCAGGGCCGCTATAGAAGGTGAGATTGTAAACGTCAGCTTAAAGTGACGTCTGCTTAAATACGGAGTTAGCTTACTTTGTCACACGGATCGTTTCACAGGTAACAGATGAAGGTGTACGGACAGAATAATTGTGGCTGTCTTATGGGGAATGGATTTTCCCCTGAAGATCATATTAAACGCTGTAGACAGACGTCTGGTTAACACAAGTCAGGGAAAGTGAGCGAATGCAGCGCCACAAATATTTTTTGTCAGAGATTTGAAATGAGGTACAATGGGAGATTGTTACCTGCACAGTCATCTCCATTCCCATGCAGCAGATGGTTCTGGAGCTTCCCGGTGTAGAGTGCCAGGCCAGTGATTCTTTTGTTTCGTGGCTGAGAGGAACATATAGATGAACCGTAGCCCATCCAGACAATGCACACTCTGTATTGGTTGCCCTCAGTTTTTAACGCCTTGAATGTATGAAATGTTACACTGTACGGTTCGGATCTGCGCAATGTAAACAATTCGTGCTCAGTTTCACAGTGTAATATGGGTGTAAGATTGTTCGACCCTTGTATTTTTTTTAGATGTCCAAATTAAGCACTGGGGAGTCTTTATGAAACACCAAGGCTGTATGGCTTCAGGCCTAGCAGTGGAGGGCTGGCCAGGAATTTTGAACATTAGCCAACAATTCATGATGAAACCGGGAGCACGGGCTGCGTTCCTGCACTGGCCCTCCTTAAAATGCTGGCAGCCGCACAAGCCTGTGTTCACGATCAGCAGTTCCAAAGCCAGTATGTCCAAAGCCACAGTACCACCAGTACACAGGAGGCTCGTTTGCTCATATCACATCTCACTGTTTCAGAACGGCACTGGGACTGGAGTCATTGGTGCCGATTTTGATTTTCCTTCCTTAGGTTACAGTGTAAGTCTGCCAGAGATGATAGCGCCCCCCCCCGTGTGGTGCCTCTGGACGACATGGAGACCTCTGTGGTTCGGCAGGGCATCAGCGCCGCCTCTGCGCCTGGATTCCACGACCTTGGGAACCCAACGCCACCCCAGTCCGGTCCCGGGAACGTCAGGTATTCTGTGACACGTTTTTAACCCTTCTGTCAACTCTCACTCTCCTGTAGGAGAATCTAAGAAACGTGCCCCCATCCCCCCGGGAGGTGACGTCGTGGGTACCTGCCCGTCTTGCTCTTGCCATCTCCCACATTGGTTGCAACTGGACACCAGTCATGCTGCCCGCATGTGGAAAATGACCCCCCCCCCCCCCCCACCCCCGTGTTAGAAATGACCAACAACTTTCACACATACTTCGCATTTTACTGCCCATTCATCTTTGGGATGCTTGACCAGGCAGTTACCGCACTGGGTTTGCCACGTTTAGCAGGTGAAAACTCACATTTCCCCACTGTGAGCACAGTAAACCGCAAGATACACAGCCTACGTCGATATCTGGTGCTGGAGATTAACAAGGCTCCCACTCCCCAGTTTGACATGTTCCTCTTCAATATATGGCATGTGCGCGTTATGGTTCTGAGAATCATCTCACAGCGGTGATTTCATCAAGAAATTGACAAGTAAATTCAAAAGTTTAGAATACATATTAGGCGAATTTGCTGCAATAGTCAAGAAACACCAAAATAGTTCAATACTTTCCTTTTTCCATACTTAAGAAATCCCAAAGTTAAATTCCATACTTTGTAGGAACACTGGGGGGATGTTGCACAAAGCAAACATACTGTGTGCGGCAGAGTATAGAGATTACACCATTATTCTAATAATATTATATATATTAATATATTTCGCCATTGTTAACTGCTGACGGTGTGTAGCATTGCAGATGAGTATGTAACACACCCACGGCCGCGATATTCAAAAACAAGATTAGAAGGCCTGTGTTAAAGGTTTACTGTTATATTACACACCACATGAGAATTAAAACACAGAATTCCAGGTACATTACTCAATGTCACTAAGTGTCCTGCAGCTACAGAGACAATATGACCAGAAAACATAACATCACCAGCAGGCACGAATCACAGGGAGGGACAGGGGCGCGTCTGAACGGCCGGCCCCCGGGCAGCGGTACGAGAGGCCAACCCCCAATCACAGGGCAATCTGTGTTATAAAAACAGCGGTACTGCCCTCCTTACACACAGGCTTATCGCCAGCTCTCCATACACATCTCGGATGGCATGGGCTTCAGTTTCGGTCTTCCAAAGGGAGATCGCTCAGTGTGCCCATCTCGGTTGGGAAGAGCGCCCTCTGCTGTCCATGTGCCACCCCCATTGTGCAGCTAGCAGCCAACGCACTGCAATGCAGCATCCTGGCACCAGTACACGGTGTATATTAGCATTGGCACAAATCAGCCTCTTCCACAAAGAGCCTGAATAGGAGTGTGAAATATACATTATTAAACAAATAAATACAGGACAGTAAGTCTTCTCTGTTCATTTCAGGAATGTCTGCTTTGCAGAGACTTTCATGTGTGAAATAATACGGATGCAGCTCAGAATGCTTAATTCCCTTGCTTTTAGGTTGAATATAAACACCCGAGGTTATGTTTAACTTTCTTACTTCCCTTGATTTCCCCCAGGACAGCTAATTAAAACAACTGCAACACAGCAACAAAGTTGGAGCAGCTAACTGCCGGGCAGGGTGTCCCGGGATTCCGATTGGTCCAGCCGGCGTGGGCGTGTCCCTCTTCGAAGCAGGCTATTGGTGCAGGCCCCTGTCCTGTACCTCGACAGGCAGCAGGAGCGGCATCAGCGCTTGGAGGTGAGCGTCAGCGTGGAAGAGACCCGGAAGATCTGGGGCAGCATGTTACTCAGCTGGTAGAACATCTCTTCCGAGATACTCTGTTGACACACACAGGGCAGCAGTGTGAATTTCAGCAGACACGCCTTCGGAGTCAGAGCACCATGCAATGGGAGGGCAAGAGTTGTCAAAAAACTTCTCCAGAAGAAACCAACAAATCAAAGGACCCAAGTAGATGGCGGCTGTTAACCCAGAGGAGGACAGCAAAGGCCAGTCACCTTTATTATATTCCTGTCAGACGTAATTCTACCTGCCCTGCGGACTCTGATCTGTGGCCAGGCTCTCTGCTGATCCTCATTAGATCAGTACATCTAGCATGTCTCACTCATGTTGTATATTTAGGGACTGAGCTGAAGGTTACGGCACTGCTGAGTCAGACGGGTGCTTCTCAGACTCCCGCGGGCCCAGCGATAGGGAGCAAAGCGCCGTCCGTGCAGAACTTGGCGGGCCGGTGTCTCTGCTGGCACTGGGACAGCTGGGTTTGTGCGGGCCGGACAAGATCTGATGACTGGAACAAGGACGGCTAGAGAAAAAAGCTCTGGTTGGGCAATTTGCTCAAATGAAAATCAGTGGTTTTTACAAAACAAATTTCACGGTAGATTGCTGAATTGGCAGACATGATTTCAGTTTTAAGCAGCTGGCCCAAAAATATCTGTGTGTGTGTGTGGTGTTTTTGGGTCACATGTTGGATGTCACTTGATGGCAAATCAGATGTGCGGGACAACAGCCTGTTGACCATGCAGCAGAACCTGGTGGCTGGAGGCCACGCCCCCTGCAATCTCCTTGAGGGGTGTGGTCACAAAAGGCACAAGGACCTCGGCAGTCCTGTCAAACGGCGCCATGTCAAGGATCATCACGCTACGAGCAGGAGAACACGATCCAACTTGAGTATGAATCTCCAGCCTCATGTGACTATCTGTGGGATGTGGCTTACTCTCAGGAAAAAACCTTTTAATATAAATCTTGTAGTACACTGTACTGTAATGGTAACTTCATTCATTTAATTTAAATATATATTTAGAAAACTACCTGGGGAGAAATGCAAAATGGTGATAGAAATAAAGACCATTACAGGACAAAATAAGACTGAGCTAGAACAGAAAACAAATTAAAAAGCCTGAAAATAAGAAGGATAATGAGTCCTCTTTCCCTGGCTGGCTGCTGGCGTGGTTACAGGACTTGACTTTGAGGTCGCCCCCTGCTGGAAAGCCCTGAGCACAGTGAATTACTCTCCAGCAGAGTCGTGACACCAAACGTGAATATGTGACAGGGCCACATTCTTTAACATCGAAGTTAAGGCACGCAGTGAAACGCTCGAGTTACAGTCCGTCCTACCTTCTGTTACTTCTAAAGAGTCGAGTGTTAATTGTGGCATAAAAGGTCTTATAGCGTATCCCAGGGTTCCCCAATTCCACCCCGCC
>JAODKF010000068.1:20757990-20771428 GCA_026779585.1 Mormyrus proboscirostris
ACCCTTTGGGATAAATGTTTTTTAGATAGGTGAAATATTTTAAAATGTCAAGGCATGTCAGACTACCCCAAAAGTGGTTGAGAGGTCTCCAGAGGGTTAAAAAAAAACACCCATGTTTTGTGTGTCAGATATTTATGGCTGATTTTGGAGAGATGATGACACGAACGGAAAGGTGATGAGAAGCAGGGACCTTCCACATCACTCGAGCACTGGTCAGACGCGCGCGCACACACACACACGCACACACACACACACACACGCACACACACACCTCTCCTGTAGTTTCTTCAGTTCCATGTCCCTCTCGCTGATGAGCTCCGAGATGCTGAGGAAATAGTTGTGCTCGAGGTTGAGCAGCGTGTCCGAGGCTGGGGAATGGATCAGCTCGTGGTACACGTCAGCAAAGTCCTCCTCCCGGCTCGGCTCCTCGGGTCGCGTGTGCTCCAGCGTGCTCTGTTTGGGGGTCAAAGGTCAGGCGGGACGAGAGAAGAGGCGAAGCCATACTGAGACACCAGACGGAATAACAGAGGCCGGTGGATCAAATAAAAAGTAAAAACAGAGTCTGAACACGATGTTGGGATATACGAGACGCGCGGACCTCAAAGAGAGACCATAAAACAGCCAGGCTAAGAAAAAACACTGCCATAAAAACAGCAGCCACAGAAAAAAACAGATAATTACAGAGAGAAGAAAAATATCCCCATAAACACCAGTAAAATCTGTCACATACAGAACAATACAAAAAAAACACACTGCCAACAGTCCGCATGAGAAATTATAAGGCGGGAATGCTGATGCAGTGATCACAATGGATGCAGAATGCTTTCCTGAGTGCCTTTAAATAATCCCACCGACCTCCGCGCATAAAACAGGCCGCTGCAGTAAAACATTAATGATTATTCTGCGTGCTCCGTGGCAGCAGGCCAAACGGGCTCCAGTGCCGGAGAGAGCTCGCCCGGCCTTTTACAAGCATCTCAGGCAGAATATAACCGGCAGGGCCGTGCGGCAAGAATGCGGACGTCACGGCTAACCTTAAAAAGGGGAAACGTGGAGATTACACTTTTTCAGAGGGATACAGATCATACTTAAGTCTCTGAATCAGTTCAGTAAGGGATGGACTTCACACCACACCCAGAAATGAAAGAAAAAGAATTATTATGCCAGAATTGCAGATCAAAGACAACAAATAAGGCAGCAGTTACAACAACCCTGAACACAGACGGTAGATGCAAACTAATAATCCTGTCATTTGCATTTGGGTCATAGCCTTTACCTCACTGTAGACCTTGGCCCAAGAATCTGTGAGCCTGTCCATGTCCAGATCCTTCGTTGTCAGTTTCTGCAGGATGGTCTCTGCCTCTCTGTCATAGTCCAGGATGGTTTCTCTCTCTATAAAGCTACAAAGTGCAGTCTTCAAATCTATTCCAAAGACAAGTTAAACAAAGCAGTTTCAGTTTGCCTGTTATGTACTGTCAAGCTTGACTCTTGACTAATTATTGTTGCAGTATTCACTGATGAATATAGACATTTTAACAGATATCGTCATTCATTTCAGATAAGCTTAATTATTTTGACCTGCAACCAACCGTTTTCTACGAAGCAGGGCAGCTTGTGCAGTAGCTTCAGCCGCCCGAGGAGGTCGCTGTGGTTCTCCTGCACCGGGAACTGCAGGGGCACCGTCAGGACATAGTGCTGCTTCCCTGCCCTGAACTCAAACGTAAATTCCTTTTCCGTTGTGTTTATTTTCCCCTTATTTTTCTTCATATTCGTTTATTTGATGCTGAAAGGTAGACCCAAACGGAACAATTACGGCTGTGAAATCTTTTTATATACCCATTTAAATAAAATAAATCATCTGAAAATCGTTTTCAGGAAAAAAATCTTTGGCAAACATCAAAATGTTATTTCTTGCGGTTGTAGCTTGCAGGGTATTTGTGCTTCACTCTTTTGAATATATACCATTTTAAGCCTCCACTGGACTTCCTGTATTTGCAAAACGTCAACATTACTGGCAAAAACCTACGCTTCACACGAAAGACGATGATTACTGATTTCGTGTTAAAGCACGGTAAAATATAATTTTGGAAAATATATACAGTATTCATCAAAATGACCATAGCTGGTCAAATCTGAGATCAACAGTATAATGTAGATACAGATGTATGAGCTGGTGAGTTAACGATAAGATTTGCTATATTAGCGCAGCAGTTAATATCACTGAATGCAGTAGTACTAGGTACCAGATTATCGATTAAACAGTCTTACCAGAATTCGGACATACAAGTGTAATATAGTGTTGTTTGGCTAACGGTGCTGTAAACACCCATTCCAGCTCCCCAGCTGTCAGCTGACTGCGTCCGGCGGTCAAGGCTGCATTTCCGGAACCGCAGATTCCACACAACATCCTAGCCGTCACATTCATAATGCGCAAATACATGGGCGCCGAAAACTCGTCATAGCCAATAAATTATAATATGATGTTTATTAATGCACAGCGAGTCATAGTGTGTTGTGCGTTACTACACACAAAGGATCCCCTCATCGCAACCGAATCAGCCAACATAAAGATGAATTTACTCCATTCGCTTTCGGGCGGGATTGTTCTGTGGGACGATCAAAACATTGCTGGATTCTGTAAGCTTTGTCTTCTAAGAAGGAAAAAACGGGGTTTTTGTTTTTCTCCAAATCCAGTCACGTCAACTTAGTCGTGTTAGTGTTTTATTTGCCTATACATAAACTTTTTTTTTTGTAAATGCGGTTATGGCTGGTGACTGAACACAATAAGTATAGGCTGCTTGGGTTTTACCTTTTCTGTTAATAATCTCACGATTCTTATAAGCATGGAAAGACCCTCCAGGTGCGTAAGTAGTACAACAACAACTCTCAGTTATCCACTTTCAGATGTTAATATCTTGTTACAGTATTTGTTTTGATGATGCCGGCTACAAGTTCAACTCGTGATCATTACGGCTGTAATTTAATTTGATATCCATTTGGACATTCGTGTGTGTATATTTTGTTCATTACAAAACTTATTAATGGCAGGTGATACCTATGCCTATGGCGTCTGTCTCAATGTAACATTTTTACAAATTTTTCTTTAAAGCAGTGAGCTGTTGTGCCCGTTATTACCGGTCTGATCGGTCTGATCTAATCCACAATATCAACATCCGCTATAAATGAAAGTTGTCTGACTTATCTTACTTTTTCAGGAGTAAGAAAACTGTTAATTATTCTGAATTTCAAGAAGATGCTGATGGTACTGTATGTTTTCATTTTATAAAGCATCATAGTACTGTGTATGTCTATAGAGTAACAAATAAATATAACTCAAAGTAATAAAGTAATTTTCTGACAGGCAGAATGCATACAATATTTTCTGCAGTGCTCTCTTTCTGAAGTGATGTTTCCTTGAATCAGATGATGACTTCACCTCTGTGAAAGTGCCACCCGCCAAAAAGGCCCGAAAGTCCATCGGAGAGCCGGAGCGAGGGAAGAAAGCTGAAAGTAAAACGATTAAATCTACAAGCCAGGAGGCCAACTCTCAGCATACGGTCCCTAAGCCGAGGTAACCTCAAACGGCCAGAAAACACCCGTGCGCTAAAGCAGAAGGGCGTTACATGGGTTTATACACACAGCCATCCTCAAACGGCCAGAAAACACCCGTGCGCTAAAGCAGAAGGGCGTTGCATGGGTTTATACACACAGCCATCAATATTTTTCAGAATGTAAATTAGCTTTTTGATTTTCAGAATCACTTAAACTAGTTTAAAAAGAATAGATGGGATTCCTCACTGACTTCCTGCTTAAAAGGCCCTCGTGTGTCATTCTCAGCTGATTCTGGAATGAATTTCCCTGCCTGTTATCCTCCTGTCAAACAGAAAGGCTGTGCAGATGCACTGCACTCCCAGCTGCCCCCAAACGTGTGTCCTCGAGCCCCTGCTGTTTTACCTATAGCCCCCCCCCCCCCAGAGTCATCTGTTCCTCATGACTAAGCCGAGGTACAAATTGTGTGGTGTTCAGTGGAATGAGTTTATGCAGCAGGGTTATCAAGACAAGACATGCCGTCATTTTTAAACGCGCCCTTTTGGTCCGCGACTGTTATTTTATTGTTCGATTTGGTGGCCCCTTTCTAACATTAGTTATCCAGAATGTTGTGTCTGTTTCAGGCTATCTGTGGATGAGAAAATGTACGAACGCAACTTGGAAGCGGCTCTTCAGCTGTCCATAATTGCGTCCGCTGCAGCGGCAGAAATCTCCGGTGAGACGAGGGGGGCAGTTTCACATCACAGAGATTTCTCAAGGTTTCAGGTTCAGCTGCACTCCAACATCATGATGCAAAGACTCAGATTTTCATTGAAGTTTTTATTTCCCTCCTTATGCGAGGAGTCAGTGAGAATCTTCCTCCCCCTGACCTGGATATGAAGGCTCAGTCTCAGCGACTGTCCAACTGCAGTGTGGACACCAGCCTTCTGGGTGAGTATGATCTCATTTTCATTGGATTTATTCAGCCTGATTTTTCGAATAGTGGTCTCAGGGCTCATTTTTGAGTGGAACTGTCCAAAGATGCAATCGTGAAAAAGCAAACGCCCGTCTTAGGTCTGGATAAGATTACAGATGACGTGGGGTGCCACAGCGCCCCCTCCAGGCAGAGAAAAGCAGCGTCTAGGGCTGCTGAGGAGCAGAAGCGGATACTGAGTGATGGGAGGGACAGCGGTGCTGAGAATGAAGGGGGTGAGGATTACCAGCCCACTTGCACACCAGGTACCGGCCCACCAATAGCATGTTCTGTCTCATTTCGGTTTTTAATTCCCTTCTGCTTCGTAAAAAGTTGTTCCCGAGTTAAAAAAAAAATCATAGACTGACCTGCAATGAAATCCCCAGTTTATTTTGTGTTTTTTTTTTTTTAGCTATCGTAGCTGTAGCCTTGGGTTTATTTATATGATTATATATTTAAACCTCCCAAAAAACCGCCCGGCGCCGCTGGCGCTCATCTCTACAGACGCTGATTCCGAAGGCGACGAAGACTTCGCCGAGGACGGCGAGAGCGAAGAGGAGGAGTTCACGATCGCGAAAAGCAGGAGTGTGAAAAGGGGGGGGAGTAAGAAGCAGACAGCCGGCCGCACGGCGAGCTCAGTGAGCGAGCGGAGGCCCCGCAAGGCCGCCAGGGTGAAAACGGAGCCCCCAAGTACGTCTTCCGTTTCACGGTCACACAGCTGAAGCTTTTACCAGATGTTAAAGGAAAGCTTTGCCGTCGCTGCTCTGAATTTTGTGGCTCTTGCTCATCTGGCCTCATTTGCTTGTTTGTTTATCAGAGACTCCCACAGTGTGTCGCGCAGCAGTTCCTTCAAGACCAGCTTCTGTGCCCAATATATCAAAACCTGCAGTACCCGTCAGTCCAGCAGGGGGCAGATTGCCCAAATGGAATCCACCTGGTAAGAGTGCTGGGGCAAAATAAAGTGTTGTTATTGCAGCCAAAATGGTGAAAGACATTAGTTGTCCGGAAAATGTAAATTATTTCTGCTTAAGTATTGTCTTGTTTTCTATTGGTAGGTCAAGTCGGGCGTAGTCCTACCATCACATCAAAGCCCGAGGGGAAGTCTCCTGGTCAGGGTCTGAGACTGGGGCTGTCCCGCCTGGCCCGGGTCAAGCCCCTGCACCCCAGTCTGGCTCACTGACATTCTCCTGTGTGTTGGATACTGTGTGTGTTTGTGTCTGGGGTGGGGAGATGGGCTGGTGTTTTGTGCTTTTAGAGTTATTTTTAATTGACATTAGGTTATATATATTTTTTAATATTCCACTTTACTTTCAAATTAAATTTCAAAAGCTGTCTTCCAGGGGCGATACACATCTTTTGCTTTGCTCAGACTCACTAAAGATTTCTTTAAGAGATGACATAAAACAAGACTTTTCAGCTGTTTTGCTTGCTTCAAATCCCGTGCTTTGTGCTGGAATGGTGGACTCTTTGACCTGAGTTTCAGTATAAGATGAACAATACCTGGACATTTTATAAATAGCTTTAGTTGCGTTGCCTGGGTACAGAATTTACTTGCGTCTGCATGGTGCACCGGCTCCCCCTACTGGACTTTCTTGGAAATTAAACTTTTTTTACGTCTTCGAAGTAAATGGCGCATATTGTACGTCCTCATTCTGTCAAATTAGCCGTGTGTGAGCTAGCAACTAGTTCCTGTTTTTTTTTTTTGTCTTGATTACCGTTTTCTCTGTGTGTGTTTGTCAAACTTTTTTATTTTAAAAAGAATTTAATAAAGATTTATTATTTGGAAAAAGTCTATGAGTTAACTCGTATACTTGACGTAAGATTGTTTTGAGTACGCTTGTATCCGTTATCTACAGCTTTTCAGGAAAGTTATGAAAGTCGGTAGTTTGTAAACTGGAAACGTGAAATATCGAGCATGTCAAAGCATTTATAATGGGTACCTTTAAGCTATGAGTTATATGAGCACACAGGCCTATAAGTTAGTTTAGTTAACGGGACTGTGGTTAAACCCGTACCCTGCTTATATGATATTTACATTTTATTTATCTAGAGGAAGCATTTATCCAAATAGAGTTAGAAGGTAGCTCGCTGGCCTCATTTCTGCATGTGATGCCCAGGGGTTGTGTGATGCTGAGCTCCACAGCCGGTGGTGTTGGAGATAAAGCCGCTATCGGTGCAATAAATAGACTGCAGCATTTGATTTCACAATCTTAATGGAAGACCCCTATTAAATATGCATGTTGTATCGGTTGCAGGTATTTAAATCGTGCACTAACACAGCACAGCTCGGTTTCCCGCTCGACAGGTGTTTGGTGCGAATCACTGAAACCTATCTGATGCTTGATATCGTAGTATCGTTAATATGGGGAGGAGAAGCCTTACTGTAGTTATCTAGTATGACACTACGACACGCTTGGTGTGAGGAATTTAATTATCTGTTACTAAACGTGGAGAGGGGTAAGGGGAACTTATAACTCGCTTTTTAGTTTTTACCTTGTGAAATTAGTGCATGAAAGCTACTCAGATTATTCTTATTATTACTCATGTTAATGGACGCTATATGAAACTCGGCAGTCGGCACTGATGTAAGTTGTTCAGCTTCGCCAGTGGATGGAACCTTAAACCACAAACGCGACACTTTGCGCGGCCAGAGAAAAGGAGACCGGCGGCACCTCGGCGACAGTGTCCGGCGCTGCCCGACAGCCCCCGATTCCCATCTGGTTCTCATGGTTACTGGGGATGCCGCACGCGAGCGCCCCGGTCACTCCGCACGTGGACGTTCCGCTCTGGGACCTTCAGCCAGAAGCGACAGCAAGCATGATCACCGCCGACCGATGCACCAAGAAAACGTAAGCAGTACAACTTTATCCAACGTGTTTCCACGCGCTATTAATTGTCAGGTATTCTTCATTTACTTATGGATTTGAACTGCCATAAAAGACGTTCTTCGCAAAGTTTTGACATAATTTGTAATAATCTAGGGCAGAGGTTTTGTTAATGTGTACGTTTAATCTTCTGTTGCAAAGTATACACTAGTGGCCAAAAGTGTGGATTGTTTATAAACAATAAAAGCATGTTACAAACATACATAGGACGATTAAGTGACGAGTAACTGAAATAAAGCTCTGCAATCTCTTAAAAAAATTAAGTGTTTCCACAATTTTAGCCACTAGTGTATACTGTCAAACGTACGTAAAGTTCATGGGGTATAGGGTCTCATCTAATGGTCATTTAGGCTTCTCTTTTGAATGCTTGTCTTATTTCTGCATTATGCTATGATGGTATATAATAGCCGCGTCTTTTAGTGATTTAATAAATTATAATTACTCGAAGTGGGGAAATCTGTTAAAAAGGTGTTCAGTCCGAGAATTCATCCAGACAGGATTATCACGTAACTTTTCAGCAGGAAAATACTGAAGAGCCAATCAGAAAAGCCGACGAAAGATAACAGCCAGACTCTCCCACTCCTGAAGAAGGTGAGACGCGTGAATTAAGGAAAGGAAGCAGTGATTTTGTGCTGGATAATTTATCACAGCTGACTTTCAAGCAGTTTCCTTACAACTTCAGGGCAACTGGGGTGAACTCCTTTTGCAAAATGACTAAGTTATTGTGAAGCTTTCACTGCTGCCGGGTTTGTGCAGTAGATGATGTCGCAGATATATTATGCAGTTTTAAGATGGTATTAACTATATATTTCCACGGTATCGATGTAGAATATTTTCAAAAAGAAGCAGGGAGGTGTTTTCCGAGACGCCGGCTCCCCCTCTTGGCTGAATGTCCCGTAGGGCTGTCAGATGCGGTCAGTGTGTTGCGCTCTGATTCCTTTGTCCTTAAACAAACCCGCAGGACCTTTTCAATGTGCGGTAGGCTGATTTATTCAGATGCACTTTCGTTTCTTGGCATCCGTAGTCTGCTGGATGGGAGGGCTGGCCCGCCGTTGCTATGCCGTCTGCTGGTTTGCTCTGTATGGTTAACAGGGCTGTCAATCAGCCCGGTTTATCTTTTTGCGCACGTGTTTCATAGTAAATACGCCAATCACACCGTCACCATTAAATTTCACGGTTAATTTATTTTCATGTTCTTTCTGTCTTCACAATTATTGTATCTCTGCCGGAACATTTAGTGTAGTGCACATAAACCAAGCCTGTTTTATACCAAAACGCACACTTCTTTGGGTAAATCAGAGCAAGCCAAGTAGCTTTTTATATGAACTTCTCATTGTGTTTTTCTTGTCCTGCTTATTTGAGACATACGCGGTCGTAAGTAAACGTTCACGGTTGCTGGCTGGAGGAGTCGATGGGTTCTTACCGGAAAATGGTGTCGAGCTGTCGGTCACGGCTCGGGGTATTATTGTGCCCCGTGTGTCACCTCCAGCACTGGGCCGGCTTGGGTTTCCCATGCGCGGCTGATTAAGTTTTAATACTTCACGCTACAATCTGAAATGACTGCTGCGGCATGACGGCTTAATCCCTAAGAAACACGGAGGAACACGGGCTATCTGGGCTGTAAGTAAAGAAACGGGGAATAGGCAGGAATTCAGACTGCGCTGTATGCAGTCGTACTATTGGTTTTTGTTGGATGGATTTTCCCGTCGGAGCCCAGTGCACTGGGTTTTTCTGCTTGCACTCCCACATTCCCACCGAGAGTAAAAGTGATGTTAGTAACCGAAACGGTGCCAGTGAGCCTCAACACAAGCTGATGATTTATATACTGATATTATGTATGTCAAATGCATGACTTGGTCCCGACGGCCTCCTGTAATCTGGGATGTTTATGTTGTATTCTCGAGGTCCTGGTCCCGCGACTCTGGGGATGGGGCTCCATATGGTAATGAGAGCCTTGTCCTCCATCTCTGTGGCACCCTTAAGTGATGGCACAGGACCTGAGCTGAAATACTCGCCACCGTAAAACCAGCATCTTTAAAAGGCCCGTTAATGTCTGTGAGTGCCGTAACCATGGGAACGCTTCAGGCCTCTCTGCAGGGGCGGGGCCACACCTTCCTGTCACCGTTCCTCGGGGGCCAGGTGGAGACTGGCACAGATGTCGTGCCTTTTTACCGCTGTGCTTAGGTACGGCGGGGTGACGACTATGTTGGGGGCCCCACGTTTGGCTGACACCCCTGGGAAATTGTACCTTAAATCTACGCTGGCTGCAAACATGTCTTAAGTTTCTACGATTCACTGTTTGTGTTGCACTGAGTTACACGATTCTCACACTCCTGATTACTGCTTTTGCCTTTATTTTCTCCTCTCCCTATGGGACTGAAATGTGCTTTTTTCTGTGGAGAGACACGGGGGGGTTAATTTCCTCGTTGAAGGCCATGGGGTGACTGGCCCTCCTTGCCCTGACGGAGACCCCGCCTGGTGGCCTTCCCTGCGGAGCGTTCTGTCGTGGTCTGACACCAGACACCGGCTGGTAGTGGACCATTTAAATGCGGCCGGCCGCTTTGAGGTGTCACCGTATCGGTGTCTCTTCACTCCAGCTCGTGGTGACAAAGGCGGCCGGTCTCCCGGCGGGGGCTCAGTCACCCCCCTCCAGGGAGTACAGTTACGTGGCTGTCCTCTGGGTTAACCCCGCCCCCCACTTTACCGTCATTCAGCTCCTCCTGTTGCCATGGTTACCATGGCTTGCGGGATTTCGTTGGTAATGCCAGGGCACCAGGCTCCAGAGTCCTAATTGGGCTGGGGCTGGGGCGGGGTGGGTAGCAGACATTCTGGGCAAACCGTATCCCTTGGGGGGGGGGGGGGCGGCGTTAATTAGCAGAGGTTTCAAAATATCAAATCAACCCCCCTGGCTTAGTGACGCTGAGTCAGAGGAACAAACAAGACATCACATGTAAACAGATCCCAGTCCCCCCACTGAGAGCGTGTGGGGGACATGCTGGAACTGGCAGCCGCGCCAGAATCGTGCGCCAGGCCTGATCTTACCTGCTGGCATCAGAAGATCTTTTCTTTTCTTAATTTATTTTCACACATTATGAAGATGCAATGAGTCTTTGTTCATCTGGAAAGCTTATAAGCTGTACATGCCCTTGGCAGGATGCCAGTGATCTGGGTGCACCCCCTCAGCCCCCCCCCCGCTGTACTGAAGTTATCCATTTAAATATCAGATATAATATTCAATTTCAATTTTGCCCTCAATTTTTACCTAGAAGCCTACCAAAAAATGTATGAAACCAAGTACCAAACTAAATTCATAGCAAAATCCCACAATCTGCCATGGAAGTAAAACTAAGGTCCACACTCATGGGGTCAGGGGGGACCCCAGTAGCGTAATCTCAAAAAAACATTAAAGATAATGATTGAATATTTTCGTTTCTTTGTCTGGACTTATTAAATCTAACCTGGGTCAATTTTTCAATTTTTACCAGCCAGGACCTAGTCTGTGTTGGCCTGCCTCAGAGTCTGAGCACCCTGGCAGTCGTCCAGGGCGGACCGCCCTTGTTACGTGACCCTCTTTTGTTTACACAGTAGCGTGGAGCCTGTGACTGCTCTCCTCTTACAAGCATGACGTGTGGCTCTCTGCTGCCTCTGTCCGGGAGAGAGGCGGCACTTGGGAGTCAGTGAAGACCAGTGAGATGATCAGGACGTCGAGGAGACCAGCCCAGCCTTGCCATGCCATGACCATCCATGAGCATCCAACCCTCAACCTACAACGTTTATTCACGTTCTGCTCTTTAATATCTTTGTTAAATTTGAGAATCGTCTTATTAAATGTTGTTCTTCTTGTCCACATGAATGCAGACATTTATATAACACTTCCAAAGCTATTTATAGCAGAGGAAAGGATTCAAATTTATGTGTGATCCCTGGGATTCAGACCCACAACCTTTGTGCTGTGAACCCAATGCTGCATTTATTCAGCTGCAGGAGCTACTGTACTGTACTTACCCATGTGGGTGACGTGTGTCTCGTACTTGGGGACGGTTCAGGCAGATTGAGATATTTGTTTGTCAAACAGAGGTAACATGCAGAGTCTCATGACACAGGGACGGGAAGCGGGAAGACGGTGTGGGGTGAGGGGTTAGGGTTAGGGTGAGGGGTGTGGTTGCTATGGAGACAGAGGCTGACTGGGAGTAGAGAGCAGGCAGATGAGGTGAGCTCCCAGCTGCAGATGTACCTGGTCGACGTCCTGCCTGCTGGTGCCTCACATCCGGGGAAATCGCATAGAAGTATCCCTGCTGTAATTTTTTTGTTTCATCTGAGGATCTTGCACAACACTAGCGGCGAGCTGGTGGGGTTTATTGGTGACCCCTCCCACTCCATGTGTAGGGCCAGATAGCCCCCATATCTCTGTTTACTGCACGAGTGTGACTGTATGCATATGGGAAGCGGGAAAGGAGGGAAGGAGTATGTTTGATGTGTCCTCTGTGATTTATGTAAATTTTGGCAGATCTATTTATCCAAAGTGCCATACAGCAGGGTCAGCTGGCCCCTGGACCAGTTGGGGCTTAAGGGTCTCGCTCAGGGGACCCAGCAGTGACACCAACCCCAGGATTTGAGCTGGCGACTTTCTGATCATGGCCATGGTGTCTTTACCTGCTGGTTGCACACACAAACCCCTAAAACAGACCATCACTCTGGATTAATACCTACTATGCCCCCCCCTCCCCAAACCAGCAGTCCTGAAATGATTAATAACATGATTCTGAACTGGGTGCTCAACTCTTATTCTCATATT
Source organism: Mormyrus proboscirostris (assembly GCA_026779585.1). Classification (NCBI taxonomy): domain Eukaryota; kingdom Metazoa; phylum Chordata; class Actinopteri; order Osteoglossiformes; family Mormyridae; genus Mormyrus; species Mormyrus proboscirostris. Next base: position 20,770,169 of record JAODKF010000068.1, read on the forward strand.
GGGGGGGGGGGGGGCGGGGAATATGAGATTAAGCGCCGGTGAAAATGCGCCATACCCACCGAGAATCGGCGCATGTTTTTAAGCAACGCAAAGACGGAATGACAGTATCAAACATTCAGTGCTGCTTTGTGTTATATATAGCCTCTTCATCTGACAGTGCAAGTGGCCCGCTTTCTCCCAGAAAGCTTGGCGTGAACGGCAAGGGAGAGCGAACCTCTAACGACCGGCCTCGCTGATCAGTGGTCTGTCTGCTAACAGTTCAGTGCCGGTATGGGATGGGGCACATCTCTCATGGTGATGCGAGCAGTGGGGCCGGCCGTGACCTGTGTCTGACCCTCATCCACTGACATCCTGGCTGGCTGCCGCCCAGATGCCTTCGAGGGAGGGCGGTATCCTCGTGATCAGAAGGTTGCTGGTTCATATCCCGAGTTCGGCAGAGCGAAGTCAATGTTGCTCCCTACTGCCCTGCGCGAGGGTGACGGGGGGGGCATGTATCTCTCTTGCCCTCTCCCTGGATGTGGCACTCAGAAAAGCCTCCCCCCCCCCCCAGTTTCCATAAAAAGGCGTGCGGTGCATCGCGGCATTTGGTGATGTGGCCATGCTGGGGGGGGGGGTTGGTGGATGATAGTGGGAGGAGGCACTACACCAGCGATGCTTCAGTATGAATTCCCCTGCCACCCCCCCACCCCCCAGTCCTGCCAGTCAGTTGACTGCTGTCCCAGGAGGAGTACACCTGGGAGGAAGAGGCACCTGCCGACGGCCCGTGGCTCCCGGGGCATCCTCACCCAGAATCCTCTGGGGCCCTCGGCGGGGTCCCTGCCCACGTCAGCCCGGTCTGGCCACGCCCCGCCCCGTTCCCCCTCCAGACCCCGAAGGAAAGCGCTGCTTCCGAGAGATGAGCTGGGACGAGCCTTCGCCTCCTTCTTCCTCCTCCCAGGACGGCAAGGAGCGGAAGAGCTGACTGAGTGCGTCGATGCTGACTGAGTGCGTCGATGGCGTGACGGGCATCTGCATGGGCAGAGCGAGAGGGTTGGCCCGCTTGGGTGAAAGACGGCGTGCCGCCTCCTCTGGGAGAGCCGCAGCACCCACGGATCCTGGGCGTGGCAGCATGGGGGAGACCAACCATGTGGGGGCACCACGCCTGCTGCGGATTTAGCTTCCTGCAGGACTGCTGCGGGACGGTGATGCGCGGGAGCCGGAGGGTGCAGCCTGAGGTAATGGGGGGGGGGGGGGGGCTGGCGCGGCGGCCCGCCCCGGACC
>JAODKF010000068.1:20784134-20798941 GCA_026779585.1 Mormyrus proboscirostris
ACACTGCAAAGCAGCCAATAGCAAGAGAGGTGAAAGGATCGATCCCTCACTAAGCCCCCAAAACAGCTCCCATAACAGCTCCCATAACACACTGCAAAGCAGCCAATAGCAAGACAGGTGAAAGGATCTATCCCTCACTAAGCACCCAAAACAGCTCCCCTAACACACTGCAAAGAGCAGCCAATAGGAAGTATAAGTCCCAAAGCAGCCTTTGCATATAAAAAAGCAGCCAATAACAGGACCAACCCCCCACTAACTCCATCCCACAAATTCTCTCCTGTTTTCCTTCTGTGCCTATTTTTGATTTGCATCAGATCTGGGATTTTGAATGTAAGTTTGTTCACAGCATAAACTCCTTTTCATACACAGCTGAGAAGGTCACAGCCAGTGGGCTCGAGAAGATCAGGAAAGGGAATTCTGGGAAAGGAGGTAAGACTATAGCGACAGAACGTCTGAGGCCTGTCGGGGCGTCAGCGGAGGAGAAAACGTGCGACCTAGGTCCCGGTGACAGCGTGGAAACAAGTGACAAGACACTGACAGGAGGAGAGAGGCCCATCCACGTTATCATCAAGCCTCAGATGGAATCAAGCGTGGACCCTGGAAGCCAGGAGCAATTGCAGCACCTGCCTCGGATCTTATAACCGTTAGAGGCAGACAGACTGGGGTCAGAGGGCTGCTGTATTTCTGGTGGAAAGTGGGGAAAGGTGACAAAAGTTTTCTGGGGCAGGGGGTAATAATGTGTAACCCAGTCTGCTGCCATTTGTTCATTTTTGCTTAAGGAGGCATGTGCAAGTCATACATATGCCTTTCTAACGCCAGCACGTGCACGGTATCGCTATAGAATAGCGCCCTCTAATGGCAGAGAATGAAAATGACAAATTCTCAAAATCGATTCATTACAATTTAAACATTTTCACCTCAATATCTGGATTAAAAGATACCAACAGTTTTACAGAAATATCGATGATGCTACATTGATAGTCATCTCCAAGTCTGCCGGTACTAGTTAGTAATATGGTCATTATTTGCAGTTCACTTACCTAATATCGTTAACATCATAATTTATCCGTAGTCAATAACGTTAGGTATACGTTATAATTTCAAATTAGAATTATAATGTCAATTTTGGGAAATATGTTACAATGACATGCCATATTTAAAATAATGAAGCGATTAAAACTGACTAAGAGCGGCGTTGTTTTGACCTGCCGCAGTACCAGTCTTTCATTTGTGCCTTTTGATATCCCATATTGCCAGAGACAGAAGTGATAAGCTTTGTTTTGTTATTAAATGCCATTATCAGGGCTGCATTCTTAAACAGGTCTGTGTAATACACACCTGGGCCAAATTAAGCCCAGATATAACAAATTACCCTTGGAACGTTTTTTTCTCTTTTAATAAATAACTGATTAGAAAGTCAATCTGTGTATTCTATCAAAAGAAAATGCTTATTTTCCAGTATTGAAGTCGGGCTTGTAGTTTGATGTGAATGTTGTTACAATGGTAACATTTAAGATATGCTGTGTATATATATATATATATATAAAAAAAAAAATTTATGCTATAATATTATATAGGTTCAAGGTCCTTAATGTACATTTTTTTACATAGCAAAACAATTTATATGAATTCAAGATTTTAAATCATTGACGACATACCACCATTGTGTGTCTTTATTTTGTGGTGTTTGTTTAGTGTAACGTACATAAAAGTTGTTATGCTTATAAAGTAAATGTGAAGATTAGGCAAGGTTTTACTTGTTCATACATGATGCTGAATTTAATGAAATGTTTTGATGATCAGAAAACATAACTATGTTTTTTAACAGTCTAATGTTTTTTTTGCTGTAAAATGAATATTTTTTGTTAAATATTTGTTTTTAAATGGAATTCCATTGATGAGTAGCTTGTGCCTTGCAGTATTAGAACCTTTGCACTTTGAGATTATATAGTATATTCTGCGACCTTGAAGTCTGTAAACTGAAGGGTGACGGCTTTCCTTTGGCCAGCTGCCAACTAGGCTGCTCAGAACATTCTGGAAATATTATTATTTCTGCTAGTTGGGAAGCACATTTATCTAAAATGACTTCTGATTCATACTATAACACTTCTGCACATTATTGTCTATTTACGTATTTATTTGTTGAGCTACAACAGCAAGTGCGCCATCCGGTTTGAGCTGACAGGCTAGGGTTAGTCCATTGTAGTTATGCTATTTGAGGTCTTGCATGGATAATTTCGACCTTTAAGCTTTTTCTCGATTCTTCCATTCCATGCATATCTGTCATATATATTTGCTTGTTTTACCATCGTAATTCCCAGAAAGAGTTGGTAGTATCAAAAGCAGCAGGAGCACACAGCCCAAGCTTTGTAGTCGCTTTCCAGTTCATGTGAAATTTGGTAAATATTAGTTTGATAAAATCAAAGATGATCTAAAAACAATATAGCCTCACCAAAAGAGATCAGTATATATGCCTTTTTATATATACTGTACAATAAACTGTTTTGTCCTACCTTTGAGTGAATGTTTCTCAGTCTGAACACCACAGAAAAATCTAAAAAATAAAAGATCTGTCAATCAAAATGTTAGCCATTCAAGGTCTCTGTCATTCTCTTCATCTTACTGAATTCTTTAAAGCAATGATGTACAGCTAAGGACTGCATATATCTGCAATCGGTTCTGATTTTGAGAGTTCATTAATGAAGCACATGGAAATACGTGTGTACATTCCAGTAAAGGCCTTATTGATAAGGAAAACGTCTGATATCACCTCAGAAGGAAAAAAAACACTTTCCAGTATAATTTATTGAACCCTGCTACATATAAGTAGCACTTGTTTCTTAAAGAATGTTACAGATGGCCTTTTGAAGATCCAGAATCCAAAGAAAGGAGAGAGTAAAGAAAGATTCCTTTACTTACATAAATTATAATTATTATTATAAGTTTGTCTCAAGGTCAGTGAGAGAGGCGCAGGTGCACACACAGCAGACCGAAGTTTATGCTGAAAAACAGCACAGAGCACAGTTTCAATAGCGGCCATACAAAGGTGGCTTTTCACCACATATCTTACTCGTTCCCATCCTGTTTTCCTCCTTTTCTTCCGGAGGAGTGGCAGTGCCCTCTGTACCACTATCTACACCTCCTTGCCCTGTTGCCCTCGCACGTTGCCAAGTTACGTCCCATCTGCGTCTGAGCCGCGTGACCAGGACTCCCACGGTAAACGCGAGTCAGACTTCGTGGGTATTTGTGCTCTTAAGGTGAACGCCAGGATACGGACTGAGCTCACCAGCACGTGTAGCGCCTGTCTGAGTTTCGGTTCCTAACGATACCGAACTCATGCAGCTACTTCAAAGTGTCTAAAAGGAAAACAGTAAGTTGAAGCCATGCATGACTATTATGACTTAATCAGAGGAGCACAAATCTATCAACTTTCAGCCAAGTTTAGAAAACCGTGCTGTGACATCAGCGACATTCTAAGTGACGTCGCTCGTCTTTTATATCTGTAAATATATGTTTTAATGCTTAATGCTGCTTCAGTGTCCTTTCAGGCTGATTTTTATATTTACGATTGTGCTCTATTACTTGCTTTTGTCACCGTGACCTTTCCTCATTTCCTCAGTGGTACTGATGGTGCAGGTATGAATACTTAACCACAGCACTGTTATGTACCGATTGTCACTCTGACCTATGCTATATGGACAAAAGAATTGGGACAGCAGGCCATTGCGAGCGCATGAACTTCCATGACATCCCATTCTAAATCCATGGGCATCAATCAATATTGAGTCGGTCCCCCTTTGCAGCAATACCAGCTGCCCCTCTTCTGGGAAGGCTTCCTACAAGATTTTGGAGTGTGCCTGTGGGAATTTTTGCCCGTTCAGCAGGAAGAGCATCTGTGATGTCAGGCACTGATGTTGGACGTGAAGGCCAGCCTCACAATCTCTGTTCTCATTCATCCCAATGGTGTTTGATGGTACTGTGGTCAGCGCTCTGTGCAGAACAGTCAAGTTCTTCCACACCAGACTCAGCCAATCCTGTCTTTATGGACCTTGCTTTGTGCGCTGGGGCACAGTCATGCTGGAACAGTAAAGGATCTTCCCCAAACTGTTCCCACAAAGTTGGAAGCATAGATCTTGGTATGCTGAAGCATTAAGGGTTCCCATCACTGGAACTAAGGGATCTAGCCCAACTGCTGAAAAAACGGCCCCATACCATTATCCCTCCTCCAGCAAACTTTACAGTTGGCACAATGCAGTCAGGCAGGTAATGGTCTCCTGGCATCTGCCTAACCCAAACTCGTCCATCAGACTACCAGACAGAGAAGCGTGATTCATCTCTCCACAGAACATTTACCTGCTCCAGAGTCCAGTGGCAATATGCTTTATACCACTTCATGCGACGCTTGGCATTGGTGATGTGTGGCTCCTGTGCAGCTGCTCGGCCATGGAAGCCCATTCCATGAAGTTCCCGGAGCTCACTTTTTCCACTGGAGTTAATGCCAGAGCAAGTTAGGAACTCTGTAGGTATCGAATCAACAGAGCACTGCGCAACTTTTACACAGTATGCACTTTTGAATTCACCGAGCTCTTCAGTACGACTTTCGCAAATGTTTATAAACCTGACTGCATGGCAACCTGCTTGATTTTCTACACCTATGGCAATGGGTCTGAATGAAACACCTGAATTCAATGATTAAGTAAGCGGTGTCCCAATACTTTTGTCCGTATATTGTACCTTCATGTGGAAATCTCGTCAACCTGATCTGGTTTCTCAAATGGCCTGAAGAGCTTGAACTTCACCAGGCAGCAGAAGGTAAATAATATTAACAATTTGTGCTCAGGGTACTAAAAAAACAAGAGATATTCCACCCGAATGACTCTAACAGGCGCTCTGGATGAACTTTCTTGTCTAACCGTCGGCTTATTTGCTTACTCACGGCGAACAGTTTAAAACGCAGCGCCCGTAACTTTGTCCGTCTGATTCACCCTGAAGTAGAAGGCGGCAGTTGGGGTGAGGATATTAGCGGACCTCCGGAGACTGGTGATACGGCCATGAGGCTCGGGGCGCTCCGAGGGCTGGTCTTCCCGCTGGCCGCTGCCTCTGTCGTTCTCTACATGATCTACGCCCTGCGAGGGCTACGCTTCCACTCTGAGCATGAGGCGGCTGTGGGTCGGGAGATCCTGCAAAAGTTGGAGTGGCTGGAGCGCACCATCGGCGAGCTGGGTGCGTTCACCATTCATTCATGACATCGCTGATGATTCCTTTCTTTCTTTTTTATAAATGGTACAGTGTAAAAACGTTGTTTGGTGATTGGTTATATATATGAAATCAAAACAATTCGGTTATGAAACGCGTTGAGAAGATTCGTTCTCTAACTGGATGAATTGGTATGTTTCCATGGACGGCAGCCCTTACACACTTACGGAAGACGGACGATTCTAAGGTTTGCCACTTGGGGGAGTCAGCCCCCAAGAAATATAAAGAAGAAATGACATTTGTTATAATTTTTGCTGAGACGAAAAAAATAGGGTGACCAAGATGAAAAGAGTTACTAGGCTCTTTATTATTTTGCAGTTAAATCAACAGACGTTCAGGATCTGAAAGTTGTGAACAACTCAAGAGTAAAGAAGCTGTATCCAAATTCCGAGCTGTTCAGCAGCTGGGGAGAGGGGCTTTCTGAGAAGGAGCAGAGGGAGGCTGAGGTGTTGTTTTGGAAGTACGGCTATAACGCCTTCCTCAGCAGCCGGCTGCCTTTGGACAGGGACATCCCGGACACGAGAGACCCCAGGTGAAACCTGCAGCGAGTCTGCCTGACACATAGGGGGCGCTGAGACAACCTGGGCTGTCGGCTTCGTCAGCTCTTCGTTGTTTAGAGACGTTCACGTGAAAGTACCGTAGCTCAAAGGTAACTTGGAGGTCTCGTCATGGGGCACGTTATCTATGGGTATTCATGAGGGTTTACATTCTGTTTATGGAAGCATGTGCATAGACTGTGAATGTCGCCAAGAGGATCACTTATGAAGTATTATAATTTAATTACCGTTGGTTCCATCTGTCCAACAGAACTATTAACTAGTTGTTCACTGGCTGTTGGGTGCTGCCATTTTCAAACTTTATTTATTGATTACTTATTGATTTCTGTGGCACAAACCGAAATGTTCTCCAGGTTGATTTTTAATTCTTAATTCAAATGCACAGATGTGTGAATAGAGTGTACCCAGAGAATCTCCCCACTATCAGCGTTGTGCTGATTTACCTGGATGAGGCCTCTTCTGTCATCCAAAGAGCCATCCAAAGCATCATCGCTAGAACACCAGCTCACCTGCTGAAGGAAATCATACTGGTGGATGACCACAGCTCTAATGGTTTGTATCTGTGCTGTAGTAGGAATATGACACTTTCAGAAATCAAAAAGAGCAGTGGGTATCATGTGGTCCCCAAAGATTTGTTGCATAAAGTTCCCAGAATGACATTAAACCCACCTGAAAAGCCTTGGCAGAAATATACAGTTGCTTCTGTGCCTACAGCAAGAAAAAAAAAATTATTGAGTTTTTGAATAACAATTCATGATCAGAACAGATTATGGGATGATGTAATGTGTATTCATGGTGCTGGACTTGCTGTTATTGTACTGTCCTTCGCTGTTTCTCCAACAGATGACTTGAAAGAGAGTTTGGACAGCCACGTTCGCTCTGTCCACGAGGTGAGGCCGGGCCTTGTGAAGATGGTGAGACACACGGAGAAGCTGGGACTCACGCGGGCCCGCATCTCTGGCTGGGAGGTGGCCACAGGCGACGTGGTGGCCATCTTTGATGCCCACATTGAAGTCCATGTGGAATGGTGAGTTTGCACTCCTCATTCTGATGTATTTTCCCAGCACTTTAAGCATGCCCTTATATGTGTGACGAGTTAAAGTTGGTCTAGAAGTGCCGTCTTTTTAAAAATCAGATTATGGTAGATTCAGTTTTATTGTTACTGTGCTGAGCACTGGTACGACTCCAATGATACTGCAGTAAAAATGACCACGAAGGGACTCAAACCCTCAACCTTTTGATCTGAAATCAGACACCTTAGCCGTTTGTCACACAGCCACAGATACCAAGTCATGCTTTCAGATAGAGTTTAAATTGAGGAATTTAGACTGTACAATCAAAGGCAGTAAACGGTTATATCTGCTGGCTGCTGAATCAATCCCACAGACCGGTGTTTCCCAACCCGGTCCTTGGGGACCAGCACACAGTCCACATTTTTGCTCCCTCCCAGCTTCCTGCCAGACAATCAACATTATTGCTCCTTAGCAGGAGCTGGGAGGAAGCGAAAATGTGGACTGCCTGCCCCAGACCGTTTCTCTGTTCCTAAAGGGCAGAGCCTCTGCTGGCCCGGATCAAGGCCGACCGGACCGTGGTGGTCAGCCCCGTGTTCGACAAGGTGAATTTCGATGACCTGCAAGTCACGCCGTATGAGGCATCTGCCCACGCCTTCGACTGGGCCCTGTGGTGCATGTATGAGTCCTTCAGACCTGATTGGTACAAGACGAGTGATGGTTCTCAACCTGGGAAGTAAGCGGCCTCACCCTGATCTCACCAGTCACAAAATGAAATATGTACAGATGTGGACAAACTTGCTGGTACCCATCCAAGAAAGAAGAATAACCACAATCGTCTCTGAAATAACTTGAGACGAACAAAAGTAACAGCACAACATCATTGTTTATACGATATTTAATAAAAATCAGACCTTGCTTTTTTCATTCAACCAATGAACCTTGACCTTGGAGTTCAGTTTGCATCTCTCTGGAAGATGTCCTTGGCTTTTTATCTACTGTTCTCACTGTCCTTCTGCCCAATCTGGGGTCGATTATCTCCTTGTGGCCACATCCAGGGAGGTTGGCTGCAGTCCCACACACCTTAAATTTCCTAATATTAGCAGCTGTGGTCACAGGAACATGAAGCTACTTGGAGATTCTTCAAGATTCGTCTTCATCATGCTTTACTATAATTTTGGATGGGTGGATACTTCATTAATCCCAGAGGAAATGTAGGCAGTCTACTGACAGTGATAAGACAAAAATAAACACACTAATAGAATAAAATACAAGAATTGCAGACATAGGGGGTGACAGAAGCTGTATAGGTCAAGATGACTGTATGTAGATAACAGTAGCTGCTACCGTACGTTATATACATGATAGAATGAGTAACTAATAAAAATGTATAATTGAAAAAATAGTACATATACTATATATGAAATATACAAATCGTATAGAATAATAAAATTTTAGCCATATATATATATATAAAATATGCATAATATAAATAAATATTTGCAGTCTGCTAACCCTAATTTGGGGCCTTAGGGTGAAACAAAAGGCTGTTGGAAAGTAGGAAATATGCTACTAAAGCATGATAAACTGTGGTTTCCTGTTCTACGGGGGAGCAGACCTGTCATAAAAACATTTTGATGCCTGAAAACGCCATACTTTTTCTAACCCTAGCCTCAAGTATGAATTGAGATATATTTTTATAAATATGTACTGTATAAATGTACTTTTCTAAATTTACTCTGTAAAGTATGAAAACTGTATATATTCTAAATGCAGAGGGAACTCAAAGGCAGTTTTATCCCTCAAAGTCGATCTGGCTCTTCTCCGTATCTCCTCAGATCATCTCTCCATCACATTCTCCGGTCCATGTGCAGTGTGGCACCAAAGCCACAGATTCATACCAAACAGCGGGGCTGCCTGAATGACTGGAGGCTGAAGTCATGTGTGATACTAATTGAAGATAATAGTTTGAAAAATCACTATAATCCAGTTATTTATTATCTTCTCTAATGGTGCCACCAAACCTGCCCAGGCCATCTGTGAATCTTTATAGAAATATGCAATAATTGATCTCTCTTCACACTTGCTTTGCTTTACTTGCTGATGTTTCAAAAGCACACAGGTATACATTTTGTATACATGAGACATTTTGCTTTTAATTTCGTTTCAGGAGGCACGAAGCACTTTTCCAATGCGCTGTGACGGTACCAGCAAATTTGTCCGTGTCTGTAATTGGCTTTGTTGAAGGCTTTTAAGCATGACCGGAGTAAAAATATGAGAAGCTACCCAGAATTCTTACAGTTATTGCCATGAGGGAATCGCACTGCCGTCTCATCTTTTGTTGTGTCTTCTCCTTGCTTCTTGTATCTGTTTACTAGGAGTCCCTCCATCATGGGTATTCTGGTCGCTGACCGGTTATTCTTAGGAGAAATTGGCTTACTAGATGGTGGGATGGAGGTCTATGGTGGTGAGAATGTGGAGCTGGGGATACGTGTAAGTAGCTGCACATGTCTTCAGAGATGGAGTAAAGTCACCAGCAGTCTTCAGTAATCAATGGTCAAGATATTTTTGCTGTGGCTAATATGCTATTGACTTCTATGGGCTCTTGGGGAAAAACAAAGGCAGTGGAAAATGAGACTAACCTGACTTACGTTTATTTCAGTCACATCATCTCCTCATGTGCAATTACAGGTGTGGCTGTGTGGGGGCAGCATTGAGGTGGTCCCGTGCTCCAAGATCGCCCACATCGAGAGAGCCCACAAACCTTACATGCTTGACCTCAGCATCGCCATGAAGAGGAATGCGCTGAGGGTAGCCGAGGTCTGGATGGACGATTACAAAAGGAACGTCAATATTGCCTGGAATCTTCCCATCAAGGTCTGTTCAGGGAGGGCTGTGTTTTGGGTGACACCCCTGTTTGGTGCATTTCTCATTTGCTCATTTCAATCCCCCTTCAGGATCACGGGATCGACATCGGTGACGTTTCCGAGAGGAAGGAGCTGCGGGAGAGGTTGAAGTGCAAACCCTTCCAGTGGTACCTGGAGAACGTCTATCCCGAGCTGGATCCCTTAGATGATCTGCTGGGCTATGGTGTGGTGAGCACACCTTCACGTACACCTTCACGTACACCTTCACGTACAGCTTCACGTACACCTTCACGTACAGCTTCACGTACAGCTTCACGTACACCTTCACGTACAGCTTCACGTAGTATACTAGGCACCTGCAGAAATGACTGGTTGCCACTTTATTCACATAAAGTGCAAAGTGTAATGTGTTCACTATGCCATTGAATTAACATAAACATCAGTTAATTCCTTATTTAGTATACAATCCTGCCCCATTTACTGGCCACGGCTAATAACTATACATTTCACTCTACTTCTTTGACAGGGCCAAAACAATTATGTCAAATTTTGAATGCATTTATCAAAAGTTGAATATTCATCGTAAACCTAGAGCTTATGTCTGCGGTTCTCAGTTCATTCCATTGGCCCCTTGAGCCAGCTCACGATTTCTTTCTGATCCACCTGATTTTTCCCTGTCAGATAAATTGTGAAAAGCCCTTGATCCTTTAGTGGTAGACTTAAAAAATATATATATATATATATATATATGGACTGGCAGGGAGGGTGCCAACAGCCTCAAGATGTTACCAGTCTGTATGGAAACTTGTTTTTTTTTTCCCCCAAACAGCTGGTTAATGACCTAAAAACAGACATGTGTGTTGATCAAGGGGTAATTCCAGGGAGTGTTCCTGTTCTATACGGCTGTCATTTCTACTCACCACAGGTTAGTGTGCGTCATTCTGGGCGGGGGGAATTTCATGGCCAAGTTCACAGTGACAACGTGCACCAAAAAGCATTTACTCTACCCCACCACGAATTATTTAACAATTCACAAACCTACGTTTGCATCCGTAGCATTGTTACTACAAGAAAACTGGAGAGATTTACATTGGAGGTATTAAATCTCACAAGTACAGCAGTAATCGTTGTTTGGTGGATCCCGGAGTGGGCGGCACGCCAGCCCTGTACGAATGCGACCTGGCAAGAGAGAAGCGCTTTCACATGCTGTGGAACTTCAAGCAGGTCCGTTATCAAAATATTACATGAGTAGACATACAAATTGTCTTACAGTAATTTAATTATTGCAGCACAATTATGTTATGAAGAGCAACTAGGATTGTGAGTGTATGCCCTGCAAGGAATTAGCATCCTGTACAGTTTCAGCTAGTCTTTGCTCTACTTCGATTTGTTGTTGGATGGATGGATTGATTGATTGATTACTTATCTAAGTCAGCATTAGGTCTGTTTTTCCCATTTGGCAATCACTTGATTTGAATTGATTGATCTGACAAGGATGGCGGCGCTGAGCTTGTATGGTTGATTTCACAGGGGTGGGCTATAAAGAACAGACACACAAAAAGGTGCCTTGAAATAGCAATGGGAGGTGACATGTACTACAACCTGGTCATTCAGAAGTGCACCGGACAGCGCTGGACGATTCAACATGTAATAGAAGACTTCTGACACTGAGGCTGGGGATACACAAGTAATGAAAAATGTGGCGATAATATATAAAATAAAAATGCTGATATAGCTTATTGATGCAACAGCCGTGTCGGTTCATATACAAGTATCCCTTCCTAAAGTTTTTCCAAAGAGAAAATTTTAACATGGGTTGTTTATATTGAGGACATTTTGCATAAAATCCAGTTTCTTCATTTGTACCTGTTTTATGTACGTTTACGCGGCGGGGACATTTTTGTACAGCGGTCTGTATGTTACTTTTTATAAGAGGATTTTAAGTGAATTAATTAAATCTAATTAGGGAAACTGTAATGTAGCTTCATGTAATTTAATTCAACGTAGATATCGTTAAACAACTTCAATGCCATGTGTTTTGATTATGAAATAAGAATTAAAACCGCATTATGTTCGGGTTTATCAGTATACTGCATGGGCTGTTCAGACAGCTAGTATAATCAAAGTAAATGTACAGGAACTTCGTCACATTTAACTGTAAACAGCATTCGTAATTCGAACTTTATTTTTGTCAGACGTTTTAAGCCACCTGTTTGTTTCCATTTCGTTTATAATAAAAGTACATTTTCTCGGCCGATTGGGCTTCGGTTCGTTCTAAAGAGCGCGCGAGCTGCATGCTGGGAAAGCTCGCTTCCGAGTCCCTGTATCCTAGCAACCGTAATGTTTCCCGCGGCGGTGCGGTGGAGCGACGGCGAGCCAGCGGCTGTCACCGGGGTCCGGGCGGGCACGATGCGTGGGAGCGAGCTTCTGTCGGACCGGGTGGAGGCCGTTAGCCTCGCCCGGAAAAGGGATCGGGAGATCCAGAGGCAGGGCAGGATCTTCAACACAAAACTCAGAACAATTGGGGTGAGTAACAGCGGGAGCTACTATGGTACTGGTCAAACCTGCTTTGCATTAAATTGCTGCATCATTAAGCATGTTGTCTTATAAAGCAAACGGGTGACGACTTATTTATTTGTTTTTATTTGCTCAGATTGATAAAGATGCTTTAGATTACCAGGTGAGAGAACGGGAAGAACAGCAGAGGAAAGAAGCGGACACACAAAGATCATATGGTGAGCTCATACAGGCAGTGGAAAGGTGCTATTTTATCTGTTTAACGCTAAATGGAATTGCCTGTATGCCCAAAGGCAAAATAACCGGTTTGTGTCAGTGCGTGTATTATATTGCATATAAAGATATAGTCACACTGTGCAAACATATTATTGGATTATGTTCATACTTTGTACAAACCTCTAAAGGCGTTAAATGAATTTATAAATTACTGCTCGGTTATGATTTATAAATTACTAGTGGGATCTAGACCTTTTTTTATTCTTAAGCACTATGTTTCTCCTCCCAGCTGCTGATCTGCTTCGCAATGACCGAATCAGCTGCCTGCAGGAGCAGAGGCAGCGGAAAGAACAGCGGCACCTAGAGGGCGCCATTCTGCAGTTCCGGCGTGACTTCCAGCAGCCCGAGAACCGGCGCGAGTTCGACCTGAACGACCCGGCCCTGCTGAGGAAGCAGCAGGGGGGTCTGGTGCTGCCCGGGCTGGTTGGGGAGGATCCAGGCAGCGCCGAGCGTCACCGCAGGCAGCAGAAGCAGATGCGGGATTGGTCGCTGCAGCAACGGCGTGAGCTGGAATCGGCGAGGTACCAGCAGCGGCTGGAAGGTACTGCACCCAGGGGAAATCCCTGCATTGCCCGCTCTACCCCAGAGCAGCTGGATTTTTCCAGCCGAGCTGTCCCTTAATTATGCCCGATTAAAATTCTTCATGGAAAAACACGAATCACTGTGAGGTTAGCTTGATGCAGCATTTTCCCAGTTCCGTTAAACGGCAGAAACGTTTCTCTTTTGCCTCTTTAATTAATAAAACGATAAACAAATTGCAGCATATGCAGTTTTAATCTTGGACTACTGTAAATGAAGTCCTAATGACCAAATTGTTTCACAAAATGTCCATCAGGAAAAATAGGATTTGGACATTTGTCACGCCTCTGTTCTTATAGTTTTATATTTGTAACATAAATATTCCAGTATGATTGATTTGCTCAACACAGAATTGGTAGGTTAATTTTGAAAAACAGCAAGCTTGGTTGGATACCTCCTGCATTTCAAACCCCCCCCCCCCAGCATTTTGTTGCACACTGTGGTGTCTCCACGCAATCTAATCCCGGCTACCTCACCACAGACCAGCAGTATGAGGACAGCAGGTTCACACTGGACCACCGGGCTGTCATGCTCCAGAATAAGGAAGCGGAATACAGGAGATCGGTTGCCATGGCCACCAAAGACTTCAACTTAGCCATGGTGGGTCCTAAGGCGTCCTCACATCCCTCTGCCCAGCCACAAGAGGGCGTCGCCTTGCACAGGTGCATCCCACGTGACCTTCCCCGTATTTGCAGGCGGCGGAATCTTCCGAGAGGCGACGTCAGGCGCGACTGCAGGAGGAGGCGGCTAACGGAGAGGAGATCCTGAACCAGCTGCAGGGGGCGCTGCTGAGTGAGAGCCTGGGGCATGGCGACGGCCTGCGTCGTACGCAGCCCTGCAGCTACAAGGGCATGAGCCAGGATCAGCGGAGGCAGATCAGGGAGTGCCAGAGGCAGCAGGTGGAGGACAGACAGGTACCGTCCTGGGGCTTTATCATTATGGTCCTGGGGCTTTATCGCTACGGATCTTTACCGCTATTTTGCAGTTTTTTTCATTATCTTTAGCTCGCATAATAAATACTTCATGTTTAAGTGTTTCACTCAAGGAGTGATTCAGTTGGAGTGGGAAGGGGGAGTATTCCGCGCGGACGTGATGTCGCCATGTTCCCGACAGAGAGCCCACCTGGAGCAGCGGCGGCGGCAGCTGGAGTGGGATGGGCGGAGCCAGGCCACGGAGCGCCAGGGCCTCCTGCTGGAGAGACAGCAGGCGCGGCTCAGCAGGCAGCTGCGCTGTGCCCTGGAACGCGCCAACGCCCAGCTGGCCAGCGAGCAGCGAGCGCAGTACGGCCACAGCCCCGCGTTAGGGAGCATTGTTATACGTACAAAGCAACCCATACGAGGCAAACGATCATTTCAAAACAAAGTTAAAATCGGAGGTTTCAGTGCAAACCAGCGCCCCTGTGGTTATACAGAGAAGGATCTATGTGCCAGTACCCTGCAGAAAATGATGCAGGATGACGAGGCTGCGGCGTTGGGTGGGATTACTGGGGGCAGTCAGTGACTGACAGATTTATCTGATTCCCCATTATTTACACACCCAGCAGTGGTTTGGGGGCCCAGTTTCTTCCCTAAGAATGCGTTAGCCTTGATTGGATTTAAAAATCAATTAATTAATTACTAAAGTGTAATTGGGGTAATCCATCCATTTCCTTTAACCATTTATCTAAAGCAGGGGCTCAGACAGCTTGGACCTTATCCCAACGGCACAGAACAGGGTACATCCTGGGCATGGGGGGGCACAGAACA
>JAODKF010000068.1:20808260-20822415 GCA_026779585.1 Mormyrus proboscirostris
AGCCGTGGCCAATGCGAGAGGTGTTAAACAGCAGGGCGTCCAGCATATTCCCATCCACCTCTGTGCCCTCCTGGTCTGCATTCACACAAGGAATTGGAAACAATACGAGGTCTGATGAAATTTTTTTTACAACCAAAAATACATGTATAGTGTTTATGATTTCTGGTATACATGCTGTAATTTGTTAATTTCTTTACATCCGAAGATGTCAACAATTCAGACTTGTATTACTTTAATCAGACTAATAAAACATGAAGTCCATTTCTGACGGTGGAGCAAGTTGACAGCTCGCGGTCAGCTCACTGGTCTCTCCTGCGTGGAAGAAGTAGGGCAGGGTGACTCCGAGGTCCGCTGGCAGAGACAGGGCCTCCCTGAAGTACCACAGGGGCCTGCCGCTGTCCTCGTGGCCCACCTCAGAAACACAGAGAAACAGTGAGTTCTTTATTCGCTGAAAACCAAGCTTGAAGATCAATAGGTATCCTTGGGATTAAGGACATTAATCTATGGGCTGAAGGTTATTGCTCGAGATCCCAGGAAATGACCTCTCTTTGAAACATATAACAGCTTTATTCAGATGTATACTAATCCCAACAGGCATGACATGAAGCTTTGACTCTTTTCTCTTGGGACTCCTTACCAGGTCGAATCCTGCCATAGTGTCTGAAAAGACCTTCTGGAGGTACATGGCCTCCTGCACAGCATCTTTGAGTGTAGTGAGGTTTACACCCCTGATATGTAGAGACAGATAAATAGGACACGTTCACTACTGTAGTAGAGAGAGAGCGTATTCACGCACACTGTTACTGGTGAACATCTCCAAAAACAAGTGAAGGTGATCAGATTACCAGCCGATTCTTGCGTATTATCACACGCAGGCTTGGGGTCTCACCTGTGAACGGTGAAGATGATGCGGGCGCCCAGGAAGTCTGGATGCTGAGACACAAATTGTTTGGCCACGTCCTGGTAGGCCTGGAGACACCAGGCTCGGTCATGTGTGCTGCCATCGAGCTCATAGATCTGTGTAACATCGCGTCACATTACACCCAGTTACCCAGCAGCACAATATATTCGAAAGCAGCAAAGAGTCAGTGAGCACATCACTTGAATCTCTTGCGATAACCAGCATCCCACTTACTTGCTCCATCCAAATCTCCATGCCAACCCAGGTACCCAACCTGCCATCTATAATCCCTCCAGATCAAAGCCCTTAATGCCTTGCATTTCCTTCAGAAGAGTCAATAGCTAGCGTTTATCATCTGGAGGCGTCTTCCAGAAGCAGGGCAGGACTCCTACTGACCCCCTGCTGGCAGGTCAATGAGGTCCCCCTAAA
The DNA here is from genome assembly GCA_026779585.1 of Mormyrus proboscirostris. Classification (NCBI taxonomy): domain Eukaryota; kingdom Metazoa; phylum Chordata; class Actinopteri; order Osteoglossiformes; family Mormyridae; genus Mormyrus; species Mormyrus proboscirostris. The sequence goes on from JAODKF010000068.1 coordinate 20,809,591, forward strand.
ATTCCCATCATTGTCTCCATCAATCAGCTCAGCAGGGCCGGTTTCTCCCAGTTATTGACTGGTATTACTTAATCCAATGAGCCACACTGCATGAGAGGTTTTTGTTAAGATCGTGTTTCTGGTTTCACTGGCACATATACGTACCTCAGGCAGCAGAGCCCTCAGTTCCAGGTACATGATGTTGTCCTTGTAAAGAGTCTGCAGGCCCTGATAGAAATAATCCTTGAACACGGGGGCATGAGTTACGAGGCCCATGGCCACCATGAAAACCTGCTCGAACTTCTTCCACACCGCATCCTGGCTGGGGTACGCAGAATCGGGGTCTGCGGTCACCAGGGTGAGGTTCCTCATCAAACTGCACCGAGGGGGGGCAGCAGGAATTTAAAAAAAAAAAAAAAAAAAGAAAGAAAGAAAGAAAGAAAGAAAGAAGAGCTGAAGTACAGCAAGGCTCATTTAAATGTCACAAACCAGACGTTTCATTCTGCCCGACAAACACAAAGCACAGCATCTGCATCGCTAACCCTGTCCCTGGGGGGGGGCAAGCGTGCACTGCTACAAATGTATTAATTAACCAAAACCTAAGTGTCAGTTATGTACTGATCCCAAGTTCATTCCTCATTAATCATAATGGTTCATGTATTTCATGTAGTTACTATATTTAAGATCTGTATCCGAGTTACTAATGGCCCCCACTCAAGTAAAGCGTTACCATTTCATATGCATCAAAACTGCATTATGACCAAAATCAGGTCTCTCAGCCTCTGCTTTATTTCGTGTCAAAATATTTTAGTTTTCTGAAGCAAAGAGTATGAGAATTACAGTAGCTACAAAGCGCTCACTATAACCAAGGGAAAATATCCCTTTTCTCAGTTTCTGTGTCTCATGGGGAAGTACTGTCACCTGTTGTCAAGGTCGGTGGTGTTTCCTAGCTGCTTTCTCAGAATCTCCAGCAGCACCCAGGGGGAGCACTGGGGGCTGGGCAGGGGCAGCCGGCTGGAGAAGCGGAAGCGTACGGAGCCGTCCTCGGTGACGCAGATGTAGCAGTACGGCCTGTAGGTGACGTTCCTCACCAGCCATTCCACATCAACCAGGGCGAAGTCATGAATGTGCAGAGCTGCTCCTATAAGACGTGGGAGAAAACAGTAGTCAAGTCAACTCCCACAGAAGGACTTGCGCTTATCATTATTACTGCTCTAACAAGCAGTTGGCCATCTTAACTATGGGCGCGTCATTTGGATGCCGCCATCTTAACTGTGGGCAAGCCGGGACCCCTCCGCTACCTTTGGGCATCTTTCTCAGCAGGTTGAAGACCGGACTGCGCTGTATCAGTGGCCGTGCTTTGAAGAAGTGCATAGCAGGAGGAAACTGTGGCCCGGCCATTTCCTGTTCTTTCAGTTTCTGAAGCTGAGCGTTGAGCTGCCTCTCCTTCTCCGTCAGCAGCACTCTGCCCCCTATCTGCCAGGAGGCCTCCTGCTGCTTTAGGATGTCCCTCATATGGGGGTCAGGAATCCCATCACACAGACCAGCCCAGCACAGCAGCAGCACTGGTAAAAGAGCTATCAGCAAGGGCCTGGGTAATGGTGGTACTGGCATGGTGCTTAATAGGGAATGGCACTGTGGACAATACAAAACAAAGGTTACCTCTATAAGTAAAATCTCAAGATACTGGTATGGGTCCTGCTAGGTGTAGGATTTCTATTTGTAATTTTAGATCTACAGGTGTTTCCCAGTATTATTTTCATTCCACAGAAACATAGCCCTTACTATACCAGATCATTTTTTTTTAATTACTATTATTTTTAGCCCGGTCCAGGTGTCTTATCGTCAGTACGGGTGTGCAGATCCGCAAAATCCGCCAGCTGGTAGTTTCTCACAGAAGCGGAGTGCAATTTGTGCTTCCTTTCGGCTTTAGCGCACACAGCAGGTCCGGCGTCAGCAGTTCCGAGACGTAAACTTTCGGCTAAAGCGTTCCGTGCCTCTAGCAGCGACAGGAGCACAAAACCGTGAGTAAAACGGGTAAATAAGCCGCTTTGTCCAGCTCCCCATTCAGACCCCATGGAGGTGCATTTCAGTTTGCACCGCATTTTAAGGAAATAACTCAGCGACGATGGTTAACGTACAAAATTACATCCAGAACTGACAGTCACCGTGTTTAATTAATGGCAGTTTTGTTCGCGGAAAGGCCGTATATGCGCTTGACGTTTCGCTTCAGCAAAACAAGCAGGACGAAACGGAGTTTTGGGGTTTTGCTCGGTATTGCACAGCACCACCTCGGTGCATTTGCGAGGGCGTCATTAAATCTGTGCGAAACGTACCAGTGTGCAAAAGCTCCGCTGTGTGCTGTCTCTGCGCGCTATGCCGAGCCGCCGTGCCGGGGAAAGGCGCTGCAGGTCCGGAGACAGACCGTATGTTTGTCTCCCACTTCCGAGAAGGAGCCGCGTCACAGCCAGTCGCAATCAAGCCCATACGTGTTACCAAAAGGGAGTCGTGAATGCAGCACCGTTTACACCGATAATTACGATAATTACTTTACAGATAAGTGTCAGTTTCACTACAGACGTGGTTAGTTTTTTTTTTAGCACTTTGTATTAATCGAAAAGCATTTCAAGCCGTCCTAAAAGCACCTTTTACACCCGAAGTGCATGGTTATTTGGCGGTGGCTACTGAGTAATTTATATTATTCAAAAACTAATTTTAAGTTTTTTTAAAAGCAATGTTTCAAATTAGAGGCTTTAAAACAGTCATGCAGGACGTCTTGACAATTATGGGTATTGTGATTTATTCAAGTAGGACGAACAAGTTCAAAGACATTCATGCAAAGACATTTGTTAGTGAAATGACAGGTAAATTCCAAAGTAATCAGTAATCAAAGTAATCAGTGTCCAGATATTAGTGAGCATGGGTAAATGGCGAAGCCTTGCTAAGCTAAACGTCAACGAGTAATTACGGTCATTATAAATTAGTGCGACGATATACAAGCCTACAAATAGAAAAGTCATATATAATCCATGCAACAAAAGGTAGTTGTTTTACTAGACACTAGTCAAGAAAACGTTTGCTATGCACAGAGCAGTTTAAAGGGAATTACAGTGCTAAACGGACTCTCGATAACTATCCATCATTTTGTGTAGCCGCTGAAGCAGACTTCTAGCTGGTACCTTCATAGAACTGTCTGAGACTTGCCTGCATAACGCACTTAACATTAAATTAATACCGTACGGCTCGCGCTCCTTCCACCGCACTCCACCGTGCATATGTATACACACACACACACACACACACTCAGTGACAAAAAAAGTGAAGCCCCCAGAAGTAATGGTACGATTTGGATGTAATTTGGTACCCGCGCAGACCAGCGATGGGTGTGTAAATGATATGATTTGCAAAGAGCTGGCACGTCTAGTCACCAGACACAGAGGATGCCTCATAGAAGCATTATACAGCATTACCAGCACTTGACGGAGTTTGATAGGGGTCGTATTGTGGGTTTGCATGAGGCCTGGTGGTCGTTTCCTGCAATTGCCCGGGATGTGGGGCGTGCAGTTGTCACAGTCGGCCAATGCTGGACACAATGCTACACTGGAAATCACTGCAGGGACTCAGGAACACTTCCGAAAACCACTGTCTGTGAACACAGTTCGTCGTTGGATCCATAAATGTAGGATTTAAGATGGACTGAGGCCAAATGGAAAACTGCCCTGTGGTCTGATAAATCAAAAATTTCAGATTCTTTTTATAAATCATGTCCTCGAGGCTAAAGAGGAGAGTGACCATCCAGCTCGTTATCAGCGGACGGTTCAAAATCCAACATCTGTGATGGTCTCATGGGGGTGCACTAGTGCACATGGCTTGGAAGGGAACGCACCAGTAATGCTGAACGATATATACTGGTTTTGGAGCAACATATGCTGCCCTCCAGACAATGTCTTTTTCAGAGAAGGCTTTGTATATTTCAGCAAGGCAATGCCAGACTGCGTTCTGCACGTATTACACCAGCATGGCTCTGTAGTAGAAGAGTCCGGGGACGAGACTGGCCTGCCTGCGGTCCAGACCTGTCACCCACTGAAAACATTTGCCGCATCATGAAACTACGAATGTGACAAAGGAGACCGCAAATTGTTTAGCAGTTGAAATCCTATATCAGGCAAGAATGGGACAACTCACTTTCAGAACTGCAGCAACTGTTTTTACAATGTTAAAAGAAGAGCTGATGCAACACAGTGGTCAACAGGCCCCTGTGTTGCTAGCATCAAATCCTAACAGCATATATTTCTCATAGAACAATAGCATTTCTCAGTTTCAACATTTGATATGTTGTCTTTGTTCTATTTTCGGTCAAATATGGGTTTATATGATTTGTAAATCACTGCATTCTGTTTTTATTTACATTTTACACAGCATCTCAGCTTTTTGAGAAATGGGGCTGTGTGCATATATAAATGGTATATGCAGCCTTGCAAGCATTATTGCAGAACTCAAGGGCTCAGGAGATAGCAGTGGTGTGTTTGTGTGTGTGGGGGGGCTTTAAGAAAATAAAGACTATGTCCCTGTGGACCCCCCAGCCACAGACGTTATGATGACATGGCAGATGAGATCAGCAAACTTGCATGCATGCAAGACCTCAGAAGGACAAATTTGCAGTGTTAGGCAGTTCATGCAGAAAAATCCCAAAAGTCACTGTACCAAGTTACAGCAGACTCTCAACCACTTAACTGAGAGTGGAGACCAAGCACCATTTACTGCTTGGGCGGGTTTGGCAAATTTTGGCAAATATTATAATTAAGAATAATAATAAGAGACGTTTCATTCACTGAAGTTTAGCACAGCATGAGTCGAGCCACCGTACAAAAGAGAGATCAGATTGACTGAGACAGCAAATCGGCTGTTATTTTAATGCTGCAGTTTTCACAAAAGCATTAAGACTTAATATGACACTATCCCTCTCCCTGTGGAGTTGTAACAGTAGACTGTAGCCTGCCAGACTGTCTGGGCCTACTAGACAAACCTCACCGATTACGTGTCGACTTTCTTCAGACACTCATGCCCCTTCGGTCCAAAGATTTGGGTATGTGTGTGTCTCCAGTTACCTTCGGGATGTGTGTGAGTGTGTCCCCTGTTGTAGTTTTGCACCCTAACCTGTGCCCTGCTCTTCCTGGAATGCAGTCGTCATCATAACTCTTAATCTCAAAGACCAACTTCAAATCAACTTCCATCGAAGAGCAATACTGGGCAATTTTAGGAAACATGCAGAATAAAGAGCTTTCAGCACCAGTACAATGTCTAACTGTAATTTTATTTCAGTAATAAAAATATCCTATTATACAAACTGGTTATGGGGAATATCATTGAAGATGAAATTCCATAGTACTTACATATTGTGAAAGATGAATATTGAATAAAAATGTGACATTTGACAAAGCACATGTACAAATACAGGGCATTCTGTGTGAAAACCAGATCTGGACAATACACAGAGACGGAACCATTAATCGCCCTACAGTAATGGAAAGTTTTTTTTTTTTTTTTTTTTTTTTTTTAAATAAAAAAGGAAAAATAAAAAGACAACACGCTAAGTTAGCAGGACATGTCCGTGGTATGACATCGTGTCTGAATCCATGTGATCCTGAGGGGAGAACAGAGGACCAAATACCAGCATGAAGGTCCAAAGGCGGCACACTGGGAGAACCGGCACGGGGAGAACCGGCAGGCTTCAGGAGATGCAGAGGTGCTGCTGATAGGTACATGAGATACCAGGGTGCCACCAAAATGGTGCTTAGGTAGGAAAAGCACCAAGAGTCTAAAAGAACAGCCCCCCAAAAAACGTCTGTCTTTTCATACAGGAATCATGTATTTTTTTTATGTCTGCAATTATTTACAACATTCAGCAAGTATCATTTTTGTAACTTTTATTCTTAAAGACGGTCATACACACGCTGCCAAACTGCTGAGCCAAAGGGCCACGCGTCACAGGAAGTGTGCAGGAGACAAGAGGTTAATCATTCTGTTCAGTTCCCCTTTCAATAAAGGACAAACAGGGTGGGGGGAGGAGCACACACGAAGCGAAAGTCCGCTGGCACATTGAGGGACTGATTCGGCAGGAAATAAAAGTTCTTGCGTCGAGGTCAAAGAAAAGCCAGAGGAGATGGGGCTGGGTCTGACACTACGGTGTGCCTCAGGCAAAACAAAATGCAGATATGCGAGCCATAAGAACGAGGGACTGGTTGAACAAATCGATACAGAGGGTCAGCTGACTCTTCCGACGGAGCAGCACCACGACATTTTGCTGTACTCTCATATGAAGTGGAAATCCATCACTCTCAGGATTGCAGAAGCTTGGGTGGGTTTACGGCATGTGCAGACACATCTGTGCACCTCCAGGTCTGGAACTGTAGGCATGCGGCAGCTGCACAAGGCAGGTCTGACGTGAAGCTTCTTCTAAGACGTGTCCAACAGGGAGAGGATCCTCGTCTTCCAAGGGCAAATGGTGGAGTTCATAACTAAGCACCTCCGCTGTGGAGAACACCTCTCTAACTGCGGTTAACAGTTAAAAAACACCCATAAAGACACTCTCATCCGTTTGTGTGTTTTTTGGTGATTTTTACAGAATTTCTTAAGGAATAAAAACATACATAAAACATTACATATTTTCTGGTCAAGGACATTTTATTAAGAATATGATCATTTATTCAGAGATGTACAAAGCAGAAACATCTTTTCTCTTCTTCACATGGGATGCTTCTTGCTCATCCACCAATTTTTGACTGAAAGCTCTCATAAGGTCCGACATGACGCATCCATCCGCCCGAGATGTTCACACGATGAGCTTCTTAATGCCTCTGACCGGGCTTGATCATGACTGGTCCTCTGCATTTAGAAATACACGGACTGACCCTGCGCTCACCCAAGATGGACATAATGCTTGGGCATCGGAACCCTCTGTTGGACCATTATACCCTTGAAATGGTCCCTGGACTGGGGGGCTCTGAAATAGCGCATGGCAGGCTGTTCGGGGGCGAAAGGCAGACACTGGGGCCAGCGAAGGGCATCTGGCAGACTTGGGGGGGGGCGCTGAGGAGCACAGTAACGGGGGGGTGACATCGGGTGGGGGGGAGTGGTACACTGCGTGTATTTGTAGCCAGCAGCATGGGGGGGTTGGGAAGCGCGACGACATATTGCGGAGGTGTGACTGTCCAGGTCCAGTATGTCCTTAGGACTCCCGGGCCGACCCAGCGCCTCCTCCACCAGGGCCGGCCTGACCGGGCTGCATCGCGGGAGTTCCGGCAGGGAGCTGGGCGACAGCAGACTCGCGTCGGAGCCCTCCACGGCCCGCGGGGACGTGCCGGAAACAGGTACGTACGTAGCAGACGACGCCGGGAGGCAGGTCTGAGGCGACGATCCAGGCCACTCGCCCGCAGTAAAGCCGCCAGTGCCGCAGTTTCGCAGAGGCTGCAGGCCGTATCCCGGCAGCTGGTACGCAGTAAACATGGCAGGGCTGCTTTGGCCCATTTGGTAGGGGTAGGGCTCCCTTTGCTGGTGGTAATGGGCATAGTGAGCAGGTCTCTGTTGGGGGTTCATGGTTTGAGGCGGGGCTTGACAGGGAAAGGGCTGCTGATTGGAGGAGGGAGATTGTTGTCCCATTGGGCGATTGTAGTGTCCGTCTGTCGGCCTGCCCAGGTTAAACGGATACACGGTCTCCCTGTCCCGCCCCTGGGAGTGGTGAGGCAAAACTGGATTATCAGAAGGCACCAGCCCATTGTGGAACTGGTTGCCATGGCTACCCAGTAACGTCTGCATCTCGGGGTTGAAGAGCGCCTGCTTGTGCCGAGTGCCGGTCGGTGTGTTCAGCTGCGTGGGTTTCACAGCACTGGCGATGGGGAGGAGGCAGCGGCTTGTGGACTCTTCAGGCCTCCGACTCGCATGTCTGGCCGGGTTGGGCCAGACAGGGGGCTGGGGGGCGGGACAGCCGGCTGGCAGCGACGAGACGGCAGCCTGTGGGGAGACGTGCAGCGGCGCCCCCTGCAGTACGCGACAGACAGGCTGCAGGGTGCATCCCCTCTCCCAGCCGTGTGTCTCCAAGCCCCTCCCTCCACCATCGGTCCGCCTCCCTGGGTCTGGGCCCGGGGGGATCTGCACGCCTCCGTTTGGATGGCTGGGCTCATCTGTGGAAGCGAGGACAGACTGTCACTGGTGTCACCCTGGTGCCCCGAGAGGCCACTTTTGGGACAGTAGACTCTGTCACGGTTTTTATGGCCTAAAATTGCAGAGTAATTCTAAAGTGTGCTTCTATATTATTCATGTAATTCATTATGACAGAACCAAAAGAATTTGAACCTCTGTAAACCAGGGATGATTATAGATTTTTTTTTTTTTAAAGTGGGGTCGCCATTCGGGGGCCATATTTCATACAGAGGTGCCAACCTTATCATTAGCCCATATGTTATGAAGTGGTGATTGCCCCTGTGCCCCCCCGTATACGCCCCTTCTATAAACTGAAAAATATGACGGTGTACATTATTTAATTAACCAAAATGTATTGGTTGTTGTATTACTTTATGTTCAGGTCCTTCAGCATCAGCTCAGAAACGTCTGAGGGAAACGTCAAACACCATAAAAGGGAGATGCCTGGAGCACAAACACACACACACACACAGACACACATGCACACACACAGGCACGAACAGACACGCACAGACACACACATGCACACACATGCACACACATGCACACACACACTCTCTACCCCGTTTCAAGCTGCGCTGACGTGATTAAAGGCGACGCTGTGCCTCACGTGTCTGACCGGATTATTCAGCATTAATATTAACGAGGGCACAGCAGGCACTAATGGAGCGAAGGTTCTTACTTTGGGGGGGTGCTGCCAGCCGGTGGGCAGAGTGCCCATGTCTGCCCGGCTCCCCGCTGGACCGCAGCAGCGAGCTTTCAGGAGAATTCAACTGCAGGAAGGGGGTAGGAGCCGGAGGCTGCTGGAGACCGCTGCCATCCCGGGGGGCTGGTGGGCAGGAGATGCCATCTGGGCGTCTAGAGGAGGAACACAGCTGCTGGAGGACAAGGGCTTCTGGGCCACCCAGAGGTGGAGGATGTATGGGGGGCTGGTCGGGGGTGGGGTGCAGGGAGCTGACAGCAGGGGGTGCCCCATACCCCGGGGGCAGTTCTGACCAGGTTCTGGGGGGCATAGAATGTCTGGCCACATCAGGATCAAAGGGGCATTGGGTCGAGGGATTCCTGACAGCGTGGTCCTGCATGGCAGGTCTGGTTGGCCTTTGGCTGTTCGTTGCGGTCCACGAGGCGACCAAACCCTTCCCAGGAGGATAGAAGGAACCATAGGACCGGTACGGTGCCCCCGATCCTGGGGCTTGGGGTCTGTCCCCCCAGGGAGGCCCCTTGTGCCCCTTGGGCAGGAGGCGGGAGGGGTATGTGCTGCCCTCTGGAGGTGGGGCACATAGACCCCCGCATTGCAAAGGCTGAGGCCTTGGGCCTAGGGAGGGGCCATGGAGGGGCCCTGTGTGGGGCTGCTGCCTGGGTTTAAAGTGCCGGGCCTCAGGGTCCATTAGGAAATGAGGGTCAAGGTGATGGTCCTCCCCTAGGGGGTGCTGGAGAGCAGAGGGGAATCACACATAGTTATAGGGCATAAGCAAACCTAAGGCACATTAGATTAAAAAATAACCTGAGAGGTTACCTGCACGCTGGAGCCTGGAGGCTGAGAATTAGGGGCCCAAGAGCAGGATTCTGGGGTCCTCTGTTCAGGGAGCTCTAGTTGGGGGTCTGCAGCCATTGGCTGGGGCGTCTCCTGGGGGCCAGACTGCTGCTGCAGCCAGAAGGGAACCAGGACAGAGGCTGATGGGTATATAACGCGCTCCGGCGCTGGGGCCGACGTTCTGCCTCCCTCCTCATGCACATCATTCCTAGGATTCGCTTTTATTGGTTATTTTAAAATTTCGGAATGATGTTTGGGTTCAGGTGGTAGAATAATTGGTAAGGATGCAACAGTCACTGGTTAGCGTAACCACACCGCTCCAGGTGAATTTGCTGCTTTATAAATGGGTCATAAATGTCAATGTAAAAATGTAACTTTTAAATTTGAGTCAGAAAAATGATTAAATTGTAACGGATGTATGTCAGGATCTGTATGGAAACATATGCGCTAGTCTAGTCATGACTAGACTCGTTCTTAGGGATGGTTAGGGATGTTTACTGACTATAGCACTCACCTGGTCAGTCTTCTGGCATGCCCTGGGGGTGGGGTCAGGTCCCGGAGGGGGCGTGGCAGGGGAGTCATGTGGACATGGGGGTTTGTCGGACCTCTGTGAAGAGGGTCTGTGTCTGTTCTCCTCCACTGGGGGCACCCTGCTGCCTTTCCCACCCAGAGGCCCGTGTCGGCGCCTGGCCGGCCCAGAGGCCCGTGCGAGGCGGTCCAGGGCCCCGCGGGACCTAGCGCCCCGCACCCGCCGGTGGTCCTTGTACTCGCGGTCCTTGACGGCGGCGTGGAAGTCGTCGTCCGTGTCGCAGTCGTCCCCAGGGAAATGCTTGAGCAGGGCCTTGCAGAAACAGTGCCTCAGGGACCACGCCATGGCCGTATACTCTGGGGCCACAGGACACACATGCAGCTCCTTAATTCATCAGTCATGATGTCATGATGGTGCGAGGACCAGGAAGTAAAGGCAGCCCGTCACGGCACACATACCCCCCCATCTTCCCTGAACCACCCCACTGACTTGCTCTGACCGCTGACCCCTGCATTCGTGTAAAAGGAAGACCCCCTCCCCAACATAGCTAAGGCAGTGACCGGAATGTTCCGAGGGCTCTCGCTGGCTTCCAGGCACTGCTGGATCCCTCTCAGCCAAAGGACAGCTGGATCGCTCTCCATTAATCAAAGTCAGGCTGCCCCCTTCACCGCAACCTTTACTGCGGGCACACAAACCCCGCAGGCTTTTCTTTTTGGGTGAAAAATGCAGCGGTTTTAATGCATGAAAAGCCAAAGCCAGCCCCTCTAATGTCCACTCCGACTCTTCTCCAATCACGGCTGTGTCACATCAGTTGGCTTCATGCTGGAGAAAGCCGGTAGAGTTAATTGAATTTGTCTAAATGAAAAAAAAAAAAACACACTGGGGGCTTAACTCTACAGGTCCCCCCCACCACACAAATCCTGAAGGTGACCGACTGGATGGAAATTCAGGGCAGGGAGGGATCTCACCGCTGTCCTCGCCGTTGTATTCCTGGCAGTTCTCGAATATGAGCCTGACGTCAGACACAAATTCCTCCTTGGCCACGTACACCCCCTTGTTCAGCTTCTTCTCGATGGTGGACAGGTCCATTGGCGTCTTGCGAACAAAAACACACCCGAGTGCCGTGATAGATGAGGGGAAGACAAACAACATCCTCCACCTTAAACCATCTCTGCTCACCTCCGTTCCGCTCTTCCGCTCACCTGGATGATCTCGTGATAGTGGGGAGCGAAGGACTCATCTACTGGCTCTAGGAACGGCCATGAGTCTTTGTGTGCTTTGATGGTCTCCAGAACTGAAACACATTGATGTTGGTTAGAACATGTAGGGGTGACCATGTTTCCTCATATAGTCACTAGTATGACTTTAACCTAATGGGTTGGAAGGGAAGGACAGCACAGCGCCCCCAGTGGAGGAGGACTGACATAGACCATCTTCACAGTGGACCAACATGTTTTTAACCAATGATACTTGGGCTTTGTACCAGCACAAGTGCAGATACATAGAAATTCACTGGTTTTCTCCCATGAGGGCGAAAAGAGTCTTTTTTCTGGGTGCTGGAGCAGTTTTTGGCGTTAGAGGTCTTATTCAAGGGCCCAACAGTGGAGATAACTGTGCCACCTTTTGGATTCTGGAATGTACTCATACCTTTGTACAAAGCGGTGTAATCATCATCGATTTCAAAGCTGTAAGACAAGGTAAGGGAAAATTATCAGCTACTCAGTGGATTTCATGATATAGGGGACACTTTGGGGTCCCACCATGGCCTGTGGTCAGGAGGTGAAGCAATGCTCAGATGGAGGCCTTACAAAGCCTTGGTCCGGTGGACCCAGCGAGCAGCGCAGCGAGGCTCCAGGTGCGGGGAATCGGGCGGCAGCTTCTTCCCCTGGGAGAGCAGCCAGGCCTTTTCCTCACGCTGCCGCCGTCGATGTGCTCGCGCTGGAGGAAGACAAGGAAGAGGAGAGGGACCCAAAACGGGATGTTAAATTCCACCCCCAGGCCAGGCAAGCCGTTCGTCCTCGTCCTCCCCAGCAAAGTCAAGCGATCACCGGGAGGACCAGGAGAGCCACAAGCATCTCCGTGCAGAGCTGAGCGGCAGTGCGTCACGGAGAATGCGCAGACGGCTCTGCGCTCAGGCGCTAAGGATCGCACTCCCCCGCCGTGAAAGGACCCCGCACAAACCGGACCCCCGAGACAGGTTCTGCTGTTAATCTATAATACATTAATTAGGATCAAAAGTTAATTAACCCCTGACAGATGACATGGGGGGGGGGCAGTTTTAGATGAGCTGGGTGGAACATCCCCACACAGCATCCCAACCATGATTCACCCGGACATCGGGCCGGGGAGGGGCTGAGCGAGGCGTCATGCATTATTTATAAGCGCGGTAATAAATCACTCGCCCTGGGTTACAGTGTGACAGAGAACCCCCCCCATACACATATACACACATACTTCCTTTGGTTTAAGCACAAGACTGATAAAACTACACCTGAGCAATATATTATTTCCCCGGGGGGGGGGGGGGGGGGGGGGGGGGGGGGGGGGGGGGGGGGGGGGGGGGGGGGGGGGGGGGGGGGGGGGG
>JAODKF010000068.1:20828221-20855435 GCA_026779585.1 Mormyrus proboscirostris
CACAAAGAGATGTCTACAGATCTGTGTGTGTGTGTGTGTGTGTGTGTGTGTGTGTGTGTGTGTGTGTGTGTGTGTGTGTGTGTGCTCTGGTCCATGCCGGCCCGGATGACCATGAGGAATGTAGGGCCCCTCATTAACAGCTCGCTCTCCCTTCCGCCGGACGGCCGGATCCCCTGCCCCACTGACAGCCCCCATCCACACACCCCCGCCCCCGACCGCCCCGCCCACAGGGAGCACCCAGTCATCAGGACAGGCCACACTTTGATCACACGTCAGACCCCAGGCCAGCTGGGGGGGGTGGGGGGGGGGCTTGCTGGATTAACACCACCCCTTTCTCCCTTTGAAGTGAAATTCAGCAGTTCAGATGATGAAGAAGGGGCGAATTAATATTGCATGTGTCTTTTATTTCGACTCTCAGGCTCCCGGCATCTCCTACTCCCACCTCGGGCTGCCGTTTAACACGCGTTCTGATTAAACTGGCTGCTGAACGCACCCCCGACCCCTTAGCCCAGCTGGGTCGATCCTGGAAGTGCCCACGGCAGGGATCAAACGTGCTCCCGCTCCCCCAAGTAGGCCCACGATGCCCAAGGATTAGAGCTGCACCAGGGGTGAGAGATCCTTCACCAGGGTGAAGGCATGCGAGTTCCAGTGGGCCATGGACAGAGAGAGTCTAATGGAACGTACCATTCATTGGCTGAAGACAAATGTGGGGGGTGACTTGTCTCAACAAGCCTCCTCTCAAAGTGAGCCAAAGGTCAAAGGTAATGCAAACACTGTCATCAATGCCCCCCCCTCCCCATCCCAGCCCCGAGCAAAGACTGTCAAGCCCCATCTCATGATAAACCGATCTTCATCAGCTCTGACACCCCACGGAAGCAACCTGACAGGGATCTCAAATTCAGCCCGGTTACACCTGGAGCAAAGAACTTGCATTAACAGATGAGATGATGATCAGTAGGTTTGGGACATTTGAATTCCACTAGATCACATGACACGGCCCCCTCTGAGGACAGCCAATACCCTTTGCACAAAGACGGATGCTATCTAGAACCTAAAACAGCCTAGACCTGCAAAGCCTCAGCGCAAACAGAGCTCCCGTCGGCCCAGGCCAAGAATGCATGGAATATGGTGCTTGTTCCACAGCCCAGTTATCCTCCTGTAGAGAGCTGCCAACTAGGAACCAGTGGGGAGCGACGAGAGATTTCCACACAAGACACAAACACGTCCCATTTACAAGCTCCGGCCACACTGTACTTCTGACCTCCGGCTGCTCGGCCACCAGGAACGCATCAGAGCCCATCGGCATTAAGAGACTGCAGGACATCATGGATTTGGGACTGAAGGAGAAAACGAGCAAGCGAGGAAGCGAGGGAGGGAGCGAGGGAGGGAGGGAGCTTAATGGTCTGACTAATGGCCTTTCCTCCAAAAGGCAACCCCCCCAACTCCAATCTAAACATCCTGACCCTGGGACCACTAGCTAAAGTTTATTGCGGATCCCAGTCCAGAAGAAGCAGTTCCAGTCAGCCTCCCCGGTGGTGTGGTTGTGGGGGCTTTGTCTCAATGTCAGGAGCAGGTGCGGGAAGGGGGGGGGGGCGGGTGGTCTTGCTAATGAGGTCACGCTGCAGGTGAGTATCATAAAGTGAGGTGGAGGAGGGAGGAGCAGAGGAGGAGGGTGAGGGTGACCCTCTACCATGAGTGAGAAGACCTCCTTTCTATATCAGATTGAACACTGGGGCTAGACTGAACCAACCTGTCAGAATGAGAGCTCAGGGGACATGTATGGCAAGAGCTCAGAACCACAAGCGAAGACCAGAAGGATGTGAGTTCCAGATGTTTCCCCAAACACACATCCAGCTGCCAGTCCAATTTACAGACCCTACCCACCACCTGAGGCCCAGTTGCTTGAGCTACTTCAATGCTACCCCAAAGGAGACCATTGGAAAATCATCAGCTGAAGATCATCAAGATAAACTCCTGCTAATTAATGCATACAGGAGTGTAGTGTAGCTTGGATTTTACAGAATGAGTTACTGCTGAGTTGGAGTCTAATTTAATGGCTGAATGGAGGCCCAGGTGAGAACCAAGGGGGGCTTAGCATGGATGCAGCCGATCTGACCGCTCACTGTCGTGCCTGAGCAGGAGCGCAGGGAAATGTAGCATTTGATCCGATTCAGGCTCTCATGATACCGAGGCCAAACAGCTGTCTGCTTAGCTTTTGTCCTCCCCTAAATCCGGTCAGGCGTAACTCCAGCCTTTAAAAAAAGCGCTGCCAGCCTCAGATCTGAAGAAAGGAGCGAGCCCATCTTAAGAGGATTTTACAAAGGTAATATTTCTCTATAAAGGAACAGTTTGCCCCAGAGGAGAGGTGCAGCGTGGATCTGGCTGTGCCTTTGTTAGAGCCGGTCCTCTCGACCCTCCTTCTCCACCACCTCTTCTTCATCCCACACGTCTCCCACGGCCATGGCTCTCCAAGCCCTTCGAGCCCAACCCCCCCGCACACAGTGCTGCGGCTGTGCAGTGACATTCCCGCCAGATACCATACCACACCCCCCCCTCCACATCACTGCCCCCAGCTCCATGTACGAGTCTCACCATCTTGCATCAAAATTACCGCACGACTCTAATCTCATTTATAATCAACAAGACATAATCTAATGGTAATTAACATGTAAGACAGAACCTCGGAGTAAAATGTTACAAAACGCACTACTCATGGGTCTCGGTGATCTTCCCAGTGTTTCCTCCTTGGTCCTGAATGCACAACAGACAGCAAAGCCCCTGAGGAGGCGTTGAGCAGAGACCCAATGGAGAGGCCTGACCCAAACTGATGACATGTGGTGGTGGGGGGGTGGGTATGGGGGGATGGGAAGCGCCAACAATGGAAGCGACTGAAGCCAGGCCCAGTGTCTGCCTGGCTCTCAACACCCCCCCACATCTGCACGCCTCTGCATCACCCCCCACACACACACACCCCCCCCCACACACATGCACAACCTTCACGCATGTGCTCAGCTGTCATTCCAGGCTTGGGGTGGGTGCTGACTGGGCGTGCCGCTGGAGAGAATGACGCGTGGAAGCTGGATGTGTCACCATGCCGGGCTGGAGAGATGGGTGACATGGGCCCGGTCACGGCAAGCGCTGCCCAGCCTCGTCATAAAACGCTACATGCGACTGGTGCATGGATGCATCTCCGCAGCGCCGGATGAGCTGATTATTTAGATGACAAAGGCCCTCCTCAAGTCACAGGTAGCCCCCCCTATATCCAAAGCAACAAACATTCTTTATAAGGCAGGGTCAGACAGTCCCTGGGGTTAAGGGCCTCGCTCAAGGAACCAACGGTGAACTGGGATTTGAACCAGCAACCTTCCATCACCAACAAAACACTTTTTCCCCATCAACAGAAATGTACTGTCCAGTTCTTACTATAACTGAACGGGAGACGTCTCACCTCAGATTTAGACTTTTGGATAATAAACTCCTCCTATAATGAAAGGAGCTCCGTCTACAGGAGGATAATGGAACGTGGAATATAGTGGCGAGTCAAAGCACCTTTATCTTCAAGGTGGAAGGGGAGGACAAGTCACAGTCACCATCTGGGGTTAGTCACGGTGTCCAGGCTGCTACCCACACAGGCTTAATTAAGGATGATTATCAATTATCGTTATAATAAGGGCAGTGGCTAGTGCTGTGTACAGGCAGGTGAGAGACAGTCCTGATACACAGAAACCACCAGGGTTGAGGGCAATGCCTGAACTGACAGATCCACTTTCCAGGCTGAAGGCCCACTTTAGGTCAGTGAGAATAATTAAGTATGACAAATGGTAAAAAATACAGCCTAAAATATATTCCAACATACTCAAACTGGATGTTGGAGACATAAAACGTCTTAGCTATAACAAACCCCTTTCAGGTTTTATTAATGCCAATCTTCAATAATAAAGGCTTCTCCAATGTCTCCCCCCCCCGCCATCGCTACCTGCGATGGACAATTATGTACGTTTTACTGCAGCTTGAATTCCTTGCTGTACCACAGGAAGAATCTGCAGACTGCACACTAAAATAAACACAGTGCGGACCACATGTGAGAATTCACAGCTCCTCATCGCCCGTTTGCACACCAGGAGGAAGCCCTCATCATCCCACCGAATAACCTTCACAGCGAATTAACGTGACCACAGACAGGCTCAGTGTCTGCTGGGTGCCATTGAAACCCTGCCGAAGCTGCGGAGGGGCCCTGGTGGGCCAGTTACTTCCCTTCACGGCAGCCTGGGGGCTGCCGGCCCACAGCCTTCGGAGTTTAATTGGCCACCAAGTTCAAACAAACAAGCCGGGCCCCCAGAATCACCCCAGTGCCTCAATTCACTGGGGTCGTGTTTGCGCTGTCCGACAACACGGCGAGCGCTGTGGCGGCCCCCCATGCTGGCGGTGCTGTTGGTAGACTGTCCAGCACACCAACCTACCAGCTGGTCAGCCTCTGCTTATTGCTGTGGATAATGCACCCATAGGATCATCCACTGAGTTTTAATCAATGCGCCCTTAAAACAAATTATGCCAACGGGGGAAGTTCCACATTAAAGAAATGGCTGCAGAAAGCGACTTAAACCCCCACCCCCCCCACTTCACTAGATAACATCAGTCAGATAATGAAGATGTATGGTAACAGAACTGTGCCACAAAAGCAGCCCCCACCCACACATCCCCCCCTGGCCACAGCACATTTGGTCTGTCCGGCATCTTTCAGCCGAGCTTCCTGAAGGCACAGGGAATCGTGGGGTTTGTTGCTGCACTGCTGGGAGGTCAGGTATGCGCCATTCAGACAAAGGGGGTGGGGTGGGGGGGGCTGGGCACCCCACCCCACATCACATCAGACTAAGCCTGACTGGGTCTCTGCTCACTGTGTCCAATTTCCACAAACCATGGAGACTCTGAGAGCAGCACTGTATGATGTGTCCTGCGCGTGACTGAGGAACCACCAGCAGTGATCAGATCATGTATCACTGTAATATTCCAGCTACTTTCCCGCCACGTATCCTGGTCAGGGTCACCGGGTCATTAAAATGTTTTTTAGAATAAATTCCTTATTAAAATATCACACTCCATGACCCTGGGCAGGATGTGCAGTAGGAAGATGGATGGATGATCACACATCATAATCACAGTCAGAAATCTCCTACCAGAGTATCTTCCCTGCACTTTTAACGTGTTATTCCGTGAGGAAAGATAAGCTCTCTTCTCACGAACAGACTCCATTCTGCTGCTCAAGTCACCATCTTGCGTGACTGGCAAGAGAGACGAGTGTGTGAGCATGTTGTTCTGGACAGGAATGTACCAACTGGACGTGGCTGCTGAAGGAACAGGAAGGGCCATGTGGGGATGAGAGAATGCCAGATCAGCACGGACAGCTGAAGGCCTGACTACTGGAGAAGGGGCCTGTTCATCCTGGGTACAGATGACCCCTTCCTGCATCCCCCTCCTCTTTTACCTGCTCTGGCAACTCAGCTCAACTGTTCTCAAAACCAAATCTCACACAATCTTAGCACTGGAGAAAGAAAATCCATTGGGGAACAGAACATCCTCAAAGTCATCCACACTCAAATGTAGCCAATTGTCTCTTGAGATTCTCCGATTGGTCGGCAGCCAATTCTCAGTCTTAATTACCCGATCGATGGCCGATCTCAAATACCGATTTTGTCTATGACGTACAATATGCATGTTTAAGGCCTTAAAATGCATGAAGTTTCAAGCACAATAGTGGTACTATGTCATCTCTGGTCTGGTAGTTTTACTAGATATCTGTTAAAGCTGAGATATTAGTCATATGCAACCTATTGTGCAAAAGAAGCTGTTTGTGGAGGGTCATCTGCTAAAGCTTTCACGACCATGAATCTCATTAGACATTTGTGTCTTCACCAAGAGGAGCATGAGAAATATGACCGTCTGAGTTTACCTTTGTGCTCTGTGTATGAGTGTGGGGAATGAGCGGTTTTTCAGTACAGCTGCACAAATTTTGGATGACAAGAGGAACTGATTCTTTCCAAACAAGGCAGAGATACTTGTATTTGTTAAAAAAAAACAATCTACCTTAGTTTCTTGGAAAAGCACTGGTATGTTTCCATGAGCCGTTTTTTTGTGGTAGTAAGTAGTTACTGTCTTTTTGTTAAAACATGCTGTATATTTTAACCGATTTGAAATTCATTCTCAAAGCAAGCCTTTTAATTTTGTTTTGTAGTGTTTTCAGTGATCAGTGTCAGCCAATTCTGATTCTGGTGATCAGCAAAACACTGGAGCATCTGGAAATAATTGGAAAGGTTTTAAATCTGATAAAACTAGTACAACACTTTTAACAATGGTATTCAGGCCCATCAATCCAATGACCATCACCAAATGACCTTCTGCAAGAAAGGCAAACTGTTCTAGGTCTACTGTGAGAAGGATGACTGAAGTGAAACTCAGAGTCAGATACTCTAGAGGGCTAAATCCTGGTATCACTGCAACATCCCCTCACCATCTTTGGGAAGCCCAAGGTTAAAAGACCTTAAACTTGGGGGAGATAAAAGGTCTCTAGTTACCAGCTGCTTTAGCACACAATGGACCCTTACTGTATCTGATAGAACTTCCAATCTACCTGAAATAATCTTTCATCTGTAAGGCCACTTTGTGACCTCCAGTGGTCTGTGGGAAGACCTTGCCACAAACCCAGGCACTCAACTGCCCGGATACTGTCATCATCAAGCCTCACTGACCAGACTCATCCGCATGCGGCACAACTCAGGCGGCAAGAAAGGCTTCCCATTACATTCGCTAGGGTGGATTTTGGTGCATAGATACATATTTCCCCCAACTGTGCCAGTGCTCATTTAGTACTATGACCAGCTTTACTCATCACCGCAACATGAAACCAATCCCTAGGATCCCCCTTCCATTTACTCATCACCGCAACATGTGACTGATCCCTAGGATCCTCCTTCCATTTATTCATCACCGCAACATGTGACTGATCCCTAGGATCCCCCTTCCATTTACTCATCACCGCAACATGTGACTGATCCCTAGGATCCCCCTTCCATTTACTCATCACCGCAACATGTGACTGATCCCTAGGATCCCCCTTCCATTGCTGCTGCCACAGTCGGGATGGTTTCTGTGCCAAGGCTGAGAAGGCCAGATGAACAGCAGCACTGCATTCTTTCCACATCAGAACTCCCCATTTTGCTTGGCGGCAGTCTCTCCTGTGGCAATTCCCAAACACGGCTCACACCCACGGCGGGTCCCAAACACGCCCCACGCCCACGGCGGGTCCCAAACACGGCTCACGCCCACGGCGGGTCCCAAACACGGCTCACGCCCACGGCGGGTCCCAAACACGGCTCACACCTGCATAGGTTTCTGTTTGCAAGAGCTCACTGACACCTGGCCGCTTTGCTCTGAATTTAACTTCACATACAGCTTATTAATGTTTATTGAAATAGCAATACATGAAATCCTGTGCTTCTATATGGCCACAACTGTGCCCATCACGCACACAAACATACTGCAGCACACACCAGCTCACTCCAAGGAGCAATAAATGGTTCCAGACTCCTTTCATTGCAGTAAGGGTCAATGGGAACCAGTGAGTTATTGTGCCAATCCGTGTCAAATACGGATTTGTTTACTTCAGTTTAGAAAAGCCTCAGAGATCAAATTGCATTTAATTGCTTGACTGCTGCTTTTACCAGGAGGAGAAAAGCGTAAGGTTTTGTTTTGCCCATTCATAATGGTGGCTATCTTATGGGAGTAATTCAGGTTAAGTATCTCGATCAAGGGTACTGCATGCAACTAAGCTCCTCCTGTCAATTAAACCAGTAACCTTCAGGAAGTCCTTCACCGTTATGCCCCCTGCTGACAGTCATTCATTTTGCAAATGAAAGACTGGTCTTTGCGGAAACAACTTTCGCTTCGAACTTCGTCTTAAAACAAACCCCAAACAAAGCTCGATTCCTGGTTTAATTCATTTCACTTCCTTACATGCGGCAAAGTTGCCTGAATACCTCACGACTAAATCAGGATTCTTCTGAATAAGACTAACGGCTGAAATGTCACTGTTACAGTTCCTCGGTGTCAAATCTCAACATTCAAGCGAAAGTCTGTAGCTCAGTGCCTTAAGCCTCTGTGTCCATGAGCAGAAGGTTGCTAGTTTGAGCCCTGGCCTCGGCAAAATAGTCCCATCAGTGGGCCATTGAGCAAGGCCCTTAACCCCCAGCTGTATGTTGGCTGCCCCTCACTGCCAAGTGTGCTATTACCTACATCTCTGTCATGGAGAGCAAGACAAGGAAGAAGAGGAATTTCCTCAGAGCGATCAATGAAACGTGATTGTTATTATTCCAAACACCAAATCAGCTTTCTCTTAAAACTCAAACGTTATATACTGCATTCATAGCATTGAGGATGTGGTAATGCAAACAATGAACAGTAACAAGCAAGAAATCAAACCAGTTGAGTCCTGTCTCCTCTCTGTTCTCATCCTCAATGACAGACCATGTGACTTTTTTTATTGTAGTTGTCATTGACACACAATTTGTAATGAATATATGTGCAGTGTATAGGTAACCTGGGGTCTGTTTGTGGGTTTTTCATGTCGGTTCAGGGTCATCAAGCTTGCGAACACACACCGTGATAGTTCCTCTTACAACGTATAGAGGGTGGAGCTCCAAGGCAGGACAATGGAGTTCTGTGTCCCTAGTACCATCCGATACAGGGCACACTCCAAATGGGGCAGCCTTATTCTGTCTAGATCGCCCGTGCCCTGAACTTATCTACAGCCCCTCAACTCTTAACATAGTACGCGCAAGATTAAATTGCATTACAGCCTTAAATTAAGGACTGGTTACTGTTCTAATCTCGGTGTGTTCACAACATCATGGATAAGGATGACCTCGTAGTGAAACTCAGTACATCGCATATATGGCTTTACATTTTATTTTATGTTATAGAATTCCTACATATCTAAACGCATAAAACGCAGGCTGTCAGTGTCGCGTGGTTACGGACTCGTAAAATTCAGTCGTGCAGAAAACCCGTTCCGCACGTTTCGTGCACCTTGTAACAGGCACTAAGAAATCGGAGTTAATAATCAGAATAAACTGTGGACTTAACGCAACAGTCAATTTCACCACAAGCTGTGACATGTGCGACATCTGTGAGCCCAAGGTGAAGAGAACGCAGCTATTAGCAAGATGATGCATTGCCAATTAAAGGCTTCATTTATTAAAAGGTTTTTCACACATTGCTTAACAGCTAATGCACCGACACCATCGCCTGCCAGTCCCAAAACCGCTTCTGTCTTAGCGATTACCTTTCAGCACGGTGACACTGGCACAAACGACATTATTTGGCGTTTGAGGCACCGGGTGGATATATGGTGCGTGCACATAGACTACGTGCATCAGTGTTAAGGACTGCAGCTGTAGAAGAAAAAGAAAGTTCACGTATCCAAACTGACCTAAACGCAGTATGCTAAATAAAGTTCGCACAGACTACACATACGACCTCTACGTACTACACATACGTTTATACAGGCTGTAGTGGACTGGACTAAATTTTCTCTCTTTTGATTGGCAATCGTTTCTGAACATGAGTGATGGCTTTCAGTCTCAGCTGCACATTTACCGCGCAGGTGGAAGCCTATCGAAGTTGATCAGCGTACGGTTAAGAAAGTGCTGTACAACATTTAACACAACCTTGAGTTAAAGCTGCGCAATATAATTTTCTGTGCCGGTGATTTACCGTCAATAAGGTAACAACGCCTTTGTACCACGTTCTTCTCTTGGGTAAAAGTTAATATTTTAATCCACGTTTGCCAAGTGGAATGCAAGAAGTGCACGCTTGAAAGGAAAAAATAAATCTTGCGCGTCAGCTTCATAAATGTTAAAACGAGCAGCTCCCAAACACTCGTCGCATTAGTGATGCATTAATTGCTTAGTGAGGCTCGGAGACCAAGCACGACGGTCAGGGCGACCCCAGTATGAGCCGCTACCCCCAACATCTCAATCGGCGCGAGCACCCAGGTACGGCTAGCTGGCGGCGCGACGCCACTGCATCTTAATGCAAGACAATGCGCTGAGATTAAAATGAACAAGTCAAATTTTAGAAACATTTAAAACGCATCTTAAAAGCAGACAACCTCGTCGTTCGTTAAACAACAAAGCGATGAGCTTTTAATACCCCTGCGAGGGGATGTTGAGGAGGGGGTGATTACTGATGCGTGATATTGACCTTATACTTATTTTCTTCGAGAATCCGATATGTTCTTAAAGGATCAAGACAACTGTCACTTTACTAATCAGATGCATCCACAATCAAGCAAGTCTACAGTAATCGCTAACTTTTGATATTAGATTTAACGCAAGTCAGAGCGTTCAGTGCGGTTAGTGTCGTAGAGACACTGATAAGCACCGTTATTCCCATTGATAGTGTGTAACAGCGCACGTACGGTCCCCCACAAACCCCTCTCCCAACGGCATATGCCTGCAGTCATCCCAGCGATTAAAAGGGAACATCACTGGTCATTTGCTCACCCACAAAGGTAGATAATTTCAAAATATATAATTATTGAAATATTACAACACAAAAAACTGATTGGTTTTTAAAGTAGATTAAAAAAAATATGGATAATAAGCACATAATTCTGGACTTGATTTTCCTTGTATGCATGGTAGTGATTCTTAAACATGAATGTAAGCATGTAACACTGGCATTCAAGCTGCTGAATCAAAACCAGCGCTACCTTCATCGATGTTAGATATTAGGTGAAAAGTGATTCATGCACAACAATATTAGCTTACAAAATGAAAACAATCATAGCCAATCGCACGGCAATATTTTACAAAGGAAACTGTTTGTGCAGAAAAGATTAAACGTCAAAAAACGAATCATAAAAAGTTTAACGTATTATTGCTTAATTGTCCCATATTTATTTTGACACAGCATAATCAATAACCGAACAACAATTTGGTAAACAGGTTGTCAAATAGTTACATTTGAAGCGGACCTCGCCGAGATCACACGTATACAAATGTATGGAAAACGCACGCACGCACGCCCATCTCACTTATCTAAACGAATTGTTTCTTTACCTCAATTTCAAAGTCTGGAAGATTGAATGCAGTCCTGAAAAGTGAGCAGAAGTGGGCTATAGCCGGGAGTTCCCACCAAGACTGAATCTCTTCCACAGAAATTATACGTCCCCGGGACATTTTCCACCTGGAAATGGTAAATTTGTTGCTCACATTAGAGGTGATACCTCTAATCAATTCAGACAGCCTGTGTCAAGTAAAACTGCAACTCTTCAAAACGTAACAAAGTTATTATTGACGTTGCAACCAATCAGTTGCCATTGCAACCTGGTGAGGCTGCCACAGTCTGTTGTAGTCTGAATTTCACAAGTCGGGAACAGATGGGGAGACTCTACCAACTCGAAAGAGGGGGGTGGCTAATGAATTAGACGAAGTGTGTCACGCTGGGAATGTTACATTATAACTATAGAACTTTTATTTGCTGCGTTCATTACATTATACTAGTGTAGTCGGTAATTACACTTCACAAAAATTGGGACACGTGTAAATACTAATCGTTCTTACAATGGAAATACGGCTGCCAGCACCTTCTCGGGATATTAGACTGGTCTTCGCTTAAAGGGATGGCTCGTGAGGTTTGAGCAAGGTTGGAAAAGCGCTTCTTCTGCATGTCCTCTTGAAGATGTCCTGTGTCGCTGCAACATCCACAGGGGACAAAAGCAGATATTAAGAGAGGAAGGGGCAATGGATATCTTCTTGAAATGTGAACTGTGCTGGTCAAAAATAATACGAATAATCTTAAAAGAAACACTTCCTTATTATAACCTCGACTCTGAACCGAACTTTCATCAACATCGAGCACTCAAATTACTAAATAAAACGTTTAAAGTATGAGTAAATTTGTATACATGTCTGTCTCTAAAGTTGTTAATGAGCACTTCACAGCTGAAATTCTGCCCTTAATAGACATTTCAAAATTGATTCATTGTATTATTTTAATAAAAGCTTGGAAGTAATTTTACAATCCAAATTAAAACATGCCTTTTTCCTTTGGGTAGGGCTAGTCATATTTTTAAATACGCCCCTCCCACTGATTAGAAAAGCTTTTGTTTGTAAATGTAACAAAACTTATTCGCGTTTGAATTTTTTTTAAAACATGTAACTAGATCATTTGGTTTCTCCATTTGTACTTATACGTGGTTTTGGCTCCCCCTGTCGGTGAAACATTATTTTATAAAATATAGTGAATCAAAGTTGCGTATGGATGGCATAGTCGTTAATGCTGATTGGCATCTCTAAATTGGCTAATTGGCGTCTCTAAATTGCCTTTAGTGTGTGATGGTATATGTGTATGTGTCCTGGACTGTGAACTTAGTACATCACAATTACAAATTCATTTAGCATCAAAAATCCAATACAATGGTCATCTGACAATCAGTACTTTGATAGGGGTTTACACGAAAGGCGTCCGTCCAAACTGCAGGTGTTTCGGTCACAAAAACCGTAGAATGGCATCATGGGTCAAGGTAAACGGTCTCAAAATCATGACAGCATATGCCAATCCTGGACAACCTGCATCAACAAAGAGGAGCAGTGGTCCCTAGCTGACCTTCACCCCCAGGGAAAATGGACACTTAACAGGATTGTTGCTGAACACCACAAAAGAATGCCCTCTTTCCCAAATGAACACAGGAAAATTAAGCCTGATCCAGTCTCAACAAAAGACTGTGCGCTGCTAGTTTCACTAAAGCGGAGTTTATGTTAGAACCACTGTCCAGAAAGTGCTCGGAACCAAGGTCAGGTCCGAAATGATGAATGACTGGGGGTAAGGAGCACAGATCCACAACCACTGAGCTGCATGAAAAAGCATCTTGGTCTAACGAGTCGGGTTTCAGCCCCTTGGTTTTATTTATCAGACCAGTCTGTTTGGAGACGCTAAATGGTGCCATCAGCCCACTATTCTGTCAAACATGATCAGGGATCTGTAATGAAGTGGCTGGCAAAAGCACAGGAGTTTTTAGGTCTGATGATCGGTCTGTGTGGCCGGTCAAGGAACATGAGCCTGGTATATCACGGCAGTGTTTCTCGGCCAGGTCCTCGGAGACCCTCAGGCAGTCCACACCCAGTGTACTAAGCTATCGAGCAATCAAGGACACCAAATCCCTGGCATAGGTGTGTTAGGGGCTGGGACGGAGCAAAAATGTGGACTCTTTCCAAGTTCCTGAGGACTGAGTTCAGGAACTGCATTACTGGGTCAGGTGCACCCTCTGGTGCAAACATCATATCCTCACGATGTTCCTAAATTCCATGTGTGGGGAACCTGATCCATGGAGAGCCAGTGTGGATGCAGTTTTTAGGATGGCCTCTCAATCAGCCAATAACAGTGGGTCCCCAGGACACACCTCAAAAACCCGCACCCACATTGGCCCTCCATGGAACCGGTTCCCCACCCCTGCCATATTCCAAGACAATAGCCACCATACACACTGTTAAACAAATTTAAGAGGGTTTTCCTGAACACTATCAGTTAATTAAATACCTCATATGATCTCCCCATTTAATAGAGAATGGACAGACTACCTAAGCATCTGAAAATTATGTCCTTTGTTAAGGCCATCGTTGGGGAAGTTACTCACAAAAGTTATCCTTTACAGACAGAGGTGTTAAATTCAGGTTCAGAAAGTACAAATCCAGACCAAGGTTTTGTTTCAACCAACCAGTTGAGTACTCCGTGACTGTGACTCTTCATACTCAAATGGTTTGTTGGAACAGAACCTTGGTCTGGATTTGTACTTTCTGAACCTGAACTTTCCACCTCTGCCTGTAATGGATTACCTTTGTGAGTAATCTCCTCAACACTGGTTAAGACTCATGGGAACCTGGAACATAAACCAATAAGACTGAAGAGCTGCTAGACATGGCGCTTGCAAGAGAGGCGAGTCAGGGACTCATTTCACAATGATTGTCGGACAGGGAATCATAGCATCATAATGAGTCAACGGGCTAAAGAGAGGAACAGCATTGAGTGAAGAGTGTGTCCCTCATGACCTTAATCCTACTGTCTGGAGAAGAGCCAACAACAATCGTTTTGATTCAAAATTGCTATGAATTGCTGCCCTTCCCAAGTGCAAGAATATCATTGCCTTCTATCATTCTAGCTTTATTGTCTTTACACTGAGCCTAATGTACTTCATGATTTCCTGAGGGAAAAGGACTCACCATGACATTTTACTGATCCTCTGGGTATTCTGATTATACTGGAATGCCGAGGGTTTTCATCTCTTTCTTTTTGAGGGGAACAGTAAGCTGTAAAAGGAAACTCAATAAGCAGGTTAGCTTTCAAGCTGAATCCTGTTTCACTGTCGATTCAAGGTGGCTCATATCTCAGCTGGTCTCAGGGAGTTAATGTGCCACGGATGATTCAGAGCTGGTCTCTGGTCCCAAGAGAACCTCGACTTCAGCTTCTACTTACATGTTGCTGGGAGACAGAGCTTACCGAACTCGGGCAAAGTTTGTCCAGGCGGTTGCGGTTTCAGCACAAGGCCATTTATTTGGCCACGGAAGCCTGGTTTTCAATCGTCGTTTGCAAGTTTGTCTTAAGCGTCATTTCATTAGCAGTTGTGCTTTCATTCAAATACCTAACATGAGGTATAATGCGAGATGAAAAGTAGCCGATGTCTTGTGAGTCAGCAAACACAGAACTTGAGCACATGAAGACCAAATCCCCATAACCTTGGATGGCTTACTGGTTGAACTGCTCACATTTTTTGCTGGTGGCATAACTGACTCAGTCTCCAGTAACATGGTGTGCTTTTTCTGTATGTGAGTATGCATTGTACAAAATGTGTAGAGAGCCTTTGCTACCTTATGAGACCAATAATCACATGCCATAATAGTGTGCCGTTCCGGTCACTAATAATGACATCGCTGTCCTCATGACAAAAACTCACAGCAGTGTTTGTCTGAAGGAGCACTTTATCCTCTGTGCCTAAGCCTGGCTGGCTTGCTGAGGGGCACTGTGGGACTTCAGCGTACAGCCACATTCAGTAGGCAGCCCTGCAGTGTGCCAAAGGGGCGGAGCTTGGAGCATAACCCGATACTCCATCGCTAATGGAGCTGCATGCACTGGCTACTGCAGCTGGAAGTCTTTAGCTGCATTCCAGGCTTCCCCATTGGTCCATTCGGTGAGGCTGGTCTACCAGCTCCACAGAAAAGCCCCTCCCACTGCTGGGGACTATCCACAATGGCCACACCAAGACCCAAGTGTAGAAAACCAATACTAGATGTGGTGGTGTGATTAAAAGACTTGCATTAATTACTGAGTAATGACAGGAAGCATTTACAACGTGGTTCCACAGAGAGAGGGAGAGGATTTAAATTACTACTTCCAGTCGATATCCTAGTTCTATACTTGTGTCCCTGTGGTTTACTCTCCTGCAGGACAAGCACATTTGAAGTAATTACCGTTCTATACTGCACATAAAAGATGTGTAAATGTGTGAAATGTTCCTGTTATCTATTGTAAATTTTCATCTGTGACATAATAATATTACTCTGGTACTTAACGGTAATGGAAAGTTACGTAGCGCCGCAAAACTTTTGCTTAGCGTGGATGCATGATGTTTAAGTTTAGTACGTGGACTTTCTCTTCAGATTTAGTTTAGTGCTGATGGATTATTGACTCTCTTCACAGCAGTGGCTGTTTGCGGAGCGCCGCGTGACCGCGACAGTGTTCCGCGGCGGAATTCCGCGTTGCCATGGCGATTCCCGGGGGACCGTGTTGCCGTGGCAGCGCTCACTCCGTTCTCCATGTGCTTCGTGTTTCAGTGTGTCGGCGGAGGGCTGTATTGTTGTCCCGGAGTCCCAGAGTTTCACGGGAAGGAGGGGCCAGCGCGGCAGCACAAGGCTAGCATTTGTGCGGCAGCTCACACAGAAGCTGGCGGTCTCCGGTCACTCCTGCCAGGGGTGGACAGAGAGTGGAGAGAGGACGCACCATCGCCCCCGACCCGCGGAATACACATCAAAGCGGTGAGAGGAATCCCCTTTGGATGGGGAAAAATAAAAGCTGCGACTGTCCTGTGAGCGCTGCCGTCCAGAGCGCTTTGAGTGGGCGCAGATTTGGGGAGCCGGAGGTGGCGCCGTAAGGCGGGCAGAGCACGGGCTGTGGGCTCAAAGGAATATAGAAAGACTAAAAAAAAAGCTTCTTTGCGGAGCGGGGCTCGGTGAAAGATGTGACTGGGCACCGGCAGTACTGAGCCGGGCGGGGGTAAGAGGGGAGGACAAGAGGTGAGGTGGGGAAGAGAGGGAGAGAGAGCGCGAAGAAGTGTTGGAAGATATGAAGGATGGTGCAAATCGTGCAGCGAAAGATGAACTTTTTCACAAGTCGTCCCTTAAAGGGTGGAGCTGTAAAAAGTTTTTGAGAGATGAAAAAGATTTTGGGAGGAGACAAAGGAAAGAAAAAGAATTAATGATTTTAAAGACAGGATAAAAGTTCACCACAAGCGAAAGAAGTAAAAGACCGAGCAGGATAAGAGAGACTGTGTGGTGTGTATTTTTTGTTATTGTTGACTGCAGCGCATGCAGTGCGGGTCACGTGAGGCGGGCATCGTCTTACAGATGTGTTTTAGTGTGGTGAGGGACACACCCTGACTGACGCTTCCTGATTCTTGTGGACAGCGTTTAGGGGGGGAAAACTACAGATTAGTCATCACACCATTAGGGAGTATGCCAGGGGAGAGGGAACATTTTTATCAGCATGAATCAGAGTGATTGTAATAGAGGGAAATGCTGTTTGAACTGTTTTTAGAAGCTTTGGCAGGCATCTAGATGTGTGGCAGTGTTTAAACAGGATAAGCGTTAGCCTCTTTCAGCCTTGTCATTCAAGTACTCATAATAGGTAATTCAGATATCCTCATGGTGCACCAAAGATAGCAAAGCTTTTCAGTTCATTAAAACGGATTGTTTTCCATTACCCTCACTATTCTACAACTGCAGCTCATTAAGGGAGGTTTTCAGTGCTTATGGTCTGATGTGGATCCAAGAGCAGCGGCCCTGAAATACGGCAGGGTTTGGCTGTGTTTATGTGAACGTCACCAGGGTCGCCAACTCTCACTCATCTGGCGTGACACTCAGACTGTCTGGCTCACGGTCACACAAGAAATTTTACGGCAAATCTATATTATTCCATTATAAACCTAAAATCATAGCTACATCAAAAACCTTGGGGTGGTTTTTAAACCCTGCAGACTATTTACAAGGCAATAAAACTGTTACATGCATGTAAATACGTGTACAGACTCGTCTCAAATTGAAAATCTCACGCCAGCCAGCTGACCAAAGTTGGCAGCTCTGCATCACTGTACTTCAATGGCTGTTATAGGGTCCAGTCTGGATATGCTAAGCAATTAGCATGTATGTTCCTCATCCTAGAGCTCTCCGAGTTTTGATGGGGATCAGCGTGGATTCGGCCTTTGTTCTGTGACGTGGAGTCAGAAAGCAGCATCCAGGACGTGTGGCTGTCCCCTCTCCCTCCCCCCGCGCCCCTGCCCTGGAGGCGAATTTCGGAGCTCTGACTGCAGTGCAGGTGTAAGGAGGAGGGCTACAGCTAAAGGAAGAGGAAGGAGCGAGGAAGGTGCCGTGGGACGTGAGGTGCATTGGTCCCGGGCTGGGCAGGGAAGAGGGTTCAGGGCATCCGACTAGCATCAGAGCTGAGATCCGGCCCGGAGCGCCGTCCATCAGCTGTGCGACGAGATGGCAGAGCAAAAAGTCAGGTACTGTCTCCAGGGTCCAGGTGATTCACTGCCGCTATGATGCGAGGGCTACAAGGAGGACTTTGATGGGGCCCCCTGTCACCTACACTCTCTCTGCACGCCTTTCCTGCAGCCTGGTGGCTAAGCTAATCAATGGGGGCGTGGCAGGACTGGTCGGCGTCACCTGCGTGTTCCCCATCGACCTCGCCAAGACCCGTCTCCAGAACCAGCAGGGGCCAAAGGTCTACAGTGGATTGTGGGTATTTCTTGGTAAAATAGGAAAATAGCACCTCAAGTCTTGATTTCTATTTAATCACATTCTAACGTCATGTTTTTTTTGCTGCCTGAAGGCTGGATTGCTTGACTAAGACTATCAGGGCAGAAGGCTACTTTGGGATTTACAGAGGTACTTTCATATTATCAGTATCAATATGGGGGCGGTCTGTGGTAATGATGCCAGTTCAAATCCTGTAATCAGTAGAGTGATGTCACTGTTGGCCCCCAATCAAGGCCCTTAACACCAATTGCTCCAGGGACTGTCTGACCCTGTTCTGTCAAATGTGTGTCACTTTAGATCGAAGCATTTGCTCTATAAATAAAAGCGAAGTATCCCTGCATTTCTGTGCTAGGTGCTTATCTGCTGTGGTCTGTTATTTGGTAGTTTGACAATGTCTGACCGTGTCGCAGCAACATTCTGGAAACTACGGCACACTGGCATCACAGCCGGTGCCGTTAAGTTCCGAATGATGTCATCCTAACGATGGCTTGTTCGTTACTGCAGGGGCGGCCGTTAACCTCACCCTCGTTACCCCGGAGAAGGCCATCAAGCTGGCGGCCAACGACGTCTTCAGGCAGAAGCTCTCCAAGGACGGGTAGCGTGGTATTTCTCTGCACGGTTCACAGTTCAGGACAGTCTTTGTAGACCTCAACACTAGGGTCTTCACCTGCTGGCTTTGAGGTATCTGGTTGTATTGAAGATTTATCATTAGTGTCGTTTGTGAAGTGTGTACTGTAGGGCTGTCTCACTGCCACCTCACACCAGGGTTCCAGTCGCCATCTTGGCTCCATGTGTGTGGAGTTTACATGTTCTCCCCGTGTCATCATGGGGTTTCCTCTGGGTACTCCAGTTTCTCCCCACGGTCCAAAAACATGCTGAGGTTATAATAATAATAATCACAACTTTATCGATCCCTGTGGGGAAATTCCTTTTTACACCTCCTTCAACTCACTCTTTGCAGAGCAAGCTGTCCACAAAGGGCTGCCACCTGTTGGGGCACCCAAGCAGCTGGGGGTTAAGGGTCTTGCTCAAGGACCCACAGACATGCTGAGGCTGGGTTTGAACCAGTAACCTTGTAATTACAAGCACACAGGCTTAGCCCACTGAGCCACATGCTGCCCCTGAGTTAATTGGAGTTACCAAATTTTCTGTGTGTATAAATGGTGTGTGTACCCTGTAATTGGGTCGGCGCCCACCCCAGAGTTATTCCCTGCATCCGTAACTTTCATGAGAGACTCTGGACCCCCGCGACCCGACGTAGGACAAGCAAGTATAGAAGATAGATGGATGTGTAGCATTCTCTAGAAATGGGATTAGCATCTGTTAGCCTGTTTCGTTTGTTGGTGTTCTGACAGAGTGTGGACCCTAAGCCCCCTCCCTTCCTATGGGTGTCCCAAAGGAATTTGCCCCTGTGGGCGGAGATTTTGGCTGGCTGTGGAGCGGGGACCTGTCAGGTGGTGGTGACCACACCCATGGAGATGCTGAAGATCCAGCTTCAGGATGCTGGCAGGCTCGGTGAGCACACTGGAGACGTCCTCGGCTTCCGTGCACACACACCCCCCACCCCCACCCCCCAGCTGGTGATGTATATTTCTATGTTGGATGCAGTGGCTCAGAAGACAGTCCCCACAGCCGCGGGCCCCACCGTGACGGCTCAGTCCCCCCCACCTCGCCCTTCAGCCACCAACATTGCCCTGGATCTCCTGAGGACCCGGGGGTTGATTGGGCTATACCGGGGGGCAGGAGCCACGCTGCTGAGGTAGGCGAGCAGGAATCCAAAATAAGGGGGCCAAATTTAGTGGCGTTGGGGCCCAACCTACAGCACTGGGGGGCCCTACAAATCAGATACGAGGGCTACAGGCCGCACATAAGCCCAGCCTTGGATGCAAATGTTATGCATTAATCTATATTCGTAGTCCTTAAATTAGGGCACTGATGTACATATTGTCTTGTGCAAAAAGCTTAGTGTGTAAAAACTGTTTCAAATGCATTCATTATGTGCTGGCCAGTAGAACCTTTTCAAGTGCCAGAGATGTAAACAAAGACCACCCACCAATGCGCACAGAAAAACTCAACATAAAGTTACGCACTTGCATGCCAATGGGGGAGGTCTCTCTCAGGGATGTAGCGACTTGAGGGTGAAACCAGCCGGTGCAAATATTGCTCAAGGCAAACAGTAAGTCCCCTTTGCTTGTAAAATGTATTACTATTATTATTATTGTTCAGAGACGTCCCCTTCTCCATGATCTACTTCCCACTGTTTGCCAACTTGAACTCCCTGGGCCGGCGGAAGCAGGGTGGCCACGGAGATGTGCAGGAGCGGGCCCCCTTCTTACAGTCCTTCGTGGCCGGCTGCGCAGCCGGTTCGGTGGCCGCAGTGGCCGTCACTCCTCTGGACGGTGAGAATCGGGAAGGGGCGGGGCCAGTGGGAGGGGCCTGTTAGGTGGGGGGGGGAATCCTTTCTGAAGGGGTTTCCCTATTTCTCTGCAGGGCTTTCAGTTCTCAGGTCTGTGGGATGGGAACACATAATGTTTTCAAAAGGACTCTATGAATGAAGCCAACTCCCTTAAAGCTTGGCTGGTGACCAGTCGTGCTTGTGTGTGTCACTAGTGATAAAGACAAGGCTGCAGACCCTGAAGAAGGGCATTGGGGAGGACTCCTACCAGGGCCTCACAGACTGCACACGGTGAGGCTTGGTCTGCCACGTGCCTTGCAGGAGTCTGCGTCTCTCCTGCCCGTCTCTTGGGATTTTTTCCCCCGTGACGGATGGCTGCCTCTCTCCCTCCCCCACAGGCGCATCTGGAAGCGGGAGGGCCCGTCTGCGTTCCTGAAGGGGGCGACATGCCGCGCGCTGGTGATCGCACCGCTCTTCGGCATCGCACAGGGCATCTACTTCCTGGGCGTGGGAGAGCGAGTGCTGGGGCTGCTGCCGTAGTCACTTAAAGCGCTTCTGCACCGCAGCGTTAGGCAGCAAAGGGGGATCAGGGCGTGAGGGGGAAGAGAGGCGCTTAATCTGCTAACAGTGTGACTGTCTCTGGAGTGCAGAGGAGGAACGCTAACTTTTGCACCAGCACGCTAATGCTATGCTTATGTATTCATAAATGCTGCTAATGGTAGTGATGGGTGAAGTGAGGCGTTGAGACCTGTGGTTGGGTGGGTTTATTACTGACCAATAAGAAGAGAGCAGAGTCTGCTGGACAATGAGCTTGCGTGATAATCCCACCGATCGTGGCTGTCGAAGCCTCACTCTACTCATGAGTGGCTAATTTTGCTCTGCAAAGTAGCAGGTCACTGTCGGTACCCTGAGGTCAAAGGTGGCCTTGGGTCCTGCTTGTGTCCCAAAAGACTGACTGCCCCAGTTTAGTGCTCTATCAGCGCCATATTTCATTCCAAAATATATGATAAAATATCCATAGCTACACAATTGCACTACATGTAACATGTGTTAACTGATTAGAAATCAATTAGGATCTATGGAGTTATGTATGTATACATTTTATCATCTATAGTCTGTATTTATGCACGGTGCCTGCAGCTGGCCGACTACACTGAGGTTAATCAGTTAAACCGGGCAGTTTAATACACACACACACGCAAATGAAACTCAATAAAAGCAATAAAGCATCAAGACTTTGGCCCGGGATATAGATAGCTAACAGGCAAAGATCAGCCCCAGATCAGCCAGCTCCTGGGCTTCAGGGAGGGAGTTCGACCAGAGGAATTATGGGTAATGTGTGCTAAAAATGTATTACTGATTTCAAATTCAATGAACTGATTACTGGATTAGATGGTTATGTCAGAAATGACTATGTTTACAGATGTGTATAAATCAAATAAAATCTACAACATTGTAACACAAAACAGTACAATCTGCTAATTTCAGGAAAGTTATATAAGATTACATTATTTTTCCACTGATCCTTACTGGTTGAAAAAATTTTGATTTAGCACTTCACCAAAACTTTGAGCAAAGTAACACTGAGGTTTTAGAGACTTCCAAGTAGAACATGCCACTGTCCACTAGGGGGCATAATGCACAATTTGGGATTACCTTTATCACAACAACTGCATATAAATGTATACCTCACATTCCCTTTGACATCAGCAAGGAAAAGTCCAGTTCAGTTCAATTTAATTCCAACGGAATTCTGTCACTGAACTGAATTTCTCTGCTACTGTTTGTTCAACATACTTTCATTACAGCAATTAGAAAACAAATTATACATATTAAAAACAAGCCAGCACAAGTATGGTTTCTTTAATTTAAGACCCATATATACACACACAATATTTGATATATACGAACAGCGTGGAACGTGACTACATTGAAAGATTTTCTTCATAATGCCAGGACAAAGAGTTGCAGGCTATGTAGACAGAGTGCTACGGGAGCAGAACAACTGGTCAGCACTCAAACACCACCTGCAAAGAAAGCGTGTGCAGAAGGGAAAAGCACATGCCTGCAGTAAACACCTTCTCTCCTCACAACAGCCTCCTCTGCAACACCAGCCTACAGAAACAGACTGAACGCAAACAGCTTGGCGTCTGGAATACAGACAGAGGAGGATCCAAGCACTAGGGGAAGAGAGAACTTATTTCAAATGTCTTCTTTCCCACGTGTAACCCAAGAAACATTCAGCCAGCCCTGAGTGACAGTACCTCACCAAATTAGAAGCCAATCCTACCTTATCTTCTGATTGGCAGGCGAGTCGACATCATGTGACTTGCAGTCTTGGTCACACAGACGTGCATGTGACCGACTGAGTTCATTTACAACGATCGTTTATTACTTCCTTTGGTGCACAGACACACTTAAATGTATATGTATTAAAATAAAGAAACAATTTGATTGAGTGATTTTATAACTCAGAAACAGAATTACAATATTGTACATAATGAAATACACTTCACAGAAAACAGCATGTTTCTTTAGCCAAGAATTTAGTCCAGTTTTAGTCCATGAATTTGCGGTTCTGGTTAGCACCAAAGAGAGCCACTCGAATTTCAGGCATCATCTGAGAAAGGAGGTGAAAAGACGTTAGATGAGTAAATGGAATTCCAACCATGCAATAAAACCAGCAATAAAAGATGGCACCATATTGTTTTTCTGGCCTGATCCGATACTAATCTAATATTTGTTCCCCTTTATCAAAGATTTGCAAGTTTTAGGCGTGGTAGATCCCCAGAAATGTGAAAATTCACAAATAATACTTGGGCCCCTCAACCCATAACAGTCTGCTACCCTAAGGGATAACATGTTGTTTGTTACCACTTTCTAAACAAACCGTACTGTAGACTTTGCATATCAAATTACTTTGTCCTTTTCCTATCAAGACCTTTTTATATATTGTACAAATCATCATCTAAATTATGTCCCTATACATACAAAGATACTACCATAAGTATTGGGAGCACTAAGTTTAGGAATTATTAAAAAATGCAAAATTATCAGCAGAACAGTTTAAATGCTACTGTGAGAAATGGGAGGTCTCATGGTGGCAGAGACAGCTAACGCGTGAATGAGGCAGATTACCTAGACAAACGTGCACAGCGTACCCAAGCAAAGACTTAATATTAAAGGTATAGCACACATGTACAATAAAAAAATATGTATCGCTAATATTTATATGATTTTATGTAATTATGTAATTATTTTCAGCATTGTTAGTGGCTTATGTATGGCCTGCGAGTTCCTGCGGTCTTCCAGCAAGCTCCAAAAAAAAAAATTCCTGTTTAATTGTTCACAGACAATTCACAAAATAACCAAGACCGCAAACGCCAAATTTGCAAATGTATAGGGGTTACTGCATCACAGCTAGGGGTGTAACAGTGCACGCTATTTTACTGAACCGTTCAGTATGTCCCTGACGAATCAATACACATAAGTGAACCAAGGTATGCTGTGCGAGCAGTGACCCTCCCCACCGCGAACAACGCGGGGCTGGTCGGCAGCCGGCAGGCTTTGTGCTACACTGTGCGTATCTTTAGATGGTGTAAATTAATGCGCATTTACGGTAATTATAAATGTCGTAACTGTGTAATGTTTGCTGTGGGATGCGTGCTTTTCGTTGGCATGTAACTGCGTCCTGTAATCCGCTGATGTCTAGGGTTAAACCGTTAGTGGCTGTTATTCCATTTTAAAAGAGCCGTTATCTTCTTTATTAAAAGGAACATAACACATACTGAACTGTGGGAAAACTGTACTGCTACACCCTTAATTACAACATGCCAGCTCCGAAGTACACACGTTGAAGCCATCATGTGACCCTAACTTCTTTTTACGCGGCATCACGCTAAGGATACACGTGTTTTCCGCATTTCTTAGGCTTCCTAATGGAAAATCGGATCGTTTTCTAACTCCCCAGCCCCGAAATATCCAATCCAGCATTTTTTGCCAGTATCAGCCTGATAGCGGGTATCGGATCAGTGCCATTGGGTACTGGTATCGGTCCAGTGCCATTGGGTATTGGTATCGGTCCAGTGCCATCTCTACCAGCAATAAGATGTTTCAAAACCATGGTAGGAGGGATTAGTGCATGTCAAAACCATCCAGATTTAATCCACTCCCAGTTAGTTACTGAGAACTGACATCATCTAGTTAATCCCACTTACCCACCCCCACCATAATTCTCAAAAGGTTTCATAATATTTCCAGATGACTTGTGCATTGGGACAGTTCAATGTCGGCTAATGGCGTTACTGACCAGACGCGTATACATGTTTAATTCTGTTATTCTATCACAGACACAACACACAGACACAAAACATGCTCTACCTGTTGGGCAATGAGGTCCAGCCTGCTCTCCAAAGTATTAGACACCTTAATCTTTCCATCCGCGTTGTACATCTCAATGCCCCCGGTGCTTAGAGAACACAAGAGTACAACTGCCGTCAGACCCAGACCATGAAAGCACTCCATGGCCCTGAGAACCATGCAGCACAGTGATTCTGACACCAAGACGCCAACTTAAAATCACAGCAGGATCCGATTAGACAACGAGACACGTCTGAATACGACCGGGAAGCTCTTACATTTCCGGGGACAGAAAGTTCTCCTGATCGATGCGGACCTCAAGATTGTTCTTCACAGTATCCTTGTAGATGGGGATGTTTTTCTGCATAGCGGTCTGCGTGAATAAAAACACAGAAGGACCCCCATTCAGAAATACCAGCATTAAATTCAGGGATCCAGCTAATGTATCACTGAGCTCCAAAATGACAACGGAAGCAGTGCTGACCTGCACCAGAGCCACGTCTTGCTTACGGCAGCGGATGGTTACTTTGGGTTCCAAGAGCTGGTAGAAGCCCTAGAGAAAGAGAAAACAAAGGAAGACGCCAAGAGATTTACAAAATATTCCAGATCAGCCACGACCCCTATGCTGGTTCCTGAACAGAAGCACCCTTTCATACAGACGGAGCTAAAGTTACATCTTTGCAAGGATTCCCACTCTAGACCAAAGGAGTTTCTCAATAACAAGAACACAAATATCGTACTAGTGGTCCTGGCAAGAGCGATCTTGCCAACTTGCCTCCCAAGAAGGATCTTGGGGCGCAATGAATCATGGGATTGGTCTCATTTGGTAACGATGCAACAAAATGCATCCTGGATATTTTGACCTGGGCAAGAACGATATCCGCGGATTTTTAACATCCTTTGTACTTCA
This sequence comes from Mormyrus proboscirostris, assembly GCA_026779585.1. Lineage (NCBI taxonomy): Eukaryota > Metazoa > Chordata > Actinopteri > Osteoglossiformes > Mormyridae > Mormyrus > Mormyrus proboscirostris. The sequence goes on from JAODKF010000068.1 coordinate 20,853,966, forward strand.
ATTATTAAGTATCGGAGCTGGTCTTTGGCAATGGAAGATGACGTGAAATGGGAACACAAGAATACATGAACACAAGTACGGTCAAGTACGCATTGAGAGACACCCCTAATTTTTCCAGGGCCGTTTGAGCGAGAGCGGCGACACACAATGGCCAACCTTACTAAACAAGAATGTTCTCAAATTGCTCACCATCCAAAAGAGACTGACTTACTTGCAGAACTAGCCCCTCTAGAAGGGTGGTGTACCTTGACTGGTCTTTGGCAATGACCGCCAGCCTTTGACGAGCTTCATTTAACAAGTCCTGAAAACGAACACAAGAACAAAACACATTATACCCTGATCCCAGAAAGTTTATCGTAATCTTACTGCTGGCCTGAAAAGGTACCAACCGAAACCAGGTCGTCGCGAGCCTTCAGCACCTTCAGCCGGGCCTGGTTCATCAGGTTGGACATCTGACTGTGACGAACGAAGCGAAACACCAACAGCTGCTAGTACGATGGTAAAGGATACACACTGCTGGTTCAGCTTCAAGCCCAGCTGAGCGACAGCTAACCCCAGAAACTTAACCTGAACTGCTCTAGCAAATCACTGACTTATACTTACAGATAACTGCTATTCTATTGTTCAGGTAAAAGAGGTACACAAGTATTTATTTTTAATGTAAATGTAATATGTCTAAAGTGTGGCATTTCTATATTAAAAAGGAAAATACAACTTCCCTTTTCAGATTCCCCACAACTTCACACTGCCTGGCGTGAGCGGACATGACTCACATCTTCTTCTGCTGCTCGATCTGCTTCTCCTTCTTCTCATAGTATTCCATGATCTTCAGCCTTTGCGTCTGCACAAGGCGGCCCTTCTCGATATTGAATTCCTCCTCAGCCTGCAGGGGGCGGCAAAGTCACACTTCAGGAGTGCTGGACAAATGGAAGCGGTTCCCTGTACTCCACATATCAATAATTTGTAGGAACACACTTCCAAGACTAGGTAGGGACTATCAGGACGCCACAGAGATTTAAAGTGATTTAAAGTGATTTAAGGAGCAGGGGAGAATTAACTGGAGCAGTTAATTCTTTTTTTAGTCCTTCTGTCACACTCTACTGCAAGGACGTTTAATATGAATTCCTTCGGTAATATAAATGGGTATCACCAACCATAATTCCTGATCACAGAAAATAGCATGGACAAAGCTGCTCAGATGGGGAGCTGTCAGGCCTTACATTACCTTGGCATCAATTTCCTCCGCCTTCTCATTGGCCTCCTGTTCAATGAAGGCCATCATGTGTTTGATCTGACAGGGAGAAGCAGTGATAGTGAATCATTCAGCGATGGAGGGACATCAGCGTTCATGTGAAAATGCCATTACTATCTCAGTCTTAAATACCACCTGAACTAATATCGTACTCTGCCTCACGTAATAAAGAAAAGAAGCGAACACTGGAGAAACTTATTAAATCTATACAGGAAACT
>JAODKF010000068.1:20867353-20889760 GCA_026779585.1 Mormyrus proboscirostris
AATTCAGCCTAAACGCCAGAGAATGTAGTTGATATTTGCATCATTAATGATTGATCTCATCCACCCGCAACCCACCCGCAATTAATTAAAATGTATTTTTTTATTACTTATTATATTATATTATTTATTATTGAAAAAGATCTGTCAAATACTTTGTAGTCATTGCGCTAACAAGATAAGTGTCCATTGTGGTAAAACGGCCCCCAAACCAATTGATTAGAATGGGGCTGGAACTGGTATGTGCTAGTTCACAAGTAGAACTGACTAGAGTAACTAACTATGCAATAGTGCATCCTCGAGGTCCAACAGGAGGCTTTACCTCTTCAACGCACGTGGAGCCACGAGGAGTTGTGGACGTACTGCAGCGTTGTATGGAAAAGCTGCCGCAGCATATTGGGGGCGTGCTGGCACACGCGCTTGACGAAGGTAAACGTTAAGGCAAGCATGAGGCGCTCTTTGGGGAGCTGTTCCAGGCTAGGGGTCAGACCTCCATGTAGCATCTTCTCAACCTCATTGGAAAGGCAGATCTTCCAATCCTACACAGGACACGGGATGGAGCCAGGTCACATGGTACCAATCAGAACAGGGTGGAAAACTGGTAATTTCTGGGAGACTCTGCTCTTATATATTTACCAGATCATCTGGCTTTTAAAAAGTGCAAGCTACTACCCCACACCGACCTTCTCACTCACACATACAAACCTTCACAGGACAGCTCTCCAAATTCCTGAATAGGTTCCAGAAGGTAGCATGGGTGAGGACTGTCCTTTCCAGCTGATCAGCGATATCAATGAGTTCAGCTGCTATATGTCTCGCAGCCTCCTCGTCTATGATCTCACCTGGACGTGGAGAATGGAGAGAGTTTGGCAATTGTTACTGTAGAAACCAATTGGCAAAGATTTCACAGGCAAGACTACATTTCATGTCACAAAACAAGGAAAGCAGATGCCTAAATCTATACTTCCTGTTACTTTCCACTGAAACAAACAACTAAAAGACCAGAACCTCCTTATTTAAGCACCAGCAGGGTGGACCTGAACTGTCCCAACTGCTTGCTTGTTCCATCTGAGCTCTAAATTGATACAATCCTGCCCTGCCTGCTTTGGTCTCATATACAGTATTTTCTCCATCTGTCTAAATCTTGTAGCAACACATCCTGAAACTTTTAAGGTCTTAAAAAATGATGAACTTAATGTTTATTACACATATGTGGAATATCTAGTTGTTTTCATAGTTATTACAAAACATCACTGAACTAACAAATCTGTTAAAACTGAAGATATTAAATGACTAAAAGCTAAATGAAATCCTCATCTAGAATAATGAACATTGTCGTCTTTAAGTAATAAAAATCTCATATTAAGGATTTTGGTGACAAGACAATGAAACGTCAGCAGCAAGACCACACCATGATTATCATCTCACCAGGCCGGAAAATCAAATCAATCTCGCTTCTGCCAGTGCACCCTGACCTCGAGAGCACCGGGGGCGCCCATCTCTCACCTCGAAGCAGGGGATGTGCCTGAGGTTGCAGCCCATCCAGGTACTGCCTGGGATTGCAGCAGATGTGTCCATCAGACTGCAGATCATCGTCCTCCGCAGGGATCCCCCAGGAGGGCGTCAGGCAGGATTCCAAGGTGGTCAGCTCCTCCTGGAAGTCATTGTTACCAGAGCTGCCGTCTTTAAGGAAGCAGAAGAGGAGTAGGGCGGTGTGGGGGTACGGCTCCTGGTCCATAGCTCGCCGTCGCTTTCCTCCGGCTCAGCGCGATCGGCCCACGGCACCCGGCTAGGCTGTCATCCATACAGCCCAAGAGAGAAACATCTTTAACTAACACACACGTATAACTCAGATTAGCTTCTATTAGTTGCCGGGAAGTGCAGCACGTCGCGTGCCGACATGAGCTGGTTCTACTGTTAAAACCGAGGTACTGCCTGGGTTTATAATACCGTGGACGAGCACTAGCCCCAATTAGCCTAGCCATTAGCTTCGGATCCATACGAAATCGCCAAATCGGACTATTTAAAACTTCGACACTAAGTTTATATCAGCAGCAAAATCTCATGACGATTCTACTTAGTAGTTTTTTTAAAAAAAGTTTGAACATCTAACTACTGAGGAGAAAAAAAATGTGATCGGTATGTACCATAAAACAGCGAAATTACCTTTAACAACTGCTATAGTAAAAAACGGAACTTAGGAGCGACTTCAACTCTTCTTTATGACGTCAAACGCCAATTGCTATAAATAAATAAAAATATATACAACTTACCGTCTAACGGGAAAACGACAGAGATCTTCCAAAGACCCACGAGACTCCAGATACTTCAGTAACGTCTGTGCACTAAATAGCGGACTTAGAAGGGGCCACCAAAAATGATCTGACGGGGGGACGCGAACTATATGTTAATATTTCCTATGCAATTCTGCACAGGAGCTTATTCACCGGCTTCAGTAAAAAGGAAGGAACCATAGTGAAAAAAAAGGCCGGTGGGCGGGCCGAAGCGCAGCACGTGGTCACAGGGAATTTCTCTTGATGATGCGTTTAAAAAAACCTGCCAGTGGCGTCAGAAGCATTCTGTATATGGCGGGGGGACACTGGTACAAAAAGTTATATTTTATGTTAAATGTGGGGGGGGGGGGGATCCAAACGAATAATTATCAAATGTGAGGGGGACAGTCCCCCTCAGATTTAATGGTGGCGATGCCCATGAACAGGGGCTCCACTAAGGGGGGGAAAGTTGGGACAATTCTAAGGGCCCACGCCCTTTAGGGCCCCCCAGAGATCTGTATGTTTTGAGCGGAATGGGTGTGGTAGGGGGGCCCAACCTCATATTTTGTCATAGGGCCCAAAATTGCTAGCGGCGCCCCTGCCCATGAATCCTGCAGAAGGCCTGCTTACGTTCCTTAAGAAATGTGTCCTGTTTTCACGGTTATCCCTTTAAGATATGGCACTGAAATGTCCCATGCATACATAAATATCCCTGATACTACCCTGAATGGACTCAAAAAATGGGGATGAGTCCAACAATAGACAGGAAGTGAGTCGACTGGTGTCATGGTGTGATGTAGACAATTTAGACTTGCACACTCAGAAAAGGGTGGAAATGATCACTGAAAACCCCCCAGCACTACCTCCTTTGGCCATACAAAACACACACACACACACACACACATATATGTGTGTGTATATATATATATATATATATGCATGAAGCTTCTCATTTACAAGATACTAGATACTTTATTTGTCACATACATGGTCATACAAGTACATGTCATGAAATGTACCCTGAACACCCCTTAGACTGTGCAAGTAATCAAATCAAAAATTTGCGTGCGGCATTATCTTTGGTGAGATGGGACACTCGTGCAGTGTGAAAGGCCGTCATACTAAATCACATGATAGAAATAGCAAAAAAAGTGGACCACACCATCAGAATTTTTCTGTTTCCCACTTGGAAAAGAGGATATGGACTGGTGGTAGTGGAAGTAAAGAAGAGGCGTCGGGTGGCCTGGGGCAGCGGTGAGACGAAAGGAGATCACTTTCAACACGGCATCTCCCTTAATGCGTGTTTGCTCTCGGCATTTTTGTGTTACCATCTGGTCTTATAGCTTATGACCTGCGTATGATTAAAGATCATGGAGGATCACGAGTGCTTTCACCTATGATAGCAACGACCTCAACACTTTGAACAATCTTAGATAACAGGCTGAAAATCCCTGACTTTTAAATCCACTTCTCCTTTCATTATTGTCCGCACTGATAGAAAAAAACATACACTTACAATAAATCACATGATTGGACGGTGCAAATTCAAATAAATATTTACATGTTCTATGTAAGTTTAATTGAAATTAGTTTAAAGGTCCATAAAGTTACGTTTAGAGTCCACATTTTCCCCGAAGCTATTCTGCACTATATATGTATATATATATATACACACACACATATGTCATATCCAGAGGAAGATATGAGTTGTACTCGTGCTCGCGAAGCACGCTTGTCTTTTACACATGTATACCTCTTATCCTTACCCAGCCGTTTTCCTGAACCTGCGCATGTAGATATTTAACGGAAATAGCCGACTGCAGGAAGCGTCCCTCCCGCAAACTCCAGTCTTAATCTCGCCGATGTTTACTTAGTCATCGTTCAGTGAAGAATAAACAAGGAAGCTTCGAGTTGTAACTTTTAAAAGCCTGTCCCTAATTAGTGATTTCCCGATCCACTTTTTTGGTGCCCCGATACGATCCATTCAATATCTATATCTGCCGATTCCGATCATTTAATGCATATTTAAATATACATATACATGCAGCCGCTACATTATTCGAGTAAATCTCCCAATTTTGCAGTAATGCTAGTGATGTTTCTATGGGATGTTATCAGAGTCCATTTCTGTACCTTAAAAGGTGCACTAACAAGGGTACAGCCCCAGTGACAAGCAATCATATTGACATAATACGGTGATTCTCACAGATAGAAAATTAGTAAATTAGCACATAATAAATGATGATGTACACTGTGTGAAGGGTAAATAAGCATCTCTTCAGTTTTATGTCACCGTCGCTCTCCAAGCCCGGTTTTCTGTCCAGTTGAGCTACTTTGTCGACTTAGGCTATCGTAGTGCTAATCGATGGCCCTAACCCTAACCCCCAAAAAACCCCCAAAACCCTTACCCTAACCCCTAAAGTCTAACCCTAATCCCAAGATGGTGGGACTGCACATGTGCAGAAAGGCTCGATAGCACGTCTCGATAAGTAGCATTGGTCGACAGAACACTGGCTCGGTTCCTGTAAACCAGTGGAAAAGTAGGAGGAAGAGGGAGGTGGGAGCTCAGGAATGGGGGCTCCCTGAGCGTCAGCACTGCAAATTCACAAACGAGTGTGACGCAAGAGTGACGGCACCAACAGCTCAGTTCATCCAAAGTCACCCAGCTCTGCACCTCACACTATAGGTCTATCTGGGAGTAAGCGGACACCTAGAGCTAGAACTGGAGTTCCTATAAGCTAGAGTAAACAAGTGTGTTTTTAGTCTAGACTTGAATATTGAAGGAGCCTGAATCCCACACATTTGCCGGAAGAGCTCTGTAAGAGAATACTCTGCAGTGCGCTGTAGTTCTTTCTGCTCTAGGTACTAATAGATATCCTGCTGCTTGGGTTGTAGGATCTCTAAGATATTCTGGTGCAACACCATTCAGTGCTTTATAAATGAATAGAAGTATCTAGCATTGTCCTGTGTGTCATGTCACAGCTATGTATGTGTACCAGGTACAGGGCTCACGGAATGTCATGGGATGCTTGCATAATTCTGTCATAATGTCGCAAATGTATTGATGGCATAACAAAAATCAATTGACCAGCAATGCTTAACATTTGCATATATTTTCCATACAGGAGTTTTCTCTTTATTGTGTCATAATTCTTTTTTTCGTTTGGCTGACTCATTCAGTTCTGACCTTGCCATTGTGCTATTAATCACAATTGTGGCCATTGACTCAAAGGGACACTAAAGACAAAGGTTTTGTGTTTTATGTTATTGCAAAGCACCCAACGACTAAATGTCAATGAACTTTTAACTTTCAGAATTATAATTTGGCTTTCAGTTTTTTACTACTTGAAATTAATGTTTTATTTTAATAGATATTTCTGTAAACAAATGAATGAAATGATGATTTTTGTTATAAAACCAGTACATTCTGTTACTGAATTTCATAAGCGTCTCAAGACTTTCTGTGAGCACTGTGACAAATGACAAACATGAGTTTGTAGACAAACTTCACAGTCTGTGGGGCAACCGGCGGGAATCAGACATGGGCGTATTGCAGCTACGGAACTTAGGTGAAGGTTATCCAAGTAAACTGTACAGTACCTGCTGATGCCAGCAATGCTGCCCACACGTCTCTGTTGTTTGTCTGTACAGTATTTAATGCAGGGGTGGCCAATCTTATCCGCAAAGGGCCGGTGTGTTTGCGGGTTTTCACTGCAGCTCCCTAATTAGATCACTAATTAGAGGACTGATTGGCTGAGGAGTCCTCACACCTGGGTTTGAACAGCTGACCTACAGGTTATCCCAAAAATCTGCATAGACACCGGCCCTTTGCGGATACCATTGGCCACCCCTGATTTAATATATTCAAATTGCCCACCAAGCACTTTCTGGAACTATCTGAAGTCTACACGAACCACGTGACAATCGAGCATTTTGAACTTCCATTGGCGCGACTCTTTGTACATGGGTCTGGGTACCTACCCATACATGCCAGTCAACTCATAATGCGCCGTCTTCTGGAGGGACACTGGCTCAGCAAGCCAATTTAACTTTGGATAGCGTGCGATGGCTTTGAAGATGGGGGGGGCAGGGAATTCATGTTCAGCTTCCTGGTGCCGGATTTGCTCACAAAAAGATTTTTTAACCAGGTGACAGTTGATCTTGTTTTTATTATCATAATTATTTTTTTTTCCTTAATTTTTTTTTTTTACAAGATACATTTTTAAATAAAAAGTGCATTTTATACATTTTTCAGATGTTTTGGGAAAATGAGTGTGCAGACAAATTTGGGTTTACATTCAGATCTTATGGAGAGGATTGTTGTGCTGTTTAACAAAGGGCCATCCACACACACACACACACACACACACACAGACACACACACACACACACACACACACACACACACATACAGACACACACACACACGTTAGTCTACCTATCTAAATGGGGACCGTCCATTCATTTCTATGGGAAAAACCCTAATCCCAATCACGACACCCTTAACCCCTACCCATCCCTAACCTTAACCATAAGTAACCAACCCAAATACAAGACTTTTTTACTTTTTTGATTACATTTACAGATTTTTATAAAAGAGGTTATCCAAATGGGGACCTCAAAAGATGTCCCCAAAAGTAGGCAAATGTCTGGCTTTACTACACTTTGTGGACAATTTGGATGTCACATGTAATCTAGGAACCCGCCCCACACACACACACACACACACACACACACACACACACACACATGCACACAGGAAATTTAACACACAACATTGTCCCCTAGGATTCCTGGACATTAAAACATTTAGAACCAACTTCAGCCCAGTCCACAAAAAAAGATTTTAATTAAAAAAGGGGCTTTTAGAACAAAAATGTTTCAATGGACAATGACAGAAAATAAAAAATGGACAATAACAAAAAAAAAAATGTAACTTAATGTAATACTCACAATTGGGTGGTATGGAGGTACAGCAGAAGAGCAGGGAGAAAATAAAACATGTACATCAATGTTTTTCCATTCATGCGTGTATGCTATAAATTATGTTAAATAATATAATAATTACAGTATTTAGAAACATTTACATGTCGATTCCTCACATAGCTGTCATCAGATGGCCTGTGTCCTGTCCAGCTGCACAATTATTATACATCACAACCCAGTCTGGAAACTCTGTGCGTAAAATGACCCGCATTTCCACATATTTCAAACAGGTTTTCTTGTACGGCGGCATATATGTTGGTTATACAATAACATATACATGTAGTTCCAGCTTTGGGGGGGACCCAACCAACTATACAATTAAAAATAGTTATTAAAAGCAGCAGACCCAGTGACTGACATGATGATAATCCAGTCACTTGTTGCAAACTTGTGTGTCTTTTTTAATAATAATTGAACCCCTTATTGTCCCTGTGGGGAAATTCTTTCTACGCCTCCCTCATTCAAGCTGTCCACAAAGGGCAGCCACCAATTGGGGCACCCAGGGAGCTGGGGGTTAAGGGCCTTGCTCAAGGAGCCACAGACATGCTGAGGCTGGGTCTGAACCTGTGACCTTGTGATTACACACACACAGGCTTAGCCCACTGAGCCACATGCTGCCCCCATTTTTTGTTAAGAATCGCATCTGATTCACAAGTTATAAAATGTGCTGTCATAACTTACCCATAATTCCTCACAGCTTCATGGCAGACCAGTTGGTTGTTCGTAAGCTTCATCCCTACGTACTCTAGTATTATTTTTATCTTAATAAAAAAAATCTTTAAAAATGCACATAATATTTAGATGCTGGCATTGCAGGACATGATTAGAGGCATCCCTCTACTTTTCCCAAAAAAACCCTCCCCCATCACACGTCGCCGTGGAACATGCTCCTGTCGATAAAGGGGACTGTAAGGCAGAGGAGCATACCACAGACGGGGTGACGGGGGGGAGTATCCCATCCAGTGTCTCATCACAAGAGGCTTTGGATTGCAGCCACGTTATGTGTTCTACGTTTCCTGGGAAGGACTCTCCAAATCCTGTGGGAGGGGGTCACGTGCCAATAAAACAGGCAGTGAACACCTACATACACACACACACACACACACACACACGCATGCCTGTCCAGTTCAGGAGCCTGTCAGCTGCGCATCCCAGCTTCCAGCTGCAGCACCAAAGCTATGAGTGCATGCAAATGTCTCAGTCAGACAGGCACTGTAGTGGAGAAGCACCAGTCTTAGGTGGGTGCTCAGACACCACCCCCCACGACCACTACCCCATAGTGCTGAAGGGGAAGATACCTGTGGTCCTCCCTATCTCTAGTGTCAAATTAATGAGTTTGTTTCCAGGGCAACAGTATGACAGCATTGCTAAATGCAGACAGGGATGTGGGTTTCAGGGGTGGGGGGGACATCCCTCCTTGCGTTTAGAAGGATGGTGTAGATAAGATGGCATCCAGCTGCCATCCGGCTGTCCTCGGAGGGGTCATGGCTCTCAGACTCCGTCTCCGCCCCCCTCATGGACGCCGTCGGCCACGCTTCCGTTACTGGGCGGCGACGACTGTTCCGGCTCCTCCCCTGTCACGGCCACGCGAATCACTCTTAGCCAGCGCTGCTTCAGCTCGTCTGTCTCGGCGGCGAAGCTGTGGATGGACTTGGACTGGGTCAGTCGGAAACTGGTGGGGGGGTCCGGCGGACGGGGCGAGTCCTCCACCGTGTAGCCGAGCAGGGGGACAGTGGACTGTGCCTTCACGTCCTGCGTGAGGTGGGAGGTGGCAGGTCCCCGGATTAGCTCAATAAAATAAAGATTCAAGCAGATCAGCATGTGTAATATGTCAGTGACACCGCAGAACATGCGTGTGCTCACCTGCGGCGCCCCGTACAGGTAGAGCACCAGCGCCTCCTTCTGGGGAATGACACACCACATCTTCTGCCAGGGCTTGGACTTCTCGCTGTACTGCAGGAAGCCACACATGATGCTGCTGCCTGAGAACTGGGCTGCCTCGATCTGGTGAGTGTAGGGGATCATGCCGTCAGAAGGGCTACCTGTGGATGCCCCGCCCACAGAGATCTCATGGCCCAGTCTGGCTCGCCTGATTGGCAGCCCTAAAATTTACACCATTTAGACCATTATTAGGGCGTTTCAGTGCATTTAAGTGTTGATCTCTTGCAGGGTGGCCTCCCTGACCTCCAGGATGCCCTTCTTCTTGGCCTCCGTCTGCTCCCCACCGTCTAGGTGCCCCAACAGGATGCGGTAGCAGTCCTTGCACACTTTGTTGACCCTGCTCCCATCGTACTCCAGAGGGGCCTTATAATCTGAGCACTTCCAGCAGACGACCTGGGAAGGAAATCAACCAGAGTCCCAATGAGACCCTTTCACAGTCGTGTCAGCCAATCAGATGCAGGCCATACCTCCTGACTCCCCCCCCCCCGCCAAGGCGTTTCACTCACAAAGCCGCAGGCCCTGCAGTGGTGACGCCGGCGCGTCAGTGCGTTGAACACCTCCCTGCACTTCATGCACATGGTCACCTCGTTGTCACGGATCCAGCGGGGGGCACGCTTGCCCAACTCCGCCGCCTGATATACAAACATGCACATGGACAGGTGAGTGCAAAGCATGCGTGCAAAAAATTTATCAAATATATAAAATGTTAACACTGGCATGATGATGGAACCCGACTCACCGACACCTCATCCGTGTCTTTGGAGGCTGACTTGAACGTTTCGTTCTTTTGGTGGAAGATCTCAATGGTCTCTCTGAAAGCCTGAAAGAAAAATCCACGCGGGGAAAGTGAGCCGCAACTTCCTTATAAATCATCCAAAATCTGAGCTGAAGGCACAACATTAAATGTTTACCTGCAACCAGTCTTGTTTGTCCTGCTCAGAGCTAAAGACAAATGAGAAGATACATTAATGTGGGCTTTACTGAATAATCGCCAAGCAGCTTCCTACACGACAAGTAGCTAACAACTTACCTGGCCTGGAGTTCTAAGCTCCTCTCTTTGCCGGACACCTGGAAGGTGTGGGGGTAATCCTCGTTGAACGTCTCCTTCACATCCATGCCGTCGATGCCGATCCGCGTGCGGACGGTATACTTCTGTCCCATCAGGCTGAATTTCGGCACACAGTAGAGCAGCATGTTGTTGAACTGGAGCACAAAAACCATGGTGATCAGAGACCGCTGCAGCAAGATTATACATATATTCACTTTAAGACATAATACTCAATGGCTTACTAGGAATAGGTATCTCTCCATGGCTGAGGTATTCCTGGCAGCCAGCTTGAGGATGTGACCTTCCTTAATGAACTCGTTGGTGGCGTTGACGATGTCTTCCTCCTCTCCCAGCATCACATAAATCTCTAGAAGCTTCTTCAGGTTGTCCTACAAGACAACCATAAATGACAGGAGTGATTTATTACACTGCTTCAGTCTTTCCCAGTCTGGTTCTCGGAGACCCGCAGACAGTCCACGTTTTTTCTCCCTCCTAGGACCCAACATACCTGTAAAAATAAAGTCTTCGGGTACAAATGTACGTGCCTGATGTGTAGTAACTGGTATAAGGAGGTTCTCTTTGCTTCCACAGCTATGCGATTAAAAAATGCATGGCTGGCCATGCATTAACCCTTATTTAATAGTGTCGTATCAGAATCTTATAAAAAAAAAAACATGGAGACAGGATACTGCCCAGGGAGTGTTCAACGAGGCCCAGGCGCGTGCTGGAGGTACTCACGGATTTGCGGATAGCCGTGTTGGAGTGCGTGGCTGCCGTGGCAATGATCTCTAAAGACTCTAAAGGACAAGAGAAAGCCTGGTGAGATCATCCATCACCTGTGTGATGGTGTGTTCAGTACGGGGCTCCATTTGTGCCAAAAATATGTCAACAATGTGCACCGTCCATGTCGACTACATATGTAACAAAACATTGCTGCGTCTATTCAACTTTGAACCAAACTTCAGCTGCGATAAAACTAGTTTGACAATGACATTGTATATGTTGATTGTTTACCTGACAAAACGTTTGTATGTCAATTCAGCTTTAATCTGTACTTCTCTAGTCTTTGCACATCATGCATGACGACGCAGTCAAGCGACAAGAAGGATGACACACGATGACATGTTGACATATTTGGTCGACATGCAATACAACGGTCAAACTGCAGGAATGCCAAAATGAGAAGTACAGATGAAGCTGAATTGTCAGGTAAATGTTTTTTTGTCACAGCTGAAGCAGTTCAAAGTTGAAGAGACAGACAATGTTTTGTTACACGTTCAATCGACATGGACAGTGTCTATTGACATATTTTTGGTACATTTGTACCATAGCTCAGGGCCATGAGGTACATTTATACTCAATGCTCACAATGCGTGCGCTTATGCAGCATGTCTGCCACATGTATCCTGCAGTCACTCTACATGTCTTTTTTGTAGCTCCTGACTAATGAATGTTACGTGTACGATATGCAATACCATGAAAAATCTCGGGGGCAGTATTGTCAACTTTCGTCATCCGACAGGACTTCAGTAGTGCAGTGTTTGTTGGTGATACATTCAAAACTGGGGGAAAGTTTTGTGGTACAATAAATTGGGCTTGTGAGGATCTACCATCTTTACAATGTTACATCGCCCCCATCAGGCTTTAAATTCTTGGTGTCAAATTTCCTGCATATTACATATAAATATGCGATTGCTTCTTTGCTGACTATGATGATTTTCCACACTGCCCCCTGGTGGACGCAAATTTTAATCCTCCAGATTGACATTAACTATGCGCGCAAGAAAATGCAGCAACAGTGTCAAGTATAATCCTACCCTGAGGTGGGGTGGGCATACGTGAGCCGTGCGCTGCCAGTGTTTCTGTAGCGATTATGAGATATTATAAAGGTCTGATAGGAGGCTTCACAGAACATGATCGTGTGATTGTTTGAAGTGCCGCTGATGGTGTTGAGGCGGGAGGTGACGTGTGGGTGAGGGGCGCCCCCTTCTGGCCGGCTGGCTCACTCTCAGCGTCGCAGCGGTCGGACGCGTCCGGTGGGAGCTTCTTCAGGTAGTCCTTGAGCAGAAGCTCATACCTGGGGACCCTCTGCACAGGCTCCAGCATGTGGTGCTGCAGGGTGAGGCTGCCACACACCTCTTGGCTCTGAAAACGGCACAGGGTCACGCACAGGGTCACGCCAAGCTGCTAGCGCCATTAGCTCACGGCTACGCTGTGGCTCCCACTGGTCAGGGCCGGATCGGGCCACACCAAACTACGGCTCAGAGGACTAATTAATGACAAGACCACAGATTGGCAAGCGGGGGCCACCCAACCCTGTTTGGGGCCCGAAGCAAAATTTAATTAGCCTTATTGTCATTTGTAATGTTTCTTCCTGTTTCAACAGGCTGATCAGATGGAGGCTCCCCCTGGTGGTCGCTGGACCCTAAGCAGCCACATAATTCGCTTATGACATGGACCGGTCCTGTTGCCATGCCAAATAAACTTACAATATATGTCTATTAACTGTTAAATAGAAGTTTACAAATTAATTATATGAATTAAAAATCTGTGTGTAAAACACATTAAGGTAAAACATTATTAATTTGGCCAGTGTCATAGATTAGATGAATGCCAGCAGGTAAAATATCTGATTGGGGTTTGTAGTGCCCCCTGCAGGCAGGACAGAGGCTTGACATCAGTACCTGGATCTCCTGGATGATGGCCTTGAATGGGGACGACTTCTCTGTCCATATCTTGAGAAGTTCCATGGCTTTGTCGAAGTTCTTCACATACTCCGTGTACATCTTCAGGAACGGGGTCAGCTTCTGAAGGATGTCCCCGATTCGAGGTGTCGTGGACCTGCGGGAGGGACATGGATGCTCGCAAGGGCCGTGGTCAAGGAAACTTCTAGAATGTGATCGGTCACTTCATCTCACCACTCGCTCATGCGCTTCTCCAGGGCCGGAAGCAAGAACTGGCTGTGGAAGAGACGGATGGAGGAGATGTTGGAGAAGATGTGCTTAACCACATCCACTGGGAATGAGCCCTTTAGTGCTTCCTCCGTCAGTTTGTGGTTGAACTCCTGCACAAGAGGAAAAAGGCCACATCATTAGGCCACCAGAAGCTCCACTGAAGTGTTTGTGCAAATACACACACAGACACACAGGCTTATCATTAATGTAAATGTGATTAATGATTTCTCAAAGATAATGTTGTTTTAAAAATCAAGCGGCATAGCCCAAACACATACAAATGCACAAATACGCATGTAAATGCACGTAGACACACAAAGACACGCAGATGCACACGGACACACGCAGATGCATGCAGATTCACAAAGACACATGCAGATGCACACAGACACATACAGATGGACGCAGACGCACAAGTGATACAGATCCGGGCAGTAACTGGTCACACTGCAGTCTGACTGACCTGGTCCAGAAGGTTAAGCCGTGTGACGTATGCCTTCTCTGTCTGCAGCAGCTCATTGGCTATGTTGTACAGCTTCTGCTCATTGGTCTCCTTGGTGGTGGGGGGGGACATCACATGGCAGTGTCAGTCTCGTTACTCTACAGTAACCAACAGCTGTACCTCTCCATGCATACATCCTACCAACAACCTGAACCTCCTTCACAGGGGTGCAGCAAAGGGGGGGGTTTGGGGCCCAAAATGATTTGCTTTCATGGGGTCCAAAATCTCTAGTAGCACACCTGCTTCTCCTTCGGGGCTTGATATTAATTGCGGAGTTTTCCTGCCCCTTCCTGGCCTGTTGAAAAGGCTGCAGTAACCGTGACTCAGCACGGTTAGAGGGCACGTTCAGAGCAGGGAAGCCTCTGCATTCCTGGAAAACCGCAGGCAAACAGCGCGCTGTATGCATAGCCTGGCAATGTCACCGCAGCCGTACACACGCAGACCATTTCCTCTTTCACGCTCTCGTTTCCAGAAGCTCAAGTCCCATCCGCGCTAGGAAGCTTTTTCCCTGCCTGAACCAGTGCCCAGGACCATGCCACGGGCTCGGGGAAGGGGCGAACACGTGCGGCTATCAACACACACCTAGCAGACCTTCCCGGTCGCACAGCCGTGGCCGGCACAGGATGTCTGCTTGCCTAAATGCAGTGCGAAACCCTGAATGGGGACATCGGGTGTAAATGAAGGAGAAGTTAAGTGAAAGATTGCGGAACCAGGGGAAAATGCCAACGTGAACTAGGTTGGCAGCTTACTGCATGTGAGGTCCACGGCAAAAGTGCCAATGGGTATCTCCTACAATTGCCTATGCCAAACCTGACGTCAATCATCCTCAGGTCAGAGGTCGAGCCACCTAAGCCCCGCCCCCTTACCTGTGGTGACTCCTTTCTGGGTTCCTTCTGATTGGCTCCCTCGTGATGCTCTTCTCCCTCTGTTCTCTCCATCACGCCTTGCCCTGACAGTACATCCCCGTTGAGCATCCTGTCGGCGCCAGTGTCTGTCTCCTCTGTCCCGTCGACGGGCGACGTCCTTCCGGCAACCCCGTCCATCTGGATCAGTGTCCCGTTGGCCGGCTGCCTCTCTCCATCTCGCCTGAGGCTCTGGGCTACCGAGCCGCTCTGCCGGGACTCCTGTGCTCTCCGTGAGGTCTTGTGGGCCGGGCTGCTTTGGGGAACCCTGCTCTTCAGCGGGGAGGCATCCTTCAGCTCGGTGTGGCTGCGAGGCAAACAGAAGGGCCCAATGGGGACGCGGCGGTACCGAAGGAGCCCGAGATCGCTCTCATCACGGAGGAGTGCGGCGGCGTGCTGGCTGATTTCCTGTGCTCTGTGAGCAGCTCTGTGTTTGGGGAGGAAGTGTGTGTGCGTGTGTGTCTGTGTGTGCGTGTGTGTCTGTGTGTGCGTGTGTGTCTGTGTGTGTGCGTGTGTGTCTGTGTGTGCGTGCGTTGTTGTAATATTACATTGTACATTGTTTCCCCATAGTGTGATAAAAACTTTTTACCTTGTAGCAGCGTGTTTTCGGTCCCCACAAGGATAACCTCAGTTTTATAAAAATCTGTGACTGCAATGAAAAAACCAAAATGCCTAAAGTGTTGTATTTTGTTTGGTTACTTATGGTTAAGGTTAGGGTTGGGGTAGGAGTTAAGGTTGTCATTGCTGGGATTAGGATTATGCCCATATAAATGAATGGAGAGTCCCCACAAAGATATGAATACGTGTGTGTCTGTACTTAATGAATATGGAAGGGAGGGTGGCAACTGATGGAGCAGATAAACACTAGAGGGTGTCTGTGGCACAGGAAAAACTACCTACGCGGCCCCCAGTGTGGGGGCTGAATGTAATATTTTTCCCCGGAAGGCGAAGTACGCTGCCCTTTAAGACACTAATTCTGCACAAACAGGAAAGGCAAGTTACACACGCGTTCCGATCACATGACACAGTGCCCCATCCGCAATGCACCTCTGCTCGCTACTCGCACGTCACACGAAGGACATCAGACTGATACGTGAGCGTCTCGGTGCCACAGTTTTCACGTGTTTATCGATGGATTTGGGGAAATCTAAAAAAGTTAACAAAAGCCTGCTTGCAGGATGTAGATCTAGAGGAAAAAAGGGGGACAATCTCTAGGCGCCTAAGAATTCCCTTTCAGTTTGACCGCGGCTCACAGATTAATCTATATGCATCTTGACTACAGCGGTTCATTATTCTGGGATTTACAAACGCTGACAAAGCTATGGTGGCTCTTGCCTTACCATCCACGGTGACTGATGCTCTCTGCACATCAGCCCCGATCCTCTCCTGTCCCACAATGCCAAGCAGAATTACAGCCCGTCAGTGTGTTGGATGTGTGTTGGAAGAGACCTGTGATTATCACCACCACGAATAATCAAGCTCATCATTTCTATAGACCGGATTCCAATTGCTGCGCCGAAAGAGCAAACGATTCCATGCTAAATGAGTGCAGCAGAATTCGAGGCTTTAAAAAAGGACGTGACCGTTTCACTTTACTCCAGAACCGGGGCTCGGGTCGATCAGTGGCGGTTCTGCTTCCCAGGCCTGATAGCCTGCCGAGGCCCGTACCTGTTCTCTTCGAATTGGCTGATGAGGTTCGACACCTTTGAGGACTTCTCCCGGACCCTGCCTGCAGCCGGCCGTTCCACCCTCTCCTCCATCCTGGGTCTGAGGGAGTTCACCTGAGCCAGGGGTGAACGTGACTCTGTCGCGGGGCTCTGGAGGTGCGGCGGCTTAGGAGGCACTGTGGTGGGTGGATTGGGGCAGATGATCCAAGCCATCTGTAGTGACAACTACACTACACTGACCAAATGCAAACACACACTTCAACAACATCACAGCATCATAGACCCACAGGGTCAGGTTCCTGCTGTACTTGTATATTTTCCACTAACTCAGGGATCTGGTATGGGGGCTTTAATTATCCCCCACCCCCCGCCAAAACTGATCATGGTATCTTCACTGTGATGTTGTTACGCATTTCAACTTGCAAGCCAAACCCCCCAGACGGGTACCCCGTCGCCCTTGAGACACTAACTTTTTAAATTAGAAAAACGACGCAACCCTGCGGTGGTTTAAGGCAGTAGACTGTTACACTTCCTTCAGTCAGAAGTGATTGCGTGGGAAGAAAGAGGGTGATCGTCGCACATGACGTAACCCAATTCCCACGTGCTGCTTTGTGGGTTCCTCTGAAGTAGGATCAGGTAGGTATCAGAGCAAAACCAAACAGCTACTGTAAACTGTACCCAGATGGCGGCATGTAACTGTAAGGGCTGACCAGCAGGTGGCAGCAGAGGCTAAGCGCTACTGAGGTCCCACAGTGTCGTCACTGGGCATACAATCACATACCTGGTGGCTTGTGAGGCAGACATGGCCGAAACACAGAGCTTTTCCCATTTACACTGCGGTGACTCTTATTGGTCCCAGGTGCCTCGAGAACCGTCCCGTTTGGGGAGGCGTTGCCGTAACTGCCGCCGTGAGCTGTAACAGACCAAGCCGATCATGGATATGGAGATTTCACCGCATACAAGCGAAGTGAGTAAACACACAGTCATGCGCCTCTGGTCTGGCTCATGGCTTTATATTAATGGCATCATCTGTGAGCCTCGCCAAGGCTAATGTCGAGTTAGACTTCAGGTGGCAGCCGGCGTTGATCGCCGTTTTGTTTTCTTCCAAAGTACTGAAAAATGAATGCGATCGCGTAATTCTGTGTTACTCAACCCAGTCCTTGAGGAACCTCAGACAGTCCACATTTTACTCCCTCCCAGCTCCTAACCAATCAGGAACACCTGGTATTTACCTGGAAATAGATTTTCTGACAGCTGGGAGGGAGCAAAAATGTGGACTGTCTAGGGCTACGGGGATGAGGCTGAGAAACACTGCTGTAATTTATATAGTTTAACACCTAAATTCATCAGCATTACTGTACTGGCGCCATAACGCAGAAACCTGCTTGCACTGGCATATGACAAAATCCCCTAGGTAGATCACAGTGCCCACCCCCTCCCCCCCAAGCAAAAAAACAAACCCTCAGATCTCCAGCTAACTTGTGGGCGGCACCCCAGACAGTTTGGAAATTCTGAGATCCTCCGACCGGCACGAAAACGCACCTGAGAAAGCCATCTCGGATTCGGAAAAGCGGTAACCATGGCAACAGCCTTTCATCTCCCCAAGCGCCGAGCAAACGGTGGTGTGATAGCGGAGCGTGTCATTAGCGTGCCTAGTGTCATTAACATTATACTCAGATTTTCATTATTGGAATTCCATTTTTACTGAAGACCTGGAGATCACAATTACCTAACGCAGTTGTAAATTTAAGCCGTAATCTAGAAACCACAAAAAAAATAAATTAAAAACGCAGCCAACACAAACATCTTATCTCTTAACGTGTCCCAACACGTCGGCTTTAAGTCAAAGTATCTCGGGTCCTCCTGGCACAGACGAAATACATAGATAGCATATCATGCTAATAACGAATGCAGACAAAAAGCAAACACAATCAGCAACAGCGCTGTGGATGTGGTTCTCCTTCAACGTCCTCCAAGCCTTCCTGCCTTCTTCCCACTTTCATGTTTGCATGATCTCCATAGACAACACCATTACTTTCCTACTGTAGTGAAGTTCTGCTTCATTAAACTGGTCAAGAATTAAAAGATTTGCCTTGAATATCCCTGCCATGGCCTTAGCTAACACCAAAACGTGGATTCTGATGCAACAAACAAACACACGCACACGCCTGTCACTATTCCATTTATGCTTTGCAGGGTTTGCCCCGTCTCAGGACAGACAAGGTGTACTGTGTGCAGGTGTGGATGTGCGTGTTTGACAGTGTTCAGTGCTGTTATGCCAGTCCTCACACGAGTACCTTAACCAAACCAGGAACAGGTGGACCTACTTGACAACTGACACGTAAAGTATTAAAGTTTTCCTGACTGACACAGGCCCAAGCAGGCTAGTAAGACACAGGAGACTGCGACAGAGACGCTGTCTGTCAGGTAACAGTCAGACGATACACACTGACCCGGATCTCGCTAAATCAGCTGAGCTCACCTCAGCCCCTGGCGACGGGGAATTAAAAAGACAAGTGTGGGCAAAGGAGCGAGAAAGAAAACCTGAACGCAGCCAAACCTCAGAGTGACGCTACTCAATGTACGCTTCCAGAAACACCCAGAAACCAGGATCGTAGCTTCGCCACGAAGCAGGAGAACAGGAATGTTGAGGCCCCAGGGAGAGATCCCCAGTGGCCCGTTGCCGTGGAAGCGTGGCGTTGGGAGACTCTCGAGCGTCCCGTTCGTTCCCAGAGCCCTCAGTGAGAGTTCTGCGCAAGCCCCGCTTTGGGAAATACTCCCTCTGAATGTTTACGTGTATGCGTCCACACACACCCCAGGTGTGTGCGTGTGTGTATAAACATCACATGCACATGCACGGGAACACACAGCAATAACACGAGGAAGGAGGGAGGCCGTGGTGAAGGAGGGAGGCCGTGGTGAAGGAGGGGAGGCCGTGGTAAAGGAGGGAGGCCGTGGTGAAGGAGGGAGGCCGTGGTGAAGGAGGGAGGCCGTGGTGAAGGAGGAGCTACTTATCGCACCATGAACACGAATGCAGATGCAGTTTGTGCGCCTTGACCTGCCTGATAGACACAAACACAGTAAGTCAACAGTAAGTCAAGCTCACAGTGAAACTTCTCAGACGCCTTCTAGTAGCATTTTTGGTTCACCCCTGCTACAACGCATAGTTCACTCCGGGTTATACAAAACAGCCCAAATTAGATGGGAATATGAACCGATTCCTAAGGGAATGACGCTGAATTGTTTCCAGGGACTTGTTACGAAATAAAAACATGACACGGAACATTATGTAAGAGAACCGCAGACAGGAATACAGCAAAACACAAAAAGACCAGCCCGCAAGAACAAAAGACACGGTAGTGAAGTGTTTACTGGATTCCAGACACCGGTCACTCTAACTGCATTTATGGAAACTGCATTTCCATAAAACAAAGGTGCACAGAATATCGCTCAGAAGCTTCCCCATCAGCACCGAGCTGCAGAGGCACAGAGCGCGAAAGAGGAAGCTCGATGATAGCAGCATTAGTCTACAGCACTAAGAGAGCCTGAGCCGCCACCCCCTTGAGCCTCACGCCACAGAACGCTCTCATCCCCCAGAGAGAAAAACGAAATGAAAAAGTAGAGAAAGGGCGGAGTTTCACAATGTTGACAAGCGTGCCTTTGTTAAGTGTGAAAACGTGACACAGAAAACTGGAGGGAGAGAGCATTAAGCTTCAAGACAAAACGCCCGACTGCGTGGTGTGAGGAGCGTCACCTTGCATCGCAAGCCTTTTCCTGCAGACCCCGAGTCCCTCACTCAAGAGACGGTGCCGTGGGGGCGCGTGGCGGGAAGATACATGCAGGGGCACGTCTCTCTGGGACATGAATGGGGGGGAGGGGGAGTGAACGAGTGACAAAGGATGAGCTCTGATCATAAAGGCACCCGCCGAGGTGCTTCGGGAAACCTCACTCTGCACGGCAGCTGCCCGTCTGTGACGAGATCACCCACAAAAAAAACATTCAGCATATTAACAGCTGTCGGCAGGCCCCTCCCCCGTCCCCTTTGACTGCGCTGCAGAAATGCACCTTTGGCAGCCCGTATGCCGGGGGCATTTCCCAGAATACCCGCTTCTGTCACTTCAGAGCACAGCCACAAAACCTGTCCAACCTGCCGGGACTCATAGCTACATGTTGGTTTGTGTGATCAGAAGAAAAAGTGAAAATCACTCTTCAAAAGAAATGTAAACTCCTGAATGTGATGAGGACCAGTATCCTGCACAGAGAGGAGAGCTCCAGTCACTTCCTGCCAATCAGACCTCGCCTCGGCAACCATGTCCTGTGCTGCTGCTCACCACAGCAGAAAGCAGTGCTCCCTTGAGATTTCCAGTGCACTGATCAAGCTGCATCTATGAATTCCCCATGCAAAGAGGGGTCATGAACATTCTGGGGCGGAGCAAAGAGGAGAGGGTGTGGCTTGGGGGGTGCAGAACATGTAAGGAGGTGTGGTCATTGTGATGGAGAGCAGAAATGTGGGTGTGGGAATTCCAGTGCAGGGCAAAGGGGGTGTGGTCATTCTGGTAGCAGGACAAAGGGAGTGTGGTTTGTTCATTGCAGAGTGAATGACCTCTCGCTACATTCACTTGTTTATATTACAAGCAGAGGTGGAAAATTCAGGTCCAGAAAGTACAAATCCTGAACAAGGTTATGTTTCAACCAACCAGTTGAATACTTTGTGACAGTGCCTCTTTATACTGGATTTGTACTTTCTGGACTTCAACTTTCCATCTGCGGTCATAAGTTTTTTTAAATCCTAACCCCCGGACCCTGTCACCTGACCCAGACCTCAGTTACAGCCCTACTGTCCCCCAACTCCCATTTTAGGTTCTGTTTTCCCCCGTGCTGACGCTGAAGACGCCTGTTTTCTTATGGTCATACTGATCTCCAGGTCACCGTCCTGCCTGGGCCAAGTAGCAGATGCTGTAACTGATTGCTTTTGATAAACGGCTGGGGAGGAGCGGATGTCTGGCCAGCAGGCTTTTACATGCTCCGCTGAGCGGTAGCCACGTCTCTCAAGTCATTAGTTGGTCTGATCAGAGAGCAAGATGGGGGGGGGGAGAGAGCAGGTGCTTGCTGGTCAACTGTTCTTCACCTTGAAGGAAAATACCAGAACAACCTCATGGCTGAACACCTCTGGGGGCCAATACCATGACCCCCCCCCCCGCCAAGGTGTGCTCCATATGAGATATTGGGATAGATGAGCCAGCCTGCTCATTTTCCAGTGATAATTGAAAGATTGCAGGTTTGAATCCCCAAACAGCAATGCATCACTGAGGTACCCTGAGCAAGGTACCGCCCCGAGCACTGCCCCCCAGGCGCTGAATTAGTTGCCCCCTGCTATGTCACATTGGCACATATGGGTTAAATGCAGAGAACACATTTCGTTGTTGTGCACTGTGTGCTGTGCTGTGGTGTGTCAACAATGACGATTAATCACTAAATTCTAAAAAAAATGCATAAACATAATTTAAACATAATTTTTTTTGGATGCCGAGGACTTACTCAAAGTGCTGTAGGCGTGTTTCATGAGCTCCATGGCAAATATCAGATAAGCTGGTTACAATTTAACAAAGTCTTCATCTCTGGATACTTCCCTGGTACCCATCTCAAAGCCTGAATTGTTTAAAAATATATGGTTTTGAGCTTGTAGTTATGTGTGTGTGCGTGGATGAATGTGGAAGGGAGAGTTCTAGGTCTGTACAGCACATGCATTAATCATTATGGACTAAAGAGCGTTAAAGGTACATCTGCAGAGTCTCATCAGGCTACACGTCCCGCTCTTCTCTCAGGAGATAACCATCGGCTTGCTCTCTCTGCTGCCTCCTGTGATAAGAAGCATGTGTCCTACCGGGGCGGAAGGGTGTGGGATGGGGGGCTGACAGGGAGGTAGAGGTAATATCTGTGCTGCTTGTGATATCGCAGGCCACGGTTCAAACATCTGTCCCTAAAGGGTGGAAAAACGCTCACCAGGTTTCTTGTGCAGGGAAGCGTCGGTCACACCTTGATGACATCACCGGCATACTCAGGGTGTACTCACACTAGGCAATGTGAACCGTGCCCGAGTGCGTTTGACCACCAAAGCGCGGTTCGTTTAACTAGTG
>JAODKF010000068.1:20911279-20925150 GCA_026779585.1 Mormyrus proboscirostris
CCCAAACTCCCAAAACCTTAACCCCCCAAAAAACCCTAAAACCCTTACCCAACCCCCCCCAAAACCCTAACCCCCCAAAAACCCCTAAAAGCTCAACTCGTCAGAACACCGGCATGCATTCTACGGCAGGGATGCCTTTTTCGTCTTATAACCTCACGGGTAACGTGAGTGATTGTGATGTAGTCATTTCTTTTGGACTCCAACACTGCTTATGCTATCAGTGGATCAAACTTTACCACTTACGAGAGACAGACTTGTATAATTTACTTATTGGTAATAAATAAATAAATAAATAAATTCATAAAAAACAATAAAAACATACTCTATGCGTTAGTGCACATGCACTGTATCTGCAGTTCGTCCCGTGGAGGTTTTTCTGCGATGCCCTTACACGTGACGCTTTGCCGGCGCGTGTCCTCGGGATCAGAGCGGGCACTCCTATCTACCTATCGTCCAGTAAGCATCTACTCATCGTACGCCATGCCAAAATATGGTCACCAACAGAGGATTTCAAAAATGAAAAGTAAACAACAAGCACTGTTAGGTCACATACATACTGTATAGGTCAGCTTTGGAAGAAAAAAAAAGCCTGATGTGTGTTTTCGTGTATGGCTCAAGAAATGCCTGAAGCTTTGTGGGAAATCAGAGTGACGTATTATCAAAATTCAATACCGGCTAAAGAGAGGAATCCCATAGTGACAAGTAGGGGAAAATGGAAATGATTATATTTCATTCTATTATTGTTTCTTAACTGTTGTTCTGACTCGGCCACATCGTTGTTTAAGAAGTGATAAGACATTTTTTAAAAGTTCATAAATTACGGATACATTTCTTGGTGATAAAAAAACAGTCATTGCTAGGAATCCCCACGCCCTTTTCCAAAACCAGCCAGCCTGTAGTGTGCGTGTGTGTATGTGTGTGTGTGCGGGCGCGCGTGACCGTTTCCCTGCCCTAAGCACCTTAGTCAGAGAATCCCAGCCACACCCCCGATCAGAGGAGGCGGGGCTTGCAGGACGCTTTGCTGACAGATATGGAGGTGGGCGGAGACCAGGTCCAGGAAGATCTGGTGCCTCTGTACTATGGGTGATCTGCTGGCTGAGGACTGGCGCCTACAGGCCGGGGATGGGACTGCGGATGAGCCAGGCAGCTGAGGGGGACACAGGGGGAGCTGCCGTGACTGCTGCTGCTGCTGCTGGAGAGGTACGCCAAGTCTTCCTGGAGAGCTACCACAACCCTAGGATTACATGCGGAGCCGAAGGGGAACAGAGGAGGGGAGAAGAGGGGAGAGATTCTGTCAGAGTCACTGTAAGCCCACACATGCAGACGCCCGCTGTCCGGCTGAAGGCGGACGCTAAGCCTGGGCCGGTGGTTTGTGTGCCCGATTCTCTTAGTCTAACCATACGGGGACACGGGGTCTTCATGATAACAGGGCTGCCACACCTATAAAGGTCTATAATTTTAGTCAAGAATTAAAAAATATATATCTATTCTGAATCCCTGAAGTTCTTAATTCCTCTGTGCCGATTAAATTAGGCAGTAATATTATTCTTTTAAATAAGAAGAATTTAGTAGTAGATGCACTGCATATGAGGATGTTAGATGTTTATCTAGATGTTTTCCACCCACACGGTGTCAGCTGGGTACTGAAATGCCCAGAATAGCCGTACCGCGAGCGAGAAGCCGTGAGACGCTGACGTCACAGCAGCTGCAGCGGAAATGTCAGGCTGCTATGAAAACCGGCCGTGTCTCTGTGCTGCACCAGGGCCAATGATGCCCGCACGAGAAATGCGCGGCACCACGTGTACAATTAAATGCTATATTTGTTTAATCAACGGACGCAAAACAGCCTTGAATTCGGGAGCTTTCACTGTTACAGGCAGGGCTTGACAACCGATGCGCAAGTACGTGTTCGTTATAAAATTCAATTTATTTTTATATAGCGCCTTTCACAACAAAGTTGTCCCAAAACGCTTTACAGGATTGTTGTGATATACAATATAACATACAATACAAGTAGAGAGAGATAAAGAACAGGAAAGAAGGAAGGAAAGGAATTGAATAAAGAAGAAACAGTTGGAAATATCTGCCCTGGAGAGCGGAAATGGGCGCGTATCTTGGGTGCATTTGCGAGGTTATTACCATACCATACATTTTACCCATTGTGCATGTAAGGACAAATTCAGCACATTGGGCCAAACACGTAATCATTGAGGTTCAGTGTGTGTGTGTGTGTGTGTGTGTGTGTATGTATGTGTGCGGGGGCGGGGGGTGCTATTACCTGCGAACGTGTGGGTTTCTCCCTCGCCTTAAGTGTGAGGAGCGTGGCGACAGTGAGGCAGCAGGCTGCTGACAATCTAGGAGAAACTGACACATTAGACAGATATACAGAGGGATGGCGGCTGCCATCAGCGGGAATGTGAAACCCGACGGTGACGCTGGGGGCGCTATGAGGAACGGCTTGTCAGGGAGGTCCGTGCTGAAAGACGGCTTCTTCACCGAGTCAGCAGCAAGCACAAGCAGCCGAATTTAATTAGACATTTAATCAGGAACTGACACAGAGATCTCTACAGAACATTCTGTAACGTTAGTGCTAACAGTTGGTAATACTGACAGTGAGGTAGTGAGCACTCTTTTAAAACAACGTTTCTCCATCATCGGCTCACATTTTACATTTACAAATCATTAACCAAGCTTCTGAAAAGTGTTCTGTGCTGCATATAGTAACAGTCAAATAAACTGGCATAAACATGGACAAAAATATACGTCTCCTGACAAAGCATTCCTCACTATATCCAAAAGAAATACTACAGGAGATTTACAAAAAATTCCCAGATCAAGGGTCGAGGCATGCACACACACGTACATAATTTTTCAGTGGTTCTTTCATTTAAAAGGTTCATTCGTTTGTAGAATTTTACTACTTAATTTAGTCCGCTTGCTGTTATTGCACCATTGACATACAATAGAAAATAAAACCCACTTGAGAGTACAGTATGGAATGTGTACATTTTCTTCGACGCGAATTAAAATTTATATTAAAAATAAAATCTAAATTAAAATCATGAGACAAAAAGCATTTGACAGGTTTTTTTTTGTCTGGCATTGCATTGCCACACAAACATGTTATTATAAACACTATGTGGCCCCATCTACCGGCGGAATGTGGGAACTGCCGCACATATTGTTGGCAAAAACAGTCGTTTGGGGTTAAAGGGATGCAAGGTGGATATTGGGCTGTTGTGATTTTTACTAAAACAGAGAGGAGGCTACACCGGTTTCCTTCTTGCTTATGCAAATACGTCAAATCTAACCCAGTCTAACCCATAGTTTCTAGACAAATGACCCAGACCATCTGATCAGCCACTCCAAAACAACAGCAAGTCTGTGCTAACAATCAACATCTGGAAAAGAGGAAATGAACACACACACACACGAGCCCTGCCTCTCTGCTGACCACCGTCTTCTGCATCTTTGCAATCAGCCAATGGAAACATGATCTATACTTTCTCAAATATGGTTTTAACTGCATGTGGCCAAACACAAGCCAGCTGGTCTCGTATACAAGATATGATAGGTGCATGGGCCAGCGTTCTTGATTTAAGCCCTATGTAATGACACAGGTCATGTGACTTTCAAAAACATCTGGTCGTGTGACAGCTTGAAATAGCTGGTCATTTTTATGGTCTCACTGTCAAAACAAACAAACAAACAAACAAAAAGACTCAAAGCACTTGGTCTGTTAAGTACCAGTTCTGTTGATATCTGCATGCAGGATTATTATTGTATTCTGTGTTACAGAGAATTTCCTGACCCCCGTAAACCATTAGCGACACTCGCAGTAAACAGTGCCCAACCCACAGCCAGATCAAAGGTCATATTACTGCATCAGACTGCATGGAAGGCCTTACCCTCCTGGCTGATGGCTGGCAGCCCTGTGGATTTTTATTGCCTGTCAAATGCTTTTATGCCACAATTCATTGGTGAAAAGTCACCGAGGCCTTCTTTAGAAGACAGTCCATGGCAACATACAAACTCAAAAAAATATAAAATAAAAAATGAAATGCACAGCAAGGCATAGTTTATCCCTGTCAGTAAAATCAAAAAAAGACATGCACTACCATTTTTAAAACAAATTCACAGAAATAATCTTAACAGAATCATTTACTGGCCCAAACAAAATTGAATTAAATCCATCCAACCTAAACCGGAGGCCCTCTAAGTTGCATAGTATTGTCAAACTTCCTGGAAGTAAAATTAATCAAATCAGACATTAACCTCCAGCTGCAATGTACATATCAGCACAACATACGGAAAAGTATATTATGTGTACAGAGGAAGACAAAATATCACAAGGCCACTTAATGTGACGTCATGTCGTTATGAAATTACACCACTAGATGGCAGCAGTCGCAAACAAACCACAGTATAGACTATTAAATTATACACTGATTACAGACATACAGACTAACAGAAGAAAAAAGTACATTATGCAAATTAGGCCATCCTCTGTAAGTCAGTTAAAAATTCAAATAAATTTCAGCCACTTGATATGGCTCACTTGGTGTAAAACACCACTGAATGATGGCAGCCATTTTTTTCTGTCATCTTATCTGATAAGACTATCTTGTCTTTTCGTCAAATTGAATTTGTTTTAAGAATGATCCACACAGGACAGTGATCCTGCTCAATTAAGGAGACACATCTTCACAAAGGATCTGATATTCTCACATGCGTTTCATAGCCGTTTTATTTCTAAATTCAAAATTCTAGAGTCAGGGCTACATTAAATTTCCACGACAGTCGCCCCTTCACTGAACGGGGGTGATGCTTCTTATGCAGTCGAGGAGCTTCTCTGGAGCTCAGACCAAACCCTCAGGCTAGCCAACCATCAGAGTCTATAACCACTTGTGCTCCTTCACAACGTAAATCCCTGAGGAGAGTCTCACAGTACATTCAGGCTGAGTAGCGGAGACTGTAGGCACAGGAAACAGGAAACTAGTCTGTCCTCCTCTCTGTGACGCTGCGGGGCGTCAGTGGGGGGGGTCACCCGCGTTGTAATTGCGAGACATACGATGACCAGGTGTGTTAGGGGGGGAGATCAGGTTCAAGGGGCGAATCACATCTGTGAGGGTACGATTTCTGGCAGCGTACAGCGCCGACCGCCGGGCTGCCACCCCCATGGAGCGGTAGGGCGAGGCGGGGGCGGAGCCGGCGCTGCGGGTACGAGGCATGCAGAGGTCCAGACTGGGGCTGCAGCCCATGATGGCACTGGTGACACGGGGCCGAAAGTCCACGCTGAACGTGTGGGGGTCTATCATGAACATCCGGGTGCCTAACGTCCAATGAGTGCGATCTGAAAGGAGGGGCCGTGCCGGGGACGTCCACAGGGACGGCGGGGCCTCCAGCGAGGGTGGGCTGCCCGGCTCAGTGGGGGTGTTGGCAGGGGTGGGCGTGAGGGTTGTGGGGGAGAAGTCAGCGGCGACCGGACTGGCACTTACTTTGGGGGGGCTGCCCTTGATCTTGGCCACTTTGCTGGCGCGGCCGCGGTGCGACTGCTCGTGGTCGAACTCCAGGTCCTCGAGTCGCTGCGTCAGTGCCAGCTTCTGCTGGATGGCCATACGCAGCAGCGAGTTGAGCGTCTTCTTCTCATCCTCGGCGGCCGCCAGCTGCCGCTGCATCTCGTCCAGCTGCGTCACGTACTCGTCGCACCTGGAACAGCGGGCCGCGGGGGTGAGGCTCCTTATCGCGGCTACGGCTAGCCCTGATTTTGCCGGCGGCGGCCCCACCTGGTGGCAAACATGGCCCTCAGCGAGGAGAAGGTGGCAGCATCCTCCTTGAGGGCCTTCAGCTCGTTCCGCAGCTTCGTCATCGTCTCCCTCACCATGGCCTTCTCGTTCTCGTACTTGCTCTTCAGGTTGGACAGCGCTACTTCTGCCGTCTGTTCGGGGGATGAACAGGAAGTTCCATGTATGCAGGGCTACCCAATTTGTTTATGGAATTACTATTAAAACCGCAAACACAATTAGGAAGTCATAAAGCGAAGGCCTTGCATCTGTCGATGTGTATGAAACGCGAAACGAAAACCAATACGAAATCAAAAATAAGGCTGCATCAAAACAATCATAACGTACAAATGAATTTCCAGGCAATAGCACCTTAAAGTCCACAGGGAGACTAACTACAGAGGCCGCTTCGCTGAGGTCGTATTACACCCTCGATGATCTCACAAATGAGTTAAGATGTTAGGTGTTTTTCCAGTAATAAATCCATGTTCGGTATGACAGAGCTGACAGACAATCTAGGCCTTTTGAGCTGCTCTCTCTCCAATGTTGGTGTAATTTATTGGGGAACCAAAACGTCCACAAACCACTGATTCATACTGACTGAACCAGTTTTAGCCTCATAGCCACAATTAGCGTCATGGTTTCTTAATTAAAAATCTGCGTGTTAATTTAAGTTTTGGCCATGTCAAGAAATGTATTCACTGGTTTCATTGTGTCGTCGTCCTGAACCAAAAATGAAGCACAAGCAGTGACATCATTAACCGTTTCAACACAAATTGAATTTAATTTGAGAAAAGGCATTTTATCTAGGTTTGTGTTATTTAATCTTAAAGCTGTTATACCAAGTTTGGGAAAATGGTATGGAAACCTGATTCCACCATCTGGGGTAGAAAAAACACACATTAATCTCAGAATTCTGACTTATTAAGTCAAAGTGTAAGTAATCATTACATCGGATCAACATATGACATTTTAATAAACCTAAAAAGCTGTAACTTAAAGAATAGTAAAAAATTAAGTCTGAGAATGACCCACCCATCGTACCACAGTGGGGAGGAGTCCAAGGTTTGGGGTTGGGGCTTTCTCTAACATGTAACTCCCACAGGGCAAGTCTCACCTGCTTATTGGCCTTGAGGACGAGCCTGAGCGTGGCGATCTGCTCCCGCTTGGTGCTCAGCAGTGACTTGAGCTTGAGGATCTCCTCCATGCAAGCCTCCCTGTCTTTGTCAAAGCCGGGCGCAAGCTCCTGGGCGGCAGCCCGCTGCCGGAACAGCTGCAGGGAGCGGTCGACAGCGCGCTGCAAGTGCTTCATTTGGTCGCGGATAATGGCATTCAGGTTGTAGACGTTCATGGGCTCCCGGCGCAGGTCGAGGCCGGGCTCTGACGTGGAGGAGGGGGCGACGGCAGCGAGGCTGCGGGATGGGCTGCCCTGCTGTGGGTCCTTCGCAGGCTCCTTGGATGGTGAGTCGTTGGGGCTGCGCAATTCTCCCGAGGACATGGCAGCCAGGCGGCGCGCCAGGCGGGGTGACAGCAACGCCCGCGGGTCCTCAGGACCTTTGAGGCTGCTGCCGCGGGCGGCCCGGCCCTGCCGGTAGTAGTCGAGCATGACGCGGTTGGGCGTCTCGTTGTTGCACAAGCAGACGTGGTGGTAGAGCTGCGCCAGCTCCTCGCTGAAGGTCACCAGCTCGTCCTGGGCAGCGTTGAGCAGGGCTTGGCTCTCGGCGGCGACCGCTGCGGTGCTCCGCAGCTCCCCCTCCAGGCTGGTGATACGCTCGCAGCTGTCGTGGTAGCTGTTCTGCAGCCGGCCCACTTGCTCGCCCAGGGCGCACAGTCGGGCTTCGTCACGTGCCCGCTCCACCGCCTGGCCCTCTATGTACCGCCCGTGCATCTCTTCCAGGCCCTTCAGCTCTGCCTTCAGGTCAATCACCTCTGTCACAGCCACCTTGTACTTGCACTCCAGCACCTCAAGGTTGCGGGCGCTCTTCTCGGCAGCGGTGTCATCCTTCTCGGGCTCCTCCTCCAGCTCCATTCGCGCCTCCTTATCGCAGTGCGAGTGCCGCATGGCACTGATGCGCTCGGCTAGGCGGTGCGCACGGGCATGCTGCTCTGTCAGGGCGCCTTGCGTGTGCTGCAGCTGCGTCTGCGACTCCTGCAGGTTCGTCAGCAGAAGGGACTTCTCCCGCTCCACCTGGGGGGATGCGAGGCCACCCACATGTCACAAAATACACACCCCCCCCACCATACTGGGCACACCCAGCTATGACAGCCATGACAAACGTTCAGAAAATAAACAGGTACATACAGACAGCCACAGAGTGAATAAAAATACCCCCCATGAACAGTGTGGGACAGTCAGCTGGACACTTTGGAACGGGGAGTCTATCCCAGGGGAAAATGAAGAGAAATAAAAATGGAAGGCTGGTCAACTTCAGTTTCAGCGAAATAAGTGGATACTAGGCTGGGCATTGGAGTCTAGGAGGGTGACATCTAGGCACGAGGGACGAAACAGGGGAATGTTTTACATCGTTAGTGACTCGGCACATGGGAATGAATGAACTCATCACCTGACTTCATCCCGCCTTGGGACATCCCCCCACGTCTTAAAGCAAAACAAGTTGTGCTCTACCATTGACTGCCAGAGTCACGTGACCACGAGCTTCACTCTGATTCGTTGCTGTGAATGTGGACCCCGCCCCTGAAGTACATAAACAGAGAAAGTCCCAGGAGAGGAAAGGTAAATGAGCAAGATGAGCGCGGCAATAACACAGGACGGCAAGGAGGTCCGCGGGGCTCGTGTTTCCCTCACGGGCTCTGCAGCAGTGGGTCGCGAGGCACGACGACAGGCACAACCAGAGTCAGCAGTTTTTCTCCTTCCCCTTGATAGAGTGGAAACCAGACACCGGAAAAGTATTTTCGGCACAAAACCTGCCGCTGCTATTTGGCCTCACGGCAAAGTAAGGATCAGGTAAAGCGAGGAGGGAGCCGTTTAAGACAGACAGGGTCATTTCTCTTTGCCAATTTCCTGAAGAGTAGGGCTGCACACTGAGCATGTGTGGATGTAGCCACCTGGCATGTCTGTTGCAAACTACCATGCTGAAGCTAGCAACCAGCGACCTGTCCATCAAGCCCAGCCCCTCCTCCCCGGCTCTGCAGCGAAGCCCACTATCCAGCTGAGGCTCTGGGACCCTCCCCCTGCCCCACCCAGATCAACAGCGTTCATCAGATCGCTTAACAACTTTCTATTTCGGTCTCCTGACACCGATCTTAGTGCCTGCGGCTCCAGGAGAAAGAGTCAGCAATAGCATCCTCGCTAATGCTAATCGACCCGACAGATGCCTGCCGGCACTGAAGACCAGCCAACCGAGTCCAGCCCATATGGGCCAGCCCACACTGTCCAAACCACATGCTATGACCCACATGGTTCAGTCCACATGGTATAACCCACATGGTCAAAACCACATGGTCTGGCTCATCCTGTCTGATCCACATGGTCCAACCCATATGGTCCGGCCCTCTGCTTCTCCGCATTTTACAAACTCTTTTATCTCGGAATATTGTGCATTATTCAGACTTAACTGTGCAAACTGCAGCAGTGTCTATTCTTAGCCTTACTTAAGCATTACTCCATCTGCATAATTTATTGTATTTAGACCCAACGTAAATGGAAAATTTCATATGGCCATCCATTTTCTCACCGCTTACCCTGGTCAGGCTCACAGGAAAATTCTGTTCCATATTTTAACAAGAAACGTCTATTTGATAGGTGGAAATTCTTCAGCCCTGTCCTTGAGCTGCGCTCCCCCAACTCTAGGCCGGACTCACCTGCTGGAGCTGCTGCTTGAGTTTCTGCATCTCTGAGAGGTTCAGCTCGCTGAAGAGGTCCGACACAGGGTTGAGGGTCTCCCCCTTGCGGCCGGCGGACCTGCAGTCCCTGCTGATCCCGCGGGGGTGCCCGTTGCACCTGGTGGTGTCCTCGGTGTCAGCGAGGGCCAGGTGGGGACCCGTACCGTACACGCCCTCGCTCAGGCTGGTGTAGTGCGCCAGCTCCTTGCGGAGGCTGTTCTTCTGCTCGCGCTCGTTCTTCAGCGTGTCCAGCGCCTCTTCCAGCTGTGCCTCCGAGATCTCCTTCAGCCGCACGGCCTCGTCCAGCTGCCTGTGCAGCAGCTCCGCCTCCTCCTCTAGAACCTTCATCTCGTGCTTCAGGCCCTCGAATTCCACCTGGACACCATGAGATGAGGGGTTATAGCCACGTCATGAAGATGTGAAGATATGACAAGTCAAGTAAACTAATAACCCTAGTTAAGAAATGTGGATCGTCTGGCAGGGACCTGGTAGGGAGCAAAAATATGGACCATCTGTAGGTCACTGAGGACCGGATTGGGAAACACTAGTTTAGGGGACTAGTTATCTGGTAAACTGGCTCCAGGACCTCGCAGACCTAGTACATGTGCCTGTGTGTGTTAATTGTGCTGAATCCGACCTGGTTCTGCTTCAGCGTGGACACCAGCTTCTGCAGCGTGATGTTCTCCTCCTCCAGCTCGCTGTAGTCCTGCAGCAGGCGGGACTCCCGGAATTTGTACTCCCGGATCTCGTCCTTCATCCGGCTTTGCTGCAGCTCCAGAATTTCGTTACTCTGCCGGGAAAAATCAAAGGAGAGGTGGCAATAAACGCAGAGCGAGAACTCGCCATCCAGGAGGGCACCTCACCAAGATGAAGCGACACTAGTCGGGCTCTCAGGGTGACCGTCATCCTGAACATTCCAGAACATTCCAGAAAATTTAGAGCACTGTGGATGAATAGAAGGGAAGTGCAGACCTCAATAGTACGACACTACTGCGAATTTAAATGTTGATATCCATTTTCCAACTACTGATGTAGTGCAAGATCATGAAGGTCTGGAAACCTTCCCAGGCAGCAGAGGCAAAATGCTTCTTCTGTGCACCTGGGTGTCCCAACACAGGACATGGACACACACAGACAGACACAGACACACACACAGACACACACACTGACTGGCCACTTTATTAGGTACAACTCATTAGTACTGGCTTGGACCCCCTTTTGCTCCTGGGACTTTGGTCCATGTTGACATGATAGCATCACGCAGCCGCTGCAGATTTGTTGGCTGCACCCTCATGATGCAAATCTCCTGTTCCACAACATCCCATAGGTGCTCTATTGGATTGAGATATGGTGACTGTGGAGGTTATTTAAGTATAGTGAACTGACTGTCCTGCACTTTATCTGAAGCTCCTGATCTGTATCTGCATGATTATATGCACTGTGCTGCTTACATATGATTGGCTGATTACATATTCTCTTCAACGAGCAGTTAAAGAGGTGTACCTAATAAAGTGGCCATTGAGTGAGTGTGTGTGTGTGTGTGTGTTTATATATACATACACACACATACATAAATGACTGACAACTGTGCCTGGGTCAGTCTGCCGTGCTTCTGTGTAAATAACACATCCAATGATGATTCAGGAAACCAGGGTCTGCCTCTTCGATTGCTGTCTCTTAAAGAGACAGACCCTGGATATGACGCTGGAATGGCTAGCTTATTAATGGTACAGTTGGACCATGTGACCTCAGTTACCTATCGTTCATGCTCTGGTGTGACCTAGTCCACAATCAACAAAGAGGCAGTACTTCCTGTGAAACATATCTGCAAAATTACTTTGATCTCACATTCCGTAATCATTTAGTTATTTATAATTCATACACATTTTAAAAAGAGAAAATGACTAATACCCTATGCAAGCCTTGCTGGGAAACTCCCCCACGCCAGGTCCAACAGCACCCCCCTGCAGTGACAGCAGATCTCAGACACAGTGGGAACAGGCATGTTTATTAATGTTTCACGACTTCCCACACTTCCTGTTCTGCCATCAAGCAAACGAGAGCTCAGCAGGTCAGTACGCAGATAACCAGCGCTGTCACCCTGAACACCTTCACTAAAACTAGCAATGGACTAGCACTGACTCGCCGAGTCTCTTTGCCAACACTGATTCTCTCAGCGTCTTCACCAACACTGACACTCCAAGCTTCTCCACCAACCCTGATACTCTCAGCCTCTTCACCAACACTGATACTCTCAGCCTCTTCACCAACACCGATACCCAAAACCTCTTTATCAACGCTGATACTCTGAGCCTCTTCACCAACACTGATACTCTGAGCCTCTTCACCAACACTGATACTCTCAGCCTTTTCACCAACACCGATACCCAAAGCCTCTTTATCAACACTGATACTCTGAGCCTCTTCACCAACACTGATACTCTGAGCCTCTTCACCAACACTGATACTCTCAGCCTCTTCACCAACACTGATACTCTCAGCCTCTGCGTCAACACTCACAAGTTCAACAGCTTCAACAGCACTGGCACCCACAGCCTCCTTGCCAATGCTGATACTCTGAGTCTTTGCATTCCACACGCCTAAACAAAGGCCATAAAGGTCAGAATAAGATCCAGGTTATTCTAAAACACTGAAGAAGATAATAGGAGTGTACCATTAACTGTCATCCTTTTGGAATGGAATGGAATGCCACAGGTCGAGCATGGCCAGGCTACCTCTCTGAACTCCTGCAGCAGGGTGTTGAGCCGCTCGCCCTCTGCTAGTGCGTTGGATGCGCTTGCCCGGCTCTGCTTAAGCTCCGTCTGCACCTCCAACAACCGGGTCACGTAGTAAGCCTCCTTGGATGCCGACTCCTGCAGTAGCGTCTCCTCATTGAGCTCCCCATCCTCCGCGACCTTGCGCTGGGTGGAGTATGCCTGTCCAAAGGCCTGGGGGGGGAGGAGAGGGGAGTCACAAAGATCAACAGAACATTCATGTTACCTCCGAGGAATAGCACATACAAGATCTGTTATACATTCGCTCTATTTTGACGTAGCGTGAGAAGGAGTTGGATACAAGGAGAAAGTATGACTTGTTTTTCTTAGAACACTAGTACACTTTAGGCTGAGGAATGAGGTTTCCTAAGTAGAATGTGACATGAAGCTTCAATTCCAGGGATTTGACATCTGTGTTGGTAGCTGCCATATTGCTCACCATACAAGGATGTGTCTATGGTCCACCTGTGAGCATGACTGTTCCTCAACCCTACTCATGTGACAGTGGTGCACTGAACAGTCTGCTGGGGACAGCCCACCTTCACCATAAAGCACAGAAACTGATCTAGCCAGTTTGACTACATTTTAGCCAGTGATTGAGACCATCCAGTCATAATGCCTGATCAACTACTCCTATTAGCAGGGTTTTCTTAGAGAATAACAACTCACAGAACGGTCTGTCACCAGTTCAGCTTTCTCACCTCCATGACATCCGGTCGGATTGTATAAAGCTGGAGGTAAGACAGCACACAGAAGGTTAAAGATCCAGAGGGACGCCAGGGTAACTGCAAACAGGATGGCCGCATTGGTGTGCATCAGTACTCGCTTACAGGAATTCTTCTAACTCAACAGAGACCCCTGCTGGTCAGATGAGTCCTCATGCTATAAATCTATCATTTTAAATCCTTTTATTTTTTCCAAAAAATAAAGTGCCACTGAACAATGCATGTTATAAGTATCCCATAATAATTACAAAATATTACATTATAAAATGCATTTGACGATTTATGATCATATAACATGCAATAAACCAAATCATTACTGTGCTGTGAACTTACTTTTTATTAGTTATTTGGTTCTATTAAACCAACATCAGATGGAATAATGAAGCCCAGAATCAGCTACAAGCTGGACTGCTTCCTCTCTAGGATTTTCCTAGAGTGGTAATTTATCATAGCTACATTCGTTGAGCTTGGCACTATTGTTCACTGTGGAGAAAGAGCAGCAATTTTCCACAAAAAGGGCGGCTCATTGTAAGCTGCTGAATGATTTTAAGGGCAGGTTACACTAACTACACTCTGGGAAACAGCCAACTGGGCAAGTATTTACAACCAAGATGAATTTGGAAAATAGCTTAAGCAAAGCAATTTCCTCTTATAATAATAATTATTATTAGTAGTAGTATTAATAACACACTTTGAAAGTATGTATATGAAATGTAATATATTAAAGGCATGCTTTATCGTCGATC
>JAODKF010000068.1:20925250-20943138 GCA_026779585.1 Mormyrus proboscirostris
CCACTCCTGTCCCCGCCCCCCACCTCCATAGACCATGGTACCATGGAGACTGGGGGAGAACTTGTGGTTGTCAGCAGAGACTACAGAATAAAGATGAGCCAAGTGACGCCATGTGCCCATATGTTGCCCCCCACCATTCAGAAAAACACAAGCAAGGAGTTTCCATACGGTGCTACCTATGGTGGGCGAGAAAGTCCAGTACATTTCAAAATAAAAACGGGAAAACACAATAAAATTCAAAATAAAGAAACGCGCGTCTAATAGAAAAAAACACTGCAAAGTAACAAATGATATTATTCAACTTCATAGCACATTTGCAAACACACTGAAAATTTGTAGACACGTAGAATGTACAGCTCGTTTCTAAAATGTGGCTCATGTGTTCTCATTTTTATAAAAGTGTTCTCTGAATTTGTGTAACGTCTACGAATTTGTAGTGTGTTTGCAGGTCATTATGAACTTGAGTAATATGCTTTGTAGCGCATTTTTCTGTTAGACGTGCGTTATTTTATTTTGAATTGCATTGGGCATTCACGGCCACCGTACATTCCTTGGAAAAGACGGATAACTGAATATCTTCATTTTTGTCTGATAATTAATTTTTCTAACAACACAAAAAGAAGTCAAGTCTTATGTGCCAAAACTTATATATATTTTAAATCTAAATATTATAGTAAGTTAGAAAAGTACAAATCGCCAATACACTAGCAAATGAAAAAATGTTAAAGGATTATTACAAAATGTCGACAAAGCATCTACAAATTTTCTTGCACAATATCTAGTAAGGCAATTGACAGTTCTCTATAGAGTAGCGTGTTCTTGCCATGATTGTGTTTTGATTAATGATGTTGCCACTGATTATGGACTTAGTGGACTGATTATGGACTCAGTGTTTTAGGGATAGGCTCCCCAGAATCCACCCACCCACAGTGCAGGGCAACCCATTCCCCATGCAGAACCGTCCTTCAGAAACACCCCATCCTCTGCGCCATGTACGTATTTTTTAAGAACCTGTATCGCCGCATCTCACAAGCCGGGCAGCTTCTGCTGCTTCACGTGCAAGTCAAGCAGAATCTGAATTTTTACTCCGGCTGTACCGGTGCTCAGGAAACATGCATTGCTTTTATTGCATGGGATGAAAAGACAGCGGTGTGCCGTGCGGACCAAAGGCTATTTCAGGCGATACAATAGCCGGGAAATGTGCCGATGTCGCCCCATTAGAGAAAGAAAATGGTTTTTAAAATCACGTTTGAAATTTCAAATTTAATTTAGTCTTCTCATCAGACAGATTTTCCTGGCATCAAAAGACAGATTAGACCTAATGGAACCAACCCCCCCGAAATGAAAGAATTATTCTTTCCCTAGGCGTGTCTATTAGGCCTGTGTGTTGTTCATTATAATATTCATCTTAAGGGGAAGATGTGGGTAACAATAGTGTGTATTAACCTTTGTATAATGACTGCCTGTTTACAGATTTGATCCGTGATGTTAAAGCCTGGAGAGTAATCACGGTCGCCAACTCTGCACGCATCTGTCGTGACACTCACGCTGTCTCCCACGATCACGCAAGAAATCTTACGGCAAATCTATATTATTCCATTATAAGCCTAAAATTAGATGCATCAAAAGGGTTGGGGTATTTGCAACTATTAGACTATTTGCAAGGTAATAAAATCTCACGCCAGCCAGCTAACCAACGTTGGGAACACTGTAATATGGGATTGTATTTTCATTATTGCAGACCTATAATCACTTCCATTCTGATAACCTAAAGTTCGATTTTGTATATTTAATTATAATTGGTAATGTTACCGTTCACACACGCTGTAACCCGGAAAGTGTAAACAGCCAAATGTTTGCGTCGTGGTTCCAGCGTTTAGTTCAAACTATAGGCATGTCATTGCATACCCTATACAGCACAGTAGTTCAATCAGCAACAAATAGGCCTAAGTAAAGATTTTGTTGCATATAATCGTCGCCCTGCAGCTTCATCCAGATGGAATACACCCAGAAACTGAATGTCGTGGAGATACCAGGATATGGCAGGAAATCCTTCCCTAGCCTCCGCTATACGTCTGCTAACGGCACCGTAATAAATACCATCTCGCGTGGAAAAGCTTTATTTACTCAAGTAACATGGCATTCCTTACCAAGTCAGGGAGCGATAAATAGAATAGTCAATCGATTAGCTTGAACCATACAAAGCTTACGGCCACTATAAGCGCATAGTTTAAATGCCTAGGAAAAGCGTCCAAAAGGACGCACCTGAAATATTTCGACTGCCCGATACTGCATTTCTACGGCGGATTCAAATGAAGGCTATAAATTATGTATAATCTTCTGGGAAATCGATCGCAGGTTTGTTTTACATATCGCTGAATGTGTCTGGTGACTAGCATAGTTTCTGCTTGGGCAGAAAACACATGAATACTGTTAACTATTTTAAAGCCATTCTATATATAATGTGCGCGTGATTTCTTTGCTCTTATTTACGGATTAAGGTAAAACAGACCATTTCTGTGCCTTTAGGGGGTTCGTTCGTGCAATCCGGCCACCACCCACATGCTTTTATAGAGATTAAAAAGGCTGGTTTTGTGTGCAGCAGAAATGATGCCCTTAGACTGAAAAGTTAATCAGAAAAGAAATCTATTCACTTAAGAATCAACTGAAATCTGAACTGGAAGCAACCTGGAAATGCTGTTAGGAGCTGACAGCCACTTCTGTGAAAGTGTGTACACATGTTTCTGCCTTAAATGTCCCGCATCGGATTGGTATTTGACCACACCATTCACTTAATGTATACATGAAGCACTCAGAAAGCTCTCTGTGCAATCCTATGTAATGGTCCCAGTGAACACGCTCTAATGATTTTCTGTAGGTTCTCCAAACGGTGGATATCAGATAATGCTGCTGAGCCGGCAGAAAGAAAAGTAGGATTATACGCTCCAAACAACCTCCCGATTTAAACCTGAGCTCCATGCTAGGACAGAAGTGGGACTGGCTTGATGCGGTCATCACTCATCACAAGGAAACCACATCTGGGTTTCTTCTCTAACTTCCTCAGAACTGTACAGGCTGCCTTTTCCTCTGCATTCAAAACATTATAATTTACACACGCATTTTGTACCGGTCCGGGTTCTGTTTAAGACATCCCAAGGGAGTGGTTTGGTTCCATTTTAGGTCAGAACATTGTCCAATCAGGAGGCAGCTTGGTCAGTGTCCAAGAGTGCCAGTCACATCTCCTTGGCGCCATTTGTATCTGTCGGGCCTGACCATCTTGCTTGGATATGCGGTTCTCAATATATCCACCTCATATGGTGCATCTAACACTTAAAAAGCAACCTTGCATTGGGAATCAACTTGAGAGTCAGACAGAAATGAACAATACCAAAAAAAAAAACACTTCCATCACAGGCCTGGACAACAGAGTCTAGGGAATAAACATTGTGAAAATTAGAAGGGAGAATAATAAATTGGTGAACTTTAAATTCGCCAACTCTGCTCCTCTAAGAGAAAATTTGGAAAGTTCTTGAGGTTGTGATGTACAGGTTTCACCATTTATTCTGCAGCTCTAGAATGACGCCGGGAGTTCAATCACGGAACGCACAAAGGGTAGGTCTCTCTCCCAGCATAATAGTTAATCTACACACACATTATCCTATAGTGGGGCCACAGAGCTATAGATTACTGTGCAGATACAGCTGGCTGCCTTACATGGTTTATAAACTGTCACAGAGAAGCTGCAATTGCCAGCTGCTTTGAAACATGGCACTTAAGAATTAGAGGAACTTTATTGATCCCAAAGGGCTGCAAGAACCTGAGTCCCTCTTAAAGCATCTTGTTCCAAAATTACGCCCCGACTGCTTTGCATGTCGCCTCAAAGTGGGTGCACACTGCATGCTCTGATGGACCTGCGAATATCTGGCTGACGTGAAGCATCTCCACTGCTCTGGACTGTGTCTCGGGGCAAAATGACTTCCAAAAGCGCCATGCGAAATGAAAGTTCAGGGTTCCGTAAAACAGTTTGTCTTCTCATTGCATTACCAGAGGGATTCTGGTTCTGATTTGAGCCAAGACTTCTCCCTGCCACTGGACTGTGTCTCGCGGCAAGGTGACTTCCGAAAGCACCGTGGAAAAAGAAGGTCCAACCTCCCATAAATCAGTCTGTATTCCCAATGCCATCGTTGGCGCAAAGGGCAGGAACAATAACAGCAAAGTGCAAAGTCTAATTAGACCAAGCATAACGTCCATCGATTAAGCTGATGATGAATAACCCGTCCTACTGTCTCTGCCTATGCAGTCAAATCCCAACCCCTGTTTAATGAGGCGGTCAAC
Source organism: Mormyrus proboscirostris (assembly GCA_026779585.1). Taxonomy (NCBI): domain Eukaryota; kingdom Metazoa; phylum Chordata; class Actinopteri; order Osteoglossiformes; family Mormyridae; genus Mormyrus; species Mormyrus proboscirostris. Next base: position 20,929,586 of record JAODKF010000068.1, read on the forward strand.
AAATAAAAGTAATATTTTAGTTCTTAAAAGTTTGTTACACAGAGACTACATTACTTCAGCATTACAGGTGGTGTCTGAATCCTTATAGCTTTGGGTCTATAGCTCTGCAACACGGTAGCGCTATTGGCTGTCCATTCAGCACCCTGGACAGAGGTCCCCAAAAACGCAGACACCACACTCGACACCACACCTACCTCTTGAACCTTTTGCGTTAAGAGATCCTTCGAGAGATGTTGCTTTTCCTTCATACTTTCCCCCAGATTTCATGTGGTGAGGCCAGCAGCGCCAGAAAGAACCAAGTCACATGATCACAGATAATGGGGGGGGAGGGGAGTGCCCCTTTGGCTTTTGTAGCTCAAAGACACTATGATTTATTACATGCCCGTGGTCTCCTCAGCTGGTCATCGTCCGAGAACAGCGTCCCCCAGGGCAGCTGGGCTCTACAGCACACGGCCTGAGTGAGAACCGCAATCTGGACTGAACCAGACTGCTCGAGGTAGCTTACATAACTGTGCTAAGCTAATTTTTGATAGCAAAGCTAAATAGCCGAGTGGGAAGTCCAAGCGCGACGTGGCCATACGCACTTGATCTATTTCTCCATGGTGGAATGAAAGCATTAGCAGGCCGCGGTAAACAGGCGGATTGGCAGGGGCGGGCTTGGTTAACATTTGGCTGTCGGCAGTCACGCTCAGGGGTGAATTTTAAAGCAGAGCATTGGCGCAACGGCAGAAAAGGCAGCAGAGAGATGGCAAGAGGGCCAAAACTGTGCCCCACACACACACACCCCACCAACTCCTGGCAGCCTCACATGCACGTTCACTCAACGCTGCCCATACTCTGTCTCCTTGGCCCAGAGGGAAGCTTGGGTGTCCTATGGTATCACAGTGCTGATGTCAGCATTAGCCCCCACACCATGCCAACGACACGTCCACCCAGATTTGATTTGGTAGCTGAGCTTTGTTCTTTCCATGTCCTTCATTCCAACTTTGAGACACAAACTGGATCAATTCCTCCCTCAACACTGCCCCTGTTACCCAAAGACCATCCAAAATTGCGACTCGGACACAAGGCCTTATAAAAAGCCTTCTCTCTTGAAGTGTTTCTCTACTGAGCAAAACATAACAGAAACTCCAAGGAATCAACCTGATCAGTCAACAGCAATGTCAGCACCATGACATTAGGCTCTATAATAATAAGCAGCGCCGTACATCTTGCTATGCACACCAAGAGATCCCTTCAACTCTTTTCTAAAACGCTGCTGTTGTCGGTGTTCTCAACTATGAGTCTGCTGTGATATCAGCTGTATCAATGGTGAGGTCATTGCAGAAAATGCACCCAGCCTACGTGTCAGCAAAGCAGATGGCTTACAACATAAAACAAATATTCTCCATATGAGAACGTTTGCATCTTAGTTTCATTGTCACCCTGCGACTCTGGAGCTACTGAATAAACTGACCTTGGGGCCCAGGAACCGGAATTTCTTTTTCAAGAACCATTTTCACCACAGACAAGAAAAAAAATCCCACATCTCCTTAGGCGGTGTCTGTTGACTAAGATTAGCAACATGGACTTCAGTAACCTGTACCAGGATTAGGAGGTAGACCAAGAACAGAACTACAAAAGGGAAGGACAAATGCAAAGCAGGACAAAGGTGACAGAATCAGTCTAGGACAAGGTAACCATCTCCACTTCCCTTTGTTCACTGTTTGTTGTATGGGGCTATTTTTTCAGCTCCTACTCCGTTCTCATAAATTCTACTCTGATTACAAGAGGTCAAGGATGCAACCAGCAGCTTTTTGTTTCTGTCAAATGCCCGGCATGGTCTCTCCTCCCCTCACTTGTGAGCATTTGGTTTCCCATCAACCATTCTCACCCGCAGCCCCCCCTCCTCCCAAGGGGGATAAAGACACAGGTCAGTAGGTACTCATTTGTATTCTGGGGGGCTCCCAGGATGAGGACGGTCAACAGCCGACGGCAGAACCGTTGATGACACATCAGGAGAAGGTCGTCCAGGTTACACAGTCTGCAGGGTGGCCTGTCCAATGACATGCAAGTAACATCAAGCCACAGAGCTACTGCAGGAGAGAGGAGTTATAAAAACAATGAACTGGTTCACAGCATCGGAGAAAATCTGAAATATTTAGAAACTCATGTTAGGACTTGAGTTTTGTGTGTTTCGTCAGTGTCTGTTTAGAGGGCGTACATAGTATCACGGTGTATAAATAGGTCCTGAAACAGGAGGAGTAAATCGATACACATTTTCTCTTTACTGTACAGAATCTGCCTCCACAAGGTCCTGGAGCAACAATGGTAAGAAGCTGGGAAGCTAGTCGTTACCGTCACTGTGATGCCGGAGGCAGGCAGGGAAAAGAGCTTAGGGGTCAAGGGGAAATATGCATGTGTGCTATCGGCCATCTTCATGCAAGGATTCACAGAATCACAAAAATATTCCCTGTAAAGTCCGTTGGCAATTCAGGACAGATTTGAGGATTCCTTAAGTTGGTGGGCATGAGCAGGGCTATCATTCATACAGACCAGCAAACTCCGTCATTAGCCAATGATGTGTCTTGAATCAGTGAGTGACAGGGGAGGAGGCATAGTGAAGGCCAATCATTTGGGACCAGTGCCCCTTTGGCCCCGTCCTTATATACACCCCTGCGGCAATTAGAAATGGAAAGTCAAGTTGTATTGACGATGGCAGGATTTTGGACGGGACCCACCATGAAAAGCATGCAAGGCAGAGAGAGGGAGAGAGAGAGAGAGAGAGACTTAGATGTTGTGAGATGGAACATCACTCTGTAAGGTGCTTTGGAGCATAACCAGTCAGGCATTCAGACGCCTCCACCAGGCCCAGGAGCGCCCCATAAATCTCCCGATGCCGGCTGAGTCCCAGCTAATAGGCCGTGCAGACAAATTAATGCCAGTCTCCCCCCCCCGGCTCAAACTGGTGCAGCCAAACAGCGCTTTTTATATCACTGCCGTGACACACATTTTCACGGCGGCACCAGGTGACAAGCCCAAACTGAACGAGCCGGGCAGTAACCTGGCACTGAGAATCAGACAAAACCAAAGCAAAAACAAAACCAAAGCAAAAATCTCCCCAAACATGTCTGGATGCTGTCCGGTTGTGTGACCCTGCCCTGACTTGGAAATGTGATTCAAAGTAGTAAATAAGAATGACAGTTATCTACCTTTAATCGCAGTCCATCTATTACCCTGCTGGGTGGGTCGCTTCATTTTCTGCCCAGTGTGTTTCACTCTACTTTTATTCACCAGTCCTCGACTCGCAAACACTCCTGACACGTCGTTTTCTGCATCCTGTGCTCCTAAATTAGACACCATCATCTGGAAAGAGCGCCCTAACAACCGACCACACACAGCATCCCCGAGGCTCCCGGTTTCATCAATACATCCTCAAATGGCCATTATGGCTCAACAGAACCACGGAGAGATCTGAGCTCGCGCTAACATCTCATCAGTATTACACGCAGACAGCCGGCCTGCGACGTTGCACTTTTCCCAAGACTGTAGATCAAGTGAGAACCTCTGCAAAGCTTATATTGCATTGTTCTAGTGCACAGAAAATACACAAAAGAAGTGCTTAAAGTCACACAAAGGGTCATAGTTTACAACAGTAAGAGCCTCATGCCTTCAGTGTTTTGCTGACTGCTGGCTATCCAAGTCTGACCATTGTGTTTGTACTTCGTATGAAGAGTCCCTGTCTGTGCCCCAGCTATGGCTCCCGCCCAGTTTCTCAGACTGTTGGAAAGCATGGATGAGAGTTGGCACAGGTCTCGCCGGCGCCCGGGGAATGAGGTAATGCATCATGCGGGCACCGCAGGGCGCCATTGCTACATTAGGGATATTTTGCACATTTGTATTTATTACTTCGACACAGTAAGACTTACTTTCTCATTTTTTATGTGTAATTTCCAATCTTTATTTTCGTTTACTAATTTGTTGAAGTATACTGCTGACTGCTTTTGTCCCTATTTTGTCTTTCTGTTTGCTGCTGTAACTCCGAAGTATAAAATATTCACCAGGTATTAATCAATTATGTATTTAATTCAATTCAGTTTATCTTATGTGGTGCCTTTCACTTTCACAGCAGAGTCGCCCCAAGGTACTTGATATCAACAAGACAGAATAGTACAAAAACAAGGAGAGAGAAAGAGAGAGAGAGAGAGAGAGAGAAAGAAAGAAAAAAAGTCAGATGACAACGGAGGAGAGGAACTAAAAACCCCCTAGTAGGGAGAAGAAAAAGCCTGTGTGGGTCCAAGATCAACTGGCTGCCCAACCCCCCTGAAAGGAAGGTGATGTCATAGGAGAATAAAGAGGGCTTGCTTTTCAAAAGTATATGTGAAAGGATTTATCTATCTATCTATCTATCTATCTATCTATCTATCTATCTATCTATTAGTGGCTGTCTGTCCATCTATATGTGTGTCCATCCATCCATCCATCCATCCACCACCAGCGCCCAGCATTCAACTCATCTCTGTGCTGGAATCTGTCTGCCACCTGCCCATCCCAGAGTAAGAGGAAAAATGCACAGACGCCTGGCCCTGTCAGACCAGAGAGGTCCGAGGATGACATCACAGCAGAACGGTGACTCAGAGACTCTGTCCCCCTCCCTTGGGGCAGTGTGAGGTCGCTGCTGGCCCGGGACCCACCCTCTGAAACACCTTCCTCTGCTGCACCAGCTACTACAGTCTGCTCATTAATTATTCAGTTCAGCCAGTGAAATGCATTCCCACACACATAGTACTGCAATACATACTCGTGTGTGGGAGACAAAACTGACTTCAGACAAGGTGCAAAGGAGAGATTTGAAACAACGGGGGAAGGATGCGGGTCCAGTTCCGAGATCAGGAAGAGCTACTGGACCAGGGATGCGGGTTTGGGTGCTTAGCTGAGCCATGCTGTAGCCAATAAAGGTTTTACCCCAAAACATAATTTGATATTTAATACAAACAGTTGAGGTTAATGATCATTCTTGAGAATATAAGGGCAGCAAATCTGGGAATCACTTAGGTTACCTCTGTACATTCTCAGCCTCCACACAACTCTCTACCTGGAAAAGCAGTAAGGCCCCATTAACAAATAAGCTGTTAAGAATACAAATCATGTTAAAGGGCGAATTATCATCATTTCTCAACAGTGTCAAGCACAAATGCACATCTGAATCGAATCATTTTCTGTTCCGAGCACAATATCTGACGCATTGATCCCTGCTCTGAGTAAAACTTACGGCACCATTACCTCGCGTGTATGACTTCACTGTCTTCTCGTCCTTCCATTACCTTCATCATCTATTTATTAATACATGACTTCAGTTCAGGCGGCACTGTGTCTCGGTGGGCAGCACATCTGTAGGGGTGGGGGCTTCATCCCTTCCCCGCTCTGTGTGTCCCTGTGGGTCACGTGTGCCATATGTGCGAGTGTGTATCAGTGAGTGTGTGTGCGTGTTTACATGTTCTCCCTGTGCCAGACCGGCTTCCTGCAGCATTCCAAAGACATGCAGGTAAGCTATCAGTGTATGGTTATAAGCACACCTGTGCCCTATAGATGTCCTGCCCAGGTCGTAGCCCAGTGTCACCAGCTGGGATAAGCTTTAGGCCAGCAGCAGTGTTTGAGCAGCCTACACAAGCAATGACATCGTTTCTGTTATATGCATTTGTGATGGGGGGAAAAAAAATCGAAATCTGAAACCTATTTGGCAAATGGCTCTAAAATCAGACCCTCATTTTAAGGTATTAGTCTTCAACAAAATGAAACACTGCAAACCGCAGTACATTTAGTGATGGTTTATAATGAAATAAACTAAGTATCAATGATACCTCACCTTTCCTCTCCATCGGCTTCCCTGTGAGACGCTAACTGAATGATTCAATCTTTGCTTTGGAATCTGGGATTCTGTGTTACATCATGACCAAAGCTCTCGCATTGTTTATAACTACAGTAGGAAAGAATACTCCCGGTTTCTATCCAAAATGCTCAATAAAACCCAAATCCTAACGCAAAATAGCAATGTACTGATGGAAAAGATATTGTGTTATCCTATATATCAATATACCATAAAAATTCAATATAGGCTACAACCCAGGTCTTAAGTGATGTCATAATTATTTCTACAATTTTAAAATGAATTGCGCAGCCCCCCTCAGCCCTCACTGAGGCCCCCCATTGGGCTGCGGACCCCCAGTTCAGGACCACTGCTTTAGACATTACACTTTCGGCTTGGAAGGAATACAAGCAGCTTTCTAGGAGTAAAATCTAACCGGTTTCTTTGAAGGAGTCCAGGACATTCATGTCTCAAAATATGTTATTGGTTTTGGAGTTTTAACTGTAGAAAAATATCACCAATAAAGGCCTTTGACAGAGTAATGAAGTTAAGTCACGGTCATTACACCCCCCAGTCTATGTCTATACATGGTCTGCCTGCTGCCACCAATGGATGGGCAAGAAGTGCTAAAGCTGTTTGTGCCTCACACAGACCCAGTCCGAGTAGTTCTGGTTGCCAAAGTCAGGGTTATCTAGAGGCAGGACCTATCCTCTGGGAAATAAGGATTTAGCTATAATAATTAGACCTCTGCTCTCACCCTTGACATCTCATTGGGGAGAAAGTAGCCAGCAACCTTTGGAAGACCAGATCTGTACCACGACCCGGTCAGCGTCACAGATTTACTCCACCTTTTAAAATTGAAGAAGGATCCCAGTCCTAAGCTGGTGCGAAACCAGGAAGACGTGTTGAGGGGTGAGGTATAATGGCTGAATCCCGGTAAGGATTTGGGACGGTTTCGTTTCAGCCAACCAGTTGAGTGCTCTGTGACTGTGGCTCTTTGTATTCAACAGGTTGGCTAAAACAAAATCTTGGCCTGGATTTTGACTTTCTGGACAGACAGTATAGTGCCTGTCATCTCATTAGCACTGGCATGGAAAGGTAGCGTTGAGGATCAGGGCGGGGCCTTGTGGCCCCCCCTCCCACAGCGTGGCTTCTGCTTTCCTGACCTGAAAATGAGCCCGCTTCATAGTGTTTCCGCCCCCCTCCCCGTCAGACCAGTTGTGCGTGGGCTATGCTAACAGAAGATGCCGGCATCGCCATGGCACCAGCCTACGTCCTGTCTGCTCCATTAAGCCCCCTCAGTCTTTTTTTCCCCTTCCTGCTGATGCTGGGAAGCCACAAAGAAAAGCAACCAAGAGTGTCGGAAATCCATCTGCGTTCCAGGGATCCTCAATCTGCCCTAAAAATTGGCCAGCGGCTTAGAGTGAGCTGACTAAAAACACCAGTTTATGTAGATACTCGGGGAAAAAAAGCACGTTTAAACAATTCTGAATAGCTCCTCCCATCATTTGGCACATCTGCCCTGAATCAATATATGACCCCCCTTTTAAAAGTGGTACTGAAACAAAGATGTCTTCCTTCCCTCTGACTGGTGCCATAAATGAGTGGTGGGGGGCCTGTCACAGCTGATAGCTGAGGGCCCACGTCATGGTAATTACACTGAACTGACTGGTAATTGATACATCCCCCATATTCAGAAAGGCATTATATTAATTGCCTAACTTTGGATTTACGCAGCAACCCTTTGTGGGGGCAAACGAATCAGATCTTACCATAATGAGGCATCAGGAGACAAGATTTTAACTAATTGTATGAAAAAAATGCCACAGATAGCTTTGATCTCTCATGAATATGACAGGACATTTCCATACAAGCCTCTGATTGCGAAAAATACATTCAGCACTGGTACTGTAACCCCACACAGAGCCCAGTAAACAGACTAAGGGGAAATCGCATCTCGCCCTTGTTGTCCGGCCTGTTATACCTTTTGAACAAGCTTGCCTCCATTCGTATCCTGCTAAAAATATTAAAGAGACATTTCTGTACAAACAGTCAGCAAGACTCACTCTCAGTAAGATCCTCCCGAAATCCTACAACGGTGAGGTTAGGCTCGAATCAGCAATTTCAGTTTCACTTCGAGAACTGACAGGTATACAAACAATTTTCTAGGTAAAAAATCCACTTGGGTTGTTCAAATAATATTCAATTCTTATTGTATTGTTAGTGGTATGAAAGTTCATACTCTGTTATGTCAATATTGTCAATCAAGTGCTTTAAAGTGCTTTAAACAGAATAACAGTGTAATCAAAGTAAAATCTGGCCGTTATACCTCCCAGTCTCTACACGATTTGAGCAAAACCAGGGACAGCTGTCAGCTACAGAGCTCAGAGTTTTCAATCAGTGCATCTTGCTTTATTTCCTGAACTATTTATGCTCTAAATTTAAAGACGAAAGTGAGAAGACCAAAAACAGATTAAAAATTAAAGTATTCCAAATCTCTGTGAATAATGCTTTTAGGTTTCGTTCCCGGCACTTTTATGAGTCACTGCTGTCCATTTCAGTGATTGCATCTGTTGTGTGAGTAGAAATAGCAGCTCTCCCGCTCACTGGCAGAGTTTTATTGTTCTTGTGATTGAGCCCAGCTCCGCTGAGGAGGCTCACAGCGGCATCTCCCTGTCATCTTCACATTAATGGCCTCCACTTTACTCAGCCCCGTCTTATTAAACGTCAGGTGTGGGTTTGCTTTCAGCTTTTTACTTTCCCATGATGACCTTGACAGAAGTGTGCAGTCAGCAGTCATTCTGTCCTCTGCTCTGTGCAGATTTGAAGGGTGCAGACAGGAAGGTGGTATTCAGTGACATCTATGTGCCGGGCGTGACAGGTCTCCGCGATCTAATGGTGCTCACAGAACACTCAACAAAAACACTCAGATGATCATTATACAGGCTGCGTGATAAATCAACTGCACAGACACATTAAAAATTTATGCAAAAAATTAAACTAGGGATGCAAAAAGCTGTGAGAAAAAAATCATGGTTGCGAAAAATAAAGGGGCAACTTTAATCGATGAAACTTAGCCACTTATAAACCAGATATTGCTAAGAATTTTTACTGCTTCAGTAAAAAACAAAAAGCATATTAATTAAATACAGTATTGTGGCAATATACTGATTATTAACCTGACATCCCATCCAGGGTGTTACCTGCCTTGTGTCTGTGATCCTGTATCGGACAAGAATTTCTGTAGGGATGGGTGAATGGATGGCTAATTATTTATGCAACTGAAGCACTTTATAATGAATTTGCTCATATTAGAATTCATATCAAAGGAAAAGAATTTGCCTGTTACCCACAATGCACAGCTGTGTAGGACCAGGACCCGGTCTGGATCACACGTATGGACTGTACAGCTGAGGTCAGTGTTCGAGCTGCTCTGACATCGACTTCCTGTCCTTGCTGGACTGTAAGCTGAAGACAATTTACTAATACGGGAACATTAACCTAAGAGCTTATTTCAACCGAACCCTTGCCCTCAGCACAAACACAGATTCACAAAGGCAATCGGAGGACCTCAAGAGCATCTGGATAAAATCTGAATCACGCTGAATGTTTCATAGCATCGACCAGCCCAGGGCACTGATGCGGATTCACTCGGGACGTACCCCCCCCCCCCCCTTTGTCTGCACGCTCCGTTGCTCACACTAACACCTTCAGGCTCCCCTCTACCATCTTCTGCTGCCTCGTTTCCTCCACTTTATCCAGCTCGCTCACTCGCTCTCCCTCTTCAGAGCCGAGCCGAAATGGAGACCAGGAGACCGGTAGCACTCTCCTGGACGCCGGCTTGGCGGGGCTGCGGTAAAAATGAAGCTCTGAAAACTAATCTGGTCGTGTAATCGAAATATTATAAACAAAACTGCCCCAAATACACTGCTTTCAGTATTCTGGGTCCTACAATAGATTACTGATACACCCTGGAACAGGCCACTTACTGAAAAATAAACATATAAAAACTATTATTCAACATGACGCGGTATGTTTTCTTTGCTACTTTGTGTAGAACATTAAAAAAAATCAATCGATCCATGTTTGTGGCTGGGTCAGAGAGCGTAAAGGGGGCTGAAATGAAATGAAGAGGGAACAAGGAGACCTGGGATTCTGCAGATGCACTGTCTCTGTCAATCCTATGTGACCACAGTGGTTTCCCGGTTCAGGGTCCTGAGCCCTGCACTACTGTATGTGTGCTAAGATATCAAGCGGCATCATATAATACCACGCAAGGCATACATATCACAAGAGTCACACAAGCAGAAGGGTGCCCACCAAAATCCCACACAAATGGGACAGGAGTTTTTCAAAGAGGCTCCTTCAGCACTATCGTTCAAACAACGGCGTTTCATGGAAATGCACCAAACACTGTAAAATATGGCAGCTGTTCCAATTCAGGTTCGGGGTTCCTTTAGCCAACCAACATTTTAATGGTTTTGGTAAATTGGGAAACCATGACGAGAAATGCCTTATATAAACCGAACTATAAATAAAAGTGCTAGAAAATAAAGTTTGTCATCATCCTGGTTTGGTTACTTTTCTGTCCTGTCTGTTTTCTACCCAGCAACACCCCTGATCGTGCTGCCCAAAAGGATTTAAAGCTACGAACTGTTCACAATGAACATGAGCACAGGCTAGGAAAAGCTTAAATTGAGAAGAATCGTTCTTCCGAAGTTAGACTTCATGCATTTTTAAATCCCTTACATCTTGCTGAATTGACAGCTTGAATTTGCTTGACCTCTCGCTTATGACGCCTGATCTGAGCGCAAGACTAATGGGGAATTCGTGTACTACCGATGACAGAAAAACTGTGGACTCAGGATTTACTATGCATTAAGACTCCAGCGGCGAAAAAAGCTTATTTACACGGGTATAAAGGCCACGCAAACGGGATGTGCCATGCGTCTCTCCCGATGGGTTGTACGCATATAAATGCGTGGCTTCTCTTCGGCATATTGCATCAATGATGTGCAGTACATCTAAACTTTGTCAAATGATGCATGGAAGGGTCAAATAAGCAGTTATGACTTAATGCACTCCAACCCCGATTTACTCACATTAAATGCAATGTTATGTTATATTCCATATTTAAATAATTTATTGATTAATAAATACTGCGGCCGGTTAGAGACGCCCTGGCGCCCAACAATATGTTGGAATAATATTTGTTATACTGATTTAATTAAGTTCAATCGGTGCATATTTCTTAGTCATATGGCGATACTGGAGCATCGACCCCAGCATGCAGTGATGGGTAGAGGACATTACCTCTTGTAACTGCTCCAGCTCCTGCTTCAGCGCATCCTGCTCCGACTCCAGATCTGCGTATTGCTGCTTTAAAGCCTGGTTCTCCTCCAGCACCACAAGACCACATTCCGCCGCTCGGATCTTCTCCTGGTTCGCCTCCGCAAGCTCCCGGGTAAGCCGCTCCACCTCTGCCCGGTAATGATCCACGGTCTCCCCGCATCTTCCCCCTGCAGCCATCGCCCCTTCTCTGTCTCGCCGTCCCAGCGTTGGTTAGACAGAGAGGCGGAGGCAAAAAGAAAAAAAAAACACTAAACCAAACGTTACCCCGGTTCCTTTCAAGTGCGGACGTAAACCGTGATGTTTAACAATTAAATAAATCCCATATATATCTTCAACCCCAAGATGCGAGATTCCCTGGACGAAGCACGGCTATATTCATTTAATATATTGTTTCAAATGTACGTTCGATTTCCCTTCCTGCGTCCTCCCCATTAACTTCAATTTCCGAACCTTTTTTCGTTTCTTTTTTCTTTTTTGCTTATTCATGGAGAACTGGACGCCATCTCTTCGGATAGATTGAAATCTAGACGCACAACTCTGCCTCCATCCTTTGGCTGCTGACGTCAGTCCCAAAGGCATCTGGCTAGTTAACGCCGGGGAGAAGAGCCCTGATTGGCTCTAATATATTATTCACTGAGAATACATATTAAGCTGCTAGAATGAATATTAATTACAACCATAACGAACGGCTTGTGTTGAGATATTATTTAATTCCCCGTGTACAAATAAAAAAAACAATGTCTGAACCTCACATAAATGTTCCTATTTTCTAACTGCACAAAAAACTACACTCAACTACAATCATACGTGTCTTTGTAGCGGTTTGTTTTTTGAAGTGTTGTATTAATTTATCAGGCTAGGAAAATACATGAAAATCGACCATACAGTATATGTATAATCCAGCGCTAAAAGTGTAGGCCGCTTTGCTTTGGATTATAGATACAGCTTCGACAGTAATGGATGTATACTACCAATAAACGAAATGTGGTAAAAACAATATTACTCTGACTGTGGTGGTTTCATAATTACTTTTAAGACAGGTACTCGGTCTGCGCTGACATGGACGAACAATATGACGCCCATCTCTAACGTTTCCCAAGTCTGGCTTAAATAACGTAATTTGACATATTTTCCCAACTATCAGTTGTGCCTGATGCTTTGTGTTTGTACGCAATATGATGCATTTCAAGCAGTTTGTGGCAGGTGAGAGAGAGAGAGAGCGAGAGAACGAGATTGATTCCGCATCTAAAACGGAGTAAGTGCCCCGAATCGATACCGATATTCTGCGCTGGATTTAGAGCACTTTCATTACCAAGTAATTTTAAATATATTTTACTGCGAGTTTATACTATTACATTATCATCCTGACGTTCATTATACATATGTGTAAATACTTATTATTCAACCAAGACTTATTCACTACTATGTGCTAAGCAAATTTGTCCTAGGGTGAGTATGTGTGCTGTTAACAATACAGGTTCCTCAATATTTCTGAACATCTATCCATCCATTGTCCAAACCGCTTTTCCTACTGGGTTGCGAGGGGTCCGGAGCCTATACCAGCAGATCCCAGAAGCTATGGGATCGAAGTGGGGAACAAACCAGGATGGGGGGCCAGCCCATCGCAGGGCTATTTCTAAACATATTTTAAATAATGTAAAATAACACTAAATAAAAGAAAATTAATTCTATTGTCTTTGTATAACATTGTAGCTCCAAGATAAAAGATTTGAGGGATATACTGAATCTGACAATCCCTGAATTATTTTGGTTTGGGCAAAACATGCTTATACTACAACATGTGTTTGTGTGTGGGGGGGGGGTATGTATATATTACATTGTGGAGTCACATGTCACATGTTTTTTCATCCACACAAGGGGAAACTCAATTTCTATATAAAAATGCAGATGCAATCATCCATCCAGTTTTGAATACGGCTTGACCTATTCAGGGTTGTGGGGCGGGGGGATCCAGAACAAGGCAGGAAACAACCCAGGATCGGGTACAATCCATCACAGGGTGGTACAACCCATCACAGGGGGGTACAACCCATCACAAGAGGGTACAACCCATCACAGGGGGGTACAATCCATCACAGGGGGTACAACCCATCACAACGGGGTACAACCCATCACAGGGGGTACAACCCATCACAAGGGGGTACAACCCATCACAGGAGGGTACAACCCATCACAGGGGGGTACAACCCATCACAGGGGGGTACAACCCATCACAAGAGGGTACAACCCATCACAAGAGGGTACAACCCATCACAGGGGGGTACAACCCATCACAAGGGGGTACAACCCATCACAGGGGGGTACAACCCATCACAAGAGGGTACAACCCATCACA
>JAODKF010000068.1:20943238-20957196 GCA_026779585.1 Mormyrus proboscirostris
GGGTACAACCCATCACAGGGGGGTACAACCCATCACAAGAGGGTACAACCCATCACAGGGGGGTACAACCCATCACAAGAGGGTACAACCCATCACAGGGGGGTACAACCCATCACACACACACACACACACACATCTATGGGTAATTTGGTGACTCCAAATAGCTGCAGCATGTTTTTGGAGTGTGGGGGTGGAACCAGACTACCTGGACGAAACCCGATGACAGCACAGGGAGTGCATGCAAACTCCACACACATGGAACCCTGGCAGAGGATTGAACGCTGGTCCCGGAGGTATGAAGTAACAGTGCTAACCAGGGCACCACTGTGCCCCCCCCCTCCTCCCCCAATGCAAACAACCTACTAAAAATGCCAAAAGTCTTGTATTTTGTTTGGTTACTTATGGTTAAGGTTAGGGCTAAGTAGGAGTTAGGGTTCTCATTGTTGGGATTAGGGTTTTTCCCATAGAAATGAATGGAGAGTCCCCGCAAAGATATAAACACGTGTGTGTGTGTATGTGTGTGTGCACAGATATGTGAGCCATTGTCTGTGTGTGTGTGTATATACGCATGAACATTCAGGTTGTGTGTCTGCTGGAGGGAGTTTCTGGTTTACGATCTGTTTACTTAAGCGTATGAACTTCGTGGACGCTCCCTAAACTGTAGCTTGTGATTGGCGCGTTAAGCTATACTTTGTCATTTTAAGAAAAAAATGTAATTTAAAATGTTAAATTTAAAACAATGCTGTGCATATCAATAAAACATATGAATAAACCTTTTTAATTGATTTGCTCTCTCAGGGGACGTTGGGATGTACGTGATAAGTATTTGATAGCGCATGGACCATTAGGAGGTCGTAAAGAGAGATAAAAGCAGGGTGAAGTTGGAGTCAAGGCAAGACCGCTGTTGTAAAAAAAGGTGAACAAGGATTCACTGGAACAGTCATCACTGACAAAGATATACCGCATTTCCACTCATATTCAAACTCAGGTTGTCATGGCGCCCAGGGGTGAGGTTATTTTGAGCCATGAGCAACAGACAACATATTTTGTCATTTCATCTATATTAAAACCATTAAGGTAACGTAGGCTATCTACCTGGTAACTAGCTAGCTAGCATCTGTTTCATGAGAAAAGTAGTGAAATATCACTCTTAGTGTAGCGTAAATAACTGTAATGTCACAGAATGCAACCGCAGGCATTTCTTTAGATTTTTTTTTTTCAGTCACTGATTAGTGCCCCCTAATTGTAATGGCGCTATAGGCGATCTCCTGTGTCGCCTACACAGTGGGCCGGCCCTGTTCAGACAGAACATTACGGCATGTACAACCCAGTGTTGCTATCACTACGACAAGGTGAGGTTGGGATAGCAAAATTTAACACATGTGGTTGAAGCGGAAATCTGTCATGCCAAACTCTAGTTCACGTCCCAAGCACTTCTCGATCAAATGCCCTTTACGTAGATAATAAGGAATAAGCAATGAGGAAGTAGCGACAAACTTTGCGTACACACTTCTTGCAAATTTCTCTGAACTGAATCTGAATGGACGGGTATATGGTGCATCAGATGTGTTGACACACTCCTGTTCATGAGTTTTCACCCCTTGTTCTATGGATTTCTTCACTGTGGGAGGTGAAAGTCACTGATATGGCTACATGGTCAATTGTCAAATATCTTTCACAACAGTCTCCTGTAGGATGAGGTTTAAAATGCTTTAGGCTTAGTAATCAGTGCTGAACAGGATAGAATAGCTGTAGTGTGGCAGACGACTGAAAAATCTCAATGTAAGCCTACATTTGGTATTGATATACGGAGGGAAAACTGACACCAACATAATGTTAATGATGAGAAAGTTAGCATCCACAGTTAAGTACATTTATGTCAGGTTAAATACAGTTACTGAACTGTGGAACTGAAACAGAGCAGTATAAAAGACTTCTTTAAAAGTACTTTTTTTCCACACAAGTTCAAAGCAGACTTATGGGCGATCACGGAAAACCTACAGCCTTAATACCAGTGTGCGAAATACCGGGGGGGTCCTGCACCCCCAATTAACCTATGAGACCCACTGAAAGCCTCAAAAGCAAAATTTTAAGGGGTCTCAAGATCGGTATTGCACAACAATAGGGAGATGGGGACCCCCCCGAATACTGACGTGTATTTCGCACACTGCTTAATACCGTGGCTGACCGGCCGGTGAACCTCTGAATTAAGATAAAGGAGAAATGTATCTATATAGACTCATAAACTCATTGAGCAATAATTAGACATTTTGTCAAGAAATGGCATTTACAGCTGCCATAACCAGTAGAACATCTGTTGATCAATGATATGATATAAGAGATGGACTTCACTGCAGTCTTTGTTATGTAATGACACTGTAAGTAGTGCCTTTAACAATGCTAGCTATGTCTCTCTCAGCCCGTCCGATTTCTGTTAATTGGCAGTTAATCAACTTATATTCCAAATAAACTTATATGCGCAATGGTTAGAAATTCATATTTATTTATAAAACAACTATGTAATTTGAGCTTCACCTGGACCTCAGATAAACAAACCAATTCTTATTTTAATACAATTATCTCATTAAGACATTTAAACACAGCTAACCAAAGGCAAACGCTGGCATGCAGTGATGCAGTACAATCTACACATAGATGGAAATTGCCACTCATAATGATACAGCATCATCAACATGGAAACTTCGAGTTGCAGTGCATGTGGACGCCGATCAGCTCAATAGTTCATGCCTGGCGTTGTGCCCACATTGAAGCATCCCCATGGGTAGGTCGCAGGGGGGCTAATCGAGGCGTGCGCGGGGGCCAGGGGGAGTGGATGTATCACGGTAGGTGGGCGGAGCTTAGAGGAGGAGTGGGAGAAGAGTCCAGGGGGTAGGAGTAAGTCCAGGATGCCAGTCTTGTGGGCGAAGGGAATTGACCAAGGTAGAAGGCCGCAAGGAGGAGGCAGACAAAAGCAGCTGTTCTGTGTAGAACGGAGGAAGACGGATTTAAAACATCACTTCACTGCCGGCCACTAAGCCAATACAACGATAACAATCGAGTAGCAATGGAAACTAATATAAATATTTGTTACAGTCAGCATAAATAGGACGTGTGAGTTTCACTAACCTGTCTACAGGAAGGTGCCGGTTCAGACACTGGGTCTTCATCTGCAAGCTCTTCATCGCCTGGCCTGTCCTTGGCCTCACTCCTCCGCCATCTTGCTCTGCGGTTCTGGAACCAGATCTGAGCGGGTCGGCATGACAGTGGGGTCAAGTGCCTGTCATGATGTCTATTCTGCATGAAGACATACCCAAGCACACACACACACACACACACACACACACACACACAGTGGAGACCTAGTTGCCAGATTCAACATAAAGACATTTCATCACATTTACAGTAATTGGAGAACCTGAAGCTTAGCTTTTGGACTGGATTGGTTTTAACTAGTCCAAAGTGCACACAGCATTCAGAAAACAATGGGTGCCCTTTATCTATGTGTATAATCTTTGTGTGTCATTAAATGTCATTCTTCTCCCCCGTTCATTTTCCATAAAAGCAATCTCATTCACCTAGTCAGCATCTTTTTCACCAATGTAAAATTTTAGCACATTAAATATGTATTCAGTGTAGTAGAATGAGAAATACGATTGAAACTGTCTAACAGAAGAAGTATAGGTATTTATTTTAGATAGTTTAGATGCTCCTTAAAGAATATAAACGAGGAATGAATATTGATCTTGTCAGGAACTGCTGCTGCCATGACTGTAATCTCCCCGTTTGGCCAGCAGGTGTCGCAGGCCATTGCATTCTTTTTGCTGTGTTTTGTAAGTACAGCACACTTCTGTGTTCCTAGCTTGTTCCCTGGTTCACCTGGTTGCCGTTTGGCCCAACAAGCTAAACTGGTGTGTGAAAAAATACCTCCCTTTTTGCCTTGGGTTCGAAGCCAGTTGGAGGCTAACCTGAATAATGTTGGTTATTTTAGTTACCAGCTTCCCCAGTGATATTATGTATTTGTGTTTATATATCTAAATTGGTTCATGTGTCTGTTCTTAGTTGTTTTACGGTTGTGTTATTATGTTTTGCTTCTCCTACTGTAGTTCCCAGTATTTCCTAGTGTTCATTCCCTTGTGTTTGCTTCATTGTTAATTATCCACACCTGTTTTTCATCTACCCTCGTTATCAGTGTATTATGTGCCTGCCCTCACCTGTGCGTTTGTCAGATGCTTTGTTCGCTTTCCACATGTGACCCACATGTGACCCACATGTGACGATGTTCTTTGTGGCGTTTTCCTCACCCTGTCCTGGTGTTAGTCTTTCTTGCTTGGTGTCACCTTCCTGCCTTGTGTTTTGATTCCTCACAGTCCCTTTTGTTTTTTGGTGTTTGTTAGGTTCCGTTTATAATAAAATCCCATCTGTTACCGAGCTGCACCGTGGACCGTCCCTGAAGCTGCCTTCACGACAGATCTGATCCAAATGCATAATTGTCATATAATTTGTACAACATGTGGACATATATTAAAATGTCTGGACATGTTGCAGACTCCAGAGGCTGTATTCAATGAACTCTCCTCTCATTTGGATATAGCCATGCTGCCCCCCTACATACCTGAACTCGGCCCTCAGAGAGCTGTGTACGTGTGGCCAGGAGGTCTCGGGTCAAGGCATCGGGATAGTGTGTGTTTCTGAAGACCTTCTCGAGCTCCTCCAGCTGCTCTGGAGTGAAGGTGGTTCTTGTTCGCCGGCCACCCTTCCGTCCCGCTGGGGACACACCGTTATGGCCATTACCGCATTATCACCGGCCACATTTGCGTTATTCTGATAGTTCCCTTATCAATGCTACCTGTATCTCTTGACTGAAATTAGTCATTCGTAATAAACATTGAAAATGTTTCACCTACTTTGATAAAAACATTATATCACAAAATAGTGATTGAGTTAAATGTGAGATGCCCTATAAGTTACATCCAACATATCTGACATTCCAAATTAAAGCATTTTCCATAAAAATGCTTGAAAGTTTCACCTGCTGGAGCCTGGGGGAGCATGCCCCCCTGCTTGCTCCCCTTTGCAGACCCCCAGCTCTCTGCTTTGTCTACTGTGGGGCCTGTATGGGTGAGTGCCTGACTGTTTGCCAGGTCAGGTTGGGCGCTCCCTGTGACATGACCGGTGACTCGGACCTCACGCAGCACAGTGCCTCTCTCCGGCTGCCTCTCTGCGGACACACAGAGACACTCCTTAAACAATTTCCTCCAGGATCATAGAAGTATTCTGATTCTGAGCAGTTCAGTGTGCTAATGCACATATCACTAATGCCCATCATGAAGCAGAGAGGCTGAAGCATTCAAAGGTACATTTATTAAATCAAAGGTAGACCTGAACTTCTGTGTGGATCCAAATACAATTTATAGCCAAACCCCACAATCCTGGGTTTTGGAGATACGTGAATAATATTTCAGTCAAAGGTTACATAAATTAGGAAGCATAACTGAAAAGTAGAACAATTCATGGGTCTTGGACAACTAAAAAAAATAATTACATAAATTCAGTCTTGTGATATTTGAATACCATAATCAACTCAGGTCTTTACAGTAGTGAAGGTAGGAAATTTCTGTTATACATGCTATACAATACAGGAGTAATACAGAAATGTACTCTTTTCCACAGTCTTAGATGCAGCAGTTTGTGGATTCATACCTGATTGGGTAGCTGGCCGCTGAGTTTCTTGTACGTTCTGCACTCCTACACACAGAGCAGGAGCGTTCCTGCCGTGCTGCCTGGCCAAACACGGTTTCCGTAAGATTTCCTCGACGGAGTGAGACAGTGTTCTGTGGGAATTCGGCACTCGGTGGGCCGGAGCATCCCCGTCCACAGTTTGAAGTGGTCTCTGCTTTTCAGGATCTAGGATCGACGGTACCATGACGATGCTCTGCTCTTGCCTTCCCGTCAGGCTTGCTCAGGCCATCGGAGTTTGAGCCTTGTGCCCAGTGTAAAGTCTCCAAAGAGTCCTCTTCTCATTAAAATAAAGAAATGCTACTGTTGTTCTCCCCCACTTTCATTCTGATGTCCCCTGTGTTCTGGAAGTCACTTTACTTCTCATCCACTTGCCTTTCCTCCTCACTGTCAATCCCTCGTTCTCTTCCTCCTCTCTCATTCCATAATGGCATGAACACTGTCAAGTGACCTCCCCCCCCGATCAATTAGGTGAGTCCGGGGATTACTGTATAACCAAGGTGCCAATAAACAAGCCCTTGATTGTGTTTAGACTTGTTTCTCTTCTCAGTTATCCTTATCCGTCCCTTTCTTTGTCATCTCTGTGATCTGCCTCTGTCTACTGCTAACGTTACTCTGCCTTTAAAGTGCATCTGCCTCTGTCTACTGGTAACGTTACTCTGCCCTTAAAGTCCGTCTGCCTCTGTCTACTGCTAACATTACTCTGCCTTTAAACTCCATCTGCCTCTGCCTACTGCTAACGTTTAACGTTCTGTCTTTAAAGTCCGTTTCTGTGGACATCTTCAGGGCGTTCTTCCTCACCCAGTGGCATTTTAGCAGCACTGTTTAAATACATGATTTAAGACAGCACCACAAAATGTATCTGCTCAGTGACCTCAGTAATTTCAGTTTTATTAGACCTGAATTAGTCCTGATGTTTGCAATTTGGTTCCTTCTCTTTGTAAATTGTGATACCACTGTGAAATATTTGTGAAAAACGTTTTTTTGGTTTCAGCTAATGTTTGTCTCCATACCTGGACACAGCATAAATATGTAAGATTTGCATGTAACTTTCAACATGTATACCTTTAAGGCAAGTTCCATTAAAGCGCTTGTTTCCAGGGATATTTAGTACAAACTACAAAACTAGTAAGTAATAAAGTTTGTGTGTTAGCAGTGTACCTTTTAAATATACCACGCCAGTGTTTAACTTAAAACGTTGCACTAGTGATGCACAGCAATGCATCCAGCCCATGAACAGACTGAAATTGTGCGTATTTCCACAAGCAGGTGAACCCTGAGCTTACATTGATAAGATTGCTGTTAAATTACATACATTGCAATAATGTCAACACTGTCCCTGTTTATATCATTTCAGCTGGTAATTAATTTAGAAGCTCCTGAAAGCATGTGTTCTTAATCTGGGCCATTCTGAACATTTAAACTCCAGCTAAAATTCACCTTAAATGTGAATTGGTAATTAGTGTTGCTCAAACTGCTGCATTTTTTATGATGGGCATGACATAGACACGTGAGTCTGGTATCTCTTAAGCTCTGGCCTCTCGCTGCCCTTTAATACTCAATTTCAACTTTACTCCACAATGCCATTGTTGCTGATTGTACACTAAACGGTGACTCCTAGTGTCAATTCCATGTATTGCATTGAATTGGTGCTAAGCTGTTCCCCTGTATTTGGATGGAGTTCCTCTCCATCTAGTGGCAATAAACGTCAAAAAACCTGATCCATTCAACCCATCCGTCTTTTAACTGCTTAGTGTCACGCTGCGCGAGCGGCGAGCAGGCAAGGGAGGAGAGAGCAGCCAGGTTGTCGGTGAAACGGGGCTTATTAGACAGACCGGTGGCATAGATTGGACGGGTACTCACAGCTGGCACAGATGGGAATTGACGACAATGACAGATCTGGGGCAGACTGACCGAGACGCGGACTAAATACACGAGACAAGCAGAGTCTAACGAGCAACAGGTGAGAACAATCAGGCATAAACATGAGGTAACAAGGTAGGCGTGGCACACAGGAGGATCGGACGGAACTGGGTGTGACACTTAGTGTTTACCCTGGTCACTGCCTGGTGTCTGCTCCAGATATCACAGGCCGCAAGTCTGGGGTACAACTGAGTTGGATGCCAATACGCTGCAGGACACACATAAGCAAGCACGAAGTCGCACACCATATGCGTGTCTTTGAACTTTTGAATCGAAATCAGTTGAAGTATTTCTTTGGTAAATATGAGAAATACTCCAGCATTTGTTGATTCTGACCCAGGATCTGTGCCCATTGCATGGCAGCTGACCATATGGATCCGTTATAAGATGCCCAGATCACCTCAGCTGACCCCTCATGACCTGATCTCTGAAGTCCTCCTCCTTTAATAGAGAATGTACTCTGCAGAGAAACCTTATCGTGGTCACTTGTACTCATGATCATGTAATTTTTACATTTTATTTTGTCATAAACTGCAGCTCATGACTAAATGTTCTGAGGTCTAGGTCAAAGACCGGAGGCCACTGAAACGTTGAGGCTTGTATCATTCTCAGAAAAACACATGATCAATGATGAGCGAGGTTTCACTTCCCACAGAGACACCCTATTGAGGATGAACGGATGATACAATTGCCTTGTTACTTTTCTTTCTATCTCAAAAAGCCACCAAGATACAAACAACACTCCCCATTTGCACATATTTTACTTTTTCATTGGCTACCACTTTACAATAAGGGTCCCCTTTGCCACTTATAAATGGTAGTAACTCATTAATAAGAAGAAAACTGTGGAATACCTTTTTTATAATTGTCTAGTAATGATTTACAAAGTGTTACAACCTAATTAATAATCTGCTTATAAACTGCTTATTTTATTGGTTAAATTGGTTGAGCCTTAATGTAGTGAAATAATTTTTTTTCTGAATAACAATTAATAAAAATGTACCATCCCACACACAGTCACATCCACTGTCACATCCATTTATTGCCCATTTGAAGCCCAGATACATTTCTTACAAAATTTACCTCTTCCATCATTTTAATCAACACAGTCAGCACATTATATACAGCTTAAAAAAAATAAGAGACCACTCTATATGTTTTAAAAATCTGCATTCTTAAATCCTGGTTTAATCCTGGTCCTGCTGGCAGAGGCCACACTGAGCAGCAGGATGCTTCCAGGTCTAAAGACAGCAGTACATAAGAACAAGGTGAAGCAGGAGACACTGGGAAAGACCAGAAACCAGCCAGGTAAAGGGCAGAAGCGACTTTCTACTGCCGGAGATGACTGTCAACTTATCCAACAGTGTCTTGAGGATGACATTAAGTGGTGTAAAGTGCACTGCTAGGACAGTTTGTATCAGCCTCCTAGAAGTAGGACTGAAGTGTCCTTTAGAACGGCTTAGAACGTCCTTCATGAATGAGAAGCAGTGACGTGCCACACTGCAGTTTGCAAAAAAAAAGCTGTATTTTACACAATAGCATACCCATATATTGAAAAATGAGTGAAAAGGGCTGGGGTATCCCTGAATCTTCTGTAAAAATGCCATGAGATTACCATGGTAACCAAGTCCTCAATTCACTCAAGTCAGTCGTCAGTCTGGTATGTACATGATTTGTAAATAGTCAGGCATGTTGTATCTCCGGAATGAAATCAAGGTAATATGGTGACTAGGAGTCATCTGAGCACAAGTCTTGGAGTGAAATGAGTATAAAACCCAGCAGCCTACTGAAGGCATCGGATCACACATACATGTGAGACGATGACCCAGAAAAAGTGATTCAGTTCCCAGCAGGGAACTCATGACAGTCCTTACAGTCCAATTGGAGCCGCTTGTCATGTGATGCCAATTTCCTGCTTCTCCTCAGCACTAGATCCGTACGTCCCTCCACTCACATACATACAATAGCCATTAGTCCACTGATTTATTCATTCGAAAGGCTCAACTACAGAGCATAAATTTACAGTCACTTATAGCAATCAGGAAATGGTCAGCCTGTCCTCATGTGACCGGTCTCAGGGCTAACTGAGCTCTGTGTCAGCATCGGACACAGTAAATCAGATCATTCGGTGAGAAGATATATCTCTGGCTGCCCTGTCCTTCCTGTTTCGGCAGCAAAAGATAAACTCACTTACTGCCCTGAAGGATTATATCAGCTGCTGACAGCAGCCAGAGCGAGGGAATGACCCAGAAGGGCCCGCATTTTATGGAGCACATTAAGTTGGTTCAGTAGAAGCACAGGGACTCTGTTCACATAGAAAGCATGTGACAGGGGCCGGTTCTGAGTTCAGCAGGGGAGGGCATGTCCAGTCAGGCTGTTACACTGTGCACACACACAGTCCATATGTTTATATCTTTATCTGGGCTCTCCATTCATTTCTATGGGCAACATACAATACTTTTGGCATAGTAAATTTAGTTTTTTGATTGTTTTTTTGATTTTATAAAATTGAGTTTCCTCTTGTAGGGACCAAAAAATGGCCCTCATAAAATCAAAATAAGAAGTTTTTTTATCACACTTGGTAATATATGCATCACACACACACACACACACACACACAAGCACATGTAGGGTAAACATATCCTTATGGGGACCACTCAATTCATTTCAATGGGAAAAATGCTAACGCTAACTATGACAACCTTAACCCCTACCCTGCCCTAACCATAACCATAAGTAACCAAACAAAATACAAGAGTTTTTGCATTTTTAGTTTTTTCATTGTAGTCACAGAATTTTATCAAAATAGAGTTTTCCCTTATGGGGACGTTGTGGATAGCTAAACCCGCTCACACACACACACACACACAGCCACTGCTTCTTAAGCTTTATTCTCTTTTCTAGATTTCTAATATTTTCATTTGGCTTTATTCACCAGTTCTTCGTATAACCCACAATATCCTTCATGCACAGCCAGGCTGCAAACGTCAAATACAATTCAAAATATAAACTTAGTCACTAAATGTCACTATTTTTAAAGCATGAAATTAGTTGTGCACCAGACTTCATTAAAAAAATTTAATTTACTCAACAGGAAGAGAATTAAACTGACATTGAATTTGATTGACGAAAAACTGTCCCGATTACAGTACATTTTTTAATTAAATAAAAATCCCGTGACCGAATGCTTGCAGTATAAATCATGTAACTACTCATCTTCGTAATTCTGGTTCTTGACCATACAGTGGAAGAGACAAAAATGTCACCTACGAAGAGCTGAGTCACATGGATGCATGTGCAGCTGTAGGGGACAGAAAATCCTGCCCATGACACGTGCTTTTCCATGTCCCATTTATGCAGATGAGGATGGGGGGGGGGGGTGGTAGTTTCCTAAGCTTCCCACACGAGTCTGTAATCAGTTGTAGATGTGAGGTAATTGGGCTCACATGAAGAACTTGCGGGACTCAATCTCTGCTACCACCAGCAGCGGTAGTATTCATCGTACGCCACAGTAACGCCTCCCTAGAACACCTGCCTTCTCTCCGTCTCTCTTTTTCCTCCACACCATCCTCAATCCATCAGACACCAAACTACCTGAGCCTCATGCTCACCCATGGCTACCGAGAGGAAGAACAACGGACTGGAAAGCTACACGTTTCACGTGAGTATTTAAACATAACTTTCCAATAGAAGTAATTAGGGACTATTAGAATGATGTTGCATTGGGGTTTGTTGGTGTTAAGTAGGACCTGTCAGTATTCAGGTATAACAGAATAAAACAGTATAACAGAACTCTTAAGTTTTTCCAAACAAGGAAAATTGCTAAAGTTCACCGTCCAATCTTTGAACTTTTACTTCGGTCTCTACGAGTCTTTGTGTTGTTTGTGTGCAATTTGGTTTTCTGAGCTGCCTTGTCCATTTTCTGGCACTGTGTTGTCGCTCATATTCATCCTCTTCATTTTGCAATAGGTGAATTATCAAGCTTCATGTGTCTTTATAATCTGTGCCTGTAACTGCAGTAACAGTGTGCTGCCTTAGAAACGTAACAATAAAATATATGGTGGAAATCAGTGGGAGAGCATTTTAAACTGAATTTGAGAAAACACGTCTTAACACAGCATGCAGTTAGAGTATGGAATAGTCTTCCTGTTCATGTAGTGCAAGCAAAAACCCTGGGGTCCTTTAAATCAGAGTTAGATAAGATTTTATCAGCTCTAAGGTATCAGTTCAGTTCTCCCCAAATGAGCTTGATGGGCTGAATGCCCCCCTCTTGTTTGTTAATTTTTTTATACTCTTATGTAGCTGAAAAACATTGTTCTGGTGAGTATCCTCAGTCACTGGATTTTACTTTTATTGCCGCCTTTTGTGTGCATACTGCACTTGAAAACAAATTTTACACTAAGCGACTCCAGGCCAAAGTCAGCATTAGTAATGTTAATGGCATCTTTATCATTGTTTTTATTGAGATGTAATCGTTTGTTTAAGAAAACTGGGTGCAGTGCTGCTGTCTGCCTAAGCCCCAAAGCATGCGGAGTGTGTTTTTTTCCCTCGTCCAAATGGTTTCTCTGTCTCTCCTGATAAGACTATGGATCGATGCCAGGGAGATGGAATTTCTTTTTTGAGAAGTCACTGTTTGGGAAAAAAATGCTCAGGACAAGCAAAACAAAAGTCCTGTAGGTGTGTTTCTATGCAGTTTTTACAACAGTGATTACAACAGAGAGATCTCCCCATAATTCTGTACCATGGACCCTGAGATCCTGATCCAGTCTTTTCAGTAGAACGACCAATATACAAGATAAGCAATAATGAAGATGGGTGCATGGATGGATGGAGGCACGCATGCTTAGTCAATTGATCAGGAATGCAAAGTACATTGTGTATTGTTCTTACTAATACGGGAGCCCCTTAATATTTTACAGAATACAGTACATACATACTCAAATCAAGTAATCAGCTTTTTGCATGAGGAAACCTGCTTTTCAGGCAGAGTAATCAGCTTTTCTGTTAAATTAACCTGATTTTCAGAAAAAGAAACATAGTGACCGGCTTTTCTCGCTGCAGATTGATACCAAGGGGCATTTTTGCAAGCTCCCTGGAAGACCAGAAGATGACGACCTATTGGGGAAGGAGAGCAGGAGCAAGCTGGCCTACTGTGTCACAGACGTCCCACCCTGGTACCTCTGCATTGTCCTGGGCGTCCAGGTAGGGCCTCGCTCTCTCTGTGCTCCGAGCCCAGAAAAGGAGGAGAAATGTGGCCAAACGCATGCTTTTGGAAGGCAGGGTGTCACACATGAAGTCTTGGCTGGAAGGTGCTGTTCCACACCAGTCCTGGAGCTCCTCCTCCACTCTAGAGGCCACGCCCATCCCAGTAGCTATAAGCATTGTGGTTTTTTTGCTAGATGCCTCTGATCCAGGGCTAACAAACTGCAGATTCTGCAGGGACATACGCAAAGGATTCTTGGATAATAGTTCTTCCATGGCTATGGATGTGCTGATTTTGTGCCCCCGTCCCCCCATCCCCTCACCCCAAACATACAGCACTGCCTGACGGCCTTTGGCGGCCTCATCGCCATCCCGCTCATTCTGTCCCAGGCCCTGTGCCTGCAGCACGATGGGCTCACCCAGAGCTACCTCATCAGCACCATCTTCTTCGTCTCGGGGATCTGCACCCTGCTGCAGGTCATTTTCGGGGTCAGGTGAGGTGTTCATGCTGTGGGTGGGAGATCCTGGAAGGGTAGTTATGATGGGGGAGGGGGACCCTTGGGAAGCAGCTCATAGTAATTGGCCCAAAAACCTGAGGTCAAATTAAGGGCTGCAGATTTTTTGAGTCCATGAGGATGCTGCTAATCCCCTATAGCATTTGAACACTTTATTTTAATGTGC
This sequence comes from Mormyrus proboscirostris, assembly GCA_026779585.1. Lineage (NCBI taxonomy): Eukaryota > Metazoa > Chordata > Actinopteri > Osteoglossiformes > Mormyridae > Mormyrus > Mormyrus proboscirostris. Next base: position 20,956,781 of record JAODKF010000068.1, read on the forward strand.
CTTAACATTTTTTATAATCTGCCTCTGAAAGCAGTTGCCAAGGCTAATTAGGATTTACAGTCCATCAATACCAATTATTCACAATGCAGAGAAATTACTAAGAGGAAGATTAGGTTGGAATTTCCATCCGATTAGAAAGGAGCTCACTGTAAATTAATATACCTCCAAATCCCTCCCTTCGGCCCTGGAGCACTGGGTCTGCGTTTCTTTGTTTAACAGTCTGGAAGTCATTTGTAGATAGTCAGGTTTTTACACTAATTCTTTTTTTTTTTTGGTAACTGTTAAATAAAGATTCCGAACTACAGCACAAACGTGCCATCATCACATTGGAGAAAAGCATTTGTGGTCACTTATGGCCATTCCTCTTATTCTCGTTCAGTAAGACAGTAACTCCTTGTGGACTTTGGTGGTTCTTC
>JAODKF010000068.1:20972371-20987574 GCA_026779585.1 Mormyrus proboscirostris
AAGTCCAAATTTAAATTTCTCATTTTCAAAATGTCTTAGCTTAAGTCATTTGCTTTGAAAGTCCCAGATATGTGAGTTAATGTTTGCTTAATATAAGACATTTCAGTGTGTCGTGCTTTTTGTTATTGTGTTTGTTAGACGGTACTGCCAGTTGTAATACCTGGAAGTCAAAGTTGTAGACTTATGGAACATTGAAATGGAAGTTTAGTCTAGCTACAGCAACGAGGCGTGGGCGGGCCAGTGGGTGTTGAAAGTCCGATTGTGGGGGACCAATAATCTTGAGGTCACACATGGCCTTCAAGGTGTCACAAATTATGGGCCTGCATTACTCATTGCCCTTCTTTAGTCAGTGAATTATTTTTCATTCATATGAGCCATTCTCACCTACACAGAAAACCAGATGGAGAGAGGTCCCATGAGTTTCTTGGTGCTTTTTTAAGCATCACTGAAAACGAGCAACTCTTAAATGGTACAACAGCCAGTCCAAATTTTAATTTCTCATTTTCAAAATGCTTTATCTAAAGTTATTTGCTTTGAAAGTTTCAGATATGTGAGTTAACACTTGCTTAATGTATAAAATATTTGAGTGTGTCGTGGTTTCTGTTAATTAATCGGTTAATGTTAGACTGCGCTGCCAATTGTAATACTTGGAAGACAAAGTTGTAGACTTAGGAACATGAAAATTGAGGTTTAGTCTTTAGCTAGAGCAATAAGGATTTGGGAATTCACTGAATTAGCATCCTATTCTTATGTCCGCATGTCAGTGAGAACATTGTGTAATTATAGTCACCTTAGCCAACAGCACAGAAAGGTGGGCCTTGCAGCTGGCAGGCTCATGCAAGATCCAGTGCAGGATGGCGTTAAAGACCACTTCCTCCTGTCTTACTTTGAGCTCTGAGGTGCTGGTGACCCACTTGAAGTTATACTAAGGAATAGTGTTTTTCTGGAGCCTACGCCCTAACCCCCTTAATGTGGAAAGGTCAGCTGTACAGTGTTTATCCCTGGATTATTTTATTTATTTATTTATTTATTTATTTTGTATGTATGAGTCATCACAAATCCCCCGAATTCAAACACCAGTAAAGCTAAAATTAGTTTTAAATGAATGAAATTGTCTCCCTGTCATTTTATCTATACTGCTTTATCCATTTGGGTCACCGGGAAGCTGGAGCCAATCCCAGCATCTTCGGGCGAGAGGCAGGGTACACCCTGGGCAGGTCGCCAGTCCACCAAAGGGCCAACACAGACAGACATAGACAAACACACACATTCACACCTATGGACAGTTTAGAGTAGCCAGTTAACCTAATCTGCATGTCTTTGGACTGTAGGAGGAAACCGGAGCACCCGGAGGAAACCCACACATACACGGGGCGAACATGCAAACTCCAAATGGATAAAAACAATCTTTGTTTTTGAATTATATTGAATTAAGTCAGGGCCCACAACATGGTACCTGTGAGCACCAGAATGCCCCCAAGGACATGAGTCACCCGCGGACCTGTTCTAAAAATCGCAAAAACTCACCAGTGAACAGTGTCTAAAATCTAATTTTATCCTGTTTTATCCTATTCTTCTTTAATCACATTTACATTTATATAGATTTGAAAATCACAATATCTAAAAAAAAAACATTTAAAATATGTTTATTATACATGAAGTTCAGACAAGTTTAGGAGGGCGTTTCAAAGTGGTATCCCTTCGTATGGCTCAGTACCCGTGAAGTAGCTCTCAGTTTCAAAAAGGTTGGTGACCCCTGGTTTAAGTCTCTCAACACTCTACCATAGCTACTCATGTTTGTTAAAACCTAACAGCTCATCACAAAGCCTGCTAATGAGTCCAAACGCTAAGACAACTTGTTTGAAATAATCTTAAATCATGAAAAATTTCACTTCTAAAATCCAGTTACAAGTCACTGCCCAAGTTGGCTATATACTACACCAGCAGATGATGTGTTTCAGCCACATAAGAACATAAGAAATTTACAAACGAGAGGAGGCCATTTGGCCCATCAAGTTAGTTTGGAGAGAACTTAACTAATAGTTCAGAGTTGTTAAAATCGTTTCTAGCTCTGATTTAAAGGAACCCAGGGTTTTAGCTTGCACTACACTAGCAGGAAAACTATTCCACACTCTAACTATACATTGTGTAAAGAAGTGTTTTCTCAAATTCAGTTTAAAATGTTCTCCTGTTAATTTCCACCTATAGCCACAAATTCTAGTATTTAAACTAATATTAAAGTACTTATTTGGCTGAACAGCATCCAGACCTGTTAGAATCTTATATACCTGGATCATGCCCCCCCTTAATCTCCTTTGTGCGAGACTGAACAGATTCAGTTCAGCTAACCTCTCATCATAAGACATTCCTCTAAGACCAGGAATCATACTTATAGCCCTACGCTGCACCTATTTTAAGGCCGCAATGTCCTTTTTAAGATATGGCGACCGAACCTGCACACAATATTCTATGTGGGGTTTTACCAAAGAATTGTATAATCATAGCATCACCTCCCTTGACTTAAACTCCATACAACCTGGGGATGTAACCAAACATCCAATTGCCCTTTTTTATTACTTCCCCACACTGGTGAAAGTGGAACATGGAAGCATCAACATACACACCAAGGTCTTTCTCATAATCAGCTACCTTTATTTCAGTGGAACCCATAAAATATCTGTACTTTATATTTCTGCTCCCTGCATGGAGCACCTTACATTACCTATATTAAATTTCATCTGCCAGGTATCAACCAGGTCGCTAATTAAATCAAGACCCCATTGTAGCCTCTGTGCTGCTAATTTAGTATCTGCTACACCACCCACCTTTGTGTCATCTGCAAATTTAACCAGTTTACTGCATGTATTGATGTCAATATTATTAATGTAAATTAGGAACAATAATGGTCCTAAAATTGAACTCCACTATGAATGCAGGCCCACTGCAACATTGTGCCTCTAATAATTACCTGCTGCTTCCTGTCTGTTTTAACCAGGATAACTGGTATGCGATGTGGCAGTTTTGATGGAAGTCTTATTAGCCCATTAGTGACTAGTAAACCACCAGGGAAGGACACTGACTTCGGTAACTCAACTATCACCCACCTCCCAGCATATTACACTTTACAACCTAATGTTCCCTCAATAACTTTTGTCTGACCAGGGATGATGGTTTCAGATTCTGTGCTGTGTAAACTCACCTTTCCCAGGTTGGAATTAATAGAGTCTCTTTTTCTGACTTCCAGGGTCTTTAAGACAACTTTGTAGACCTAAGAAAGGAAGTAGTTATTCTTTGGGTCAGTGTCAGCATACTGTTTGTAAAGAACATCTAATGTGTTGGTACCTACCAAAAGAGATGACAAGCTGGTGCGCATATCAGGCACAATTAATGCCAATGTGGGGACCTCGATGTCCACACCAAGTGAGCACCTGGATAACTTGATTGTGGTTTCGACATAGCCAAGGTAAGGCAAACTCTGACTGTTAGCTCCTTCTGCCTCTGCCAGATTATTCAAGGAGAGGATCGGTAGTTGGGACAGGTACTCTTGATAAAATGATTCGGGGATTGTTGTCACCTGACATCCCGTGTCTAACAGGCAACTGCAATTTTGACATCCTATGACCACCTGTGCAGTGCATTTAGCCCCAGTTAGCCCCTTCGGTAGGTTTACAAGTTGTTGTTTGGTATATGGGCGCACGTATGAGTTGTGTCGTCTCTCTCTGGGACATGTTATTTGTGATCCAGCCCCTATCTATCCCTGAATAGGAACTGACTCTAGATTAAAGTGCTTTGTGTAAGCGTGCCATTTTTGATATCCCACACTGCCTGCTTTTCCTTCAGCTGCTTCCTTTTTAAAGCTACTAGAGCAGAGTTTGGTTCACTTTCACACTGTGATCTTATATGCTCATCCTCCCCACACCTGAAGCAGTACCAGGGTTTTGATCGATTAACTACAAGGCTGAAACTTTTGTGATCTGGGATTGTCACCTGGGGGCCTCGTGGTGTTGGTTTACGATGTGGCTTTGTTGTATCTCTCCTGCTGATTTTCTGTGTGAGCTGTGTGAGCCGTGTAAGCTGTGTAAGCAAATTTTTTTGGAAAAATGTGTGTGGGGTTGTGTGACTATCAGAATCCGTATGTGAGTAGTCGGATTTTTAAAAGAATCTCTAAATGTATACTGAGCATCCAAATGTGTCTGTTAATGTGTTAAAGTCCTCTGATCTTGGATGTGCTACGTGATATGAAGTACATCGCGATCGATAGGCCTATACAATGGCAGGATTCTGAGATGAAAGTATAACAATATTTGAATACAAACAAGATTTTAATAAACATACAGTTTCAATAAAAGGAACTGAATGAAGTGCAGCAGCATGTAATAACCCCCAAACCTCTTTTTTGAATCCAACAATAGATTCATTTATACCAACATTACGATAGAATCTGTTCTGTAACTTAAACTGAACTTCCCATCACTAGGCTGCGAATTCACAGGCAAATACTACCGCGGATCTTTAAAGAGGAAAATTGTTGACAGGTTTAGGTGTTTTCTCTCAGTATGCTAGTCCTTTAGGAAGCCAGGGGGCGCTAGAGATTTCCAAATTCTTGTAATGGTTTGATTTTAAGACGTGCAGGTGTAAACGTATACTGATTAATAATAAAGCATTAGCGTCGAATTATGTTTCAGAAGTTCTTGGATGTAATTAGTAAAAGTGAAATAGAAGTAAAAAAAAGAAAGACATACGGAAAGGGGGGAAAAAATACAGATGTCCTTCGAGCCGGATTCGAACCAGCGACCTAAGGATTACAGCATGTATGCTCTACAGTCCTCCGCTCTACCAACTGAGCTATCGAAGGCACCGCGTGCATGTTTTGATTATATACATTCCATGTAATTTTATTTTATTATTTTATTTTTTATGCGACCATATGAAGAATATTTGATATCGTATTTAAATATCGTACTCATTGAGTTTCGCAGCGCAAACCGAGCCTGAATTGCCCGTGAAAACTGCTGTTCACAAGCCGCATCACAATGAAGCTCATATTACGTGATTGATTATAAACATATTTATATGTCTATTTCGACAAAATATGAACACTAACGGTATTAAGAATCAATGTCTGTATAATGCAGTGTTAAATAGTGAAAGAAATACATGCTTGTTTTACTGCACCGTAGGTAATCTGACCTACCTCGCTCCTCAGCTACGTCCAGAGAACCGCAAGAAAAAAATCTATAATTTGAGTTTGAACGACTGGATCTGCCATGCATTAAAAGACTGAGGATTTAATGAGGACTGTAGAAGTTGTAACACTACAATGAAATTTTGAGCTATTTGAAGACACCAAGGGAATACAGAACGTATGAAAGTGAATGTGGCACCAGCAGAAGAAAAGTATCAGAAAATTAGGGATTAGAGGAGAGAAGTCATGCCGAAGGAAACGCATCCTGACAAAGAAACCGACGTGGTTCCCCCGTCCAAACATATAGACAATTACCTTTACTATGGATATAAAGTGTACACACCACTGTAAAAACACCAGGTTTTTGTGATGTAAAAAATCAGAATACGATACATAATTTCAAAACTTTTCCCACCTTTAATGTTACCTAAAATCTGGACAATTCGATGGAAAAACATCTGTTAGTGACAATAATATATATATATTAAATATATGTGTGTATGCATGTATATATAAACGTACAATAAGCTGGTTGCATAAGTATGCACCCCCTTATAGTAATATTTTATTAAAGCATCTTTTGAATGTATTACAGCATTGAGTCTTTTTGGGTAGGAGTGTATCAGCATGCCACGTCTTGACTTTTGTCCACTTTTACTTTACTTACAAAATCACTCATCTCCTGTGCACAGCCCTCTACAAGTCACCCCGCAGATTAGCAGTTGGATTTAGGTCCGGGCTTTGGCTGGGTCATTCCAAGACTTATTTTCTTCTTTTGTTGTTCTGGATGCACTTGGCGTCATTGAAAAGTGAAATTCCTCTTCAGCATTCTAACAAACACCAGAAGGTTTTGGGCCAAAATTTACTGGTATGTGGAACTGTTCATAATTCACTCCACTTTGACTAATGTCCCAGTTCCAGCTGAAGAAAAACAACCCCAAAGCATGACGCCGCCCCACTGTGTTTTACCGTGGGTATGGTGTTCTTTTGGTGATGCGCAGTGTTGTTTTTGCACCAAACATACCTTTTGGGATTGTGGCCAAAAAGTTCAACCTTGGTGTCATCAGACCACAACACATTTTCCCACAAGCTTTTGGGAGACTTTATGTAATTTTTTGGCAAAATTTGGCTAAGCCTGGATGCAAGAAAAGGCTTCCGTCTTGTGACCCTACCCCATAGTCCAGACATATGGAGAACATGAGATTGTTGTCGCAAGTAGCACATAATCAGTACTTGCCAGAAATTCCTGCAGCTCCTTCAGTGTTGCTGTAGGCCTCTTGGCAGAGCTCTTCTCAGATGCCCAGGATGTTTGAACATCCTTACCAGTCCGGAGGAGCAGATTCCATGCTCCAGCCAGACCTTCCAGCACACCAAGTACATCCATTTTCTCAACCCACTTGGCCTATGCAGGGTCACAGGGCCCTGGGTCTATCTCAGAAACAAGGCAAGGAAAAACTCAGGATGAGCAGTCAGCTCATCAGAGGGATGTCAGGTCATGCAATGTAAAGTTATATTCCAAAATCAGCACCATGCACATGCTGACCAAACTGAGGTAAAGCCACCTGTCCACACCTCCCTGCCAGACAGCAGGAGAGCCAATATGAGTATTTAATTGCTGTCCACTCCTGGAAGTGCAACAAGTAACTGAAGAAAAAGAATTAGTATTCTCTCCAGCAGCTACACCTAATTTTCTGGACAAACGCTGAATTACCACGCATATATTTAGTGTATACGCAACAACACACTAACATTGGAGACACTAACATAATACATAGTGAAATATGCACACAGAAGAGGCAGCTGATTGTTCAAGATAGATTTATTTTTCTAGATTGGCAGGAGGCTGTTGAGGTGTTCAAAGCCTTTGGAAATGAAGAGAACGGTGACGGCTATGTCTTTCTCCCCAGGACGTCCAGCATCCGCCCATAAGAATACATGTGAACCAGTGTGTGACACCTTAATGTTACGCAAGTCAAAGAGTTTTTATCATGATCTGGGCTCATGGCCTCAAGCAAACTGCTGAGATTAGCAAAAAAATGACACAAATGAAAAAACATTCACAATTTTATTTCTCCATCCAATGGAGGACAATGGTAGAACAGTGTATAAGAATATGATGCAAAGATCAAAATCTTGATTTGCCATCACACACACAATGAAACAGAAAAAGGGCTGCCCGTTACTTCCAAGTTCTATAAAAAAAATTGCAAACTATGTATTCTGGTAAGGACAACAGGGACACCACTCCTTCACTCTCTCATTTCACCATCTTCCTCCTCTTCCTCGACACCTCTTATGTACAACACATTATTGCATCTGTGGAAAATAAAGCAATCTTATAATTCATTGAAAATGAAAGCTCTGCAGAAAAATTACAGCTATATGTCCTACCAACAGTTCTTTAAGTTACATTTTATGCATACATGCTTTTCTCAGTAAGGAACTATACTGCAACGTTGTATGAGTGAAGGGGCAGCTACACATTTGTTGCACAGCCTTGGGAACTCTTCCAAGTAATGGGAGAAAAAATATATACACTTAGTGACATCTGTCCCTCCATTCACCTCCCAGTTACACTCACCTTATGAGGACCTCCCCTAAATGACCAGCCAAAGCACCATCCACATATTCCTCCGTGTTGGCCAACTGGAATCCAAATTAAGCGGGGTTATCCAGAGAAACAGCCCTACAGCACTTCAAAGAGCTCTCAATTCACAAACTAGGAAGCGGTTTTGCTTTGTATGAAATTATACAAATATGTTTTTAAATGGATATAGTTATCAACATTACTAAAAGTGGATCTTAAGCATTAGGAAGTCAATAATATGAAATCAGTCACAAAATGGACAGAAGTGCATATATCTGTGCAATCTGTAAAATACCAGATTGCAAATTGGTTAAGAAAACTGGATTCTGGATATCCAGGCTAACTATTTATAAACAAACACTGCCAAAATCGGGTTCTAAATTAATGGTTTTGGCAGATAAGTGTAAACACGCAAATATAAAAGAAGAAAAAAAACATCCAAAAAGATTAACATCTTTGGCAGCTGGTCTATACCTGCATGTTCATGTATCCATCGACGGACACTAGATATCCTTTGTATTCCATTCCCCACTTCAGTTTGACCATCACGGGCTTACCGGTCAAGCCGTTGAGGAAAGGCTTAGGATTCAGAGGTAAACTCTTAAAAAAAAAAAGACATCGTTTAGTATAGTACAACAAGTAAGCGATGGTACCTACAAATCCCCTTGATAAATATAAGTCAGATAGTTGATAAACATATATATATATATGGAAAAATATATATACCAAGTCGAATATGCAGCAACTAGCAAATTGTAATTATGATATTAAGCAACTATAAAGTCTCTACTAAACTGAGCGAAATAGCAAGCAATCGTACTCAGGTGACAGATTAACAAAATTTACAGACGATGGTGTATAAAAACGTCAAGAGATCGTAATAGTAAACATACATAAATATATCTAAATTACATCGTAACAGTAAAAGGAAAATAGTGCATATATATACAGTGGGACATGGGCCGTGAAAAAAAATGAATGAATCAGTCGTAGTAAAACGTTTCAACCGCCATCTTTGAGAGCAAGATAAAATAGTCGATTACGCACGTTTTGTTTACTGAAATATGTTTCTTACCATTTGGATGTGCTGGAATTCTATAAGGCGTATAAATCTATAACTTTTTCTTTCTTAGAGTAAATCAGCCGACAGCTACACGCCGCGCGCACGACAATAGGAAGTTCTCGCTGAGTCGAACTCTGACCTTTCACCCCGCGTGGAGAGTCCGCTCTGATTGGTAGAGAAACGTAAAGGCGTTTTCTATTGGTCTAAATAGGGATGTTCGCTAGTGCGGGAAATGTGTTATTATTAATTTTAACCGTATAACGTTTTTTAATTATTATTTTGTTTATGTAGGTAACACGAAGCAAATGTTCCTTACAGAAATCTTTGCAGTACGTTTCTAGACTCCACGGATAACTTTAGACACAAAACGATGGCCTTTAATGTTTTGTCCATGTTTTGTCCATGTTTTTTTTCACCATTTCCATGTTTTGTCCACCAGATGTCAGGATCGGTAGGCCTGCGATCCACCTTATTCGTGGAAACAGTTTCGCCTTTTATAAAATTGAAAAGAGAGTAAATGAATATTCAATAAAAAAAATAATAATTAATGTTGATCAATATATTGGTAAAATAGTCTAAAGACTGCAAGATGGGAGGTGCACTGAGCACACGTAGCACTACTGTAAATCCAAAAAGCCATGACCAGCACCAAGTACAAGAAAACTTGTCTTAAGGTCTTAATTTAGCAGCTGGTTGTACACATATGTCCAGATAAATACCCCTTACCTTCTGTGTGAAAGAGAGAAATAAAATGATGTATGGCATTAAGATAACGTTGGGGAAACTAGTTTCTCTGCCCTGTTTGTTTGACAGATTCAGTTATCTTTTGTCACTAATGGCTTCTATAATTTCATGCAGATGACATTCTGGGTCTGGGCTGCATGTTGGCTCAGTGTGTGACCTTCCTGTCTCACACCTCCAGGGATGGGGGCTTGAGTTTCACCTCCAGTGTGTTTATCCCTAGCTTTTGTGGTTTTGTGTTCAATAATAAACAGCTCACAACAAAAAGTCTTTTGATCTCTCTATAACACTGGTTCTCAACCCTTTTTATACCGCGACCCAATTTTTACCATGCCAGTTCAGTCTTGAGTATATATGAAGTATATGTTTAAATTAACTCTATGATCATTACATTTACAGTAATTACATTCTGCAATTTATACCAATCAATGCCTAACGTAGGAATCTGATTGGGAATTTTAAGTTAAGCACCTGTGGTTTGGCTTTTTGGATTGGTTGAGTGTTCACTAGTTTTGCGCTAAGCAGTTGCAGACCAAGACCCGTTTATATAGGTTGATTCTAGGATTGGGGCTGGGAAATCTGATCGTGGATCAGCGCAGGAGCGTGCTGGTTTTAAAATGCTTATATTCGCAACTCGTGACGCTTTCAGAACTTACCGTGACCCAAATTTGGGTCGTGACCCTTGGGTTGAGAATCGCTGCTCTATAATTCATTTTGATATTACAGTGTTAAAACAATGCTAATCTACAGGGAAAGGATAGAAAGCCTCGAAAAAGCCATGTTTTTATAAACATTTATATAAACATTCACAACTTTTAGTAGTTATTTAGTAGTTAACATATTCCTTTCGTTTTCAAAGCCAGAAACATGCTATTGTAATGTATCCTGGATATATATATATATATATATATATATATAAGCTTAATGAACCCTGCTTAAACCATAACACTGAATGTGCATCTTATGTAAGACTGACATTGGCAGAATTCAGAGATACAATCAAAAGTGTACATGTGGAAACTTTCAATGCCCTGATTAATCTTGTCTGAAAATCTAGCTGTCTACACGCTGGCCTTTTTAAAGAATAAAACATCTTATCTTGACAGTGGAGTGAAGTTCTTAATCCAAAACAAGAGAAAGTAAATATTTGATTTTAAACATTTATCATGCAGTTTATGGAATAGCGATAAAATTTTTTGACTTTAACAATGAGCTACTAAAAGCCTGCTTCTGTTTAAAAATCCACTGATAATGCATGTTTTTTTTCTGCATAGTGGAAATGCTGCGCTGAAACTGTTGTGAGGAACCACTTATGTTTAGACCGATACATCCCAGATGCCGGTCACAGATGGTTTTCACATTGTATAGTTCCTCATCTAGGTCAGAATCTAATGTAGAGGCTCATTGTGTGGTTTCATTTCCTGTAGGTTGTCACCTCAAGCCCCAGGTTCGGCCTTGAATTTCTTAACTCACATGTATAAATGATTGTGTGTGCTGTCAGCTGATCCCATTCACATACCGTGTGCAGTGAAGCTTGATGCTTTTGAATTGACATGCTCCAGAAAGTCAGGTGAGATGAATGAAGAGAAATGATTTTAACGTCTGGGCATCTGGCTCCATTCGGGCTCTGGGGGGCCCGAGAAGCCTGGAGTAGCCCAGTCATCACCCTGAAGAACACAGGGCATCTGTTACACCCCCGAGGGTGAGAAAGTCCATCAGTCCGATGAAGCGATTGCCTTTACTGAAAAGGCTAGAGATTAGACACCTGCTTAACATCAGTGGATCTTTTCAGCTGTGATCAGCCAGAAAAACGGGCATTCCCAGAACCGAGACTGCTGTAAATTTTCCAGAACGCTGGGAGACACGCAGAATGTGAACTGAAAAACACAAGTCACGGTAAATTGTTCACAAATGGGAAGGTTCCGTCAGTCACGGTGCTTTGAATTTAACATGTACAGGATGTCTATTATCCACCCAGTGCTCCCAGTAACCAAGAATTTCAGAAAGTACATTCTATGCTTCTTGGCTACCTGTATTGATCGAATCTGCTATGATGGTATTCATCCATCTTACTAAGGCTGACAGCCTTAATCCCCACGGTGCTTAAAAAGAAGAAAAGACCGAAGATGGCAGGAGAGAAAAGGGTAAATAAGGGAAGAGGTGCACGCCTCAGAGATGTACCCAGGGTCTACCGTGCTCTGAATTTGTTTCTGATATTTGATTGGCTGTAAGGTGGTACTCTGCTTTTCTGACACAAATCCCAAATATAATCAGTATTACCTGTGAAAGGGTAATTTCCCCCCCACCCCTCAGTATGCCATTGTATGTGTATGGGATCCCTCCCAGGGTTGGCACTTTGAAAACAGAGTCTTCTGAATCTAGGGAGTTTGCAAAGGGGGGGTGTCCGACTTGTTGATTTCACCAAGCGGGGCCTCCACTGTAGAATACAGGTCTCTGTATAGTGCTGGGCTCTTGAATTTTCCAGGGTATGTAGGGCAGTCCCTCTGACTGTTGCTGATGTGTGTGGGGGGTGTAGAGAAAAGGTAAGGAAAGCTGGGGGTAAAGGACGCGGGAGGGGGGGGGGCTTGATAGGGCAGGTGGTTTTTAACCCTCTATAACCCTGTTAACCCCGTCACCAAATACATGAATGCTTATTAGTTTAAATTGTGTTCTCATTCATTTTCATTAAAATCAGACACATACCCGCGCAGTAAAGGTTTAGCTGCTCCCCCTCTTCAGAAATGTCTCGTGTTACTCCTGGTGTGAGCAAGCATCAGCTGCAGTGCACTCTGGGTGTGAGTCAATGATGTGGGTGATGCAGGCGCTAATATAGCGTCGTCCTCCAGCCAAATGTGCACAGGCGGGCACCATCTTCTGCTCTTTGATGGCTCCTCTTCCTTGCACTACGTGAAACTCAGATACTATGATACTTTGGGTGTACGCAAGGACCCCGAGACTTCAGGAAACATTAAAGGTTTTCCAAAATTCCCCCAGAGGCAGGTTCAGTTACAGCGCAGGATGAGTCGACAGACGCGGGCCTGTCAGGAGGCCTTGCCAAATCTTACTCAAGACAGAAACACGTTTTCTAAAAGGCTTTAAAAACTTCCATTGTGCATTCATAGAAGCGAAGCCCATTCATGCCGAGAGATATAAAACAGAAAAAAAACAATATCTGACTTTTAAGGAGGAATATTTTCTTACACCTGTTACCGGTGGATGCCGCGAGATCCGGGCGTGCAGGGACCCGCGAGGTGGCTGTATCTCCCTTTCCCGCCGTCGATTGAATTCCACGGGGCGACCCGCCAGACCTGGTCCCCAGGGCATTCTGGAGCATAGTCGCTGAGGATGCGTAGACGTTTGGCACTTAGGCTCCCTCTGAAGTCCAAAACACACACAGCGTGATGAACACCAGCTTGGATGAATATGCTGGGGGGGCAGGACAACAAGATTATTTGATAGAATGGAGGGCACCACTTTACAATAAGGCTCCCTTTGCCACTTGTAAATGGTAGTAACTCATTAATAAAAAGAAAACTGTGTTATAACTTATTTAAAATTAATCATTTACAAAGTGTTACAACTTAATTAATAATCAGATTATAAACCATTCATAAACCCTTTATATGGGCAGCCTTATTGTAAAGTCGCACCAAAAAGAGTGTAGCTATTTGTCCTCAGGACGGAGGCAGGCGGAATTTGACTTTAATTTGCCTGCTGTGAACAAGATAAGATCGACATTAATTTTGCCCCCGAGAGCCTCCAGATATGTGTAACATCCGCTAAAAGTCAGCTGCCTCAACACAAAGGTAACCTTTGCAAAGCGGTTCCCTCTCTCAGTTCCTCAGAAGGTGCGATGGCTTGTCTTGTGTAACTAAAACACATACAGCAGATGCCCACATAGCTGATGTGGGATTCTTCTCTGTGATCCTTTCACCGTTATTGTTCCCTTAGGTACTGGCTCAGTAGGTAAGTAAGATACTCATTAGCGATGAGAATGAGTAGGTTAATGTCTGGAGGTGTTCTGCTGGGGAGGCCCAGCTGTAAGAATCTGCAGAAGGCCTCCTTGTGCAGATCTGATCTCCAGGATTATTATTACAAAGTGGTACATTGCATATCTACTGATACTCCCGTTGTCCCGAAGAATCTCATTACGTAAGACTCGCCTACCAGGCTCTGCCGATTGTTTATCTTAAAACAATGCTGGCATTCTTCTTAAATTCTCCGAAAGGTCGAGTAAATGTTTTTTTGCAAAGTGTGTGCTTTTAATAGATCGCACAGTGCAGTGGATGCCAAGGCTTAGTGAAGCGTAGTGTGTGTCAGATTTACGGGAGCTGGGCCTTTAAGGGTGGCACTGAAGAGCAGGAGCACCTGCCCAGCTTTTCCTGCACTGCAGGACGCAGAGTGAGCTGGCCAGTGCCGCAGTTACCGACACACGCTCCCTCAGGATGCGGGTCTGTGGAGACCCCTGTCTGATCGGCTCGCTTCTGAAGCACGTTCTCTAAAACAACCACCCCCTTGCTGCCCACTACCAGTTTTGTTCACTCAGCATAATTTTAATGCGCTCCTCTGTTGATTGCTGGTACTCGCATTCCTGAGGAGGAACTGTCAAGGAATACTGGGCCGTTTTATTCTGCATTGTGTTTTTTCCCCGTCAAATCAGACTTCTGTACATTATCTCTCTGTCTCTTGCCGGCGGGCCTCTTGGTTGTTATGATTTGTGCTTCGCCGAGACCTTGGGTTGTGTGAGCTGAAGGGATCCACCCTGTGTCATCCCTCCTACACAAGTAACACAACCCGTTGGTCACACAACCTGCCGTTTGCCTATTTCCCTAGAACAGGACTCACCCTGTGGGGAAACCTTCACATATTCCATATTGATCTCCATAAAAGATGCATGTTCTGCATATACAGATGAGAATGAGTTTAGGTTCCCAAGGTCGGCTAACCCCTGGAGTAGGTTTGAGTTTGAAGCCCAATGGTGATATGATGACTCTGCATGCCATGGGATTCAAACCTATGACCTACTGGGCATCGTTCCCTGAGCTACCCACCTACCCCGTAGATTATTTAACATATAGAGTTGAGTGGCTGCTACAGCTCTTAAAGCACCAAATCCTTGAGTAGCCCAGAAGGGTCTGTTTGAGGCTTAAACCTAAACTTTTGACTCAAATTCCTGATTCTAAAACTCTAAAATAATGCCTGCTTTTGAAAATGGTGAATATTGGAACTTATAACACTGAAAGTTTAATTTGATGACACTTAACCGATAAACTACAACAACAAAAAAATAGTAGATACTAATGATAACCGCTAACTGCTAACTTTTGTTATATTAATTTAGCTTTGACTTGTTTTTTGGCTCTGAAAGCCTTAAAAACATTGCTACTGAAAGATTTTAACCTTTTTAAAGTCCCATTTGTCCAACTGGAGTGATCAAGTGGGGACATTTAGGACCAAACTAGCTACTGGATTCTGTAGAGTCTCTGGAATAAATCTACATTGAAATTAGTTTTCGTTCAATGAAATTCCGTTTGTGAAAATCCCAATTTCACAACTGACTGACATTTTGCCACTTGGGGGCACTAAGGTATGTTATGATGTTAAGGTATGTTATGATGTTAAGGTAT
>JAODKF010000068.1:21005382-21034579 GCA_026779585.1 Mormyrus proboscirostris
GCGGCGGCCTGGGGCGGGGGCTGATTTATTGCCATATACTGAAAAAAGACTTTGTATCAGTCAAAGGAAAAATCCCTTTGGTGCCGTCTGACAAATATAGGGCACTTTTTAATCATCTTCTTTGGTGAATTTTGCCACTGCGCCTCCCTCGGGGGTGTGAACTGAAGAGCAAGCATTCGCTGGACACTGGCTCGACTGGGGGCTGGGGGTGGGGGGGGGGAGGGAATGGCAGATCCATTCTTTCTGCACCGCCCTACTGAGACGCTGCTATAGTTGTCCACCCTGTATGAGCTTCCCATGCTGTGCATTTTTCCTATGCTGCCTGTCATTGTGGAAGTTGGCGAGGGAGAAGCTCTCAGGAAGGTGAAGGAGGAAAGGAGAGTATTACATAAAGCCCAGATCAATCAGCCATTCAAACACAGACTGAATACCGGCTGTTTGCTCTCCGGGTGGGTCACATGGTCACGCACACGCGCTGCCGTTTTGTCAGAACTCGCAAGGACGCTGTAAATGGTCGGCGTTTCCTGGGCTCCGCGGCTCAGGGCAAAAACGATTGGCCGGGACGACGTCAGTCATCGGGGGAAGAGCTTTGGGATGACTGAAGGAAGCTGAGCACACATCAGTGATATGATGTACACCAAGAGATTTCCAGCAAAATCATCCACAGGTCACTGGCTGAAAGACCCGTTTGCATAAGCGGTAGCCTTTACAGTAGAAGGTGTGTGTGTGTGTATGTGTATATAAACACACACAAATACACACACACACATACATTTTTTCCTTCATATCTTTTCAATGGGAAAAGCCCTAATCCCAACAATGACAACCTTAACCCCTGCCCAGCCCTAACCTCAATCATAAATAACCAAACAAAATACAAGACTTTTTTAGTTTTTTGATTGGAGTCACACATATTTTTGAAATTGAGTTTCTTCCTTGTGGGGACCAAAAAAATGCCCCCCACAATGTTAAAATAACTATTTTTTTTATCACATTGTGGAAACATAACCCCCACACACACATGCATACAACCATTGACAGGTTGCTAATCTATGTATATGCAGTGCCATAATTACAAACTGGTATATCGCTGATTACCAGTGATCCTTGTGATGCTTATTAGAGCTGCAAACGTAATACTGCTGCAGTGGCTGAATGCTGAGACACGCAGCTTCTCAGAGCTGCCTGAGTCCGCAGTATGTGCTGAGAGGTTTTTAAGATCCCAGAAGCCTCTGCATGATTCAGCCCTTAAAAGCATCATCCTGTATTTTTACACAAAAATCCCCCCAGGCTGCTTCCAGCTTCAGTTTCATTTTTCTCCCTTCATGCCTTAAGTATATGAACCTGAAGAGAGAAAGACACCTGTGTGTGTGTGTCGGGGGGGAGGGGGGCACTAAAAGGCAATGCTGTGTTGCGTTTCAGCTCGTATCACCGACCGCTACTTTAGATATTTGTGCCCAAAATCTCCAGGCATTTCATTTGTTTTTTCTCTGCGGTGCCACTTTGGGTTCCAGAAAGAGGTTAGAGAGTGAAATGTATGTTTGACATCTTATGATGTCTGAAACATAGACAAATGGTCAAAAGCCCGGATGAGGTATAGTGTATTGTAGAAGTACCACTTCACGTACAGTAGCCATAGAAACTTTTATTCAAAATCTGAAGTGTTTCCTCCCCCCCCCCCCCCGGGCAGTACGGTCCGGGCTGCTGTTCAGGATGTAAATCAGCAGCTGTTGTGAGCTGTTTGCCCGCCTTGCATCATCTGAGCCATGTGCTGTCAACAGGTGGATTAACACGGAAAAAAGGGCTCCGAAGCGCTGATCCGATCCGATTCTCGCTCCAGATAGTGGGGCCACAGAGGGACCATTGTGGTACCGGCCATGTTAAATCATAAAAAGCCTAAATATACTCCACTGTGTCTGGAAAGGAGGTCATTACGGAAATGAAAGCATCAATCTCCTCTTCCTCATAATGTTATCTCTGCCCATTCAGAGCTTTTTGTTGGTGGTTAGTGCAGGGGGCAGGGTGGGATGTCCTGGGGGGCATAAATGGAGCTGTGTGACTCCAGAACAATCAGTTTTGCAGAGATACATCTAGATTTATTCATTGGCTCCCAGTGCATGTGGCATATAGCAAGTAGGAAGATTGTTTAGTGTGCATTAAACGTTTATTTAAACACAATGTATTGTGTTTATTTTAAAACTTTCCAGCCTGTGCCTGTCACCCGATGGGGTCTGTCCACTACCAGCAGAGCAGGGGGGGCCTCTGCAACCCCAGCAACGGGCACTGCGTCTGCAAGCCTGGGGTGGGCGGGCTGCACTGCGACAGATGCATGGTGGGATACTGGGGGTTCCTCCAGTTTGGCTGCAAAGCCTGCGCCTGTGCTGGAGACTGCGACCCCTTCACGGGAGACTGCGTGTTTGGGTGAGCCAGCCATAGCGCCGTAAGGATGCAGGGATGACTCCCGAAAGCGGGATTTGATCACTGTACCCATTGTGCCGCGATATTACAGGCCTGTGTGTCCCTTCCAGCCCAATCAGCTTAGACCTGGAGCATGACTACAGCCCGAGACACAACAGCAGCAAAGGCAGGTCCATCTTCAGGACGGACGAGCTGTTCTCCGCCTTACACTACTCAGGTGGGGGTGCTGTTGAGGTCTTTTGGTGATTCACAGAAACACACGTACATCTGGAATATTTTGCATTATTTACACGTAGTAAAAAAGAATTTCCCCACGGGGACAATAAAGGGTTCAATCATTATTATTATTATTAGTCGTGTGATTCTCAGACATTGAGAAGAGGTATCAGAGTAATATTCAGACCTTTGTTTGTAATTTAGTTGGGGGGGGGCATGCCTTTTTCAGGGAAACCCCAGGAATCACCGGTCCCAGGTGATCAGATATCAGAGCTCCGCCCTGTGCATGTCACACCGGGCTGGGACCGGCGGGCTCTACATGCCTTGTGTGTAGTCGCCTGTTGTTGGGTGTTAAATGATCCTGTTCACATTGTCCTTTGCAGAAAAATGTGAATGCAAGGAGCAGGTGCTGAGCACGCCCAAGCACTTCTGCTCCATGAAGTACGCTTTCGGTGAGTTCTGCACACGGGACTCAGCTGGATCTGTAACATAACGCTATACTGTGCTGCAGACCCGCTTCTGTTCAGTGCTGTTACATGCTTCTGGCATGGGACCACTCTCTGACCCCCGTGGGCCCCTGGAACAGGGCCGCTACCTGAACCATAACGGTTCTGGGTTCCTGGTACTGGGTCGCTATCTGACCCATAATGGTTCTGGGCCCTTAGTTCAGGGCCTCTCTCTGACCTCCAGCTGACCTGTTGCAGTGCTGAAAGTGAAGATCCTGTCGGCACACGACAAGGGCTCTCACGCCGAGGTGGAGGTGAAGGTGAAGAAGGTCCTGAGCCAGAACACCAAGGTGAAGGTGCCACGGGGGAGGCTCACCCTGTACCCAGAGTCCTGGACGGCACGAGGATGCACCTGCCCGGTGCTCAACCCGGGTAGGGCCGCTCAGTCCCATCGCATGAGCAGGAGGACAATGTCAGCACAAGCAATAGGGAATCTCCCCGTTCCCTTACAGGGGAACCTGCATATACATCGTGCAGGACAAGAAGTATGACCTGAGGGTGGTCGGGTGGCCCCCCCAAGGATGAACATACAGCGGGCCCCACCCTCCCCCCTCTCTGTTTGTTTGCTCAACTGTATAAATTAATATGCCATACAAACTGTCCATACAAACTATAGTGATCCATTTTCTGGTTTATACATATAACATACAGCAGCTTTAATAAACTCCTGTAATTATGAGCCTCTTCCCTGTCCCCTCCCCTCCCAGGGACGGAGTACTTGGTGACTGGGTATGAGGACCAGAGGAAGGGCCGGCTTGTGGTCAACATGAAGAGCTTCGTCAAGCCGTGGACAGCCAGCCTGGGCCGTAAGGTGCTGCAGTTCCTGAACATGGACTGCAACCGGTAGAGGAAAACCTAAGGCAGAGAGAACAAGAGCGAGAGAGAGAGAGAATGAGTGTGCAGGAGAACGTGAGAACAAGAGACAGCAGGAGTTTTGTTTCTGTGCACTGAGTTTGGGGAGGAGGGAGGCAGACGGGCCGCCATTGTGGGACGAAAGTACACAGTGAGGGGGATTCTGGGAAAGGAAGTATCAGGGAAAAGATACAAACGGAAACGTCGGCCAACTAGAGCTTGACGAGCAAGTCACAGGTGGAGAGCTGGAGTGAGCAGGCTCAGTTATGGTCCCTCTCCCCCCTGGGACCCCACAGCACTCTTGGAAGCACTTTAGGACCGTACACCAAAAGAAGAACAGACAGACAGGCGGCAGACAAGCCCCCTCCCCCCCCCAGCCTGGGAAAATCTGCAAGAACTCCATAGGTGAGGGTCATCTGGCCACGTTTAGGTGTCAGCGGATGTCAGGGACGGCGTGAACGTGCACCCCGTTTAAACGGCAAGCCCCTGGTGCACGGGAGCACGCACCAGGGGGGAAGAGCGTGGAGCCGTCCTGCCGTATCATTAAGCCATAACCGTCACTGGTGTTTCCTTAGTGGTAGGTCCCTGTTATTTTGTCTATAACTGATGCATTTGCAAAAAAAGAAATAAATAATGCAAAGGAATGTGCACTATTTAAAATGATAAGTTGTGATGCAAGTCTGAAGACACTGTCAGCCACTGAAAAGTGCCATGGGGAAGGAGAACAGTGATTTCATTTGTACAGAGAGTGTTAATTTTCCAGTTAAAGCATGAACTATCTTTTTCTGCTTAAAAAGCTTTTCAAACAAGGATGCTAGGACTCAATAAACATGAGGTGTAAGAATGAAATATACATTTTGCCGTTCTTTTAAAAGATTACAATGGATACTTCTCTGCTATCCAAAACCAGGAAAACGTTAATAAATCTGTCTATGAGTAGTGGTGTGTGTATTCAGCTCCCTACTGATTTTAAAATACTCAGAGACTTTCAGAAACTTAACATTTAAGTTTATCGTATCACAATATTGTCTCAGAAGTGTGGGTGCCCTTGAGCCTGTTGAACGCTCACACATATTTACAGAACATTTAGATCTGTATTTTGCTGGCAAACACACGTTAACCTTCACTTTTATGTTTATGGTATTTGCTGTTTGCTATTTTCACCTCTAAAAAAATCAACTAACCTGTCACAATAAAGAACCACAGACTGAACAATTCTAGCGTTTATTTTGATCGACCGCAAACTGATGTGAATGGTAAATGGGAAAGAGAGTGATTAGTCAAAGGACGGTATTTTGCGAAAATCCAGGAACAAGCAACTTCAGAAAAGCTGTGAGTGAAAGCTATGTGGTATCAGGAATGATGAGTCTTTTTGGGGATAAGAGGGTATCGTTTTTAGGTTGATGGGTGTGGTGGGGGGCACAGACAATTTCAACAATGCCAAAATCAGCGTGAGAAATAGTGCAGCACGTTTGGCAGGTGATTAAAAGGGGTAAAAACATGGGATGTACAAAATAGCCCCATAGCAGAAACCCGAATGCAATAGTTACAGTGAATGGCGACAAGACGCAAGTCAAGGTTACTGAGGGAAGGAAGAAAGCTAGACATCTTGTGAGAATCACCAAATACCCTGGTCACCTGACCTTTAGTGCTGAGACACTCGTACATATATCTTCAAATCCAAGCTGATCTTTCCGGAGACGTTTTGTTCAGGCAAAACGAACAAAGAAATATTGTATATAGCATAGGATATGAATTAAATGTAAGCGCTGATCGCCATTGAGAAACTCTCGACATTTACATTATAACTTTACCGTAACCCAGACCGCTCTGAAAGGCCTCTTAAATATGAGGTTTCTTCTTGTGTAAACAAGGAAAGAGCAGCGGTGGTAGGGGAAGGGAGGTGAGACCAGGCGTCTTACATGAGATAAGGTGTGCCTAACAGGAGCATAACAGGAGGGCTGAGAAAGACCGAAATGCAAATCTGGGCAAGAAAGGCTTGGAATGGCTTCAAGATTAAGCTCCGGGGTATATTTTATAGAATGAATTTTAAGAATTCTGCTTCCTTCATGCACAAAAATAACTCAAAAATTCATACTTAATCAGGACCAGCCAGTATATCTACACTCCTGCGGTGAAAAGTGTTACCACTGAACCCATGAGCTGACCAAGACTATCCACTGTAAACGTACATATGTTAACATTTTTATTTAAGAATTAAAACGGATACTACAAGAATGAAACTGGCATTTCTGAGACCATTTCTGTCAAAAGACTGAGAGTCTGTAACTGCCACCATGGAGTTGAAAGGAGATAAAAAAGAGGTGAAGACTATTACAGAAACTTCCAGAAAATGGCGGCGATACTGCTCTTGTGGGCAACTCATCTATCTTTCTCGGGGCAGGTGGGTTTGCAGTTGCGTGGGTTTGATTAAAAACCAATAAGAGGAATAACAAACTGCCAAAGTCTGAGCACAGAACTAAATCGCTAATCTTCTCCAAGCTATAAAAAATATTCCTGTCAACAGTCCAACAGTGATTTCATTGGTTTGGACTCATGAGACAGTATTGATTTTGCATCTAAACCTACTGGTACTTTGGCTATTGGCTATATGTAGCCTTACTGCTGTTGAAAGAGACACTGATTGGCTGAAGGCATACACATATTATGATTGGTTTGGTGAAGCCAATGATTGCCATGGCGCACCAGTCCCATGTGAGGGAGGCCTGGACCTCACCATGACGACAGCAGCAGCAGAACTTCCTCCCCCGCTGTGGGTTCTGGTTGGCCGCATTTCCAGGAGAAATCTCAGTCCCATGATTGCGCTGTGAGACGATACGTGCCGTGTAATTACGTTATTGCTTTTGTTCTGTGGACATTACTGTGTATTTATCGCCTTTCAGGGTGTGGCCAGATTCGAGAGTGGGAAGGACTGAAATGGTCCTGGTAGCCCTGAAAAGTGAAGCCCTCGTGGACTCAAACACGGGGCCATGCCCCTCTCTGCATGACCGTCAAAAACAAAATCCTGGCCATTATCCCAAGCTAGCCAGCCTGTCCCCGATGTCAAAAAGCATAAGAACAGGGACGCTTTTGTGCTGGAAAATTTGGCAGCAGCATCCAATGTAAATAAATGCAGTTCACTGAGGTCCCGTCGACTTCTCCTCTATAGGTCAACTTGTGCCAATATTGAATTGTGTTTCATAAATCACCCGAATGACAAGGCACAGGCAAAACGTGTGGGAAAACCTGTAGCTTCTAACGACTACAACCCCTGTTTTTACATGGGATCATATGATTCTAACACTCCGCAATGAATACATCTCTTTTCGTGAACGGTCAAGAAATATCATCTTTCATTTGGCTTTGGGGATGACAGAAAATGCGGAGTTGTTTTTTTTATTCCAGGCGTGTGTTGAATGTGTCTGGAACATAGAGGTGTTACGGTTGCTAACCAAACAGGAGAGGAATGCCGACTTTCTCGGACCACCGGGGTGGATGGGAAATGACTTCAGTGTTTGGCAGCGTGGGCAAATTGCTAGAGAAAAGGAAGATACAAGGCAAAAGAAAAACAGAAATCACAAAAAAAATAAGCTGCATGGAAGGAGAGGGGCCCTGGACCACAAATAGAGCAGAGCTTACAGAGGTCACCACAAAGCTGCCCTCACCCTGAAGTGCAGGACGAGGGAATCTCCCAGCTCCGCACGCTGACCGACCATCCAGGAAGTTGTGCAAATGGTTACTTTCGGGCCCCCGACCAAGGGACACGTGGGATGTGATCAAAATGGCATAAACAATAGAATAATCAAGGAACAGCTGGCAAAAAATTTATGTGATCAGGTGGGTTATTCACTGGGCAAAAGGCGACATGAGCTTAAACTCTAACTGCCAGTCGTTCCAGTGGAAAAGGGGACAATGCTAGACCGTATATCTGCCTGGCCTTCCTGACTCGTAACGATCCAGACACACCAAACATCTAACCCATCCCCTCTCAGCAAAAGCCCAGCGTTTCATAACAAGACCAAACAGAACCCGCTCTGCGTACTGCCGTTTATTCACCAGCCTTATTGAAAGATGGGACACGCAACTCTGCATCCCAACCTCACTATCCTCTTATGTCATCAAACTATTTAAAAATATAAATAATTCACTGGGGAACACACGCAGTCCCAGGAAACAGGAGGGTGCAGACTGACAGACAGTGGGTGCTACCCTCAGAAATAGTTTTGGTTGAGGGAAGTTGAAGTATTTTGCCTGATTGGGAGTGGCTTATGGGCCAGAATAGGTTTTTGGGCATGACTGGTTCCTCACAGCTGGTTCCTGTCTGTCCATAATGGCACCATGGCTGCCGGATATCGGTCTTACGGGAGCACAGGTAAAGTCAGTAGTCAAGCTGCCTCTTCAAATCTCTATGCATTTCACTAAAACGAAAAAAAAAAATAAAAAAATCTCTGTGGATCCTCACTAGAAATCATTTAAAAATTTCATTCCAGGCCTCTCTTTCAGAATCCATTTCAAAACATAAGATACTAATTGGGTGACAAACTATAATGTATTCCGACTATTCTGTATATGAATTAAACCCTTGTTGCCGGCTAGGCGTTCACCTGTAAAACGAGTTATGTGGTTTTGCGTAACAACACTTTACAAGCTGCGTCTGTCGTCTGGGCTGCTGAACTAGGCATGAATCACAAATCGCTGCGTAGCTGCAGCATCTCCTTTTGTTTCAGGAGTAGCTTTGCAGAACAGCAGGCGACGATGATGTGGTGAAATGGCTCTGCATAGTCCAACATGAAGGAAGGCTCTGGCAAATGTCTGGACACCAGAGGATGTTGCCCTGCCAGGCCATGTGTGCTGACCATACAGGGCCCTGTACAACCATACCTCACCGCCAACAATAAGACCACTGGCCATCTGCGTGGCATTCCAAGCCATGGCACCATTCCAAGCTCTTCTCTCGGGTCACATGGTCTTATGTCCTTTCTGAATGCAGTCTATAGATTACCATTGGCGTTGTGAACGATTCACGTTTTTAAAAAAAGGGCAAAACACTCTCCTGGACTCAACCATGTACCTGCAAACATAGAAGCATGGCCACAGGTGCAGGAGTGGGTCTTGAAAATCTACAAAAGATGACAAATTTTCACCAAGCAGTGAAAGATGACGTGTTTAATCATTACACCTCGACGGCACCGTGGCACAAAGAAAAGCTGAAATGTGCCGTTTTTTTTGGAGGAGGGTACAACGTGAAAGTCAAACCAGTTAAGTATTGTAAAATAAAAAGTGGACCAGACAAAACTATGTTCAGAACCTAATTGGACGGCATTTTAGAGCGCATTGCAATAGGCCTACATCTAGATGCAGGAATTGCATTTAAAAGGTGCATGAGGAGGCCTGCCCTGCCGCAAGACCCCCGTGTTGAGTCTCCAAAACACTGGTGCAGTGAATATTTTTATAATACTTTTACGGGGAAAAAAAAAGGATTTTTTTCTTCTTCCTCTGCAGAGACGTGTTGTTTAAGTGGGAGCAGGACAGGTGTGGGAGTTTGAAAGTCGGTGCGGGGGGAAGCGAGTTATGGGTGCAGCGTGTGCCGACATGAAGACACAATTCTACCCCGGGGGGCTGAAGTACAGAAAAACATTTAAAGCAATTCAACAGGAATTGGGTGCACAATCTACAAAGCAAACAAAAATGCAAAGGGCACAGAAATAGCACAAACCTCAACAAATCACACATAATAACAGTTTACGTGGGGGGGGGAGGGGGGGTAACCACTTTAACAGCCATGACTTTAGAAGATGATTTACAACGTAAATTCATAACGGTGGGTTAAAGATTTCTTTATCGACACTAACATCAAAGTCATATTTTTACCTAGAGAATTGTTCTGTGATATTAGGCTTTAAAGCCGATACTGAACGACGATATCAGAAGCACTCCAAGCAACTTTTTAAACCCCGCCATACTAGGGTGAAAGAATCCTCTGTGCGTGTTGAGGAACCATGTGGCATTTAAAAAGTGTCCAGTACGGGAATGTATTTTTTACAGATCTCAAAAGATCATAAGCAATAATGTGAACACTAATCAGTTCTAAAAGTAAAAGTCATGTCAGGTCATCCAAGAGTGCATTGATAAATGAACAGGATCTCAGGCATTTGCATAATCAATATGATGTGTTTTGTTCTCGTTGATACGGAGGAGGGGCTGGATGTGACACTCAGCGCCCCAGGAGACAAATTCTTGTGTCCTGATGACACAGTTAATGACATCATTCCAAAGCTGACTTGCGTTCTTCTCGCGGCCATAAGTGGGATAAGACTAGATAGCAGAAAGTCAACTCTGAACCATTCCCAAAACACCTTGGCGAAAAACAACATTCCGCTCCCAATCCACGGTGTTTGCCATGTGATTTCAGGGAACAGCCCCCCAAAATATGTCCATCTGCCAGGTGCAATGACCAATCATTATTCAGACCAGTGTTTGCCAGTTCTGTGCGGTCAAATACCACCAGAGAGCTGGATTTGACACACAGACCAACAAACAATTCCCCGTCACAGTTTGTAATATGTGGAAAAGCTTTCCAAGATAAAAGTATCTATAATGAGTCATTAAGAATATATCCACTATCCAAAGTCTTATACAGTACAGTCAGCGACACACCTAGAAATTCTGGAGTCCCGGACAAAAAGTCTTCTTGGACCCCCTTGTACATTTTTAAGTATTCAAGAGCCCTCACTGAGCGCTTGCCCCCCTTATTCTGCCAGGCCCCTCTGACACCCCTGAGTACAGTTACTTACTTTCAGAAAAATCAAATGGAGCAAAACAATGAGTCATTTGAACAAGACGCACAGCTGCGCTGTGGTCATTTGCACACTGGGCTCAACCCAGGGGCAGAGACACCAGAGGCCGATGACTCACAGACTTTTGTCAACCACTATTGTATAATACAGGTGAAAAAGATTACTTGGACACTGAAACACCAGACTATAGCTAAACTTTTAAAAATCATATAGAAATACATAACCCTGCAGTATATCTATGAGGAAGTAAGCAACATGACAAGTAAGTATGTGCCGTCATTAAGGGAAGAGTGTATGCGAACGTGACAGCACAACTTCCAAGCTTTTTTTTTTTTTTTTTTTTTCTTTTTTTTGTTGAGGGGCAGGGAGGTGAAGAGGCAGAGCGAGGAGGGACAGGGAGGTGAAGGGGTGGGAGGAGAAGGGGAAGGGAGGCTGGCTTTGGGTCAGTGAAGGCCTTCGCAGCACAAAAGACTTACTGGTTTCTGAACTGGACTGTGCTGGATATGTGGTTATGAGATGAATATACACACAGCCATCGGGGGCTGGATATGACAGATTACCATCAATACAGAGTGTATTTTGACTTAAAAGCAATAAACATTATAAGGAAGCTCATCTTTTACTGTGAAATGGACAGCAGTACCTTGGAAGGATAATGACAATAATAAAGTGCACTGAAGCATGTTTGGCTTATGCTAACATTATAGCTAATACTCCTACATAAATAAGGGGCTTTTTTTTTTTTTTTATAAATTCCACCAACGCAATTTCATTGAGGAAAATACTTAAGTTGATATCATAACTACAGATCGAATAAAACCCAAACACACCAAAAGAACATAAGTGAAAACGTAGAACAAATAACATGCAATGAACACAACAAAGCTTAAACATTCAGTTGTTTATCACGACTGCATCGCTGCACTACCAACCTGCATGAAATACATAAAGGAATGCTTCAGAAATTCACTTAAACAGCATTCGTAGTCTGACGGCGCCCTCGCCTGGTGAATATATACAGCGGAAAAGAAGGTGGGATCGTTCATTCACCCCAAACTCCACATGGTGGCACATAATAACACAAACATAAAATTCGCGAAGGAATGGTCAGACAAAAGAAATACTGAAAATCACAATTAAAATGCATCAGAAACAACAACACAGCGATTCCTTTACAGACAATAAATCACAAAGGTTTTTTTTAACAGGCTGCCTTGTAAATACGTGTATTATTATATCAATATATAAATATTATAACCCAGCATTTATAATATCAAGTTAGAAAATCAAATGAAATTACACTGGAAGTATTTTTCGTCAATGTTGCAAAACCCTCTCACGTTCAATTATAGTAACAGGCTGCTGTTCAAGGGCTGTTCCTAAAACTCCCGCCGTTGTGAATTCTATACATGTTTGATCTTTGGTCACATTTTGTTGATAAACAGACGGTTATGAATTATTAATCCGTTTTACGACGTCGCCTCATCCTCTTCGAAAACATCTTAGTTAACACGCAAATGCGTTACCAGTTTTATGACTTTGTACCGTTGTTTTCATCAAATTGAAGAGACGAAATAGGGAAGCTCACGAATCAACAATAAACTTTCAAAGAACAGCATTAAATGCAATTCACTCAGAGATTACCTGCCCATATGTGTTAATCACAGTTCAAAAGAGTTTATTAGGAAAATGACCTTTACGGTTTAATTGATGGGCGTCAATTCAGTGATGTAATTTGCCAAGTCAACGCTAATTATTCAGTAGCAATTAATCATTAACTCTGGAAATACAATACAATTGGTCTTAGAAAGACAACTCTTCAAAGTGGCAGAACTGTAGAAGTGTGCTTCCAAAAAGTGAGAGACATGCAATAAGTCATGTTTTATATTTCTGCAAAGTTTTATTAACTTTTTAACTAGTTAAAGGAAAATGCCGCGTTCGTGAGTAGTGCTTTGTACTATTACGATCCCAGACATGCACCAGCCACAAACTCGCGACACTCCCACTGCCTCGGGGCTCTTTTGTCTCGCGGCGGAGAGGGCGGGGCGTGGGGGTGACGCAACGAACGTACTTTTCTAGACTCCTGACGTCACCGGGCTACGCAGGGGGAAGCCGACTCCACGCGACAGGAGTAGAGAAGATGGCGACGGTTGTAGTGTCAGCGGAGTAAGCGCCCTAGCGTGATAGGTACGTCTGAATTTTTTTTGAAAATAATAATTTAAAAAAAGTGTTAGTTTGCCTTTTTAAAACGCACCCGATTTCTGCGCCGTGGCCATTAAGCTGTAAACGTGACTCAGAGGGCAGTATCAGTCACGGATAGTGATGTGTGCTGCCGTGTAAGGTCGCTTTGACATGATCCTTATTGTACCGGTGGTGGTAGCTCAGCTCGGCTGCCTGGCTCTGTGGACCTGGCTGCCGGCTGTGTCGCTCACCCGAGAGCCGACGTGCTGTTGTACTGGGTAATACCGGGGTGTCCAACGCCGGCCGAAGCTGCAGCATCCCCCCCCGCCCCCCTTCGCGGTCAATCCCGGAGCTTGGTGGGCGCTCACGGTGCGCGTTTCTCGTAAGCCCCCCTTTCCGAAAATACAACTAACGGACGTCGCCAACAAACCCGAGCGGGGGGGGACTACTCGGCTTCGCCTCCCGAAGCGTGTCCGGGTCAGTTTACGGGTTACGGCGCTGCCCGTCGGATAGGAGCAGCCAGGGTGGGAGGTGGGTTCCCCTGCAGTTAATAATAGCCCGTGTTTATACACAGCGCTGCCCGCTTTCCCGTTTTGTTCGCCTCCACCGCGGCTGGCCGTGTTGCTGCTTCAGAGTTGCCGTTTGATTCGCGGGTTTCGGTTGAAAAAGGCTCCTTGTCGTCCGGCTTTCACTGGCTGGCCTCTGAGAGAGGGGGAGACCGGACTGTCACACGGACGCGCTCGCCTTCGTTTTGGTGCCTTTAGAAATAGAACCACATGGACCGTCCGGCACTCCCGGCCTAATCCCCACCACGGCTTTCTGTCTAATTAAGACGAAAACACGACCAGCTCTTCAGTGTTTGTGAGGTTTAAATTATGTAGGTGGATGGAAATAAACAATAAATAAGGTCTAAAATTAAAAATCTGGTTAGTAGAATCTAATAATAACTTCAATTTGGAGCCGATGACTAAAAGAGTGATTTAACATGTTGTTATGAGAATACTTTTATCCATTTAACTTACTCTGTTATTCTGAAAGAGATTTTGGCTCAATTTTTTATTGGTGCCCAGTTTTATGACTTAATATTGTAGCTTGTGGCAACCAGGCTTTATATGGCTTAATATTCCACATGGATTTTTTTTTTGTTTGCTTCCACAGCTTTTGTTAATGCTTTCAGGAGCTGGCACTGAGTACATTGAAATGGTGTATTTTGTAAACTGTTCAGATTCCCCCGGAGTGTATATTTCTCAGAATCCCCGGGATTTATTTGCTGCTGGATTTCAATGCCAGATCTTCCCAAGGCCTCTGGAATCTTGTGATTTTACCAGTTATTCCTGAGGGCATTGTGGTAAATCATGGATTGTGTGTTCCTAATATATCAGCACCACAAGCAAGAGGATGTTGTCATAAAATGAAAAATGGTGGAGCTGAGAGAGCATAGCTCTCCTGCTCTGTCTCTGTGTCACTCTAGACGTGGGGCTCAGTGTGTGTCACCCTGTCCTCAGACAATGGGGCTGAGCTCCATCCCTGGCAGCCCCATTTTACACCATTGGCCCCCCTTTTGTTAACTGAGTAGAAAGCCGCCCAACTCAGAGGCCTGAGGTGGTCGGGGGAGATTCCGACCTTTTCAGGGGGCTGTGTGCCCAGCGAGGGATTAAATCACGTGGGATCATAAGGGACGTGTGTGTGTGTGTGTGTGTGTGTGTGTGTGTGTGTGTGTGTGTATTATGGCTAATCTTCTGCAAGAACTGCTTCCTAGAAATGTCAGAATTGTTCTTGAAAACTGCCTTGCGGAATACAGGAAAATCATTTTGAGATTATATTTCTCAGAAATGGAATTGGAAAATGCCCATGGCTTAATTACACCCCTGAAGAGTGCTGCAATTTTCTGTTCTCGGAGAACCGCTTTAGTATCTGCTGCCATGGAACGAGACATTTTTTTTTTTTTTTTTTAAAAGTTTGATTCTTAAATATCAGTTTTTCCCTCTTTCTCCTAGATAAAATGCTGTGGGCGGGTCCTGTTTCACAGCTTTCCCCAGTTGCCATGGTGATCTGAAACCGGAGTGGGCGGCAGGCACGTGATGGACCGGTGCAAGCATGTGGGCCGACTGCGGTTAGCCCAGGACCACTCTATTCTGAACCCGCAGAAGTGGCACTGCGTAGACTGCAACACCACAGAGTCTGTGTGGGCCTGCCTGAGCTGCTCGCACGTGGCCTGCGGCCGCTACATCGAGGAACATGCGCTCCGCCACTTCTTGGAGAAGCGCCACCCAGTGGCCTTGGAGGTCAATGAGCTGTATGTCTTCTGCTACCTGTGTGACGACTATGTGCTGAATGACAATGCCACGGGTGACCTTAAGCTACTGCGTGGCACACTCAATGCCATCAAGAGCCAGCGCTACGAGTGCACAACACGCAGCGGGCGCACCCTGCGCTCAGCGGCTGCTGTAGGAGACGACGTCCCCCAGGGCGGTGCTCAGGAGTTGCTGCTCAGGGACGAGGACCGCATGTTCACAGCCCTGTGGCACCGGCGCCGCGCACTTATGGGCCGGGTGTTCCGCTCGTGGTTTGAGCTGACGGAAGGAGGGCGTCAGCGGGCGGAGGAGGAGCGGCAGCAGGAGGAGGCAGAGGAGCGTAGGCGGGAGGCTCAGGACCGGCGACAGCAACTGAAGCGAAGGCGCCGGGAGGTCCTGCGGGCCGCTCCGCCCCGGAAGAGCCGCCGCCTCCTTCAGCAGCAGCACAGTCGAAGGTCTGCGGGCAGGGTTGCAGTTCCCAGGGCTGTCCGCTCTGGAACCATCAAGACCTCAAAGAGCCCCAGAGTGCTCAAATCCTCACCCAGGAGGGGGAGGGCCACTGCAAAGCCTATGCCGTTCCCGGCCCATTCAGGCAAAACCAAAACGGGAAGCAGAGCTGCCAAAGGCCCGCCCTCTGTTCGGTCGGCGAGCCCTCCCCCCAAGGTGGGTGACTCGCCCATCAAGCGGAGGCCCACGGTGACCCCAGGCGTGACGGGGCTGCGTAACCTGGGCAACACCTGCTACATGAACTCCATCCTGCAAGTGCTGAGCCACCTGCACATCTTCCGGGAGTGTTTCCTGCAGCTGGATCTGAACCATGCGCTGGAGCTCCTGGCCAACGCCGTCAACGGGCGGTTGGTGGTGCGAGGGGGGGGCACAAAAGGCACGCACCTGTCGCTGGGACCCACCGAGATGTCGGCGGTGGCCCCCCGCAAAGGTTCGTTGTTGGGCTCGGGACTGAGTGGCGGTGCCTCGCGCTCCCGCAGCATGGAACTGATCCAGCCCAAGGAGCCTAGTTCCAAGCACATCTCCTTGTGCCATGAGCTGCACACCCTCTTCCAGGTGATGTGGTCGGGGAAGTGGGCGCTGGTGTCGCCCTTCGCCATGCTGCACTCTGTGTGGCAGCTGATCCCGGCCTTTCGCGGATACGCCCAGCAGGACGCCCAGGAGTTCCTGTGCGAGCTGCTGGACAAGGTGCAGCGCGAGCTGGAGAACACGGGCACCTTGACGCCCGCCAACGTGCCGGCCAATCAGAGGCGGCTCATCAAGCAGGTGCTCAGCGTGGTCAACACCATCTTCCACGGCCAGCTGCTCAGCCAGGTATGAGAGACTCTAACCTCCCTCCCCTCTGCTCTCAGACCTCTTTCTTTCTGGAAACGTGTGTTTGGCTGCAATTTTGGCATCGGCCTGGTTTCATGTTTCTTATCGCCCTTCATTTCTGTTTTCTCTTGACTTCCACCAATAAAATGAAATGAAATTGCCGCTACTCCAGACTGTGCAATAAACAAGACCAAAGGACAATAAAAAATTTTGTTGTCCTTTGGCCTTGTTTATCACGGTCATGGTGGTTCCCTGTCCTGTCTGAAGTCACCCCTGCGTTGTTCCATTCCTGCAGTGTCAGTTGGTGTGTTTGACTCTCAGTGACCTTTGAGGGAGGGAGGTGAATGGATACATACAGGCCCTCTGGCCCCCCTGCCAGGTGTGGCTGTTGAAAACTAAGGGGATTAAGAAGCCAGTGAGTGGAAAAAGATTTAAGCTCCACCATGGCTAACTTTGTAACAGGAGTGGTCGTGGCCAGACGGCCAATCAGGCGCAGTTTGTAAAATCAGGTTCACAAATCCAGGCAGGGCATCCGGTGTATCGCCACAGCCAACTCTGACCGCTGCTGTCGCCACACCTCAGTGCGGCCCTGATCTGAGCGGGGAGCTTTAAATGCCTCGGCCTGAGAGGATTATGAAAGTCACCTTCCGCGTTCAAACCCTCCTCGTAATCCTGTTTAACGTTGTTTAAATTTTTTTTTTTTTATTCCCCCTCCATGTGTCAACTATTTTTAGAGATTTAAATCAACCAGCGTTCCTGGAAAGACCTGAAGACTTGCCCGATCAGTCTCCATGACTGGTTTGCAGGTGTTACCTCTGGCTTGTTAAGTCACCTTGACGGTGTTAATTCCATTCGCTCTGCGTAACCTGACGGATTAGGTGGCCCGACAGGGCAAAGTCTTCATAGGACTGAGTGTGTTTCCTGAGAAGCTGTTACTAGTGGAGTTGTGTTGGATGAATCATCATGTGGTGGTGAAGTTTCCACACTTACCTTCTGTTATCCGAGCCTGTGCCGTTAGGTGTGTCTCCTGTAAATGTAGAGGTTGCGTGGGCATATCTGATTGGCGCCCCTCCACCCTCCATACCACACTATCTGCATACAGGGGCTGTGCTGTTGATGGAGGAAGCCCTTTGATGTGAGACTGTAAATAAGTGCGCGTCGTCATGCAGTGTGCGCTTCGTGATGCGTTTCACATGCAGCCGCTGATTCTCAAAAGGCCGTGGCGAGGAGTGTGCTGTTTTGATTGCACTCTTGTGTTTCCTTCCCGCCTGTGATTGGGGGATTTCTGCAAGACTTAGCATGTTGAGGGATAATCGGTCTCTTTACGGCTGTGGTGCGGATGGTTACTAAAAGCAGCCATGGTGCATTCACAGCATGTATGCAGACATTTGAGCCAGTGACTCTGACCACTGAGGTCTGCCTCTTCTTACTGGTCCCGCCCCCCCCTGGACCTTGGTGGTGGGAGTGCTCTTGTGAGGAGTTTGCACTCCGCCCTCATTTGACTGGGCTCCCAGCCCACCCAGGGCCGCTCTCTGAATTTTCACAGGATGACGGCTGTTGTGAGTCGCGTTTCCTTCATCTGTTTTAGACCCAGGAGGTGGGGGGGGAAGGGGGGTTTGGGCCCAGTGTTTGTCTCTGCCACCAGGCAGACACTGCGACCTGGTGCTGATGTTATTGTGGTGCGGGAGGCACTGGGGGGTTTTGGGCCTAATCGCTTGCCGCCGGGGGCCCCTCCTCAGCCATGTCCCAGCTTGTGTGTTTATCCACTTCGCCGGGCTCGCCGCCCCACCAGGCTCCGCTCCCGTTCTTATTCATCTCCCCCGCGCGGCGAACAATGTCTTTCTGGGTTCCCTTCTTTTTCCCCTGAGTCATCCCTCACTGCCTTGTTTTCTTTTTTAAACTCAATCTTCTCTTCTGCTGTTGCCAGTTTTTTTTATTTTTTATTTTTTGCCACGACTTCCCTTAGCGTAAGAAAGTCGGCGTGTGCTTACGGAATGAAAACTGTGCTTCACCGAACGCGCTCTCTGGCATCCCGCGCCTGGCCGAATGCCTTTGGCCGCGCTCGACTACCTGGCTAGCGGCACGCGGCGCGAAGCGTGCGCTGGTGGGGCGTAACGGAAAGTTGGGTTCTCCTCTTGCCTCCAAGTAGTGGGGGGGGGGGGGGCTTTCTCTGAAAACAGCCATTCCTGACAGGGTCTGCATTGCGTAATAGCGATAAGGGGGTGGGAATCTTCTTAGTGCTTTATTACACTGCATCCAGCCCTTGCCCCCCAGTGTAGGTGTTGTAACATAGGAGGTTGTACCACTTTATTGCAAGGACACACTCGGTGGTAACTGTAGGAAAACATTGAATATTTCATATTGTTGCCCAAAGAGGGATGCACTATAGCTGTTTATCCAGCTGAATGCCTGAGGAATTCAGGATAAATACCTTAAAGGTTCTACCCCAGGGCCCTGTTTACGAGTTTGCATGATGAGTCCAGTTGCTCTGGCACCAAGCTGGCTGGTACCGCCTCCTCCTGTCTGTTTAGAAACATCAATGCAGGCATGTTGACATGAGTTGGTCCCAGACCCGCGTGACCCAGTTCTGGGTATGTGATAGATGCACCTGCTAGACCAGAGCTCGGGGTCTTCAACAGAGGGCCCTCTGTCTCTGTGTGAACAGAGAGGTGGGGAGGTGGGTGCAGCTTTGCAGCGACTGGGCCCTGGAGGAGAGGCTCTCTTTACCCCCCACCATGTGTCTTGGGCTGCAGGTGTTCCAATGTGAAAGTGTGTGTGAGGACGGGGGGTGTGAGCTTGAGTTTATGGTGAAGGCCTTACAGGAAACCGCTCTCTCTCTCTCTCACTCCTCATTTCTTTCTGCTTGCTTTATTTCCAGTTTGAAATACTCGCATCCTTTCGTGCCCAGATGAACCAGTTTGTCTCATAAGGAGTTTGGCCAGCCAATGCTTCTCGGTTTGTCCTGTCGTCTTTTTTGTCCGCAGTCCTTGTCACAGTCCATCTTTATTGTTCCCCCCCACCCCCCTCCCAGGTGACCTGCCTGTCCTGTGACAACAGGTCCAACACCATCGAGCCCTTCTGGGACCTGTCGCTCGAGTTCCCCAAGCGCTACCACTGCAACGGCAAGGAGACCAAAGAGTCGGCGGCTCAGTACTCCTGCCACCTGACGGAGATGCTGGCCAAGTTCACCGAGACTGAGGCTCTGGAAGGAAATATCTACGCATGTGAGCTGTGTAACAGTGAGTGTCAGACCCCTGGGGTCCCGGTGTGTCCTCCTTCCCGCTTCTCAGTGAGGCCAGCTGAACTCCTACCCAGTCCTGTAAAGGTCTCTCCCAGTTCTCTCCCAGTCATGTGATCTGGAAAGACCACATACACTGGGGTTCTGTGGGATGTGACACTGTGTCTTCGGCCACTAAGGTGTAAACAAGCAGAACAGCATGTTTACGTTACATTGAAGATCAATTTACAGAACAATCGAGGACCGAATTCACAAAGACCAGCGTCAGTAAGAGCAGAGTTTGAAAGATTCCGTTTTATGGAGCTTTCTGGATTTGTACCGGACCCAGGTTCTCTTAGCACGGGCCTGATGTGCCGTCTCTCCTCCATTTGTCTTTCAGACAAACGGCGGAAGTTTTCCTCCAAGGCCCTCGTGCTCACGGAAGCCCGGAAGCGACTGATGGTGCATAAGCTGCCTCAGGTGCTCCGGCTGCACTTGAAGCGCTTCAGGTAGGTGTCCAGCTCCCCGACCACGCGGCACCAAGCGTGAACGCGGCGCCGGTCCTGACTCACCCCCTTCATGCCCGTCACATGTTCTGTGATTCTCAAAATCTGTGCCCCTCTCTTGCCCAGGTGGTCCGGCCGAAATCACCGGGAGAAGATCGGCGTTCACGTCTGCTTCGACCAGGAGCTGAACATGGAGCAATACTGCTACCAGGACCCCTCACCCTACCCCCCCAAGCACAATGAGCACTTCCTGTACGACCTGTCTGCTGTAGTGATGCATCATGGGAAGGGGTTTGGTTCTGGTCATTACACTGCTTATTGCTACAACACGGAGGGAGGTAAGCCTGACTGCCCGTTTGGGAGGATTAATTGTTTTTTATATATACATTTATGTAAATATAATTGTATAGACGCTACTCTACTTACTCTCCATGAATGAGATACATTCTAAACGGCCGTTCGTAATTTTAAATGTTCGTAAGTCGTATACACAAGTACACAGAACTAGGATACTGGGAGTACGCACGCTACACTGCTGCGCGGCGGGATTAGCGGCCAGAAGTCGTGCTAGGAGGAATTGGTGCGCAGAAAAAAAAAACTTATGTTGCAGACAGGAAATGGGAGCCCAATGAACATAATTTGAACTTCTTTGTTCATATGTCTGAAAGTTCGTATGTATAGTATTTCCTGTACTTAAGGGTGGGTCTGTCTGTGTTGAATTTATGGCTGTGGGGTTGAAATGCCAAGTTTTTACTCTGTGCCCATGCGATACCCACAATGCAATGCGGATACCCTTTCCCTGCAGGTTTCTGGGTGCATTGTAACGACTCCAAGCTGAACGTGTGCACCGTGGAGGAGGTGTGCCGGGCTCAGGCTTACATCCTCTTCTACACGCAGAGGGTCTCTCAGGACAAAGGCAGGCCTCTGTAGGAGTGGGGTTCATTCTCCTCTTCCTTGTCGCGCTGCCTCTGGCGAAGGCCCCTTGGGTGGGGTGGGGGTTTGTTTAAATCCTCATCCCCACCTGCCCACCATCACTCAGCAGCTGAGCACCAGCAGCCTCTCTGGAAAGAGTCCCACCCCCTGACTGTTTCCTGCCAAAGGAGGAGTGTTTCCATGGCAACATCAGGACTCTTTCCTTGATTTTTTTTTTTTTTTTTTTGTACACGAGCTGGATACTGAAAATGTTCTGTTCTTGTTTCATTTATCTTTGTGAATTCTTGTACATGATGTTTATAAGGTTTTGTATTAAATTTGTAAACATTTTTATTGGTATAAATAATGTACAGTTTTTTGTCCCCCGTCCCAAAAGACTAGAGTTGTTTGAGCATTCTTTGTGGAAATTTGATATTGATGTTTTCACCATGGTTGGACGTTTGTGTTTTTTTTTTTTTTTTTTTTTTTTTTTCCCCTTCTCTCTTGTCGTTAATGTTGTTGGCTCTAGTGACGAGTACATGGACATATGGAGATCTTTGCCTTTCAGCCCCACATCCGTGTTAACTGTGAACAGACTTGCCATAGGGCTTGGGTTGCAGCTCGGTCCAGGGTGATGCTTTTTAACACCGCCCAACCTGCAGGTGGCGCGCCGTGCGTCAGAGCACTTCAATTTCAAGGGTTAAATGTAACCTTCCATGCCCCATGTTTAAAAGGATGCCGGTTCCATTTAAACACGCCCGCCCTCCAGGTTAGAATGTATTTACGATTAGAAGAACGGGTTTTGTTTTTAATCATTAGATTATGTGGTGGAGAGAGGGTGAAATCACGTTCCTCGGGTTTTCTTCAGGATGTTGAGTATGTTCAGATCCCCAGCTGAATGTTCCTGAATGGTGCACAGCTTCAGGAACACGACCCGTTTACAGCCATTCGGGTAGGACGGTGCCATCCACCTACATTTTATACAAGTATTTGTGCCGTGAGGAGAGGTTTCGTCATCAACAATCAAGCTGCCTGCCTCCTAATTGTCCCTCACGACGGGTTACTGGCCGGCTCTGAGGTTGGAGATGCTGCTTCTAGGTCGGACACTTTTATATTTTTAAAGTGCTCTTAAAATGGTTTTGTTGTAGAGGTAGCAATAACAGGAACCTTGAATTGCCAAAAAAAACAGTTTGTTAATATTGAAGTTAGAATTCAGATTCTACCAGAGAGGTGTTGTGGAGAGATGTTCTGTTATTTACAAATGTGATATTTGTGACTTGGATTGTTTTAGAAATCATGTGCTCCTTGTCTGGGAGTATCTCGTCAGAAGCCGATATCAAAAGCAGCCTTTGTTCACCAGATGGGGACAACACGCGTTGTCAGCAGCAGTGACGGTGCACGGGCCGGAGGAGTGAACATCACATGCCACGTCCATGTGTGAATACATAGAATGTATGGCTTAAGGATGATTTGCCAGCGAGCAAATGCCCTTCGCTTGTCAAACTGCGTTTCTTTTTTCTTATGGGAAGAATCAAAGCACGACATTGCTGCTTGTCTTTATCTTTGAGTGTTTTTTTTTTCCCCAGATGTAAATTTATGGCAGTAATACTATGCAAATTGTTACCTCAATTTTTAGAGATTTACCTCAATAAAATGAGAATATTTTTTCATTTTTTTTAACAAGGCTCCTGTGTTTTTGTATTCAGAATGCTTGCTTACCCTTCATCAGCATTTCCTATTAAATTACAGAAACTTGGAAACCCATTCCTTCTACACTCACCTCTATCTGGTGGTAGCCTTCTGATTTGCTTATGCTCTGCAGCTGTCACTGCGCGCCCGAGGCTCACCGCTGGCCTTTTTCCGGGCGGAGCCGTCCTTAACTGGAGAGAAGCCGAGTGACTTCAGCCTTTGCAATGATCTCCCTTCATGCACTGATCTCGCTGCTTTTTATTAAATGTCACTTTTGAGTCCCGTCTCCTTGTCCTGAACTGATGTGCTGTATCTGAACAAAATCACATGAGTGTAGCAAACCACATCCAAACTGAATAGACTCTGCCCCAAAAGGCACTTTAAGCACCAATATTTCTCATATTATGAGCAGTGATGTGTAAAACTGAATTTCAGAAAAGGAGGGGGGGGGGTCCATACTTCTCCACTTCCTAGCCTGTGTTTCTCTTCCCCCTTAGCCCCACCCCGAGGGAAAGCTTCCTCTAGTCCAGTGAATCACAACCTGTGGGTTTCACTGCATCTTTCAACACATTACAAAACTCAGGTTCAATGACGTCTTGTGCCCTCAGAACAGTATTACAACAATGTGAACAATGTGAAATCTTCACGCATTAACAACCCATAACAAGCATTTCTGAGTACAGTAAAGGCGAGTCTACTATTAGCAACTATGCTGTTTGCTAAACATTTATCATTGGATCATTTAAAGGACAAAAGTCAACACAACAGCCTAACTTCCTCATACTGTCATAACCACAAAGCCTGCAGGCTTAAGCTGATAAACATTAAATGCTTCACACATACTGCTTTAAGCATGACTTCCAAACAGGAAATTCTGCCACCACCTGGTCAGTAATGGAATTTATAAGGAATTAATAACTAGACGCATCATCAGGGAAACAGGATTCCTGCTACAGCTCCCACTGGATTTTCCATAGGCACTGACCATTAAGAAGCAATTTGGAAACAGTAAAGGTTAACTTTTATATAACTTTATTTTTCTACAAAAACATTTCAGGGATTCGAAAATGAAGAACTGCATTGGGCACAGAGGTCAGAATCAGACATTTCAAATATTTCTCCAAAAAAAAAAAAAAAAAAAAATCCCAATATAAATACAGAACGGAGGAGCAGGCTGCAGATTTTTAATAACTTTCAGGCCAGAGAGCCTTCCGCTTTCGCTAGAAGCCAAGCTTGCAGCCGTGATACAATTTCCCCCGGAGGGGGTGGATTTCGTAATGTCACCGAAGCGTGTCTTGTAAAAAGCGACTGAACAGATTTTCAGGATGCGGCCACTCCGTTTCACTGGGACTCTGGTTCAGCAGGCCGCTGCACCAGAGGGACGGCGAGGCAGCGCCGCCCTCGGCAAAGCGAGAAGTGAGAACAAAGCAAGCTCTTGTTAAATGCGTTTATTTTTAATACATTTTTGCTTTTTTTTTAGTGCACGTATGACATTTCGGTTTGTGGCGGGGTTCATCGGTGGTCAGTAGTCGTCTCCCCGGCTGACCACCTCCTTGCAGGTGGGCCGGAGTAGGATAGTGTGCTCAAACTGTGCTGTGTAGCACCCCTTGGTGTCGCACAGTGGGGGGTACGGGTCCACGATGCCCAGGTCACACAGGTTCTTCAGAGCCATCAGGTATTTGCTCTCTCCGAGGCGATCCAGCCAACGCCGGCAGAAGGCCAGCGTCCCGAAGTTCTCGTTGATTACGTTAAGCAGGTGCTTAGCCCTTGGGAGTCTGTGGGGATGGGGGGGGGCATGTGGTGAGGTAACTAAAGGGGAATCACACTGGGCACTCTGGTGCACTCTATTTATTAACCTGACATTTAAATATATAGCAAATGCTTTTGTCCAAAGCGACGTACAAATCGAGGCAAGTGGTACATCACAAGTATTCCTGTTGTCAAGGAATCAACAAGGCACAAGCGCAGCTAGGCTGAGCTTACAGCGAATGCCGAGGTGCAACTGCAAAGCAGTTTTGGAGCAGAAACTACACACCAGTAACATCTACACAACAACTATTAAAGGACCTAATCAGTCAAAGGGCCAGTAAAGGCAACAGCACTCAAGGAACAGAGGGATCAGGCATCTGTTTGACATTAAGACTCGATTCCAGAGTCAACCATCTTTCTCTATTCAGCATGTGCACTGATCCGTACGGCCCTCTGACACACACACACACACACACACCCGCTGCATGATGGGACACAGGCAAGCCAATCCACCAACCTGATTGGAACGTGTCCGACGTCGAAATTCTTCATGTAATGGGAGCATTCCATGTCATCATGCACCACGCCCTTGCCTGTGCTTCCGAACGTCTCGATGGCATATACCTCCCCCTCCTGTGGGAGGGGCCTCGGTTAGGGGCAGGGCGGACACAAGTACAACAGCCAAACGGCAACTACCTCCCTCAATGGAGTGTCCGTAAGCATCATAATAATCATTTGCAGAATGTGTGACGGTATTTTTTGTTCCTTCATCTG
The DNA here is from genome assembly GCA_026779585.1 of Mormyrus proboscirostris. NCBI lineage: Eukaryota > Metazoa > Chordata > Actinopteri > Osteoglossiformes > Mormyridae > Mormyrus > Mormyrus proboscirostris. Next base: position 21,030,814 of record JAODKF010000068.1, read on the forward strand.
TTGGGGGGGCATAAAAAAGCAAGATATTCATTGTCTCGTCATCCCTTGATGCGTGATATCTTTCCATTGCTCCATCTTCTCTTGAGAATTAGGCTAAAACGTCAGAATCCCTTTCACAGGAGAGAGTACAGTACTGTACAACGTACCTCATTATTACCGCATGCACTGTTAATACCGTTTCATTATGCTTATCAGTTACCAAATACGACAATCATTTTATATATGGGGTCTCTGGATGGCTCGACATCCATGGTTTTGGCTCTCTGCGGTAGGTCTTAGTACGATTCCCCGCTGATATGGGAAGGCTAGTGTACACAGGAAAACTTAAAAGCAAGTTTACAGCGTTTGCATGAGGATTATATAATCGCGCCCTGGCACGTTTATATGGCCGCATTTACTTTTCTTCTTTTAAGACTTCCAAAACAAAATGTAATATGACTGCCGTTTCATTCTTAAACATTCTAAAAATGACATTTCAGCCGCAGGCTCGCTTTTGATCCACTCTGCACAGTAAGCAGGAGCCTGAGCCAGCAGCCGCCTCTGCCAATCCTTGGCACCCACCCTGCGATCACTACGGCGCATTTAAAATGGAATTGCGCCCAATGGGATGTGTAATATGCAGGTCAGAGAGCACAGATATTAGAGTAAGCATGTTAGCATTAGCCAGCTAGCCGCTGTTTTATTCGGGCTCCGAGTGGGTCAAAGCAGCCTTGGGCTCTGGCTGACCAATCACAGCTGCTTGCTCTGATGACCACTGGCAGGCTTCATAATACTTGGGGGAGTTTTTCCTCCCATTAAAAATGAACCTCCCCAAGTATACTACGGCCTATTAAACTAACCCCCTCCGTCACCCCGAAATTTCTAAGCACAGCCTTGTTCAAGCCAAATATGTAAAACGAAGATGTATATATAAAAATTGATCAAGCAAGAAATTAACTATGATTACAGCCGGCATCAATTTCTGCTGACACATCAATAACACCGGGCACCCCTGATCTGTGCCTCTCTCTGAAACATGCCAGTCGACAGCCACTTGAATTGTTTCACCCATAAACCCCTCAACCATAAAAAACACAAATTTTCAGATTTTCCACAGCATTGCTGGCCTAACACCCACCTCCATCCTTGTGGCCTCTCCACCCTTGACAATGGGGACAGTCTTGCCGGCGTGTATCCTGTACTGTCCGATGGAGTGGCCATTGAGATTCCGAATAGGCTTCACTGAAACACAAAGGGGGAGAAATATCCCTGACGCAAGCGCAACATCAGCCGGGACAAAAAGATCTCAGTACAGGCAAGAGCCACAACAAAAGCTGTTCAGTAGCTCACAAAGGCTCAACGTTTGGCTTCCTGAGAGCCTAATCAGGAAGGGGAGGGGCGGCAAAAACCTACAACACCCTGCATTTCCCAACCTCTGTACCTTGGTAGGTTTTGCCGTCGATGTCCACTTCGTAAGACTCCATAACCTCCTGTATCTGTTCACCGACGTCACAGAGGCGAACGTCGATTCCAGCACACTGAGTGGGAAAGAAAAACACCAATTAGAAAATGTAAATATGACACTGATATAAGTACGGGGTGGTTGGTGAAAGAGACTCCGAGTAGATCTATCTGGGTAAAAGGCCCCAAAAGGTCACGCGGCACTAGCGATTGAGGCCTGTGCAGGGCACTCGCGGCCTACCTTAATTCCAGTATTGGTGGCATCTTTCACGGCTTCCAGCAGCTTATCATACTTTGGGTTGAAGGTGACGGTAAAGGCACAGTCAATGATTCGACCTGTGAGATTAAGGACAGGTTAGAGAGACATAAAGCATTAAACAAAACCTCTTACTCTCGTACACACCTTCGATCAGATCTAACAGGCCTGATTAACCAGCGGGGGAAGTTCTCAACCAGGCATAAAGTGCCAGCCTGAACCCACCGCGGACCCAGGACTCACCGTTGATGTGCGTGCCGAAATCGATCTTGCAGACGTCGTCATACTGCAGCACGGTGGTGTCGCCGGCATTGGGGGTATAGTGGGCGGCGCAGTTGTTTAGGGAGCAGCCAGTAGGGAATGCCAGGCCGGCATTGAGCCCGTTCTCCTTTATCAGCTTCCGGGAGCAGTCCTCCAGCTTCTCGCTGCCGGCCGTGTCAAAATGGTGGGGGGAGAAGCACGAGCGGACAAAGAGAAGAGATGAAAACACTGGAGAGGACTGCTACTGGAGCTCAGAAAACAACATCTCTCCCCAGCTGCAAACCAAAGCATGACATGTGTAACAGATGACCTGCAAAGCAACGTGGGGACAGCGAGACTCACCAGATCTCGATCATGGTCAACCCAGGCTTAATCCAGCTCATGACGTACTGTCGGACCTGCCGGTGGGCCTCGGCCGCCTGCCTGAAGTCGTTCCACACCTCCTCGTTGGCCTTGTCCAGGACCTTCTTCTCCTCGCTGGTCATTCGCCATGCCGCGGTGCGCCTGCCAGTCAGGGGAGAACCCACGATGCATTTCAAAGCAGTTCTGAACAGAGGCTCAGATCACATCAGGGAGCTTGTTGTTAGTTACATTAGCGTTTGGCTCAAGCTGAATGCTATCCACTGGGATAAATACTGCAGGCGCCAGGCTGGAGTCAGCAACCAGCCCCCTGGATTTACAAGCGAGGTGTGTACGTGCTATAGACATCTAGTAACAATCTGGCTACGTTACAGCTCAGGTCTCAGAAACAAGGTGCTCATTATAGAAATCGCCCTGGGAGAAGACCAGTAAAAGAGAATTTACCGCAATGTCATAACCACCGGTGTAACTCAAAATTAAGGGCTCACGGATCTCACCCATCCTGTGTCGAGGGATATTCACATTCCTGCCCCTTTTGGTAAACCCCACTCGGGTAGAGGTCGCAGATGGGGATAGAAGGAGGGTCGGTCTGTCCTTTGGCTGTACGAAGACAGAGGCAGAGCTAATGATGTAACATGTAAACATTCTTCCTTTACATGTGAAATGTATTCAAGCAGAAGTTCTGCAAGTTAGAGATCCCCTGCTCATGGCTGCATCAGCTGATGCTTTTTAACTAGTGACGGCTATTTTGAAATCTCACACCGATAACGATTGCTTGGGAGGTTCTGCTTAAATAAGTTTAAAGGGACATTCCACCCAAATAGATTTTAAAAGAAATTAATTACATTCCAAAAATATGAAAAAGTATTTCTTGGTAGGAAAACACCAATTTTAGCATTCAACAGTCCCAGAGCACTATATAACTGTATATAATGCCATATATTTATAACATTTATAACAGAGAAGGGCTGATCATCAAGTGTAATCTTCCAAGTAATATCTTTTGATTTCGCACTGTCTGCACTGAATTTTCGTTTGCTAGATCTTCCTCTGGAAATTTTAGCAGAACACAGCCCGCAAAAAGCAATCGTAATGATTTTTCCAACATTAAAATAACTGCACACAGCAGAAAGTGTTCTAACTGTTCAGTATGCGGGTGTGCAAAGTGATATAGGTCACCATTTTACAGAGAATAAATATCAGTTCATTTCTAATCATTGGTCCATGGGTGAATGTTGCTGCATCAGCCGATATAATTGGTGCATCTCTATTTTTAACGGAGCTGAGAATCTAACATCGGATGAGTATTTAACACACTGGTGCCACTGTACGTACCACCAACTGGTTATCAGCTTACGGTGGGGCGTGTCCTTTTCAAATTGCTTTCAGAACCACAGATCACAAACCAGTGACTGTAACCGCTCCATTATTTGGAAAAGGATGGTTGGG
>JAODKF010000068.1:21034679-21076902 GCA_026779585.1 Mormyrus proboscirostris
AAGTCGGGTATCCGTAACACCCATACTGAGGCGAGTTGTGGCACCAGTGTACGTACCACAACCTGGTTATCAGCTCAGGGAGGGGCGTGTCCTTTTCAAACTGCTTTCAGAACCACAGATCACAAACCAGTAACTGTAACAGCTCCTTCATTTGGAAAGGGATGGATGGGGGGGGGTTCACAGAGAGATACACAAGCATCTTACGTCCTCTCTTCTTTTTCTTTTTCTTCTTCTTCTTCCCAGCAGAGTTCTCTCCTTCTTCTCCGTCTGTGGAGAACATGGTATTCAGACTCACAGGGCGATGGCGCTATCGACACGGAAACCGATGCAACAGAACGGGCGGACACGGGCCGGGGGCACAGTACCATCCTCGCCGTCCTCCTCTCTCTCCTTGTCCTCGATGACTTGCTTCTCCAGCTGCTTGGTCACGCTGCTCACCCCCCCGGCAATGCCTACACCGTCTGCCTCACTGCTTGCAGCTGCAGGAATCAGACAGAAGGCTAATGGGTTGATACCACACATCCTCATTAGGCTGACGACACACTGCTTATAATGGGGCAACCCGCACACTTCCCACATCTGGATAACTCACTGTTAAAACAAGTATCATTCATTCATCACAGAGGCCTTCAACTGGTCATACAACATTAATAAAGAGATGGCATTTCCCCCAGATCTCCTCTACATTTTGCAACAAGAGGACGAAACATACTATGGGGCATCCAGCTATTGAGTAATAGAAATTGTAATTGGCCATGTCGCCCACATAGCATAGAATTAATCAAATTCGTTCATTGTCCTCCTGTTACTGTAATGACTGGGGAACCTGTGATTGTTCGGCGGAGCACCTCCAACCCCACCTAGCAGACACACATAGGAGGTGATTGAGGTATGGATTGATTCTGATCGTGTGTGGACTAATCATCCCAAGAGTGCCAAGGTTGAACTGCACACACACGTTTTTCTAGGATCACTTATATAACTTGTTTCCCATGAATAACTTGATTCTCACAGAAAGGGCTAGGACACCTACCTTGTCTTTCTCTGGGCAAAAAAGGGGCGCGTATCTAGTCTCAAAACGTTTCGTAACCACAAGCGCAAATAGCCTCACCTGGACAGGAATTGGAGACTGAAGAGTGCATCACCTGAGGGGAGGGGTAAGCCTGGCCAGCTCGCCCCCTGCCGGCACGCTCATGGTTTAATATAAAGGAGGCGTGCAAAGTATGGAACAGTCTTCCTGCTAGTGTAGCGGCAAGCTAAAACCCTGGGTTTCTTTAAATAAGAGCTAGAGAAGATTTTAACAACTCTGAGCTTTTAGTCAAGTTCTCCCCAAACGAGCTTGATAGGCCTCTTCTTGTTTGTAAATTTCTTATGTTTTTAAGGGGGGAGATCTCAGTACTGATCGGAGCTCAGCCGTGGGATAGAGCACGCATCGCCCGGCACATTCTCAGTACTGATCGGAGCTCAGCCGTGGGATAGAGCACGCATCGCCTGCCACTTTCTGGGGACTCATGTGTTGGTCTCCTGCCAGGACTGAAAGGAGCTCCCTAGTCCGTGTGTGAAGGTGGGGGATGAGGGCACAACCGAGTGTTAATAGCTTTGGAGCTGCTGATGTATTTTAATTATTAAAGGGACGACTTACCAATGCTTATGATATTTCCTAATTATGTATCACTTTGGACTACTTATCAATTGTTATATTTCATAATTTTGTATCGTTTTTACCGAAGCGTGCCTGTTTGTTCCTTCGAGAGCCCTATATCCCCCTCTCATATTAAAACACTAGTGCATAAAGAGCACCAGCCTGAGAGGCGTTTTGCTGGGCTATAACCTTGGAGTAACACACTACTGCGCAGGCGTATTCTGCTCCCCAGCTGGAAAACGCCAGCAGCTTGGAGACAGCAGTCTTTCTGGTTTCCAACTAAAGTAAAAAAAAATACACACCATGGAGTTGACCTGGGTAAAATACACTGCAGTCCAGGCACCAAACTAGCCGTGTTAGCTTAGGCAGGCAATAATCCAACTAACTATACTAATGCTGCCCTTTACTTGGGGTAGATTAACTTTCACTGCCATGCTTGACGTCTATGCCAAACGGCACAGTGGACTTAGACCGCTAGCTGATGTTAGTTTTCAGATGTTAGGCGCAGGTCTGACCGTCAGACTGCATGAAACGAATACGCAGGTTGTAGGTGCAAACGGCTTCAGAACCGCCCCGACATTTAACGGCAGACATTTATAGGGCTGCTGTTGGTTAATTTTACCGAGTGTGGATATCGGGCGCTCACGCAAGACGGTATTCTTTCGCACATGGCAAGTCCAGAAATTTGAACAGTTAATTTCTACAATTTTAACAATCGACGAATCGGTTTAATAACATATCGAGCATTTTCTTTGTACTATATAAATGTCAGGGGATTTAAGCAAACTCTTCTGTGTGATATACATCTTGGCGTAAGAAAGTGCGGCCTTCAGCACTCACCAACGCGGCCTGTCCCTGAGGCCTCCTCACTTTGGGTCGCCGGCTTGTTTTTCTTCTTCTTTTTCTTCTTCTTCTTTGCCGTCTCTTCCGAATGGTCCGCGTCTTCTCTCTCGTCGAGCTCCGCGTTCCCGTTCAGAATCTTCTCCTGCTCGGGCTTCACCTCCAGTTGCTGCACCACATCCGCCATGACTGCAGACACCAAAGGGGAAGGGAGGGGGGAGGTGTAGCGACGCGCTGGGAATGCTGGGAAACCCCGACCGGCGAATGACGGAGACACCCGAAACTGAACCGAAGCCGAGCACGAGCACTGCACGAGAAAATAACGGCCTCAGGACTGGAACCGTCTGAAGCCTGATGTCACTTCATCGCCTTTTAGTAGGTATTTTTACTCAAAAATGACCGGCAATTTATCTGCATCCCCTGACGCGTAGACTGAAAACTGACAGTAAGGTTTTACATATGAAAAATATTATCTATGTTATCAAACAAGCAAGCTTAGATGTTTGAGTGTTTTAAAAAACACAGGCGTCGTCAGCAGAGAGGCTCAAATGTCAAAATATTAAAGCATCAATATCTATCTGTGGCCGTCGGTTTCGCACAATATCAGTTTCTGGGCGAGCCTTCGTTGGATTGGATCTTGTGACTGACAGCAAGGGCCATTTTTTTGCTGTGGAAATGCGCAGAACCAGTTCCGCATTGGGGAAAAGCGCGGCTCCGGCACCGCGTTGGTGGAAACGTGGTACAGCAGCAATCCCATCACCACTGGTTTCGACGCCAATTTTCTTTCAGCACTACCGGCAATGACCAGATGGAGGCGCCTATATATATATATATATATATCCGCCTTCTGTGTAAATCCCACATTCATCACGGTCCAATCACTTTCCCAGCGTCATGTAGCCTAGTACGTTAAAAATGTGAGGAATGGAAACTTTATATTCGTATAGGTTGGCATGATGTTTTGACTTTTAATCATGCAGTAGGGATGACTCTTGCACCATTTGATTCAATGTACTCGGAAAACAAGTTGTATCCAAGCAACAAGGTTTTACAAACTAAAAGAGGTAGGCCTAAATGCACCGTTTTCATAAGGGTGTACCAGGTTTTCAGAATCGTAAGAAATTATAACTTATTTCAACTGGTAAAATATTTGATTAGAAAAATGTATTATACAGCTTATTTACAGAACAATGGTAATGTTATTAAATGCAATATTTAAAACCACTTTTATTATGTGAAGTTTTGGAATGGAAGACAGACCTGGACCAATATACTTCTTCGATCAGGTAACATGAAGTAGATATAGTTTACAGTCATAAATAACTATTAACGATTGATTAATAGATATTTCTCTGAATATTTAGCATTCAAGTAAAAACGATAAACGATCAAGATTTTCGGCTGACCGCCCACCTTTTCCTTTACGATACTACTGTAACCAGCCATCTTTTGAATCAGTCGTTAATATGTAAGTATCCGGAGACGTTTGTACGGGATTCCTGCTGCTTGTAGTACATTGTATAACACCCACGTTTATATGATTAGAATATATACCGGAGACAGACTGGATTATTAAAGTATGAATATGTCCCACATGTCGTCTGAACAGGTTGGTCGCCGACGGTGACTCTGAAGAAGAGGAAGACGACGACGGTGAAATGAAGAGAGAAAAACTGAAAAGGGGAATAAAATGGGAAACGCTGCCTAGTACAAAAAATGATCAGGGATTTGTAGGCGCTTGGGGATCTGGGGTGGAGGACAAGGCACATCTGAATGAGCTTAGAAAAAGAGCTGCTTATATTCTTCAGGAGCTGGGAAAGTTGCTTCATCAGTGCGAGACATGCGAGGTAGATTTTTCTTTGCCCCGGGGGCTGATGAATATATTGAATTACACCTGGAATGAGCTGACAGGAGCAGACGCTTATGATAAACGACAGTGGAAATCCCTGGACTTAACAGGTAAGAAAGAGTGCAACCTGAAAGCCGCGTTGGCTTCCGTCGATGCACGTCAGGCGGACGGCTTACAGGTCAAGAAAAAAACCAGAAAGACGGAGGAAAAACTCACGAAAGAAATCGTCCTGGAATCTCCGAGCTTGCAAAACAAGCAAACGAATGCCAAGGCACACAGCTGTGAGTGTTCAACGTGTAGGTGCATTATTACAGAACCTCATTATTCGGTATCATTGCGTGAAAATATTAGCGAAAATGGGTCAATAGTGTTACAATCGCAATTCACATTTTACATCCCGACAGTGTTAATTAAATAACGACTTCGTGGACCCCTCCATCTGAAACGTTAAACATTTATGGCAGGCTGGTTTGTAGGATGTGCTCCAGGGTGGATACCGTTACTGGTTTTACGGCGGATATTATTACCTACTCCATAGTTTTACCACTTACATTATTTATACTTCTTCGTGAAAACAATAAAAACGCATACTATCTACTTGCTTTATGACGAGTGCAGTGCATTGAATGCAATCCATAGGAATTGGTTTGAATGAAATATTTTAAAGTCATATGATGACATTTATGCCGTGATCTGTTGTAAAATTCCTACAGTGATAAAATGTAAACTTTCAATTTCAGCAGAATCATCTGAGGTACCAACCACTATAAGCTTCTCAATAACTTCTGAACTCTGCAGGGATCAAGGTGCAATTTACTATATATTGTTTCCTCTTCCCCTTCATACACAAACACAATACTGCCTCCAGGTTGATGAATACCATATTGTGCAATGCTGTGTCCTCATTCCTCCCGCAGGTTGGCTTATTTACCCAGAGCCGCCGCCTCCCGATGATCCTGATTGGCAGGCACAGTGTCAGTGGGTTGTGGAGAGGCTTCAGCCGGTAGTAAAAGCCATGTGAGTAACATTAATGGTGCATCACACAGGATTTACCTCGCACAAAGACACTTTTTTCTCAGATTTTTCCACAAGTGGTTCTCAATCTCAAGATGTGCTAGATTTTGTCTTGTCTGGACATCGTTTGAAGTATATGGCCACCTTACATTGCGTTACAGCCAGGACAGGGGGCAACTTTGTCTGTCCTGCAAGCTGTCACTAATAATGCAAATAACAGCCATGTTGCTGTAATTTAAATGATCTTATTATTTTATATTGTTAAATGTAACTTCTGTAAATTCTATCTTCATGGGCCCCCAGTTTTCGGGGGCCCCAGGTGGCTGCTTCCCTCACCTTATGGCATGTCCACCGCTGTAGAAAGGAGCTCATTTTTTTCTGATTTACCATATCAGTGTCTGAATCAAGTGTAAAAGGACTGATAAAGTATCTGTCTATATATCTATCTCTCACTCTGTCTGTCTGTCCATTAGTCTGTCTGTCTGTTTAATCATGTAAGTAGAAGTTATCCTGAAATTAAACTTAGCTATTTTTAAATAAGTCCTCTTATTTTCTGCCGATGTTAGAAAGGAGCAAACTGCAGAGCTCAAGGAGCGAGGAATCACCAAGTCACTGGTGTTGCGTCACTATGGGGATGACAGGAAAAGAGGCGTGGTCGGTTGCAGAAGGGGAGGCGTTCCCTTCTGTGGTCCTCCTCCACTCCCCCAGATGGTCCAAGAAGAACCATCACTACCAAAGCTGTACTACAGAACCGGCGACGGGACCTCCTTCATCTAGTGTCCTTTCTGTATTTCGGTTTTGGTTTCCCTGTCATTTATGAAAAAATATCTGTATTGGGTCGGGTCTTTATTCCAAAATCAAGTGCAGATGAAGGACAGAGCCGGCTTTAAAGGGGCAGTGTGCATGTATACAGTGCTAGTACTTGTTTTAAGGGGTGACGTATCGTGTGGCAAAAATAACACTTCTGAGGGGGGCATCTTTGTGTGTAGCAGGCCTTGGGGGGCCGAAAGAGTGCTTGGTTTGGGAAGGGGTGGTGAAAACTATGGCTCTGGGGAAGGAGCTGTTTCTCCATCTGTTAACCTGGGACCTGATCGCCCTGAACCACTTTCCTGATTGCATTGGGTCAATCAGATGATGACCTGAGTGAATTGTCTCTGTGATGATGCTGCTAGCCTAAGTTTTCAGTCAGCAGCATAAACGGTGTCTAGGTTTGGGAGGTCAGTCCCGATGAGTCACTGAACAGCCTTCACTACACAATGCAGGTTCTTACGCTCTACATCTGTGCAGAGTTTTCTGTCATGTAGCCATTAGCTGAATTGGTATCTCTAAATTTTCCATGATGTGTGATCGTGCATCAGCATGACCCTGAATTGGAAATGTGCTTAAGGAAGATGGATAGAAATAAATGCTTCTTATTGGTGAGAGAATCTATCCTTCATATCTGGTTTGATCAAAATACAAACATAGAAATTGACCCACAGATGTGCAGGTGCAGACTAAGCTAATCTTCAACCCCGGGGCTCAGTAGAGAAAGCAGACCCGCGTCTTTTTCCTTGACTCTGCCAGCTACCCTTCAGGGCGTGTAGCAGTGTGCCAGATCCCTTCTGGACTGCTGTGTGGCAGCTGCTACACCAATGTGTTTGGGGACACTCCAGAGCAGGATGTTCTGGCCACCTTCACGGCATCGGGCTGCGGCAGTGTTACACACCCACTCAGGTAGGACACCTTCCAGCGGGAACATGGAGATGGAAACCCTCATTTTACCACTTCTGTGTAAGTGATCGATTTACTGTTAGTTGCTTTGTGAGGGGAGAATACAAAGAGTAGGATAGTAATATAAGTAGCGGTTAATGATGTCATTATGTCGTGGCTCTAGTGGCACAATGACTGCGACGTGGAATCAGCGTGGGGGGTTTTTGTATTATCCAAATGGGGCTGTGAAGAAGGAATGGCTCTGGGGCCACAGAACCTCATCGAATGGCCCAATCCATATACAGGTTAGAAGGCTCAGAAGAGCCTCAGAATCTATACCTTTGTGTGTATGGGAGGGCCTGGATCATTTTGTCCTCATGCCCTGTTTGCAGGTGACTGAGCTGATCTCACTGCGAATGCGGAAACCAGCCTCCGCTACTCTCTGGTTCAGGGGTTCCCAGGAGAGTGTGCAGCTATCAATCACCCCTCCTTCTGGTGTGAAAAGTCTGGTGAGAAGCTCCGGACCACAACAGCGAACCGTCCTGTCACATCACCTCTTTTTCAGAGCACTAACCCATTACACACGCTCTGATATGGGAATTGTTGGCCAAATTGAATTCCCATTGCCAGGAATGCATGTGTGGGATTTCCAGTCTGCCTCAATGCTTGCAACATCTCTGACATATACACTTTTAGAGATGGATGAAGTAAAGAACTGGATGCTGAAAAAAGAAACACTAATTTAGTGGACATGGAGATGTCTGTTATTATATTTCACTAGATATGTATGTTCTTTATAAGGGAGAACTTAATATAATTATATTATAATCCCAGAGGATGTTTGGATCTCTGCAGTGTTTGAGTCATCAGAGCGACTCAACACTATGTGCCTCAGCACTCGAACGCCATTCTGTTACTTTACATGGTCTTTTCTCTTGTTCCTAAATGCTTCTACTTTGCAATAGTACCACTTGGAATATCTAGCAAGGAAGACATTTTATCAGCTGTCATAGATGGCATCCTATGACAGCTCCATGCTTGTATTCACTGAGCTCTTCAGAACGATCCATTCTTTTACAGATGTTTGTAAACTTGATTGTGTGGTTTGTGCTTGATTTTATGTGGCAGTGGCTCTGAATGAAACACCTGAATTCAATGGTCCGGAGGTGTGTCCCAATGCTTTTGTCCATATAGTATACATACATGTACAAACATACTCACTCACCTCGTCAATCCCCAGAGGGAGATTTAGGACCCAATTCATCAGATCATCTCTGTTCTGTTATGTGATGTATAAATCTTATTTGTTTGGCTGAGTGTCACTTATGAGCTCCCCATGCCATATAAGGCTACGTTTTGGTCACAGGTAGCAGTGAGGCCAGCAGAGGCAGTGACAACAGAGGTGACGAACTCTCAGATGAACCGTGTGGCTCAGCAAGGAGGACAGATGGCACAGGAACTGAGACGGCTTCGGCGAAGAGCTAGGAGCGTCTTGGATTGCTGGTTGGAACACTACCGTGTCACCGTTGGTGTGTGGATTGGGAAAGGGGGTCCAAGACACTGATTCTGCTGAACCGAGGCACTGCAAAGCCTCTGATTACAGAAGAAATGTAGCTACAAGGTTAAACATTCCAACTGATAAACTATCCTTCCTAAATTTTGTGCTCACAGACCTGCATAGTCATAAATTTGCTTATGCTTTTAAATTTTAATAGGTGTAGCCTATATGTGATTGTAATAAAGGCGTCATATTTAACCCTTGTGTCCTTAATTTCTGTGTTTACTTTACATAATTGACCAGCTATATTTCAGGTTTGAAGGTATCAGAATCCCCCTGCTGGACTCCTCTGAAACAGCAGCTCCCATCAGCAGCCCTGGCTTCCATTTCCACTGCTGGTTCAGTCCCATACTCAGAGCAGCCATTAAGGGGCAGTGCTGAGGGCCACATGACAACTCACCATCAGTCTGCACCTGGAAACAGCATCCGGTGGGACTCGCCCATCTGCACTCCACTGTCACGGTAATCACTGGAGGAAGTATGTTGATAAATACGCTTATTGCCAAACAGCCTATTCCTAACCACATCTGGCCTGGAAGACACTCGGAAAACATACATTTGCATTTATTCTTTTAACAGACACATTAACTCTCACTGTAAAAAATAAAAAAAAGGCTGGGCACCCCTGGTCCAAACAAACATGAAAATGGGGCTTGATCAAAATCAGATCACAATATATGATTTTATTTATTTAAATATAATAGTCATAATAAATAAGAGGTTGACTGAGATTTCTTTTGATTACTGGTTCATTGAAAACCACAGAATTTAAGATTCTCTTATAAAAAGCCCAATCAGGGACACAGTGGGGGGTGACATTTAAAATGTCACTTTGGCCTTCGTTCGTTGTCCTTGTATCACAGCAGGTTGAAAACCCCACGGGATGAGAAAAGAATGGAAGCTCAATATGTCAGAGAGGCTGGGCCGCTCCGGGTGTACAGCAACGTCATGCTGGAGTAAGGCTGAATGCATTAGCGTCTGAAGTACAGACTTCACACTCCTGTCTAATCTTCTGCCCCCTAGTGGAGATGCCAGTACACTGTGTTTTTGTGCATCCCCTTCAGTCTGCTACTGACCCCTAGAAGCCCAGAAATACCCCGGCCCAGCCCTGTACCCCCAGGCCTCTCTGTGCCCTGTCCCAGCCTGCTACGGGCCACCCTGCTTGGCCACAAGGGCTGCCGACCATGCCCCTGCAGTGCCCACAATATGCCCCTGCTGACAGACCTGGAGTATGATGCATTCGTCTCCAGCCAGGCGCTGCGCCGTCAGCAGATCCTGATTGTGTGCGTAGCCGCGGTGCAAAACCCGCGGTCTGCGTCTGCTGAGGCTGTGCTGGAGAAGATGTACAGGGGGAGGAACAAGAACAGGAGCATGCCATGTGCTCAGGTACAACTTCACCCATTCAAGCAGCCGGATCATTTACTGGAGAGTAATAGTAGTTTCACTTATAGTAATGAAGTAGTCCGCTTACAGTGTTCATGTGTTACAGCATTGTTAGCATGTATTCAACATGTATTCTCGTGTTTTTCACCTGTTTGGCGTTACATAGTGTTGCGTATGTGTCGGCCTGTGTGAAGTATACCGCGGCCCTTACCAGGACCCTCTTTCTCCAGTGCTACCTGGATCCATTCCGCATGGTGAAGTACACAACCCATGCCACAGACCCACCTTCAGTCTCACAGCCTTCTTTGCTTCAGCAGAGACACAATGTAGCTCCGGGGATGATCATGGTGAGTCGGCCTACCACCTGGACCCACATAGCAAGGATTCTTTTCTGTTTTGCTCTTAAAAACACCCAGTCAGCCCTTTGTAACTGAAATGTATTATCATTTCTGACCACTAGGTGGAAGCACTGTAAATGTTATCTGTACTGTACTGAATGAACATACGTGAACATACGTGTTTAAAACATCACTGGTAGTCAGTAATAGAATATGAATACATGTGGAAAGAGAACTGGGCAGCTGGCAGTGATGAGCTTTTGCCATTGTGCCTATATGAAACGAGTTATAGGTCTGTAACAGGCACGTGTGTGCGTGTGTGTGTGTGTGTGTGTGTGTGTGGGGGGGGGGGGGGTGTCTCTCCACAGCCCTGATGTATAAAAGCCATGAGTAAACATTGGAAGAATAGCAGGTCTGTTAGCAGAGTGTATGGAGAAAAAGCTGAGTGTCATCATCCTAACATTTCACACCTGCCAACCCTCTGCTACTGTACAGTAAACGTTAGACGCTTCTGATGGTAGGAGAAAAATCTTACTTTACCAAAGACTTTCTTTGAACATTTATGGAATTAGTTTGTTGGTTTGTCAAGAGCTACCCAAAGGTGAGACTCTGAGTATGAGTCTGGAGGTGGGGGGTGATTTACTTAATGAGTCATTCGGATTGCAGAAGGTTGCCTTTTATTTTTTAAGCAAACAGTGTGCTAGAATGCAGCGCCGAACCAGCAGGAGGCGAAGGTGTGCTTCTGTTGTAGTAAGTGCTAAAGCTAATGTCTTTGGCATCAAGATCATGCAAACAATGCGACAAATGTAGCAAAGGTAAGTCAGGACATCTTTGTGAATGATGTGCATCACTGGCAATGTGAAGATAAACAGCAACCCAGGAATTTCAGTGAAAGATTCTTAAACAGAAACCTATTTCCCCTTTGGTTCGCAATGATTCAGAATAGAAACAACCGTGAATGATGAATGATAGCAAAGCATAACAAAATTGAAATTTTTCCAGTTTGGAGGAATAAAATACAGACTGTTATGAGTGTAAATTTCTCTTTTTATTTGAAATTCCAAGGCTTCCATCTGATAACTACCACTCTCTGACCCATGTTAATCAGTCAGGGTGGCTATTTATAACATCCGTCAATTCAATTCCGCACACGAGATGGTAGTGGGAGGGGGGAAATATCCAGCCAGGCGTTCATTTGTTGCTGCGTTCAACATTTTGAACATCTGTTACAGGAAGGTAAAAAAAAATGTACAAAACGCATGGACTGTTTTGTCAGCAACAGAGGAAGACTTAAAAAAAACTGAAGGTACTTGAGTAAGAGGAGTGTGTGTGCAGGGGGTGAAGTTCCCACCATTTAAAGCCACTGCTTGTTCTTTGAGTGAAACTGGAGCTGGGTTCTGCACTCAATGGCTTATTGTGGAGATGGGAATGGCAGTGGTGGTGTTGTGGAGGTGAGCCAACTGTCTTGTCTCCTGCACACACAAAGACAGCTCCACAGCACGTGTGCACACACACATACAGACACACACCAACTCTCCATTCATTTGTATGGGCATAACTTTAATCCTATGATAACCCTAACCATTACCCAGTCCTAGCATTAAGTCAGCAAACAATATCCAAGACTTTTGGTAGTTTTTTTAGCTTCTTAATTGCATTCACAAATTTTTTATAAAGTGAATGTTTATATTGTTGGGACCTGAAAAAATGTCTCCACAAGCTAAAAACGAACAGGTTTGACCACATTACGTGAATGTGGTGAATACAAACCCACACACAAACATCGGGTTACCCCAGGCTACAAAGCTGCTCCCCGCATCTGTGAAATGTGAAAATTAATAATCGGAAGTCGTGTCTATTTTTAGGGAGCTAAACTCAATCAAAGTTGATCTCTTGGGGAGGAGGTGTCATTGCTAGGCCAGGATAATTTGTGAAACTAAAGTCATGTGAGTGGAAGTGGGGGAAAAAAAACCATATAAGCAACAACTGTGTCGTCATTTGTGTGACTACTGCGGGTGTGAAGCAGTGATGAGATAAAATCCCAACCAGGAACTAACTGTTGGTTTTACATTCTGAAAAACAGGATGATTAAACAGTGGCATTTATCTAACAGAGGCAAACTAAATTCTTAAAAAGGATGACAGATAGCCCATCTGTTTATTCAGCAGACACACTGACTCATCCAGCTTCCTCTCAGTGGCTTTTCGATGGTTCCTCATGCCTGGTTTCTGCTACACGTAGGTGATGTTTGTAGTGCCCCGCCAACCACACCTCAAGAATCCCAGCTTTCCCAGTATCTTGTATGTCAGCGTGTGGTGTGGAGTGGTGCAGCCAGGATGAAGTGAGGAAAAGTTCTGATGACGAGGCAGAATGTGTCGGGGGGGGGGGGGTTGCCACCCTCCAGCGTCGGTTCAGGTGGCATTCGCGGCTTCCTCCATCCAGCGAATACACAACGGGGGGGGGGGGGAGGGTCGCGGTGTGGGGGCCCCCCACCCCCCCCCCCCCCCCATGGGCTCTCAGCCAGACTCGCAGGGAAACGGGTCCATTCCTCCCACGCCGGGTCTCCCTGTCCGGGCCCCCGGACCGGCTCACTTTCTTCCTTTCCCTCAGCCCACCAGGGTCTGGTCCTTGAACTGACTCTGTGGCTGACAGACAGGTGCTTCCTGGTCTCTGCTTCACATGTGTAACCCCTTGCCACAGGTGAAAGACTAAACATCACAGACCATTTGAAGGGAAACACTGCTAAAGACATGCAGATGAGGATACAGGCTGTACAAACTATTGAAGATTTTAGAGAGATGGCTCCATGAACACCACTTCAATGGCACTTCACCCAGAATTAAAGGAGGGGAGTTCTGGGAACAGATTCCCTTTGCTGTGGTGCTGAAGTAGGCTTTTTTGGCTTGGTTGTGTTGGCAGATGTACATCGGGGGGAAGCTGCTGTTTGCAGATTACATAGCTGACGACGGCAGATGTTCGTCCCAGGACCTCCAGAAGCAGATCACCAGAACGCTGGTGGCTTACCGTCACGGTCACTGCCTGCCACCTGACTACAGGTTCAGGTACATTGAATTCGGCAATAGGAAGTGCTCGTCTCACCTGCTGTCGATTCCACCCGCTCAGGAATGATCACTGACATCAGAAGCTCTTTGCTGGAGTATTTTGGGTGTAGGGAGGATAATCCCTGATGCCACAGAGGAAAGACCAAGTGGCCTGTTGTCATCAGTCCTCAGGTGGGATACCCAAGAGGAAGGGGCTGCCAATCCTACTTCGCAGGGGCTGGGAGTGGACCAGGACGTGGGAGTGACTCTGCCAGAGAATAGGGAGCCACAGATACGAGCTGGGTACTTGTGCCAATCCCTGCATAGACATGTATCTGCCTGCCTGAATGCTAAGCCTGAGAGGCTCTGCTGAACTGATGCACATACACTGTTTCTACAGGCCACCTGTTGCAGAAGAATCAGAGACACTGGCACTAAAGAGGAGCTGGTTGCAGACCGAGTGTGCCCTCAGCTATAATGTTTTCCTTACCCAATGAGAAGGAACCTATGCGTGGATCCAGGAGCGGAGCCCTGATTTGCAGGCTATACTGCTGCTACCACCTGCACCCGGCAGGGTGACCAATTACCCAAGTGGGAAAATGTCTCGGGAACGAACACCAGGGGTCAAATGAAAAGGGAACAGTGGCACGGTGTCCTTAAAAGGTTACTTTATTCATCAGGTGAAAAGTACAGAGGAACAGCAACTAACTTCACTGGCTGAAGTGTCACAAAACGGACAAGGCAAACAGGAGGCAGAGAGAAGAACAGCGACCCAGACAAGGAGTCAGCGGGCCCTGGGTTGGCTCCTACAGTTTGGGCACCACCCAGAGGATGGAGGCAGGAAGGGAAAGCTCCCAAAACAAAATCAGAGATGATCCCGGCAAAGCTGCATTCAGCGAGGACACATGCCCTGCGACACCAAAGATCGAAAGTGAGGTGGCCAGTGACATAACATTCCTCTCATCCAGCTCATTCGCATGCAAGACTGTTTAATCTGGTTTACCGTCACACCCAAAACTACAAAACAAATGTTTCATTCCTGCATCATCTGATTATCATCATAATAATAATACCATTTTAGTGCTCAACAGGATAAAACCTTTTGTTAGCAAAAACAAATCCCAGGCAAAGAATTGTCCACCAATTAGTGTAGCTGTTTTCTTACATGTGTCAAATAAAACTCAGTTAAAAAGCAGAGGGAGTCAGGAAGAGATGAATTAGAGGATGGCAGCGTGTGGGAGTCAGATTCTGAGGAGGATCAGTGATTCACAAAAATATTGAGTCGGAAGGGCAAAAAAAAAAAAAACTAACCCATGTGACAAGTAGTTTGGCCACATGCTACATTACAAAGCCAGTCTCGTCTACCCACAGTCCATTGTGAAAGACTTTTTTGCACCGGAATTCTTGAAATAGCATGCCTCACTCATGAAAAGTATAAGGAGACAGACAATGTACAGATAAAATACCACTGGTTTAGAGAAATGCCCTCCCCCCACCCACTGAAACCCCAGACTGTCACTGTAAGCATTCACCCGATATCTGAAGGTCCCACGTGACAACCGACCCGTCAGACTTGCCGGTAAACTTCATAAAGGAGAGCGGCGTCCTCACAGCTGTAAAGGAACTCGTGAGTGAGATGGTGCTGGAGCGCCGTGCGAGCCGAACAGCATGCCAAACCACATGGGGCAGATTTTTAAAGAGGGGAGAAAAAAAAACTTTTTTTTTTTTTTGATTGCACATTTGGTGAATCAGCTCATAAAATGCAACTACCATAAGTATAGGGCGACCTCTGCCAAGACACAATAAGACACATTCACGCGCTTAGTAACATCTTTACATTCGGAGCACGGCTTGCAGAGGGAAAAATGTACCTGAGAATTTTGCATGGATTGTAAACACATTAACATTCTCCTTCCCCCTCCTTCCACGCCCCAAACTGCTACTATATATGAACCTGAAGAACCCCCTTCACTTCCTCAATTAGCAAGGCTACCTGAATGAATTGGCAGACCAAGGAGGGGAATCCATCCAGCAGTTACTTTGGGGGTTAACCCCAAAATTAGCACATTAAAAAGCAGAAATGATTAAAATTAGAAACCTCTACCATCATCCCCTCAGCACTAGCCTGTGGAATTCCTAGGAGAAACATTTGCACCGTAAACAGAGTCTCTGAATGGCCGGCAAAGTATAGAAATATGGCCCCCAAATCCTTTAGGAAAGGCAAAGGATTCCACCCAGGGCATGAAGACCGGTTTGGGTTAGGGTCCGGACTGAGTGAACCCTACACTGAAGCAGGATCCCTGAGCAGGAGTGGAGAGCGCTTTCACGGGTCTCTCTCTCTCTGGTGGTAGCTGCCCAGGGGAATTGTGGGAAGGGAGAGCGATGAATGGCTGATTTAGAAGTAATGGCTCATGACAACAACCAAGTAAACTTTTACAAAAATACAGTAACTCTGAAAGGAGAAAACAAAAACTACATACACATTTCAAAACACCTCACAAAACAACTAAAAATTGGGTATTTGTTAAGGAGAATTTCAATAAATAACAGAAAAATCCTCAAATAAATATCCTTGCCTACACTGATTTTTGATAAAGCAGATCTGTGAGTTGTCTAGTCCTCTTCCTGTTTGTCTTGCTTCTGTACCAAAGTATACGAGGTCATCCCATCTTCTTCCTGATCATCTTCATCTCCGAATGTCTGCTCCTCCATGGTGGTGAAAGTGTGAGACCGGGCCGCCACTTGGGCCGCGAGGGCGGAGCTGAAGCTGAGGGTGGCCGTGCCATGTATCTCTGAAAGTCTGTCCATCACGGAGAGTGTGGGTGGTCTCCCCACCAGGGGGCGCCCTGTTCCTCCCTCCCTGTCTCCGTCTCCCTCCCCCTCAGTCCCATCATACTGGTAATGGACGGTCTCTCCTTTGCCATCAGGAATACCTACGCAGGCCTTGTCCTCTCCCACCTCAGACTGTCCACAGCAGAACTCTGCCTCTGCCTTCGTAGGTAAGGGATCTGATTCTTCCGTGCCCTGCTCTGGTGCCCGATTCCGGCTCTCCACATTGTTTCTGGCCCCGCGCCCTGGGTCCAGAGGGGAAGGGTCCACATGCCCACAGGGTTCCATCATTGGTGCAGGTGCTATAGGCATCAGGGCAGCTGTGAGACAGAGAGAGATCACTGGTAGCCAAGTCTACGCAAGGGAACCAGAGTAGCTGTTTCCAGCAGTATGAAGTCAAAGGTAATGTAATTCTAACCAGCTATACTAGTGGTTTTCTATTTAAACGATTTTAAATTTACGTACCATTCATTCATAGAAAAAAAACTGCAGATGGTGTAAAAGATGAAAGGTGTTTAGAAACAGTTAGATTAGTATTGTTCTCACTGAAAGGTCACCAGACAATAGGTTTACAATCAGCAAAGCATGATTCAAAAATATACCCAATAAAATATTTGGTGCAGTGGAAAAAAAGACTCCCAGTAGAAATGGGACTGTAAATGTTGACATATACAGCCTAATATAGTGCACCATTACACATTACTGGGTCCCTGCTGACTGGCCTCACTGGGCTCCACCGCAGTCTGCGGGCGATGATGTCACGGTTACTGTGACAACACTCAGGGCATTCACGTGACCGTGTGGATTCCAGCCAGGGCCGCTGGCACTGCAGTACAAAGCCACCATCCACCACCTCCGTGGTACCACACCTGGGTTCAGGGGTCCCACATCATGCGTCATGGTCACCAGTGTGTCACATAATGAAAGTCAATTCATCAAGGCACTTTATCAGTTCAAGGTGGGAGTCAAAGAACATACTAGAATGTGGATTGTGTATGTCATGTATAAATTACATTATGAGGACATCTGTGATAAAAACCTGTTATTTTGATGTTTACTTTATAAAATGCAACCAAATAACTGAAAAACTACCAAATATCTTGTAGCTTGTTTGGTTACTTATGGGTAAGGATACACTGGGTAGGTATTAAGGTTGTCATTGTTAGAATTAGGGTTATGCCCATAAAAATGAATGAATGGTCCCCACAAAAATATGAATACAAACTGTGTGTGTGTGTGTGTTAGACTGGGTGTCCTCTGTTTCGTGCACTGGCAGGATGTCTTTGTGCCCCCGTACCTCGATCGCTGAAGAGCAGCTGTTTCCACTTCTGCCTCTCGACGTCAGACGCACGCAGGCCCAGCACAGACTTCAGTTCCAATAGGACTCGCCGCGACTCCTCCCGCTCCCGCCTTTGCTGATCTCGCTCCTCTAGGGTCAGTCGGTCTGAGGTGGAGCACCGCCACTCCCCGTCCGAGTCCGAGTCCGAGGCGTACGCCTCCAGCTCCTGTCCCGTAGGAGTGCAGCGAGGTGTCCGTCACTCAGCGGCAGGGCCAGTCAAAGCCAGGACCCCGCCCACAGCCTGTATCCCATGTGTGCTCACTCACACACCCACAACACCTGCCCTGATTACCACCCCAGGTCTGACAGGTCACAGCCTTGAAGGAGCCTGAAAGTACATTTTTTACCAAAATATCAGCCATTCATCGGTCATACCTGTAGTATAGCCACACCCACTGGGACACCGTTGGCTTTTCTGAAACACTGTAATTCACTAATCTTCACCAATCAGGGTGAAACTAAAATAAGACTCCAACTGTCCAGGAGGACAGCTTTCTGCTGGGACACAGCACTAGTGACTCTGTGCCGTTTTGCTGTGTGCTGTAAATCTGTGATTTTAAAGCATGGTGCAAACATGAGGTTTCTCTGTTGCATTGGCTAATCAGAGGCGATTCAGGTTGTCACCTCATGTGGAGTGCAACAGCTTAGTAAGTCACACGGTCAGTTACTGAACCCCCGCCCCCCAAGCCCTCTAGAGGAAGCAAAACATGTAATTGTGTCATTAAATGGTCATAAGATCAGGAGCCACAGGAGGTAAATAGTGTCTTTCTGAGGCAGCCTTAAATTCTGGAAATCACAGAGAAGCCAGAACTCTGGGAATCGGATGAAACAATTGAGGAAGGAGTCGCCTGAGGCCCGGAGTGGGACCTGGGTGGGGGACTTCCAGGCTGTGGGGTAAACCTGTACGAGGAGGATCAGGCGGAGGCGGGACCTGGGTGGGGGGACTTCCAGGCTGTGGGGTAAACCTGTACGAGGAGGATCAGGCGGAGGCAGGACCTGCTCCTCGGGCACGGGGTCTTGGTCCTGGATGAGGGTGATCGGGCATGGCGGGGGGGCCAGGAGGGTGAAGGTCCTCTCCTCTGGAGACTCGGGGGTTCCTGAGAGAAATGTGCAGACCACAAGGTGCATATTGCCCAACGGACAGCATGCTATCTACAGGCCATGGGTTTTCCAGAAAACAGGAACTTAAATAACCCAGGACCCAGGGACACATTATTAATGGATAAACAATGCAAGGTATGTCTGCAGTGAAGATGGAAGCCTCTGCAGGCTCCAGCAGACATTTACGGGTCAAACAAAACCAAGGTAGTAATCAGCTTGATGACATGGGTTCTGGGAATGCGGGGGGGGGGGGCAGATCGACATTTTAATTTTCTTTCGAGACATCGTGCCTCCCCCCCACCAAAACACACCCACTCTGGTTGATTTATGGCCCCTTAAGAGTGGCTGTCTCAATAGCAGCAGATGGAAACACTTATTACATTCAAAAACAGTAAAACTCCCCAGCAGGATGTTTCCCTGTAAGCTCCACCCCATCTCCCCCCCTCCCCATGTATTTACCCCACCCCCTAATCTAACTGGAGACAGACTGACTCGCAGGCAGCACCCAGAGGCAGAGCCAAGCGGGAAAGGTACCGGTGACATAACACCTTAACACTGCATTGTCCTGAGTCCAAAAGAGCCCCACTGTGGCCACTTCCACTAACAAGGGACATCCAGCCATGTGACCTGAGAAGAACCATGTGAGACAAGGCGGGGGGGGGGTGCCAATGGTGAACCTCAGTGGCTTGTTAATGCCAGCAGGAGGCAGCAATGTGTTTGGATTCTATGTCAGCTGTGACCCCCCCAAGTTCTTGAACAGATCACATGACAACTGAGCTTTGTGCAAGCTGACATC
Organism: Mormyrus proboscirostris; assembly: GCA_026779585.1. Lineage (NCBI taxonomy): Eukaryota > Metazoa > Chordata > Actinopteri > Osteoglossiformes > Mormyridae > Mormyrus > Mormyrus proboscirostris. The sequence continues at coordinate 21,054,102 of JAODKF010000068.1, forward strand.
ACCAGGGTGATGTGATAAAGTGTGGTAAATAAGGCATCATTCTCTCTCTCTCTCTTCTCTGCTTCCCTCTGAAGATGTAATTTCCTACAAAGGTCAGAAAACGGGGCAGGACAGAGGAGTGAATTCTCTCTGAAAGACGGACATAGAGAGGCAGGGTGACCCAGTCTCTAATCATCATAGGTAGATTGACACCTCCCCATCTTTTTTCTATGTAGCGCATCTTCGTACACACAGCATGCTACTTCTCTCTGTTTCTGTGCCGTCCCGAACACTGCCGACGAATGGAGCTCTGAAACCCACAAGGGGCGGGATTATCAAATGGATTAATCTACTTCCCATTGGTCGCCTTATCAGCTCCAGCTCAGTTAAACCAGTCAGTGACTGACAGGGAAATCCAGCCCATCCAGTATGAAAAGTTTTGCTAATTTGTTCTACTGCCACTGAGGGTGTGGCAAGACACAGTCAATGGGTAGTCAGGCTGGGCATGGCTTCCCATCATGCCCCTCACCTGGGCAGTTTGTCGCGCGGCACAGCATTCGCTCCACCTGTGCCACCGTCTCCTCCCAGCAGCTCGCGCTGGCCTGCATGTGGGGCTGCAAGAAACGCAGCCTGTCCTGAAGCTCCTGGTACCCCACCCGGGTCATCTCCATCGTCTCCCGGGAAACCATCAGTTTCTCCAGCTCATCCTCCAGTATTATCACTCTAGAGGGTGTGGGGTGAAAGTAAAACTAAACATTGGCATTGTAAAAAATGTCACCTGGCAGCATTTCCATGGTACATACCAGAAATGTTCAGGAATCTTATTCAATCAAGTGACAATCTCTATGTTGTCACTTAGCTGTCTTTTTAGTAACTGGCTTGTTACACGTTGGACCTGTCTGTTTATTGTAAGTTTCTCCCATTAAAAACTCACATACTCAAAGTATGACAAGCTGCGATGGCTAGCACACATACAGGAGCCCTAAGGGACAGCCTGAGAAAAGTCCCCCCCCCCCCAAACTGTGTGTGTGTTGTCTGCGCGGCAGAGGTCAACGGTCGGCAGGCTGCGTACTCGTTGAGAAGGGCCTTGAGATGGAGCTGCAGGCTCCGGACGGACGTGTGTAGGCTGTTAAGCTCACAGCACTTCTGGCGGGCGCGGCCAACCCGATCGGAGCTGTGTGTCTGCAGCTGCATCTCGAAGTAGCGGTGGAAGTCGTAGCTGCGCTGCAGGTCGCCCAGGCTGCGGGACAGCACCCCATGCAGTGGCTCCGTCAGCCTGTTGGTGGCCCGGTACGCCAGCCCCCAGTTGGAACGTCCTGGTGGCTCCTCCTCCCGGCCAGGCGACAGAAGCAGTGCTAGGCGACGGAAGAACTCGGAGCTCTGGCTGACCCACAGCTGGAAGAGCACCTGCCGACCACAGGGGATAGTCAGCACATCACAGGGAGAGTGTCATCAAACCACGTGTTGTTAATCCCTCCTCACTGGACCCGTATCATGTGTCCCAGCCTGAACCAGCCCAGCTGGACCCCTGTAACCACGATTTGACTCAGTTCTGACAGGCCCAGTGTCAGTAACCCCTGACACCAATGACTGGTCTCCAACTGGAGCCCAGGCAGCTGTCACATGACCTGGCAGGCAGCCCGCTATTTTACACTGCTTACGGAAGTGCCCTGGGCCATAAACACGCATGGGACCAGAGTGTCAGAATCAGAATTAAATTCATAATGGCAAGGAAAAGAAAAGTAAGTGTCAATAAGGAATCCGGTTCCATGGAAACACTGGGAGCCGACATTAGGGTTGAGACGTATACAGGAAGTCTGGCAAGACTGCAGCCAGTAAACAGAACACAAAATTTACCCATATCTGTGTGAAACCCTCACACAGATAATGTTGATATAAACTTTCCCTAAATCTCACTGCAAAGATCGTCTGTTCTTATACCCCATACTGTCTGCTGTTCTTGAGAAATTAATGTTTCTAGAGCCCACAATATGGGAGAGTAACTGCAAAAGAAGTGAACGTCAGGGACTGAAGGCCCAGCAGAAGAGGAGAGAGGGATGAACAGGAGGAGGAAGGAAATGAGGAAGTAGGAGGAAAATGGACTGAGGCAAGATGTCAAGAGGGAGGTGGGGTCAGAGGTCAGGGGTCGCTCACCTTGAGGGCAGGGAGGCTGTAGTCGTCAGTCAGCTCCTGAGCCTGTTCATCAGACAGAGGCTCCTCCCCCAGGCCTAGGCCCAGCTCTCTCAGCGGCACCGTAGAAACGTAGTTTGTCACGTTGTCGATCTCCAAGGTCAAGGGGTACGTAGCAGACTGGGTTAAGGCAAGTGGACCTTGGTGTCGGACCCCAAAGCCATCTATCACGAGCCAGGAAGTGTGAGACGGGCTCACAGGCTGCTACGTCCCACATGCCATTTGTTTCCCTGGGTTCTGAACAACTGAGTCACTTGAAGAGGAAGTCAGATAGAGAGCTTCAGAGGGAGATGACACTCATCCAGGCTGTGACACAGTATGCATAAAAGCACAGTGCCACTCTAACATAATCGCTCTGGAGAGGAGCGGAGCCGTCCCTCTTGCCAACATCTACATGGACATGGTGGCTCCATGACACGCTGCCATAGCAGTTATACCTTTATTAGAACTGAGAGGATAGGGGAGGGGGAGTGGGGTGGGTCTTTCTAGAGCTTGGGCCCGGTCCAGCTGAGCTGACCTGGTTTTCCTGCCTGGGTTGCCATGTCGTCCAGTGAAGGGAGGGCAGGGGGGCCGCAGAAGGATATGACTTGAGCATGTGGCAGGTGGCCAGGCGGGCAGCGCGGAAGGCGGCTCTCAGGGCTTTGTAGAAGGCTTTCCTCAGGCCCAGCAACTGCTGGCCGCGGGGCTGCCCGGCCTTCTTAAAGGGACAGGCCGCACTGACCCTGTCGAGCAAACTTGGAAGAGTGAAACGTGATACAGACTGTGCAGACATCCCACGGTGACTCTGTCGCAACACACAGTAGCGTGCTTCCCCAGCGGCGGATGCGTGCGGCGCAGGGCTAAGACACGCTAACGCCGGGCGGGAGGCACACGAGACACCACCAATGGCCTTCGCTGTCCTGCTCATGCAGCTGTACCTCACGCGCACAGGCAAGCAGGCAGGCAGGCAGGCGGACAGACAGACTGTCTTAACTATCAGTCAGAGCTAGTAACATAAACAGAGATGGGGATGGTACATTGGATATGATGTCATAGGTGGAAGGAAGACGTGATATCAGGAAGCTGGAGGGACGGAAGGTCAAGAGAATGTAAACATGTCTGGAGTCTCCTCCCAGCAGAGAGAGTAGACATGGAACACAAGCTCATTAATTTGATACTACTTTACCCAGAATACCCTTGCAAAACACAAATATTATAAGTACAGCTCCTGTACATTCTCACAGATGACTGTTTCATATAACCCTGACAAAACTATTCTAGTTACTGTATATCTATGGCTAATAGGCACGAGATTCCAGTTTGTGGCTTCCTGTGAGGAGTCATGTCCAGTCAAAAGGGATCAAGCCCTTCAAGACTCCTCCTGCATGGACCCAAACTGCCCCCCTCCTCCACAGAACCGGTCCCCCTTAATCCTGATGCAGTGAGAGACAAAGTCTTATCCAAGAACATACTAGGTATGCGGGGAGAATGGTACAGGCCAAAAGAAATGGGGCATTATGGGAGAATCCTACAGGAGGTCACAAGGTGCGGATGGCTTTATGGGGACTGATCATAGTGAAATATATGACAACGAGAAAGGGACAGCATATGCCCTGGACACAGCAGTTGTGATAGGGACAGGGGGAAGGCACCAGTAAAACAGGGACAGAACAGGTGAGACAGGGACACAGAGAGAGGCCTGGTGTGACAGGTAGGGACAGTGGGAGAGAGCAGATGTGATAGAAACACAGGGACCAGTAAGACACGGACAGTGCAGATGTGACACAGACAAAGGAACAGAGTGGGTGTGACTGGGACAGAGGGATAGAGTGAGTGTGACGGGGACAGAGGAACTGAGCGGGTGTGACTGGGACAGAGGGACAGAGCGGGTGTGACTGGGACAGAGGAACTGAGCGGGTGTGACTGGGACAGAGGAACGGGTGTGACTGGGACAGAGGGACAGAGCAGGTGTGACTGGGACAGAGGAACTGAGCGGGTGTGACTGGGACAGAGGAACTGAGCGGGTGTGACGGGGACAGAGTGGGAGTGACGGGGAAAGAGGGACAGAGTGGGTGTGACAGGGACCACAGGACAGGCAGTGGACACTTACAGCGTGAATCCGCGGGAAATGACCTCCGTCTCCTGGATGAGCCGCAGCGACTTGCGTGCCAAGCTGGTTAGGGTGCGGCTGCTGATGGCCAGCTGTTCCAGCTTCTCCTGCTGGAGACACATGGTCTTCTGCAGACATGTTGCTCGCCACAGGCTCCGCCCCCGCAGCACAGCCAGGGCCCCCAGGAGCATCAGCAGGGACAGCGACGCCGCCAGGCCTGGCCCATTCTCCAGCACCAGTAGGCCCATCAGCACGGCTGCGAAGCCCACAAGCAAGGACACATCCCTGGGCAGACACAAGTCCACACATGAGCTCCCTATACAGCCCTGTCTTCTGGACAAAAATGCCGGCACTTATCCAAGGTCACAACACACATCAATCACTGGACGAGAGTTTAAAAAGCCAGTGTTTGTTTTTGAAACACCTCAGATCACTGGGGCCAAACTGCCAGGCAACTCAAAGTGTAATATCCTTCACAAGGAACTGAGCAGGAAAAGCAGAAAATCCCCAGCTGCTAAATGAATGAGAAGCGACTTTGGGAAGGTGTGCACAAATGCAGATGGGGGCCTGACACAAAACATTTAGGGTAAAGGAGAGAATGAGTCAGAAAACAGAACAGATACATCCATCCACCCACCCATCTTTCAAATGCCTATCCAGTGCAGGGTCTCGTTGAACTTAGGGCAGGGGTGGGGAACCTGATCAATGGGGAGCCAATGTGGGTTTTTGGGACGACCTCACAACCACTGTTTTATTATTGGCTGATTGTGAGGTCATCCCAAAAACTGCACCCACACTGGCCCTCCATGGATCAGTTTCCCCATCCAAGACCTAGAGCCTACAGAGGATACAAAAAGCATACATATTCCTGTTAAAATGCAAGGCTTTGTGACGAGGTGCGCACACTTATGCAACCAACTTATTGGATGCTTTTTTTAAAAAACAATGTAATAACAATGCTAGCCCTAGAAAAATGGGAGAGAGAGAGAGAGAAATGGCAAGAGAAGAGACAGGTAGTAAAAAGATGAAGAGGAGAAGAAAAAGGAGATTAATCTCAAGGATGGGCTACTCGTTAACTGGTAAAAGGTAGGAAGATGACACCACAGGAAAGACATGCGTGAGTGGGCGCGTCTGTGAGTATATATTATATCGTGGGAACATAAAAACCTGTTATTTTGACCTTATAGGGGCATTTTTTCCATATCCACATGGATAACCTTAATTTTATGAAAATCTATGCATGCATTAAAAAAACTGAGAAATTCTTGTATTCTGTTTGGTTACTTTTGGTTAAGGTTAGGGTTGGGTAGGGTCAAGAAATTCATACAGTGTCCCCATAAAGATATGATGATGGGGACTGTGTGTGGGTCTGTGTGTTTCCAGAGGTGGATAGTTCAGGTCCAGAAAGTAAAAGTCCAGACCAAGATTTTGTTTCAACCAACCAGTTGAGTAGTCTATGATTGTGACTCTTTATACTCAACTGGTCGGTTGAAACAAAATCTTGGTCTGGACATTTACTCTCTGGACCTGAACTACCCACCTCTGTGTGTTTCCGATCATTGGAGTCTGACAGACAGGGGAAAGTCAAAAGTGCTGCAGTTACTGGCCAGGCAGTGGCTTATCAAGGTCCGGCTTTTATACTTTTTGATTCCTGGGAGTGTACAACTATGAATATGAGCAAGGTGTTAACCTAAGGGAGGAAGACGACAAGATAAAGGGATGGAGAAAAGAACATTGAACAAGACAAAGGAAGGGACAGAGAGAGAGGTTGACAGAGTAGATGTTTTCCGAGCCGTACCAGAGGGAAGGTGTGGCGAGGAATCGTGGGGTGACAGTATGAGGATGGCTGGGGGAGGACGACGAGCCCACGGAAAGGATGCTGGGATCCAGCAGCTCGATGAGCTCCACATCCTCCTGGAGGAGCACATCCTGTTCCAGAATGGTGCGCAGCGAATACTGCTGAAAAGCCACGTCCTGGAGAGGAGGACGATGGTCAGCGAGCAGGTGGATGTGTGTGTACACACACATACACTCAAGAGCTCACTGATCACCACGGAGACAGACAGATGCTCACCAATCACCACACTGAGAGAGACATGTTCACCGAACATTACAGAGACAGACGCATACTCACCCATCACCACACAGAGAGATCCTTCCTCACCAATCATCACACAGGGAGACCCTTCCTCACCAATCATCGCAACACATGCAACACCGATCACCACAGACAGCGAGAGAGAGACACACTCACTGACCACCACACACATACACACATGGACCATAACACACACTTTGTCTTTCACTGCATGTTTCCATATGTGCTACTCAGATGCAGCAAACCCATTCCTGTCATTAGGGTGAAACATGACAGCTGTAGCAGTAACTAAAAAAAATTGCTTAAAACTTATAATCCCCCTTTCCCCAGGAACTGACTTTGATTTTATCCATTAATAAGAAAAATACCAGCACTCAAAAATGAGTCATTTCCTAATCTCACACTAACTTGCTGAAATGCTATAATTCCATGTGATGACAACACAGAAACATGCCAGAGTCGAACACGGCTGCTCATTGGCTGTTGGCCCGTCATATCTGTGATGACCCTTACCAGCTGTTGCTCCAGACTGTCAGACATGACACCTTGGTGGAAGGGGTTCAGCTTTCTCACAGCATCAGCCAGTCTCCAGAAAAGGCTTTCCTGAAAATTTGGGGGAGGGGGTGGGGGGAGAAACCCAGAGGGTAATGATCTTCAGAGCTCTTCCAAATCCCTGCAAAGGTCAGGAGACCTTAAGCAACCAGTGGCAGGACTGTCTCCTCAGGAAATAAGCTGTCTCGGAGTTCTCTGTGTTGCCAGACCCACAAAATCCTAAGTCAGCCTGCTAAACCTCCAGCAGACCCACGTAACTCCAGCAGACCCCCTGTCAACCCCCCCAGCGGTCAGGCATGCACCTACTTCACCAGGTCACAAACGAAGGCTTCATCCGCTCGACATCGCCCGTGGCCTTCAGACACCGTTGAACCACCAGAGCACAGTGTTACCGCCGTGTTACCATGGCCACGGGGGCCACACATACGGGCCTTCCCCAGGGTTCCGTGTTCCTGGCCGGTACTCCGTCTCCACACAGTGCGGGTTTAGGATTCCACCGGGGGCCCCGGTGCACCGCCATGGGGAACAGCCGCTTTCAGGAGCCAACAAAGGGCCTCTTTTCATCTGCTGCTCCTTCCATTTACTCTCTCACTCCGTGATTCCCCCCCCCCCCCCCAACAAAAGGCCCCCCCAGACTTTCCACAGTCCACACGCACACACACACACACACACACCTTCACAAAGCCCTTAACTTGGCAGGCTCTGAGTCTACACATAACCTCAAACAGGCGCACACACACAAGCAGCCTGCTGTCTAGCAGACTAACGGGTCACTGAATCTCAACATACAAACAGACTCTCACCGACTGAGTTTCTGAGTTTCCACAGCTGAAGGTAAGTAGATTTTAAGGATAATGCATTTACGTATGTATGCACACAACTGACGGCTTCACTGATACCACTGTGGACTAGGCAGTTCATTTGATTGTTCTGTCAGCCAATCACACTGACCTGGATGTGAGGACACAAAGTTATTGATTATCAATTCCAGCCTGATACAGGAGCAGAGATGCATATTGACTAAAAGCAGAAAAAGCACTTTAATATTTAATACATTTCATTCTTAAAGTCTGCAGGGTGATGTATTAGTCTGGAAGCCCCATTCTGACTCATTATACCACAGTCATGGCCCTTACAGGAGAGAAGGTCTTGTAACTCAGATGTGTGCGACCCAAATGCAGGCCAACCAGGACGGCATAAGCCTGTCCAGAATCAAGGGTTCAAGCTGTCCGCCTACTGGCACAGTTAATCTCTCACATACTTTAGGGATCACGCTGCGTGTGGGATGACTTACAGCGATGGGGGTGTGAGGACTGGGGTATGTGTGTGTCTGTGAAAGCAAACTGTTGGGTGGGTGGGAGTAGTGTGGAAACAGACTTCTTGAGAAAGACCAGTCGGGGGGGGGATTTTTTGGCAGCGATGACAATATGGGGCGATGCTCAGACAAACGGTCTGAAGGCTGCGGAGTGAGGCGTGTCTAGATGTGAAACCCGACTATCTGCAGAGCTGTGAATAAGACTCACACACATATGCGCACACACGATGCCACACTAAGCAGAATGCATCCCAAACAGCGAGCCATCGTGCGATTCTCACGTTTATCTTGTCATAAGGACAGATAGGTTTTGGTACCATGCGAGTACAGATCCGGTTTTATAAACTAGAATTGAACATAACCACAGCCCAGCCGAGAAATGCCTCACTGATCTTAGATCACATTTATGGGTGTGGCAGTATTCGTTCAACCTATTTTATCATGTCTTATCGCAAACTCTTCCTTTTCTTATACTTTAGCTATGCGTATGTATAACAAAAGAATTTCCCAGTCGGTCATTTATGAAGTACATCCATCCATCCATCCATCCATCCAGTATGATCTGAACATTGTTCTATTTCCCTAACCCAGGGTAGGGAACGTAATCCATAGAGAGCTGCTGTGGGTGTGGGTTTTTGGGATGATCTCTCAGTCAGCCAATAATAATGCAGTAGTTCTCAGACCCAGTCCCGAGGACCCTCTGTTATTGGCTGATTGAGTGGTCATCCCGAAAATCCGCACCCACACTGGCTCTCCATGGATCAGGTTCCCTACCCCTGCCGTAACCAACTGACAGTGGACCTTCATGAACAGCATTGATCCCTTGTGTCAGCATGTCTGGCTGGGAAGATGTGTCCAAATGGATATTGCTGGTAACGTGACACTGGCTAAGACACCTGATTCACCCCCCCCCCCCTTCACCCCCATACAGCCACCTGAAGTAGATTTGTGGAGAAAGAACAGATCTCCCCCACCGCCAGTGTAAGAGACAGCCGGCTCCACCAGCTGTCGATCTGACCCTGAGGCCTGTGTGTGTGGGGGTGTATGTGGGTGGGGGGTTAAGATCTCCCATTTCAGCAAGAATGTATCCAAACACACACAGGTGGATACAAGAAAATACACACACACCCTGTTTCACCACTTCCTGGAAAAGGATTTGGAATCTGCGAGGCAGTACTAAAAACACGAAGATCTGGGCCGTGGAAGAGCCTTCCTCTGACGGCCCTGCTGGGTCGTGGCCGCTAACCAGCCTGCTGCAGGTGCCTCTGTGCGCCCCATCGCGCCCTCCCCCGCTCACACGCCATTCTCTGCCTCATTGCCGGCCTGCGGCACCGCGAAGCTGCACCCTCCCATTGGGGTTACTGTCCGGCCACTCGGCTTAATCGGAGTCTCCTGGTGCCTGTGACCTGGGTAGCCGAACCCCCACCCCCGACTCACTATGAGAAACGGGTAATCCGTGTTGCCATCTCACTCCCTTCCTCTCTCTCGCACACACACAGATACGCCATGAGTACAAATCTGTGCTGGATAACGAACATCTACCCCAGGGCTTGATTTAGACCCGGCAAGCAGGTGACAGGCAGGTCTCCATATGGTGATGCTCAGCACCAATGCTGATTATCACCGTGCCTCTGCTCTCTCACCTCATCAGCACTCTATGTCCACCGGTAACATACAGTGCATCTCGCAATCCACGCTTTATGGCATAAAACTATTCTTCCAGTTGCACGATTAATTAGACTTATATGAGTGCATCTGCCTCCGCCTCCCCCAATCCAACCCACGTCCGAAGCCACGTACGAAACGTCACAAATAGGTCACACTAGGAGATGAGTGCAACTGCCTGGCGAGGAAAAAAAGGGGAGAGAGGACAGGAGACTGGATGGGGCAGGGAGAGGGAGAAAGAGGGAGGGAGGGAGAGAATGAGAGACATGGGAAGAGGAGGGTGGGGGTGAGTAAGTCAGGCCTCACAGAGTTTTTTGGACAGGAAAGCAGTGACAGGATTTAGGAAGACTGGAAAGGAAACAGCAGGGGGCGTGAGTCAGGGGCAGCGGGGGCACTCACTCTGGGCGAGGGGGGGGCATCCTGCTGGGGGTGCCCCTCCTCCCCTTCGGGGCACCGCTCTTCCTCCTGTGAAAGCGACGGACATGCCTCGAAGTCTGTGTGGCCTAGATCCTGCAAGTACTGGAACAGCGGAGATTTCTGGGGGAAGGTAGGGATAGAGAGAGAGAGAGAGAGAGAGAGAGAGAGAGAGAGAGAGAGATACAAAATACTTCTGTTGATTCAGGACAGACTCAAACACTCACAACTCTCACCATATACAATCCATCCCAGGCATTTAAAGAAATCGTGCTTAACACAGAGTGAACTGCTCTGAATAGCTAAACACTCCCAATTCACAAATGGACTCAAGCCTTCGGAATACAGAGTATCCTCTGTGAGGAATCCAGTCCAGATTGCAGTTCCCCGTGGATTTCTACAGCTACAAAGTCTTAAGCTTTATTTTTGCAGCTTGTGAAACCCACATTTAAATTTGGACGCAAAAGAAAAGTTGAACTGAACTTGAGATCATAACAAAACATATGATCGTCAAAATGCTTCAGCTCAATTTGAGTTCATGCATCCTGGCACTGTCAACAGAGTCACGACTGTCAAAAGTGTCAAGATCATCAAATGATTCAAGACAGCTTGGTTGTAGTCACAAGATTACACAGATTGTACAGATGAATGGTGCAGTGTAACTGGGGAACCGCATGCCAGCAGGAACGGGGCATTCAAGAACGGCAATCCCTGTAAAATGAACTGCTCTGCAAATGTAACGCGGATCCCAAAAATCATCAGTTCTCATAACAGAAACTACTTTTTATTTCAAATCCACATTTTCTCCCACAGATGAAACATTCTTTTTATTATGATACTTTAAAGAATGAGTCGAAATGGTAGAATAAGAAAGTAAATATTAGCTCCTGCAACTAACATATGGAAGAATGCTCAAATCACAACAGTGTTTGCTGATACAAAACGCATCACTACTTCTGTTTTATCGAACAAAACCAGAATGGCAGGCAAATGAACGTGATCAGAATACCTACTAACATGTCCTATAAAATGGTACAGCTTCGTTAACTCTGCCTCTCAAAAATGAATACTATTATCCTGTAGTGAACAACACAAACTTAAGATACTGGGGGAGGGCTTTATCCGGGCTGCGAGGCAACAGCACCGCTTAAAGCAGCTCCTGTTGCTGCAGCAAGAATTCAATGCTCTATTTTACTCCGTAAAAAAACAAACACTGACCCATTTCCAGGCCAATGGAGTTCATCTGAATGCGACGCGCATGGATTGTGCACGGTTTAGGGCTGGTGGAGATGCTGAGCAGTCGACCTACCGGCCGGTTCACAGTCACAGATTACTCCTGATCATTGTCTGTCTCCGCTCAATAACAAGCTTGTGACCCGCCCGCAGCGGCGGATCAGGCGACATGCAGAGATGCATGACAGCAATTCAGAAATCAGCGCAAAGAAAACGCAAGTTTACATATAATTGCACAGTCAGCCGCCAATCTGACTGTCAGATTACCATGCATGGTAGCTATGAAGTAACGGGGACTGAATGGGCAGCGGCGGCTAGCCGGCTATCACATCCAGCAAAACCACCACGATGCAATGACAACCCCAAGTCGCCCCTCTCCGCCAGGCCAAAACGCACGATTGTTTTCGTGCGCTTGTCTGCCCCACGACCTGCACAAAACGCGCACCATGCCTTCACGTAAATCGCGATCGCCAAACACAAAACGCCGCACGAACCTCGAACACCACTTCTTCATCAAACTCCTCAGTCATCGCTCCTCGCCATGGGCATCCCGACCCAAAGGGATTATGGGATTGTAGTCCGAGAATGCCGAAGGGGAACAACGAAAAGTCATGCAAGGTCCGACTGCGCAAAGCGTCGATGTTGTGAAACTCGGCTTCCCATCATGCAAAGAGTAGCTCTTTTTGGTTACGTGATTATCGTGGGGTGCCCCTAGTGGACATTCTTTGCAAATAAGACTCAATTAATATCTTAGTCAAAGGAGTCCCGTGCTGTGAATCTGAGCAAGCTGAGATGAGTGGCAAAGGAAAACACGGAAAACACGCTAAACCTATTTAAATCTCAGAAAAAACAATATAATTACTCAGAAAGTCGTATGGAGTGTTTTGGACGATTGGCTATTTTATGGATGTGGAGTTGACAATGCGTTCTGGAAAAGAAAACCGAAGAATTTACAAGGCAGCGAGTTCACCCAGCGAGTTATTCATGGAATAAGAAGTTCTGGGAATCATGAGCACAGGTTTGTTCCACAAACTGCTTTAATCGATTTTAAAAGTTACGCTTTCTGGATTGGGAAAAGGGTTTAAAAGTTACATTCGAATTACGATCGATTACCTCTGCGATGCTTGCAGTTTAACAGCTAACTCAAGTAATGGGTGCACGGCATTGTTAGCTCGGAGGCTAAATCGCTTTGTATTGCTTTGATAGTTGGGAAGCAAGCCTACCTTTTCTTTATTCGGATTAAGTCTTATTTATTATGTGTCCATTTTTTTTGACATTTCAAGCAACTCACCTCCCTGGCTGTCACACTCATAACTTTTATTTGTAATACCCATGCATGTGATTTTTAATGGACGGAAATAGTCAATTCCATCTAAATGTAAGTAGCCTATGCCAAGCAGTTGAAACTGCCCGGTTTGAGATGCGAATCCGTTTTAAGCGTTTTAAAAATATCTATCCTTTTGTGGGGCATTGTCTCAAATGCTGTGATTTGCGTGGGTTCAGAAGGAAATGTGTGCCTGCGGGTTGTTTTTTCTTCATTAACTCTTAATTGTCCTTTATTTGCATATGTAACTTCGTGTCGGTAAAGTAAATAATGTGATTTAAGTGATCTTACCAGTGTTTCCCTGGATTTTGTCGCGTTTCGTTGCGTTTATAATGTAATTTCATATTCCCCGCTCTTGATAGAAATTTGAAGTATTTTGCAAAACGTGATATGTGTTTTAAAAACACAAAACATCAAATAGAAGCGGTGAAGACAAGGAAACGCGTCTAATAAAGGTGCTTTTATGTGCGTCGTTTAATCAAACACGTAAGATGACTGCGCTGTGTTTATTTTTGTATTTTGTACGCGTTTGGTAATTAGTAATGCAGAGTTTTAATAGCACATCTGCTGGATGAGCGTGAGCTGTGGGTGCCCAGTATGCCTGAACATGCGTAACGTTATGCCCCATGACGGCGTACAGGACACTGCACCTCTGCCGCCTCTTTCGTTCTTATTCCCGTCCCTCAAAGCTGACATGCATGCATCAAAATAATGTGTTTGAGCTGTAAGTTTTGGAGGGTAATCGAAGTCCATACAGTCATCGGTTAGTCTATTTAATGCGAAGCCAGGTAGGCTATCCCTGTACAGTCATTGAGTTTAGTTAACATTTTGCAAACAGTAAACTATGTAGATCATAATTAGAAAGAGTAAGGTGGTACATCTGTAGTACAGGTTCTTATAAAGCTAGTTTGGCTGTGATGAACAATTTTATGGCCGTGGGGGAAAATATAAGCAATTGAATTTTCTCTACTAAAGGCTGTATATTCAAAAGGAGCTGTAACTGAACGAAATACGCCTTGTAAATTAGATAAATATCAAGCATATTCAATATAGTAATTATTAACCTAAAGGAATTTGTGAGTGGGAGCCAAAATCGTGAGTGGTGTGAAAGATGTGAAGTAAATACAGAGGTGTCCACAGTTTCCACACACCCTGTTTTATCCGCCTTGCCAACTGCAGCCGTCCGCTGTGGGATTAATAAATCATCACAGAATAAACACCGGCGACTGCGAGCTGGCTCTGAAACGTCGCACCTTTTGCCGAGTCCGGACGGTCGATCGCCAGAAGCCTTGTCCAATGCACCAAACTCTAACCAGGTAACCTGGTGCTAAGTGAGTTAAATAGAGGATCCTGGCTTTGGCTTCCGGGTAATTGTTATTTTTTCTCCTTTGTGGCTTTGCTGGTGCTGGTTTTGAGGATGTTTAGTGGTCTGTGTTCTGATTCTGGTACCGGTGTCATGGGTATAGGTTTCCTCTGGCTCTCATCCCACAGCCATGTAGGCTTGCAGTTGGGTGAATTACTGTCTCTAAATTGTGTGTGTAATCCGAGGTGGACTGGCATTCCATCCAGAGTACCGCGTGCCTCTGTGGATAGGATTCAGGCTCATGGGACTGTACTTGATAACAGGGCAAGCAGAGTTTATTTTGGATCCGAAACTATCTAGCTCTGTTGATCTGCAGATGAGAGACGTGCGATAACCTCCGCACTGCTGACAGGCAGCAGAAATCTAATCCCGCCAAGCAATTCAGTCATGACAATGTAATTAAATTCATGGTTTGCATTGTTTTCCATAGTATTGTGGATTAGGGAAGAGGCAACACTCGTGATTTAAGACTTTTGCTTCTGGCTCAGTTGGTTTTGAAAGTTTTCTAAGGACACCACATAAGATGCCTTCATATGTGCTGATAAATGTTTTGTCGGGGAGACTTTCCGGTTCCTTCAAATAACAAAGGATTTATTTGAGGTTTATTCTGAATGCCGGGAGCGTTGCGGTTCTTTAAAGGGGGCGGGGCACGCGTGGGTCCGTTTGCTTGCCCGTTACTAGCAAAGCGTTTATTTCGAGGATCAGTGCGGGGAGGGTGTGCTGTGTCTCCGCCGACCTTGCTAATTTGCGTCCTCCTACGTTGCAGATGATTTCCTGCTGTTTTCCTTAGTGTATGTGTTTCTTTATGGGATTTTTTGTCTTGAAGTGCCTCTGGATTTTTGTACAAAAGAAAATGTTTTTAAAGCTTCGCTGTAAAACGCTTGGTCTGTAAATGCATAATGTGGAGTTTGCCATCAAAGCGCTCCGTCGTTGTGAGACAGTGTCTGACTTCAGTAACGGTTATTTTTAGACGACTGGACAGACTGCACTGTTGTTTCAGACTTTTTAGTTTTAAGTCGAACTAAAAAGGGTTTAATGAAACGTGTCATAAAAGAACCCCAATGCCGCTGGGTTTGTACGAATAAACAAACAAATCCCTTTCCCCTCTTGATATATCTTTTCCAATTTCGACCAGCTGTCATCCAATAACTTCCCATATTGTTGTTTGAAAGGCTCCCTGTCATGAATAACCTCTGGCGACCCCGTAATCTCATCTCTTCGGAGGCATACGCCTTGCCCCGCAGTATACAGTCAGGGAAATGGAAACTGGGCACTGCTGCTTCAGCACATGGCGCTCCAGATGCTTTGTGGTACCCAGCTGTTCAGTGGTTAGATTCCGAAAGTTGACCACGTGGTTTTTTTCAGTTGATATCTTAACCTGCAGATCTTGTTTTCTCCCTAGATTTTACTGATATTATGGTATTAAGAGTTTCTTCATTGTGTGAATGTCAATATTGTACATACTGCCTCCAACTGGTTCCATTTCAAAAAACAGGTTGCGTGTTAAAATGAACATATGTTGGAATAGGACAGGGGTGGGAAGTCTTATGCAGAAAGGGCTATATGTGTGTTTTTGCTGCAACTGATTAAATGAAGAGTCCTCACACCTGCAGGGTTAATACGCAGTCTCTAAATTCTGCCATCTCTGTCACCCCAGGTGTGAAGAAGCCACCCGTGGCCCCCAAACCCAAGGTTATCCAGCTGCAGAAGCCAATACCACCTCCGATTGCCCCGAAACCAGACATCGTCCTCTCACACTCCTCTCCAGCAGTAACGAAGAAGGCCAAACCAGCAGTTGCACCTAAGCCATGCCTTCCCAAAAGCACCGTTTCCCCAGAATCGAGACCTCTTACCCTAAAAGGCATAGTTCTAAGCTGCACACAAGAGAGCACGGACACTTCGGAGAACCTGGGCCTTCTGAACTCGAAAAATGGGATGAAGACTCAGCTCAGCAAAACGGACTCGGATTACATCATTCGGACTTGTTCATGTGGCCAGGATGGCTGTGTACAATGTGAACGAGTGGGGAACTGCAAGTCAACCGGAACGGCGATAGACCAACTGGAAAAGCCGTGGGAAACGTGCCAGAATGGCGGGATAGAAGGGTGTATCACACAGTCATCGCCCGTTCCCAGGATTCAGAATAAACCCGAGAGTGGCCAAGATAAAGTAGGGAACAAGAGCCAGGTGCTCAATGCCAGTTTTTTTGAGCAGAAATTAAAGGATGTTTGGGTCCAGGCAGTATCCCCCAATACCTACCATCTTAAGCATAAACCTCAGGGAAAGCCCATAGTGCCAGGTAAGGCTGGGATACCGGACCAGAACTTGAATGTCACTGTAGAACCCAATGTAAAACAGGTGTTCCCAGAAAAATCTTGGAGTGATGAAATTAATTGCAACGTCGAGCCATCCATCGATAAAGTCGAAGACTTACCCGGACATGTAGAGAATTCATTGGAGAGGGATGCTGATTCTGAGCACATGCATCATAGACTCTCAGTTCCAGCGGCTCCTCAGAAGCCTCTGCCGATCCCCATGCCGCGAAAGCCGAGGAAATCTGCATTACTTAGGCAGGCTGGTGTTGATATAAGCTCCCTGGAGATCAAGGAGCCGACTGAGATGGTTCAAGGAGTGACTAATGAAAAGTCAGCCTCCTGTGATAGTCCCTGTCTTTCTTCCAAAGTTCTGGTTCACACACAGTGTGTCTCCTACTCCAAGAACTCAGGTGATGATCACAAACACTCTTCACCTTCTCTAGAATCTGCTGTGTTAGAGGATTTGAAGCGACCAATACCTCCTCCACGTAGGGCATCACTTACACCTGAACTCGACAGGGCGTCTGGCTACTTTCTGGATGGGAACTACATCCAGGATGAGGGTGGAGATCATCACTGGGGGGGTGGTTTTTTGGATGAAGTTGGGGGCTGTGGTGACTTTCCTCCATATCCCATAACGAGGAGTCTCCCCAAGAAGCTCAAGTTGAGCTGCAATCTGCCTCCCACTGTGGCAGCCAAGGTGTCTTCCACAGAGGAGGAGGAGAGGTCACCAAAAGTTGCCCCGAAAAAGCCACAGAGACACAGCCTGCCAGCTTCCGCGTTGCTGAGGAAAGAGTTGTCAGACGAGGCAGAGGAGAGCGGCACAAACTACGAAGATAGGATATATGAAGAAGCTCCCGGGGAGGAGGAGGAGGAGGAGGAGTCTGATGACACGGCAAAAGCGGATGAGGGGGAGATGGGAGAGCTTCCGGCACCCCCTACTGAAAAAACCATGTGGAGGTTTCCCCGTCACATGGTCCCATTCTTCATCAAACAAGCATCTAGGAGTTCAAGCACGGAGCCACAGCGCAAAGCACTTGCCTTCCGCTTGGGGAAGCAGAGGGCCAAGTCCTTCTCGTCGGCAGATCTGGACCGATCTGACGGACAAAAGAGGAGCTCTTTCAGGAAAATCCTGGAACTGAAGCTCTCGGTGAAGATGCTTCCCAAGCTGCTGGCGAAGGGGAGTCATTCTCTGGACTGCACTTCTATTGAGACGGAGCAGTCTATGGATGAGAACTGTAACGGCGCCCCTCAGGACCAGGACAGGAACCGGCCCAGGGAACGCAAGCTGTCATGCCCGCAGATCGCCTCTGAGCCTGATGTGCCCCGGGACGAATCCCACTCGGGGGCGGAATATGAGAACCTGCCGTTCTATGAGGAGATACCCGAGTACATGAACCTTCCATTTCTGAGTGCAGCGGGGGCACTTAGTGACTCGCACGCCTGCTTCATGTGGCAGAACTCATCCAGCATGGAGGGCGACGACGAGGACGGGGACATTTATGAGATTCAGGAGCCGTACGAGCCTCGAGAGATGTTTGCAGCTCGCAAGAGGTAACGGGACAAATGGGCTCATTGGTTCCATTTCCCATGTCGCATGATCTCAGGGTGCATCTCGCGCATGTGAATCTGTGTGCGTCTATATATGAAGACTGTTAGTAAATAGATTTGCGGATGCTGCATATTCTTAACCCGTCTGCATTGGCTTTTTTGAAGTGGGCCTTGTGATTTTGGTGGTGGTAATGCTGATGGATGAGTCCGTTCCCACGCCCACTCGGGTTCCCTCCCCCGCTAGGACCAGTATGTGGAACAAGGGGGGAGTGGATTATCTGGGGGGTGGTGGTGGTTTGCTGTTTGTCAGTGTAAAGTGTTGACTGTGGAGGAAGACCTGAAGAACAATGTATTTTATTCTCTTGTGTGATGGGCAGCTCTGGAATTCAAAAACGTTTTTTCTTTTCTTTTTCCTTTTTTGTCTTGAAGCCTGTGAGTTTGTTTCCTTCTGGGCTTTAAGTTAACTGACTGCCGGTGCTGATCTTCCATAGATGTCTACCTTATCTGTTTTGCTGCTCTCTCCCATCTCTGCAAAGGCGGAGCGCGGGAACATGCTCTGGCAATGTAGCGATACACGGTGGATGTCCGTTACTCATCACACCTCGTTTCTAAAAATAACCAGAGATGAAGTGTGGGAAAGCCTGGATTGCGTGGAGAGATTCCACACCTCAAGGCCCAGTGATGGGTGTGTTACAGAAAAGTGTGTGTTCCCTGTGCTGCATGTCAGCAACTCCTGTGTTGGCTTCTTTTTTTCTGCCGGACACCCCGCGTCCTACCCCCACCAGACCACCTCTGCGAGTTACCATCGAAGGTCCCCTCCGTGTGAAAGCAGCATTCACCCTCGTGCTGCTGGACCCGTCTTTCCTGTGGGTTATTTTTGGCCCCGTGAAGCAGGAAGCTTTTTCGAGTGACGTGCAGCCCATGAATTTTAGCTTGGAAAGAAAACGTTCCCCATGTTTCTGCTCTGGGGGTTTTTCGCTAGCTACCTCTCGCTTCCTCTTCCCGCCCCGTTCCGTCCTGGCCTACTCCTCCCTGCTCCCGTCTTCTGGAAGTCTGAGTGCGCGGTCAGCTGTGGGCGTGATGGAAAAGGCTGTTTTCCAGCAGCTTGGCCGGCGTCTCTCTCTCTCTCTCATTTCCCCTCACTGCTGACACCTGGCCTATGTGGGCCACCATTCAGATGAATGGAGAAAGCTGCTCCAGGCTCTTGGTATCTCGACCCTGCAGGCCATGCCTGCCTTCCCATAATGCAGTGTAATGGCCCGGGGGGCACTGAAATGTGGCTGCTTTCTGTCCTCCACTTGCTGTCAGTTTGTGAAGTGAAGCTGGCCCCCCCTGGATCAGTAACATTATCTCTAAAACTACCATGTCAGCCTCATGATTGCCCCGATAATCTGGTACAAAAACATTTAACGATGGCTTTACGTAAAGTTTTTGAAGGAGACTAAGCTAGCTGGCAATAACCCGTCACAGATGATATCTTGAAATACTGTTTCTCAGTCATTCTTCCCTCCATCCATTGAGTGCTTCATATGTTCATAAAGGAACTCTAACATATGACTTTACTAAATGTCCATTTGTGTTCCCATGTCTTCGTATTGGCTCTCAGTTTTTAGTGAATCGGAGGTGTGTGTGTGTGTGTGTGAGAGAGAGATTTTGTTTTCATTACATTGTGGGCACCAGAAAGAAAAACAGTTTTGCAAAAATCTGTGATTGCTATCAAAAAAGTAAAAATGCCAAAAGACTTGTATTTTGTTTGGTTACTTATGGTTACGGTTAGGATTAGGTGGGAGATTCGGGTCGCTGTGTGAGGTGCTGGGGGGTCAGACCAGGCCTCGTCACTTCATCGTCTGCTCCTGTCCTCTGGTCTCATACTCTTGATGGCCCCCCTTTTATGTGTTATCTGATCTTACGCCGATGTGTGTGCTGAAGGGGGAACTCCAGGTACCCCAAACAATAGCAAGTCAAAGTACTTGAGGAAGTTTTGTCTCAAATATTTTTTTTTTTTTTTCTTTGTGCACCCTGAAGGACGTAAACTGCATCTAGATTTGGATGGTAAGGTTTGTATTGACTAGTGAGTCTGAGGTCAGCTGTGGAGGTCTGTGTAATAAAGTGTATCACTCATTGTCTTCTCCTTATCTGAGGGCATTAATCCTGCAGAGACGTTGGGATGAGGGGCGTCTGAGATGCTCCTGGAACGCTTGCTGAGAATGTTCTGTGTGTGTGTCTGTCTGATAGGGGGGGTGTGTAAGGTGTTTTGCGGTTTTTTCTCTCGGGAGTTTTTCTCTGAAGCATTTAGCGGATGCCAGTTTATATAACGGCAGCCAGGCGGTAAACAAGTGGGGGTTTGTCCTTGTCCCCACAGTGTGGGATGCCTGTTGGGGGGGGTGGGGGGGGCTAGCAGCCACACAGTGAGCTTCCAGTAAAGGTGAAGCGGTAAACCCTCATGGCTGTCCATCGGACTGCTGACGACCAGAGAGGGGCTCTGCGGGTGAACCATACATGTCATGAGACGGGTCGTCTCCATGGTGATCTTGATTCACGCCTCACAGTTCTGTGAAGTGGTCCGAGGATGACCGGGGTTGTCCTGACAGGAATGCGGCGCTAATGAGCCAGGGACCGAGACCGTGAGTGTTCCGCGTATGCCGTTCGGGTCTTTGGCGGATTACAAACCCGCTCTGTGCGGTTAGTGAGCAGAGGACGCTTTTGCTTTGAATTCAACTCTTGTCTGACTGGGTTAGTTTGGCAACTTTCTCGAGAGCCTGGGTTCATTCGAGCAGCATGTGAGATTGTGGGGACTGAAGTGGAAGTGCGAAGGAAAGTTGCGTGAAGGTAAGACAGAGGCCGTGTTTGAACCCGAGATCTGGCCGTTTGTGGGCATGGAGCGATGCTTCCCCTTTCGTCGACTGCTAACAAGCGGCCTTTGTGACGGACCCCAGGGCCTCTCGCTGGGGCCCGGTTCCCCCCTCCGCCCCCGCCGAGGTGGAGAGCGTCACTGAGCGTCCGGCGGCTTCCTGCCTGACGGGTCGCCAGGGGCCACGTTCAGTCCCAGGGGGGCCCTTTCACCGAATGTCCTGTCTTCCCCGGTAGGGTCTTCTCAGCTTTTTGGAAGCTGTCCAGGAGTTTTTGTTTGCAAGGAATCATCGTTTCCTTCTCCTCCCTGCCCTTGATACAGCGCCAGTGCTGAGCCGTTCTCCGCCCCCATCCCCTGCTTTGTTTTCCATTGCTTCTGTTGGGCCCCTCCTCCTCGAGGGTCCTCCTCATGGCCGCTTTAGCCGGAATTGCCGTTCTGTGTCTCTCGCTCAGGCAGGACGCTTGCTGAGGCTGACATTACATGGTTTGGGGGAGGGGTGGCGTTAGCTCTTACAAGGTGCGGCTTTTGGGTGTGTCGCCACCGCTTGCAGACTCCGGAGCAGTGCTGGCAGGATGACCCATCTTGGTCGTGCTCGTTCCAGCATGCTTGGCTGCTGCTGCCCAAACACGCCTGGCTGGTTACTGGGACCTTATTTGCTTTCCCAGTCAGATCAGGTTATTTTGCACTTTTCCTGACCCCCCTTTTGTTTGCCTACAGTACCAGCAAGCACTTAAGCACCCGTCCTCAACAAGATTTGTTTTGTGTACTGTAACTTTTTAAGGTTACTTTCGATACATACTGTGCATATAGTGCCTTTACCCATAATACATTTCCTCAGTGATGATGCTGAGGTAGCCATACTGGAGTCTGTATAGATCTGCGAATGCTGGCGCTGTGCGTTTCAGAGGGACTGCTTTGTGTGTCAGGCCCAGTCTGCCTGCCATGGAAGGTAGGAACTTTCCGTGAGAATATCTGAAACTTCAGAGAAGGTCGGGAAATTCCGCTCGTTTGTGCTGGAGGCAAAGGGAGCCTCATGTTCTTGTTCTGTGGAGACATCATCAATGTGCTTGATA
Organism: Mormyrus proboscirostris; assembly: GCA_026779585.1. Lineage (NCBI taxonomy): Eukaryota > Metazoa > Chordata > Actinopteri > Osteoglossiformes > Mormyridae > Mormyrus > Mormyrus proboscirostris. Next base: position 21,076,114 of record JAODKF010000068.1, read on the forward strand.
ATCTGCCAGCATCATAAAAATGGGATATTGGGCAAAGGGATTGTCTTGTTAGTGTCAGGGAGGATTGAAGAGTTTGTGTGTTAATCTCCTTTTCTCTGGTTGTGTCTTTGAAGTTACACCCATCAGAGTTGGGGGGTGGGGGGGGGGTCACTTTCCCTTCCTTCACTCAGCATCAATGAGCTTCTTCCCATGTGTCTCCATGTGTGTTTGTGCTGTATTTTCGTTCGCTCCTCTTCCGTTTTGTGGTCACCTTGTTTTCTCTCTTCAGTCTGTGGCCGGTCTACGTGTCTGTTTCCGTGACACTCACCGGCGTTTTCCTGTTTTTCCCGTCAGGGCATCTCTGGAGGAGGACGATGGGCGCTCTGAGGAAGAGGAAGTCCCCGGCAGCTCGGACGAGGACGACGACGGCAGCTCCGCCTCCAGCAAAGGGGAAGCAGAGTCACCCGGGGATCAGCAGGTGCGACTGTCTCTGTGTTCCTGTGGTCGTCGTGACATTAATCTTTGTGGAAGGTCTCCTTCCCTCGGTGGAGCGTATAGGAGGGGCCCTGCAGATAAACGGATTGTGCCTGCTGCAGACGTGATCCTCTACAGGCAAAACTCATGTGGGCTGGCACTGTAAAGATAACCATGCAAGAGTCCACAAATGCATACTTGAGTGAGGAGCAAGATTTCTGATTAGCAGTGGATTTGGGGTTTGAACATGTGTGTGTGTGTGTGTGTGTGTGTGTGTGTGTGTGTGTGTGACTAGATTCTCATTAGCTTTGTGGTGGGGGGGGGGGGGGGGGGGGG